>OX940898.1:0-1200000 GCA_954871355.1 Cabera pusaria | reverse complement strand
GTCAGTTTCAGCAGCAAGTTTGAGATGTTTATCGTCATATCTCTGGAGATATTTATAAAGAAGAAAAAATAATTCATTTCGTAAACACAATACCTTGTACACAACAAAAATAGGTCCAGTATTAAACAAACTTTTGAAATATCTATAGGAAATACGCAAAAAAAAAACAAAATTGATAATGATGTAATAATGATATTAAATGTAATATTATTAAAAACTAGCAGCCCGCCCCGGCTTCGCACGGGTAGAACATATATATGTTCTTAATTTTGTAGGCATATGCCTACAAAATTTGCATCAGTTTGTTGCATCGAATATAAAATATGAACATATTTAACAACCATCGTCATATTTCATCCAATTAACACAAAACCTTAACGAAATATGCACCTAAACCTTCCTCATAAACACTCTGGCTATTGGTGAAAACCGCATGATAATCCGTTCAGTAGCTATTGAGATTATTGCGAACAGACAGACAGACGCAGTGATGAACTTTGTTTTATAACACTTACGTATTGATATTGGACGGCCCTTTGGCGTAAAGGATAGTTACCCTGATTCTGACCCGACAGTCGTTGGTTCTAATCCTAGCTATATACCTGCCAATGAAAGTTTTATGTGCATTCATGAATCATGAGTTTTCGTACAGTGGTAGTGGAATCATTAAATCTACCAAAAAGTAGCTTACCACCAAGGAGTACATCTGCCGCCGTAACCTTACGGCGTTCCCCGACGCAAAATGTAGGGGTAATATACGTTTAACGTGAGTATCTGTGTGTCTGTCTGTAGCATCTTAGCACCTAACCGGATGAACCGATTTTGTTTTTATTATTGATAGTTTTTTTTTTGTTTGATAGATGTCTTCATCGAGAGTTTTCTTAGCTTTGATTCATGAAAATTCGTTCAATCGTTATAAAATTATGAGCTTTTTTCTAGTTAATTGCGCTATGAAATCAACTTTCATGGGTCTGATCAATACGAAAATCTTCTTCTTCAACGATATTGTAAGAACATGGAAGCCTCCTGGACTCTACAGAATACTCAAATCCTCACCAACTTACAGCTCAGATTTTAAATGTCGTGTTTAGAGTCATTGGAAAAAGCTATTATACATAGATCAGTCGGGGTGGTTTAAAATATTATATTATATTATTAAATATATATATAGATGAATATTATGTTATACAATAGATCATATTATTATACTATATTGACTTCAAATTGATTGTGGTCGGTGGGGATCTACAGCATAGCTAAGCTTATAATAATATTTTCGTAGTAACTATGACCTAATCTGTGGTTTCACTGCAAATATTTTATTAATTTTGCGATGCGTGTTTGTGAAATTCGTGATATTTTCTAGAGTTTCAGTTGAATTATATACTGTAAAGGACAATTTTAATCTATAATATGTGGCCAAGCTAATTAACGTAATTATTTGGATAAGGATTAATACTATATACTTGAAAATAGCCTTGGAAGTTATGTAATATTTTTTAACAAAAATTTTAAGATTAAAATGGTTACTGTGAGTCAACCTTAAGAGATAGACATATGCTGTCGCGGACTTTTTTGTAGGTCTTATTAAGTTGTACAACTCTTGCATAGAAAATATTCTTCTATCTATTTTCAATTAAGCAGCGTTCGTAAGAAACGTGTTTTTTCGACCGTTTATTTGCCGACTTAGGTTGCAAATTAGGCCTCCACGAATGTACCTTTGATTTAAACGGGATAATATATAACCTATTTTCATTCCGAAAGTCCATTCTATGTATTAGTGAAAGAATTTTTTAAATCGGTTCAGTAGTTTTTCAGCCAAATCATTACAAACATACAAAAATACAAAAATACAAATGTTCTCTCTTTATAATATTAGTATAGATTAAGAGATCGTCAAAGTATTTGTGCTACAAAGAAGGAGTTCATTTTTCTTATCAGATCTTGATAATATTAAAATAGATAACCTTGTAGATGAAACCTATCAATAAAAAAAAAAAAATTCAAATCAATTGGCGGAGTAATTGCGTAACAAACATACAGACAGACGAATAAAGAACCTCCTCCTCTTTAAGTCGGTTGAACATAATAAATGAGTAGAAATTATACTCAGCTTGTATAATCTTTCAAATGTGAATATGTACTTATGTGACAGTTGTATTAAATCTCGTCATTGTGTACACAATGTACAATGTAAAGTACATCAGCACTGATAAGGGTGACGGCCATCATAACACTCTAACCACAATCTGATGTGTTAATTAATTTACTGGGAATTAGTCACCGCGCTCGTGGAACTAATGCGGCATTTGTTTATGTATTGTTTAAATGTTATTTTTATATATAACATAACTAGCGGTGCCCGCGGCTTCGCTCGCTTTTAAAAGTATCCTATGGCCTGCTTCATAACACTGGTTATCACTGTGAAAATTTCAGCTAAATCAGTCCAGCCGTATGACCGTGAAGAAGTCCCAAACAAACAAATAAACAAACTGACATTCGCATTCTTTATATTGGTCAAATTTAAATGTCATACATTTATCAGTTTCTACAAAAAAGTGCTTATGCTTTTGGAAAGGGGCGTGGCAGCTTTGGTGGTTATTGCGTGTGGCCCGTGTGCGGCCGGACTAATAAGCAAATGGCTTTTTCACGATTTTTTCCTACACATACTCGCACATACATTATTTTCTACAAAAAAATAGGTTGTCTGTAAACTCGGTTTACGGACGATACTACTAGATTAGAAGCGGGACGCTCAGCCGAATAGGGCCGAGAGGGCAAAATCGTAAAAAAGTGGAAGTGTATGGTTACCTCAATAAGTTCAGAGTCAAGTTTCTTGTTGGCCGTGGTGAGTCGGTAGACTGCCTCTATCTGGCTCACCTCCAGCTCTTCCTTGGCGGCCGCGGACCGCTTCAGTCGGTCCATCTCCGCCGTCTGCTCCGAGATCTTGTCTCTGTAAGGACAACAATACCATTACAAGGCTGACCACCCATCGAAGCTGAGCGAGGAAGGAGCGGCTTGCAAGGAAACACTCAAGCAATAGTACCACTTGATAACGCGCGAAACCGGTCCGCAGAGTGACCGCACCGCGTGTCTCTACACCACCCCGCTGCAAATCTCCCACCGGCCGGTTCCCGAGCGCACCGCCATTCCGTCTCCAGCAAGCAAGCGACGCGATATTTAACCGACTTCATTAAAAATTAGGAGGTTCTCAATTGTACTGTTCTTTTTAATTTTTAGGGTTCCGTAGCCGAATGGCAAAAACGGAACCCTTATAGATTCGTCATGTCTGTCTGTCTGTCTGTCCGTCCGTATGTCACAGCCATTTTATTCCGAAACTGTTAGGACTACAGAATTGAAACTTGGTAGGTAAATGTATTCTGTGAACCGCTTTCCGATTTTTATACAAAAGTAAAAAAAATAAAAATTTAAGGGGGGCATCCCATACATGGAACTGAAACAAAAAAAATGTTTTTTCTTCAAACCTATACGTGTGTGGTGTCTATGGGTAGGTCTTTAAAAATGACATTGAGGTTCCTAAAATCATTTTATCTCAAAGTTAATCATTTGAAAGATAGGCGCGTCTAAAGTGGAAAAATGTGTGTCCCCCCCCCTCTAACTTTTAAAGTATGGGAGTGAAAAATCTAAAAAAAATATATGCTGTAGATCTCAATAAAAACTAACAACGAAAATTGGTTTGAACGAGATACAGTCAGCAGTTTTAGAGATATGGCGACCGCAAAGATAACTTTGATTTTCATACAAACAATATGAAAAACAAAGTTAATTTTGTAGTTGCGAAAAATCATAGTTATGGAATACTTAACTGTGTTACGGAACCCTACGAGTGCGAGTCCGACTTGCACTTGGCCAGTTTTTTCTCAAAGCCCTTACCTGAGTCCTTTAATAACTTGTTCATTGTCCTTCTCCTTGGCCCTGAGCTTCTTGATGATGTTGGAGTGCTGCAGCTGCTGCTTGGACAGCTTCTCACCTTCCTCGTGGAGCTGGGAGATCACTTCGTCCTTTTCACGGAGAGACACTTCCAGGTCGGATGAAGTCTTACATTTGAGGGCATCCAGTTGCTTTCGTAAACTGTCCTGGAAGTTCAAATGAAGATTGAGCAATATCTTAATAGACGATACTTTAGATTTGTGGAGATTTAACTACGAGTAGCTACACTGTTGGGAGTAGACTTCTCCTAGAGTGGAGACCGCGAATCAGCAAACGTAGCATAGGACGTCTTGTAACCAGGTGGAGCGACGATATACGCAAAGCGGTAGGCAGTGACTGGAAAAGAAGAGCCAAACATCGGGCTCAGTGGCGCATTTTGGGAGAGGCCTACGACCAACAGTGGAGGACACTAGCGATGGGTAGTTGACGTATTTTTCGTAATCGCAACTAGACCGTTGAATTAACCTCCGTCAACTAGTCGATTAACTAGTTCAATTGATTAACTAGTTAATGCTTAACGATAGTCCATTTCGCAGTGGTCGTATGAATTCAACCGTTATCGTAGTATGGTTAATTCAATCGTTTAAATCCCAATAGCGATACACGTTAATTGTATTTTAATTTTTTCAGCAATAAATATATTTTGATTTTAAGTAGTATATTTTAGTTTTAGATCATGACGTAAATTTATAAGAAATTTAAATACTAAGTCTTTGCATTTAGAACTATTAAAGTTACTAAATACGTACATTAAATGCATTATTTCCTGCTTTTTAATACGCTTTTATTAGCTTCAGACGTATGTATGTTTGTATGTTAGTATGTAACGGAATCTTTGAACATGATTTTAACCCCCTTCAAAACGTCGGATTAACTCGAAATTTGGCATACTTATTAAGGACCGATGACAATAAATAAATAAAATTAAAAAATTAAAAAAAAAAACAATTTAAAAAAAATCGACTAAAAAATGAAAAATAAATAATAGTTTAAAAAAACTAAAAAAATACGCTTTTATAGAAAATCCAACTAAAAAATAGAAAATAAATTTTAATAAATTTTAATTAAAAATAGTGTAAGAAAAAATGATTTTATTGTAAAAAAAAGCGTGGGGTGCTTTTCAGGATATTATCAAAATAACCCTTCTAGTCATATCTGTTCATAAAATATTTGGAATTATTGATACCATGCACCCCACGCTTTTTTTTTACAATAAAATCATTTTTTCTTACACTATTTTTAATTCAAATTTATTAAAATTTATTTTCTATTTTTTAGTTGGATTTTCTATAAAAGCGTATTTTTTTAGTTTTTTAAACTATTATTTATTTTTAAATAAAAATTACCTACGTAGTTGCAAATCCCTTTTCTACAATCGAATTTAGCCGTCTAACAACGAATGTTACCGTTCGAAATCAAGTTGACAGTTAATCGCGCCTCCGCTCGTTGACGTCAACTGATACGTTTCTCTATACTCTTGAATTTTGCCGTCTATAGATTCAACTAGTTGATCGGTAAACGATTAACGGTCGAAACGTTGACAGTCAATGGACGGTTTTTTTAACTAGTTCGTTTAATCAACGCCCATCTCTAGAGGACACCGGTTGATTATGATGATGATAAACTAGCTGCAGTGCTGTTAACCGCTGTACTGAGTAAATACCTCTGATTTTAAAAACTCTTTACGGTACCCCAATTTATGAAACACATGTACAAAACACAGAGTTAAGGGTGTGATCCATTGGTAAACAAAGCAGTCTTCTCTCATTGTTGGCAAAGTTTTTTAGCGCCGCGGATTTAGAATTTCAAGCTTGCACAAAGAGCAAAACCGCCAATTTTTTTTTAATTGCGTAGACTTTTAATTGACGGTTTAGACCTTTGGATCGTGGGTTCGTTAGCGTATCGGCAGTTTTACTCGTAAATGGATCACCCCCTTTAGGAATGCTTTTCGTCCTAGGCAATACAAGTGTTACTTCCGGCAAACCGTCAAAATTACAGAAAATTTGATAAACCTGCACTTAAGATAATAAACGTACATTTTGGTAAATACCTCTAAGTACATAGTAGTAGTTCGACAAAAAAAACATACTTTATTCATAATATGCTCTTGCCCATATAATCGAAGGGTAAGGAAGATATTTTCAAAATCAACTGCACTTTCCATTCCCGACATGAAAAAAAAATCTATCAACAATCTATCGTGACCATCCTGCGAAAAGGAAATGAGCAAAGGTAAACTTGAACCATAGAAAAGATAATAATACTACGTACTTGAGCATGACATTTGCTGCTAATGAAGGAATAATTTATGATCGTACAAAACGTAAAAACCGACTTCACATGCCGCGATAGTCAAATTACTGGATAGTTATAATCATGATATACATAATATCGTTTAAAAACTAAAAAACAACCGACTTCAATGCCGCGCTATTCATTTTCAGTACCAATTTTGAGATGTTTATCTCAATATCTCTGGAGATACTTATTATACCTCGATAAAATTACCATGGTACCACACTTGGGATATCTCCTTTCGAACAAAAAAAAGAATAATCGAAATCGGTTCATGCGGTTCGACGGGCGAGGGTAGCATCGCTGGTCGGCCAGAGGACGCGACGGACAGGATTGTTGGAGCATTAATGGCGTTATCTAAAGTAAGGTCTCAAAATTATTATATTTCTGCTTTCGATCCAAGTGTGCACAATTTTGACATGTGGACCGCGGAAGTTGATCGTGCTAAAGAAATAAACAGCTGGGACGATCGCGAGTGCCTCGGGCGAATAGGCGGTAGTTTACGCGGAGATGCTAGGTCATGGTTAAACGAGTGGGTAACGAATGACCGATCATGGAGTAATTTTAAAATTGAATTCAAATCATTATGTCCGCATAATGTTGATATGGCCACTATATTGTACGACGTTATGAATACATCATCATCATTAACAGCCTTTACTCGTCCACTGCTGGACATAGGCCTCTCCTATGGCACGCCACTGAGCTCGATCTTCAGCTATTTGTTTCCAACCGCTGCCAGCCAGCTTGCGTATATCATCGCTCCATCTAGCTGGAGGGCGTCCTACGCTTCGTTTCCCGAGTCGTGGTCTCCACTCTAGAACACGTCTACCCCAACGGTTATCGGTTCTACGACAGATGTGACCAGTCCACTGCCACTTCAGCTTGCTAATCCTTTGAGCTATGTCGATAACCTTGGTTCTCTGTCGGATGACTTCATTTCGAATTCGATCTTTCAGAGATACTCCGAGCATAGCCCTTTCCATAGCTCGCTGAGCGACTTTTAATTGGTGGATCAGTCGCACCGTCAGTGTCCACGTCTCGGCTCCGTATGTCATTACAGGTAGGACGCACTCATTAAAGACTTTTGTCTTTAGGCTCTGTGGTATCGGCGATGAAAAGACTCGACGTAGTTTTCTACATGCTGCCCATCCCAGCTGTATTCTTCTGCGGACTTCCTTTTCGAAATTGTTTCTACCCAATTGCAAGGTTTGGCCAAGGTAGACATATTCTTGAACAGTCTCGAGAGGGACTCCATTTAAGGCAATCGGTTCCGGAATGACATGTTCGTTGAACATGATCTTGGTCTTATCCAAGTTCATCCGGAGACCGATGCGTGCAGAAGAATCAGCAAGGGTGGTCAGCATGTATTCCAAGTCCTGTACGGTTTCAGCCATGATAACGATATCGTCCGCAAATCTCAGGTGTGAGAGGTTTTCGCCGTTGATGTCTATGCCTCGTCCTTTCCAGTTCAGCGTTTTGAACATATCCTCTAGAGCGTTTGTGAACAATTTGGGGGAAATAACGTCCCCTTGTCTCACACCTCGATGTAAAGGGATATGTTCAGTCTGCTGATTTTGTACTTGGACGGACATAGTCGCGGCTTCATACAAACCTCTCAGCACTTGCACGTATCGCCAATCAATTTGGCACCGTTGCAGGGAATCCAGAACAGACCAGGTTTCAATAGAGTCAAAGGCTTTCTCATAGTCCACAAATGCTAGACACAGGGGCTGGTTATACTCTTCTGTCTTCTGTATAACCTGCCGCACAGTGTGTATGTGGTCTATGGTGCCGTATCCTCCTCGGAACCCAGCCTGTTCAGGGGGCTGGAACTCGTCGAGTTTACGCGCGAGACGATTTGTGATGACTCTCGAAAACAGCTTATAGACGTGACTCAAGAGTGAAATAGGTCGATAGTTCTTTAATAGGGTTTTGTCTCCTTTTTTGAAGAACATAATGACTACACTCTTGCTCCACGTCTTCGGAGTTCTCCCCGAAAAGAGGACAGAATTGAAAATACGCTGAAGCTGTTGTAGCGTAGGAGTTCCACTAGCTTTTAAGAGCTCCGTTGTGATTCCATCCTCTCCGGGGGCTTTTCCGTTTTTAAGCTGTCTGAGAGCCAACACAATTTCGTCTAGGCTGATATCTGGCAAATCTTCGGTATGGTGGCGGGTTAGAGTGGCTCTAGGATCTTCAATATGGGGTTGGGGACGGGACGCTTGTGAGGTGTATAAGTGGCCGTAGAAGTCTTTAACTTCCCTGAGAATCTCCGGCTTAGAAGCGACGACACTCCCGTTAGATGTGGTCAACTTCGTCAGATGGCTTCGGCCCAGCTCTAGAACAAAGACTTTTGACCCCCGGTTTCGCTCGATCGCATCTTTAATAGAGCTTGTGTTGGAATTCCGGAGGTCACGTCTTACGAGCTTCGTGATCTTTTTGTTCAAAGACCGCTGTTCTGACGAAGTGACTGCAGGAGTTTCACGCCGCTTCTGCATTAGCTGCAGAGATTCTCCTGAAAGCTTAGACTTCCTAACGGCACCTCGCGTCTCACAGAATTTCGTTCCCTCTTCCCTGAGGATTTCCACCACTTGGTCGAGATCTTGGTCAATATCAACGTCGACTGTGGTTTCCAGGGCAGCGAATCGGTTCTCCAGTTTTAGCTGGAATGTTTCAGACCCAACTACGGACTGGAGCATGTTAGGTCGGAGCGTGGACTTCATTAGACGGACGCGTTCAAGCTTGCAGTCGATATCTAGAGTGCCTCGGACTAGTCGGTGATCACTGCCGGTTTTAAACCTAGTGATCACTGAGACATCTCTAAATATACGCTTCTTGTCCGTCATAATGAAGTCGATCTCGTTATTGGTCATAGAGTCGGGGCTTTGCCACGTCCACTTCCGCCGGGGATCTTTCTGAAAAAAAGAATTCATCAGAAAAAGCCCCTCTTTTTCCAGGAAGTTGACGAGCATTTGCCCCCTATGATTCCTGCTTCCAATTCCGTATGGACCTACTACCGATTCGCTGCTTGATTGTACTCCCACTTTAGCGTTGAGATCCCCCATGACAACGTTGAAGTGAGCCTTTTGGGTGGTGTGCAAGGCCTTGGAAATGTCCTCGTACATTTCCTCCACTTCATCATCCGAGTGTGCCGAAGTCGGTGCGTATACTTGGATAACTTTAAGGCTATACCTCTCGGTGAGTTTGATCACAAGATACGCTACCCTTGTCGACACACTGGAGATTTCTAGAACGTTGTCAGAGAGGACCTTGTGGACCAAAAACCCGACACCGCCTTGGGATGGTTGGTCTCCCTCTCTGAAGTACATAAGATGACCGGATTCCAGGGTCACGGTATCCTCCCCCTCTCTTCGGATTTCACATAACCCTAGAATGTGCCATCTTATGTTCTTCAGCTCCTCTTCGAGTTGTGCCAGATGTTCATCAAGCCGTAGCGTGCGTCCGTTGTACGTTGCCAGTGTCAGTCGGTGTTGGCGGCCTACCGTAGCCCGGGGATTCTTAGCACCCCCTGCCCCGCCGTTACCATGACCGCCGCCTTGGCCAGGAATAGCAGGGCGACCGGGAACTGGGGGCCGTTGTGTAGTTGTGTCTGCCATGAAGGTTTTGCCCAAATAATCACCACGCGCTGGGCAGTCGGGTTGGGTGATCGCAGGACGTAGCTTCTCGCACCGGTGACGCTGCTGCCCGTCACCGGTCTGTGGTATTTAGTTACGCCGCTTGGAATGGTTATACCGCCATTGGTCGGTCGCCAGAGCCTCGTCAGCTGATCGGCAGGATGCACCGCGGGCAGGTGAGGTTGGCTGGGAGCACTAAGGTGAAATTGTGCTCCCTTACATCCCATGAATACAACCTCTGGTAAATTCGCAACATATGCGGAATACGCCCGTAAGTTGCTTTTGCGCCTGAATATTGTCACGGGATTGTCAGAGGAATTAAAAATTGCTATTATCGCTCGCGGCATTACCGATCCCCATGTTAAAGCTGCAACAATCAATGCTAAACCATCGTCAAAACAATTAGTCGAGTTTTTATCCGCTTTTATTCAACCTAAAGTAGAGGCCAACTCCAGCAATGCTGTTCGTCCCGCTAATGACGGTCGCACACGTCATACGCAGAAACGCGAGTTCAATGGAAATACCAACAGTCACACTAAATGCCGTAACTGTAGTAAAATCGGGCATCTTAAGTTTCAATGTAAACAAAAAACGGTTAATAATTCGGCACCGCATCAGTCAGGCGCTGCTGCGTCTAAACCTGTACCCTCCACCGCGAGTAACAACAGACCTGTAAAACACTGCTCGTTTTGCAAACGTACTGGCCATACTGTGGAGACTTGTTTCCAAAAGCAACGGTCGGAAACTTCCAGTAAGAGCAGTGTCACTGAAGTAAATTTTTGCTCAGACTCGAAGCCGAACGTGCAAACGTAATACCGGCGATAGTTGAAAAAGTACCAGTAGATATTCTTATAGATAGTGGCTCTGATATTTCCTTAATTTCAGAATCGGTTCTCAAACATTTCGAATTAAATAAAAAAACGTGTTTTCGAGTAATGCGAGGTATAGGAAGTCAGGAGGTTCAATCTACCTCCTTTGTAACAACTGTAGTCGAATTGCCGGAGATCTCATTGGAAGTAGACTTATATGTAGTTCCGGCTGAATGTATTAGCGCCCCTATCTTAATTGGTACAGACGTATTAAATCGTAAAGGACTGACTTATATTAGGACAAACGGTAAGCAACGATTAACCAGGTCAGATGTTCCACGGGTTGAACATGTATCTACGGTAGAGGCTCACGTTTTGTAGGTGACACCTTTGGTAGGTGAAGAGAAAAAGCAACTGCTGGACCTCATAGAAGAATTTTCGAAATCTTTTATCAGTGGAACAGCAACATCTACAGTAAGTACGGGTAGCATGGAGATTAAGTTAAAATCCGATATACCCATAAATCAACGACCGTATAGGCTTTCCGTTGACGAGAAAAACAGGGTTCGCGATATTATTAACGATTTGCTTTTAAAAGGTATTATACGCGAATCACAGTCGGAATACGCAAGTCCTATAATTTTGGTAAAAAAAAAGATGGTAGTGACCGGATGTGTGTCGATTACCGTGCGCTCAATTCTATCACTGTAAAGGAAAGGTTTCCCTTACCACGGATAGACGATCACATTGACAAACTTGGTAAGTATACATTTTTTACTAGCCTCGATATGGCTACAGGGTTTCACCAAGTGCCTCTAAAAGATGATGCTTCCATAAGTAAAACAGCCTTCGTCACGCCCGACGGGCATTTTGAATACTTAAAAATGCCTTACGGGCTTGCCAACGCTCCAATTGTCTATCAAAGGGTTATAACTAAGACATTGAAGCCCCTCATAGATGCAGGTAAAGTCATAACGTATATTGATGACGTTTTGATCCCGTCCAATACGGTCACTGAAGGGCTCGATACTTTGCGTGAAGTTTTACAGATACTGGCTACTGCTGGTTTTTCAGTCAATTTGAAGAAATGCACCTTTTTAGCCACCGAAGTTGAGTACTTGGGTAGACTGATTGGACATGGTCAGGTACGGCCGAGTCCGGGTAAGATTGAGGCACTTATTAAATCCCCAAAACCCACAAGCGTGAAGGAAGTTCGTCAGTTCCTGGGTTTGGCGGGATATTTTCGGCGCTACATCGCCGGATACTCCTCCAAAACTGCTTGCATTGCTAAGCTTCTTAGAAAAGACATTCCTTTTGTGTGGGGTGCTGAACAAGATGCCTCACGTGAGTTCATCTTACATTGTTTAACCACCGAACCAGTTTTAGCGATTTTTGACCCGGAGTTGCCTACGGAGCTACATACCGATGCCAGCGCTGTGGGACTCGGTGCGATTCTGCTACAGGAGCATGCCGATAAGAGAAAGAGGGTAGTTGGCTACTTTAGTAAGTCCACTAAAGGCGCGGAGTCTAGGTATCACAGTTACGAACTGGAAACTTTAGCGGTAGTTCGGGCACTACAACATTTTCGTAATTATTTAATAGGCGTTAACTTTAAAATTGTTACAGACTGTAATTCGCTAAAGCTTACAGAAAGAAAGAAGGATTTGGTACCCAGGGTCGCGCGCTGGTGGGTTTACTTACAGGATTTTCAATTTACACTTGAATACAGGAAAGGTGTTCTTATGCAACACGCAGACTTTTTGAGCCGGCATCCTCCTGTCGTGGTGTCTCATATTCGCAACTCTAGTTACTGGGCGAAAATCGCTCAAACTGCCGACGAGGAGACGCAGGATTTAATGAGTAAGTTAAGAGATGGTTTACTTGATACTTGCAGATATGAAATCAAAAATGACTTGTTGTATTATAAATACACCCCTACTGGAGCTGACTCGCGCCTATTGTGTTTTGTACCTAAAGGGCATAGACTAAGCTTATTAAGATTGTATCATGATGAGCATAGTCACATAGGTGTAGATAAGACAACTGATCTAATATTACGAAACTTCTGGTTTCCGGGTTTACGCCAATTTGTCAGAAAATATATCGGTCATTGTCTTGTCTGTTTAACATGCAAGAAGGCACCTTCGGGTCCTTCACAACCGATTGAGTCTTGGACTAAGCCCGAAAACCCCTTCTCAGTTATTCACACCGACGTACTTGGACCTCTTCCTGAATCTAATGGATACAAATATATTCAAATTGTAGTAGATGCGTTTTCTAAATATTGTTTACTGTACTCAATGCATAGGCAAGATTCTGACGAATTAAAACGAGTGTTTTCAAATGTTGTGTCACTATTTGGTACTCCTACTACTATTGTTTGTGATCGTGGGAGAATGTTTGAAAGTACCACATTTAAAAACTATGTTAGTGAACTAGGTAGTTCAATACATTTCATAACACCGGGAATGCATCGCGAAAACGGACAAGCAGAACGTTACTGCAGAACTGTTCTCAATCTGCTACGTGTTGAGGTCGGTAACAAGGGCTCCCAATGGTCTGACGTGCTCTGGAAAGTGCAGCTCACTCTAAATATTACGAGACAGGAGACCACGCAGTCATCACCGCTTCAGCTGCTTGTTGGTATAGAGGCAGCCACCCCAGTCATCAGATCTCTGGTGCGCGATGTCGCATTAGATCACGCTAATCCTAACCGTGAAGCTTTGCTAACCCTTAGTCGACAGAAAGCATCTGAGCTACTTGCGTCCAATCAGCGACGTCAAGACGAGCGTACCAATGAACGTCGGCGCCAGCCCGCTACGTTTGTCGTTGGCGACTTGTGTTCGTCAACAAGATGGCGCAGTTGACGGGGAAGCTCGACTCCGGGATGCGCGGCCCTTACAAGGTCCTGCGCACGCTTCCACATCACCGCTACGAGCTGGAGCTCCTTGCCGGCTCTTATGGCAAAAAGACCCAGGCGGCGGCTCAACACATGGTGCTGTGGCGCGGCGAGTGGACCCCGGACACATGCAGTGCTTTCTTTGAGACTGGTATGTGTGGGTTAAAGGTGCGACACCCCTGGTGTCACACTCGCCATTTAACAGTACTGTCGAGGTGGACTCTGCAGGGTTTTTTCTTCCTGTACTGTGTAGGCGCATTGTCGGTAATATTCAATATCTGTATCGGTGAACATTGACGACAAAGCGTGCTACTTTGCTAGACGTTCCGTTAACGGGTTAGCCATCACAAGGGTCGCCGTACTTATAGCTTAAATTGCGCAGTTGGGATATTTGTACGGTTTCCATTTTTCTTTCATACTACGTCATTTACATGTAGACAAATGTGTTGTGGTTGGCGAAACGCCGGCAGTTCGACATCTACAATACATTTTAAGTGTATTTCATATATATCTCATAGCATTTCCTTGTTTTAAATGAATTACCCAGTTGCCTTCAAACTTTAATTTTCATTCTTTTAAATTATTTAATCTCTATTGCCGATGTTTGAGTGCACGCTTACATCTGTAATGGGAATTTAAAATATTCGTTCCTATTTTACAAATCTTAGAAGGCTTCCAACATTATGTGAGTTCATGTAACTTCAAGTGTATCTTTTACAATTGCAGAGGGTGAACAAGTAAATGCAGACAGTGGTGCAGCTGGAAAAGACATGCCGCTATTAGATGACGAAGCGGTCGAGGACGCCTCGCCGTCAGGAACGGCCGTTTTACCGAGTCCAGTCTCCCCCAGACCGGGAACTAGCACGGCCTTATAAAAGCGAGCGCTGACAAGGCCTCGTTTTCATTCTGCGCGTGGCGTTCGGACGTGGTGGTTCTCCTTGTAAATTGTAACAGTGTAATTAGTAACAGTGAATTCATGTAATTTGTAATAGTTTGTTAATGATTAATTATATTAGGGTTGATTTTTGTAATTTTACTTTTTAAAAACCCAAATTCCCTTCTGATCGATAAGAATATATATATACGGTCGAATTGAGAAACCTCCTCCTTTTTTTGAAGTCGGTTAAAAAGTGCTTATATTGTTTATCTCCATATCATTGTCAGAGCTCGATCAAATTTGAATGGGACCAAACGGGAGGCATAATCACTCAATTCAAGAATTTTGAAGAACCTGCTCCTTTTTTGTGAAGTCGGTAAAAAAAACTAACGATTGTGACCGTCCTGCGTAAACGAAAGTAGCAGAGGTAAACTAGAGCATGACACTTTTTAACCGACTTCAAAAAAAGGAGGAGGTTTCTCAATTCGACCGTATATTTTTTTTTTTTTTTTTTTTTATGTTTGTTCGCGGATAACTTCGTCGTTTATGAACCGATTTTGATTATTCTTTTTTTGTTCGAAAGGAGATATTCCAAGTGTGGTACCATGGTAATTTTATCGAGGTCTGATAAGTATCTCCAGAGATATTGAGATAAACATCTCAAAATTGGTACTGAAAATGAATAGCGCGGCATTGAAGTCGGTTCTTTTTTAGTTTTTAAACGATATTATTAAGCATTACAATGCAAACATATTAATAAGCATCCAAGCCAAAATCTATAAACTCAGATCACATTAAAATTCACACTTGCAATAAATTTAACGAAACTGTTTCAAATATTGATTGTACCTGTAGTGTTATATGTAGAACAACAAGTATCAAATACCTTGGTATAACCATAGACGAAAAATTCACCTTTCAGAATCACATCTTAGTTACTGCAGCGAGGATTCGAAAACTAATATACACCATGAAATTTCTGAGACACGTAGCCGACGCACCTCTGCTCAAAACGATATACCTCTCACTCTGTCAACCAATAATGACATATTGCCTGACTGTTTGGGGAGGCGCTGCTATTACTAAAATGATAACGGTCGAGAGAGCTCAAAGGGCACTTTTAAAGGTAATACACTGTAAAAAATATAGATTTCCCACTGAACAACTATACATTGAAAGCCAAGTTTTAACCGTACGGAAACTTTTCATAAAAATGGTGGTTTTACTAACGCACAGGAATGTACTTTGTTCGCCAAATTACCAAGACCTTCTAAAAGTTCGCAACTTTAGAATCCCCGTCCCCTATACTCATACAGCATTTGCGCATAGACTCGGTAACTTTCTCCACCCTCTAATCTATAACAGAGTTCACAAATTTTGCAATATAAAGGAAAATAATTTAAGAGATCTTAAAACTAAATTAGATAAGTGGCTCAGTGTACTTTCATATCGTGAGACGGAAAACATTTTATTAATACAAAGATAGACAAAGACCCTTCAATTTGAATATTATATACATAGTATTTAGTTTTTAGTTATAGTTTTAAAATATAAGTACATTTAATGCATTATTTATGTCTAACTAGTTTGTAAAAATGTTTGCCAGCCTTTTTCTAGCAGCATGAACCTCATTCAGATAACACCCACGAAACAGGCCGCGAGCCTAGTGTGGGTATGTTATCGGTAACAAATTTAGTTCCTAAATTAATATAATATTCTAGTATGTTGCCATAAGGAAGAACATAATATGTATTTTTAGGTTTAAGTGTGCCTTTGGTAAATAAACATTTATTATTATTATTTATTATTTATTATAGCCGTTACATTCGTGCTAATGAAGGAATTATCTTTTGTGGTATAAATGTAGCCATTACATGCTTATCATGTGTCGATAAAATCTACTAAAATAATATACCTAGATTTGATCACTACCAAGTAATATTTATAAATATTCTCCGTATTATATTACGCTGTCTGTTTGTTGGTCAAGGCGAGTCACGAGTTTGACGAATTTATTTTACAGTTAAATGATAAATTCGTCATAACTCGTGACATTATAAATATGGACTCTATTATTTTCTTTAATTATTTTGCTGAATTAAATAATTATCAGAGAGCTGTGTGAGATTAAGTTTTCAATGTCCAGTAAATTTGCAAGACATATGAGACTTAAGTATTTATTTTCTTCAAGAACTACTAGCAATACGTAGTACTGTTAATTATTCTGACTTAGCAATGTGGGTTGTACATTACTAGTAGTCTTGTTAATCCTACAACTGAGCTAAATATGCTTGTGTCTGGAGTGGGTTCTCGTCAATAGTGCAATGGGTGGGGATCGAACTCACGACCTCTCCACCCACGGGCCTCTCAATTGCCAGGCCGTCGCCTTAGCCATCGGGCTATTGCCGCTTTTATGACAAGATAAGTTACCAGATAGCAACAGACGCAGGGCAATGAGGCGCATAGCACGGTAATATTATAATACAGTATTGTGACTCGGCGTGTCCTTGAAATCAAAAGCTTAAGCCGCGCGGCAACCGGAGGCACCGCGCGGTACGATCACGCGCGATAGGGCTGCCCGCCTACAGTATTTTAAAGGCTCCCCCACACAGGCGCGTTATTAAAGGTCGATAATATCGCATGCGTTATTGCCATATCTGTTTTCAGTACATTTTGTATTAGGATAGTCATGTAGTTACACACTGCTGCGAAAATAACGCCGCAATGGAAGTAGGACGTTGCGTTTCTCCGTCCTGCGATATTCCGATATGAGTTGGGTTCTAGAATGTTTTGTAGCAGGACGTATAACGGATAACGTTAGTACTTGTAGGACGTTTGGTAAGAAATATAGGACGATAAAAACGCAGCTGTGTAAAAGGAATCGGGACGTATTATCGCAATACCGCATGCGATATTATCGACCTATAGTAACGCGCCTGTGTGGGGGAGCCTAAATTGCATCTACCTACTTGACGATCTTTCTAGTTTTTTGTGATTGTAATATTATATATTTTATTTCATAAAATGAAATTCGTTGTGAAAATATGACAGTACATATTTTATAAACTTCCATATCTTACTCGAAAAGTAAATTACAATGTAACTTATTACGTAGGTAACTGCCGTTTATATACTCTCCTATATATATACTCTCTTAATTACTTCATAATGCTATTTCATCGAATTCGATAATATACGTAAGTAGCTCAATACATAAGGAAGTAGATAGCCTAGCTTAGGAAACTACCTAAATACTAGTCTATTTTTAACACGAGCGTAGACTACAAAGGTCACTTATGTATCACATTTTTCACTCTATCCGTTTATTTATTTATTAATCTATGTATTTTATCCCGTAGAGGAAAAAGTGAAACATAAACCTTAAAAAAATTACGTACTAGTAGGTACATAAACATAATATTATACTCTTACCGTTCGGAGCTTTCAGGTAATATAAAAAATGTTATCTCTGGGTGCATTATTGAAGAATTCAAGCGTACATAAACAGCAAAATATAGTCTATAATTCCTTTGTGTCATATCAAGTATAATATTTATATATACATATTCTCAATCAATCAAATATTCACAATTCGCATGCTTACTGTTTAAACCGTAATTACACGACAGTACCTTCACACGGTTCGTTCGTCACTGCGGCGCAACCACATTTATCGTGAGCTGTGTACCGAGTGTGTACCGAACTCGAGGCGCGTAGGCATGACGCGCGTTTCGACCGTTAGTATGGAGTCAGAATACTGTTTATTATATTACCGTGCGTATAGCCAGCTTAAAAACCAAAGAGTTCGGCAAGCACTGTGGCAATTCCGCCATAGGCAGACTACATCGTTTACCATCAAGCGAGCGTCTTACGTCTAGACTAGCAGCCCGCCCCGGCTTCGCACGGGTAGAACATATATGCTTACAAAATTTACATCTGTTTGTTGCATCAAATATAAAATATTAACATATTTAACAATCATCGTCATATTTCAACCAATTTACACAAAACCTTAACGAATTATGCACCTAAACCTTCCTCATAAACACTCTGGCTATTGGTAAAAACCGCGTGATGATCCGTCAGTAGCTATTGAGATTATTGCGAACAGACAGACAGACGCAGTGATGGACTTTGATTTATAATACTTACGTAGTGATATTGGACGGCCCTATGGCGTAAAGGATAGTTACCCTGATTCTGACCCGACGGTCGTTGGTTCTAATCCTAGTTATATACCTACCAATGAAAGATTTATGTGCATTAATGAATCATGAGTTTTAGTACAGAGGTAGTGGATCATTGAATCAAAATCAATCAAATCATGGGATCAAAGAAGAAGTATTATACGTTTAACGTGTGTATCTGTGTCTGTCTGTAGCATGTTAGCACCCAACCGGATGAACCGATTTTGATTTTATTATTGATTTTTTTTTTGTTGGATAGGTGTCTTCATCGAGAGTGTTCTAGTAGTAGCTTTGATTCATGAAAATTCGTTCAATCGTTATAAAACTATGAGCTTTTTTCTAGTTAATTGCGCTATGAAATCAACTTTCATAGGTCTGATCAATTCGAAAATCTTCTTCTTCAACGATATTGTAAGAAAATGGAAGCATTGACCTGATGCTGGGACATCTCCTAGACTCTACAGAATACTCAAATCCTCACCAACTTACAGCTCAGATTTTAAATGTCGTGTTTAGAGTCATTGGAATGCTTTTATTGAAAAGATTATAAATAGATCAGTCGGGGTGGTTTATTTATTATATATAGATCATAACTATATTATACAAAAGAATTTTATACAGAAAAAATATATTATTATACAGGGTGGACCAAAAGTCCGTTTATATTTGAATCGGTTGCCGCATCGAGCAGCGGCGGGCGGGGTGGGGCGGAGGGTTACGCATTGAAAGAGCGGCCAATGGGGATTTAGTACCATGGCGTCGTTCAACGATAGCCAACGTGCTCTCTGCGTACGCGAGTACTATCGAAACAACGATTCTGCGACCTTAGCGCAACGAAAATTTTGCGCTCATTACAACATACGGCATAAAACTGAAGCTCCATCAATTCAGTTGATTAAAAAATGGTTTAATTTAAATTAAAAAAAGTTAATTAAAACTTGAGCACCCATTTTTTAATCAACTGAATTAAAAAAATAGCCTTGGAAGTTATGTAATATTTTTTAACAAAATATTAAAGATTAAAATGATTACGGTGGGTCAACCTTAAGAGATAGACATACGAGTATGCTGTCGCGGACTTTTTTGTAGGTCTTATTAAGTTGTACAACTCTTCCAAAGAAAATATTCTTCTATCTATTTTCAATTAAGCAGCGTTCGTAAGAAACGTGTTTTTTCGACCGTTTTTTTGTCGACTTAGGTTGCAAATTAGGTCTAAGTCACGAATGTACCTTTGATTGAAACGGGATAATATATAGCCTATTTTCATTCAGAAAGTCCATTCTATATATTAGTGAAAGAATTTTTTAAATCGGTCCAGTAGTTTTTGAGCCAAATCATTACAAATATACAAAAATACAAATGTTCTCTCTTTATAATATTAGTATAGATGACAAGCAATATCATTTAGAAAAATTATTCAGTATTACTAACGCAGTTAAATGGCGCATATACCAAACCTAGTAATCCAAATGTTTGCGCGGCACTGAATAGTTACGTTGTAAGTAAAAGTAATCAAACGAGTATCTTGCTTGTTTTGTTACCTAATATCATGAAGTATTGAATGTAATACAACTACATCAAAATAAAACTGAACTAGCTAATACCCGCTACTTCGTTCACGTACTTCAAGAAGTAGCCATCCTCAGGCTATAAAGTATATTCTTTGTTAAACTTCAGTAAGATCGGATCGTCCGTTTAGGCGTATTAGGTAATAAGATCGTTTAATAAAACTAAAACAACCGACTTCAAATGCCGCGCTATTAATTTTCAGTACCAAGTCTGTGGTGTTTATCTCCATATCTCTGGAGATACTTATCAGATCTCGATGAAATTACTATGGTATCATTCTTGGGATATCTCCTTTCCAACAAAAAAAAAATCAACATCGGTTTATAAACAACGAAGTTATCCGCAAATAAACATAAAAAATATATATTACGGTCGAATTGAGAAACCTCCTATATTTTGAAGTCGGTTAACAAACAAGACAGTGACAGAGTTACAAACGTTTTTATAATAATTATTATTAAGTATGGATACAACGAATTAACGGACGTTGGTAGGTATTACACCTAATTAGTGGGAAATAACACGTGTAGCACTGGCCTGTATATTGTATACGAGTAGGTACGATATCGTTATTACGTTGTTTCTAGGATTTTGAGGCTTAATTGCCATGTAAGATGTTGCCCATCGAGATCTATTGTATCTTTCTTCTAAGGAACAGAGATCAATTATATCTTTTAGGAACAGACACGCACTTTACGATTTTCTCATTTGATGTTAATTTACAATGTTGACTATGATAGATTCGGGGTAACGATCGAACTTGTCTGAAAATGGAAAGCAGCAGTAAGCAAGGCGCTGAACAACCGATTTCATTCCAAACCAAGCGCAAATATGTCCACCAGCAGGGATATTCTCAATCATTCGAAAGCAATTTCGGATTCGGAAACTGCCCCTTCTTCGACTTGGATCTTTGCATTTCACAATGCTCCGATCGGTTACTTTTGATATTTCAATCATAAAAATTTCAGTTATTCTAATCGAAAAGGTTTCCGCGACCAAAAAGGTCACGGATTTAAAATTAAGCGTCCGAAATCGAATGTATCCGAGTGAAATGAGAATAGGTATGCTCTCCTCAGAATCGGTTAGTTCCGAAAATGCGGGCAGAAATCTGCAAAGCGATGGGTGAATACCGCCGAAGAGTTGTCAAAAACCCCACAAGCACAGACTATATATATACTGCAGTCTGTGTATACGAGGATCTCAAGCAGTATAGACCTAAGAACGGGTGACTTTGAGCACTGATATCTATCTAGCTAGAACTACACTAGACCAGTTCCCATTCTAGGCCTAGTGTGCTCACCATCTTCGACCGCATCATCACTTACCAACAGGTGAGATACTGGTCAAACGCTAGCATATAAGATATATACAGAAAATATGTGTTCGCGTTTTAAATATGCTTGGTTTTTAGACAGTTGTAAGCCTTTTGTTGTTGTGCTGTGTCTGAATAACATCAGATGTCTAATTTTGATTCCAAAACAATACTTGCAAGGAAACTAGACCTTGTGGACAATTTTCGGCAATCCGGCATATCGGGATTGGAAACAAAACTTTGTTTAAGAAATGTAATATCCTTCCATTTCCCTGCATGTATATTAAGGACGTTTATATTTTTGTTCGAAACCATCCTAACTACTTTACGAAACGTGAATGGGACCATCTGGGTAGCGTACCCTTGGAAACAAAAAAATAATTTTCCAAATCAGTTCAGGCATCTAAGAGTAATTGGAGAACATACGTAAAAAAAAACTTCGAATTGAGAACCTCCCCCTTTTTAGTGAAGTCGGTTAAAAAGGAAAATAAGCGTATTATGCTTGTACTCCGTATTATGTCAATACTGTATTGTATTAAAGTTCTATACAAATATAGGTAAGTGAGTTATTATGATAACTGTATTTTATTATGCTGAACCTAATCATACTGTATGTTATATTTACTCAGCCAAGAGTAGGTACCTGGTACACCTGTTATAGGACAATGAAGGTTAATTACTAATTTAAGTTATTAATTATTCAGTTAAGTAATATAAAGTTACTCGTAGTTTTAAACAATAATAAAATGCGAAAATAAGTTTGTATATTTATTTGTCATCTCTCTTAGCTCAAATTTTGCATCATCAGCCCGTTGCTGACCACTGCTGGACATAGGCCTCACTTATGGCACACTCGATCTTTAGCTGTTTGATTCCAACCAAATTTTGCATAGTGATGGCCAAAATCATAGAATAGGACATGTTGCGCTAGAAGTATGTCATATATTAGGATATGCATCAAAGCTGACCGTTCTCCTACTTACACCACCGGGCCATTATAATCATTAGTAAATAATACCTATTTAATTTATTATTAATAACACGAAACCTTACCTTTTCTCTGATAGCCTGTTGAAACTTCTTCTCTAAAGCTGACATCCTCTGAGTGTAGTCCTCCGTGATCATATTGATGTCTCCAACCTCATGCTTGCACATCAGAGACTCCACCTGACCCTTCAGCTCCGCGTTGCTCTCCACCAGCTCTGCATTACTCCGACTTACTTCCATCAGCCTGTTCTCCCGGGCATCTAGGATCTCTGCCATCTCGCACAGTCTCCTCATGAGCCTCTCGTTCTCTGACCCTTGACTCTCATCGCTAGTGTTGCTCTGCACCGATACCTCTGAGAGCTCTCGTGTATGACCGCGGATCTTCGTGGCTAAAGACTTACCCAGGACTAGGTCCACTAGATTAGGAGATGGAGACGTAGTCCCGTCGAATTTGCCATTTTTAAATCCATATTTGGCTGGACTGCTTCGACAGAATCCATCTCCGTTTGGACTGGGAATTATCTCAATATCAGAGGATGTAGCCGTCTCGATCTCGTCTCCGGAGGTATGACCCGAAGTTCGGTCTGAACCTATCTTGACTAAGTCACTCTTACTGTCCGAGCTGACGGGTGATGTTCGTTCTTTAATGCTGCAATCTTTCTGTGATGTGTCGCTGCTCTGAGAGCTACATTGCTGCTTCTCTACATTGACAAATGCAGAGCTATCCGATCTCAGCATCTCACTTGATACATTCACGTTGTAGAATGATGATGAGTCACTCAATTTTTCTATTAAAATATCCTCGTGTTCCTTTTCTTTCTTATCTTCCTCGGCTGCATTATCTAAAGTGACACTGTCATTGTCAGCATTCAATGTTCGGTCAGACCATGACCCATCATTAGATGAGTTTTCACTTATCTGTAATTTTTGGGAAATGATAGCTTGCTCTAAATGCATCAGCTCTCTATCTAAACCTTTTCTAGGCTCAGATTTGACGAGCTTTGGAAATATGTTGTTTTTGTCATCTGTGTCTAAAACAGTGGGAGCCGTACACTCAGATATTGAGTTGTAGGACATGGTATCCTCATCTTCCTCCGCCACCAGGCTGACACTGTCGGCAGTCTCTGCTCTCTCTGTCCTGTCTCCAATGGGAGTACATTTCTTGTCACTCAGATCATCAGGGGATAGTAACGAGGGACTGCTATTTGGATCACTGGAACAACTGTCGAAGCCGAGACATTCGATAGAACTGGGACTTATCAAACTGTCCGGCAATATTTCTACAGACTCTGAATTATGCTTTTGACCTATACTGCTACTGTTCGATATAGAATGGACCGATGCATCCGAATCAGGTGTAGTTTTCAAACTCTGAGATAACACTTCAACTGAATCTGAACTGTTTCTACTTGAAATGAGAGATAAAACATTGGAGCGATCCGAACCTCTCCTGTTGTCTACTTTGGGGTCGTCTCTGCTTGGTTTAATTTCTACAGTGTCAGCATGGGACATGACTAGCTGACTCTTGGAGAACAGGTCATCCTGACTGCCGTACTGCGTGTCGGCTATCACGTTCATCGACTTAGCTTTGGGTGGTCTCACTATGGTAGACTCCGCATCCTTGGGCTGTTCGAAGAAGGATCCCGCGAACGAGCCCCACACGCTCTGCGACGTCGACTTTGAGGGGCTCGCGGTCACCACAGGCTGGTCTTTCACTGGAGCATCGTTTCCACTCTCGGCACTCACTGTGAGGCCCCAGGAGGCGAAGAAATCAGAATTGTCCTTCTGGGGCGTACCAGTTTCACTGGGCGAGGATTTGTCGTCCGCGCTTGAGGCGGCTGCCTCGTCCTCCTGCTCCTCGCCACTCTCGTCCTGGATGTCCAGCGCTTTATCGATCGTCTTCTGAGCCTCCTTGAGCGCAGACTTCGCGAGGCTAGTCAGTCCGGAGGTGTCAAACCAATTCATATTTACGAGGGCACCATCGGACGTAAACAAATCGCCACGTACTTAAAACGCTCCAGCCGAAACACTCAACACTGGATCCTGCACACGAATTTTGTTATGAAAAGAGCACTTCATAACGACTGCACTAATCACAACATTGCATGGATGACGTTTCCATTTTGTTTACGTTGTGCATTTTTATTTTTTACCAATTTACTCATTTGTCAAAATCTTATTGTTCGATTGTAACTTTAACAGAATGATATCGCCAATTTGACAGGAAATATAAAATTATTTTGCGATTTTTCCCGAAGGAAATAGTAAAATTTTCAACAGAACAACTAATTTTGACGTTTCGTTATCAGAAAGAGGACGTCATTTGACTGTGCGAAAGTGATCGAGAGTCTATCTGACATTTTCGACCTCGCTATCACAGCTCCAGTGGCGCAATTGGTTAGCGCACGGTACTTATAAGACAGTGTACGTGTGAGTAATGCCGGGGTTGTGAGTTCGAGCCTCACCTGGAGCATTATTTTTAGTCCGATGTACTATGCAGATCATTGAAATAGAAATGTAATTGAAAATTGTTGTAAACAAAAAAATAGTTGAATTAGGGCCAGTCGTACCGGTTCCTGATAAGATCAGCCTATTAGGAACTAATCCAAGATATTTTTGACCACTTCTATATGGTGTTATGTGTCAAATTGCCGCAGGTGCTAGGAGCATTATATATTGATATAATATACTAGCAGCCCGCCCCGGCTTCGCACGGGTAGAACATATATGCCTACAAAATTTGCATCAGTTTGTTGCATCGAATATAAAATATGAACATATTTAACAATCATCGTCATATGTCAACCAATTTACACAAAACCTTAACGAATTATGCACCTAAGACCTAAACCTTCCTCATAAACACTCTGGCTATTGGTGAAAACCGCATGATAATCCGTTCAGTAGCTATTGAGATTATTGCGAACAGACAGACAGACGCAGTGATGAACTTTGTTTTATAATACTTACGTATTGATATTGGACGGCCCTTTGGCGTAAAGGATAGTTACCCTGATTCTGACCCGACGGTCGTTGGTTCTAATTCTAGCTATATACCTACCAATGAAAGTTTTATGTGCATTCATGAATCATGAGTTTTCGTACAGTGGTAGTGGAATCATTAAATCTACCAAAAAGTAGCTTACCACCAAGGAGTACATCTGCCGCCGTAACCTTACGGCGTTCGCCGACGCAAAATGTAGGGGTAATATACGTTTAACGTGTGTATCTATGTGTCTGTCTGTAGCATCTTAGCACCTAACCGGATGAACCGATTTTGTTTTTATTGTTGATAGTTTTTTTCGTTTGATAGATGTCTTCATCGAGAGTTTTCTTAGCTTTGACTCATGAAAATTCGTTCAATCGTTGTAAAATTATGAGCTTTTTTCTAGTTAATTGCGCTATGAAATCAACTTTCATTGGTCTGATCAATTCGAAAATCTTCTTCTTCAACGATATTGTAAGAACATGGAAGCCTCCTGGACTCTACAGAATACTCAAATCCTCACCAACTTACAGCTCAGATTTTAAATGTCGTGTTTAGAGTCATTGGAAAAAAATTATACATAGATCAGTCGGGGTGGTTTAAAATATTATATTATATTATTATATATATATATATATGAATATTATTTTATACAATAGATTATATTATTATACTATATTGACTTCAAATTGATTGTGATCGGTGGGGATCTACAGCATAGCTAAGCTTATAATAATATTTTCGTAGTAACTATGACCTAATCTGTGGTTTCACTGCAAATATTTTATTAATTTTGCGATGCGTGTTTGTGAAATTCGTGATATCTTCTAGAGTTTTAATTTTAATTATATACTGTAAAGGACAATTTTAGTTATAAATAAAATATCTAACTGAAATATTTAACTGTAATATTTAACCGAAACACCCAACCGAAAAACCGTCGTCTCGTGACCACGATCAATGCAACTTGGTCGAAACGTCGAGTAGATAAGATTTATGTTTTAGGCGCGATAAGTCCCGTATTTAGATATTTATAACTGGATATTTCGGTTTAATATTTCGGTTAAATATTTCAGTTGGATATTCAGTTAAAACATTTCAGCTAAACATTTCGGTTAAACATTTCAGTTAAATTTTCGGTTAAAGTATTTTAGTAAAATGTTTCAGTTAAATATTTCGGTTAAATATTTCGGTTAAATATTTCGGTTAAATATTTCTGTTAAGTATTTGGTTAAATATTTCGGTGAAAAATTTCAGTTAAATATTTCAGTTAAATCAAACTATTTCATGTTTCAGGTGGCTGGGAGTGGAGCTCGTGGTGCGTACAGGTGCAGTGGGTGGCAGAGCATCGCAGGTCGTTGTCCCTGGTGCACTCGCCGACTTGCTGCGTCGCTGCCTTCACTCGACGACGCTGCGACTGCCGACTCCGTCGCTCCCAACTCGTTTCACTTTAATATTTTAGTTAGATATTTATGTTGAATGTTTTGGTTGAATATTTCGGTTGGGTGTTTCGGTTAAATATTACAGTTAAATATTTCAGTTAGATATTTTATTTATAACTATGTGTTCAAATCGCGAAAGTTTAAAGTTTACAAGGACAATTTTAATCTATAATATGTGGCCAAGCTAATTAACGTAATTATTTGGATAAGGATTAATACTATATCCTTGAAAATAGCCTTGGAAGTTAAGTAATATTTTTTAACAAAAATTTTAAGATTAAAATGGTTACTGTGAGTCAACCTTAAGAGATAGACATATGCTGTCGCGGACTTTTTTGTAGGTCTTATTAAGTTGTACAGCTCTTGCATAGAAAATATTCTTCTATCTATTTTCAATTAAGCAGCGTTCGTAAGAAACGTGTTTTTTCGACCGTTTATTTGCCGACTTAGGTTGCAAATTAGGTCTCCACGAATGTACCTTTGATTAAAACGGGATAATATATAGCCTATTTTCATTCCGAAAGTCCATTCTATGTATTAGTGAAAGAATTTTTTAAATCGATTCAGTAGTTTTTGACCTTACTCATTACAAACATACAAAAATACAAATGTTCTCTCTTTATAATATTAGTGTAGATAATGCTCCTAGCACTATCCTACTCGTAGCTCCTAGCATATATTGATAAGGCGAAACATTGGTTTCGCCTAACTTGCTATCAAATAAACTGGCCAAGTGCAAGTCGCACTAGTAGGGTTCCGTACCATACTACAGTATTTTATAAGATCGAGCAAAAAATACCACTATCATGTTTCGTCAGCAAAAAATAATAATTAATAAACATTTTATTTCTTATAACGTCATCTAATGTCTAACAAAGGTGTTAGGGATCGACATTTCAATATAACGCCATCTATGGGACGTTTACCTAACTAAGCATTCATAGATGGCGTGAAATGCCGAAAAAAACACGTTTCTTGTATGGGGACCCTCTATTATTTTTAACTTTATTCTGTTTTTAGTATTTGTTGTTATAGCGGCAACAGAAATACATCATCTTTGATAACATCAACTGTCTAACTATTACGGTTCATGAGATACAGCCTGATGACAGACGGACAGACAGACAGACAGACGGACAGCGGAGTCTTAGTAATAGGGTCCCGATTTACCCTTTGGATACGGAACCCTAAAAATAGCTTAGTTACCACCATCAAAGGGAAAATCTGCCATCATAACATGACGGTATTTCGACAGCACACTGCCCCTGAGAGTCGGACCATTCTAGGCCTAGAATGTTCACTATCTTCGACCACATCATCGTTTACTATCACAGGCGAGAGTGGTCGATCGTTAGCCTATTAGATACTTACCGGCCAAGTGCGAGTTGGACTCGCGCACCGAAGCTTCCCTACTTTGTCAAACTGGTTAAAGAACAAACTTAACTTTGCAGTTCGATCCATAGAAAATGTAGTGCACCAACCGCACATAATAAGTTAGTAATAGTAAATTCACTTTTTTTAGGGTTTTCATATTTTTTCCTTAGAAGTGCTTCTTGCCAAATTTTATGATTCTAGGTCAACGGGAAGTACCATAGGCTGTGATTCCCTTGTGAAATAGCAAAATATGCGACATAAACGGTCATATCATTGATCGTGTTGACTTAAAAATTTGATTTTTACCGTGGATCCGAGTATCTAATACTATAAGAATCTTTGTCCTAATATACTGACAGACAACGCACAGCCTAAACCGCTGGTCGTAGAGACTTGGAATTTGGAGGGTATATTTGTCTTAGTACGTAAGGGTGTACTAAGAAAGCATTTTCCAAAATTCACTCCTTAAGGGGATGAAATTGGGGTTCAAAGTTTGTATGGAGAAACAAGATTAGATAGTCTTTTCTATCAAAAACTTCACACAAATGCTTCAGTAACAAAATAAGTAAATACGTGGTTCTGGTTTTTTTCGAAATGTACCCCTAAGAGGGTGAAATGGGGTAACAAAATCTGAAATCAATATTGTTTCAGTTTGCGCTGAAATTTGGCATGCAGATAGTTATTATGACGTAGGTATCCGCTCAGAGAAGATTTTCTAAAGATTCCTCCCGGATACGGAACGGGGATTCAAAGTTTTTATGGCGAAATAAGATGAGATAAAGTACGTGTTGTAGGATTTTTTGAAATGGGGTAGGTAACAAAGTCTGAAAATGTGGGTTTTCGGTTTTTATAAATATGAATCCCGATTTGCCTTAGTTGGTGAACCGATTTGGCTAATTCTTATTTGATGTATTCAAATGATAGAATCGTTTTTACAAAAGAAAAGTTTTAAGTAAACTAAAGTCAAAAGTCAAGTATTTATTCAGTATATATGGGCAAATCAAAAATTTGCACTTACACACGTCAAATTACATTAAAATTATAATATATAAAAAGTATATTATTCAATAAAAAATATTATAGATATAACAGAAACATAACTTATTGCTTTGAATTTACAAAAAAAACAAAGGTATTGAACCATTCAGCTTTCATCTAGACGTCGAACGTCACACTTAAAACACATGTTTAATTCCCCTGATTAATGTAGGGTTGCCAACCGTACTATTACGTGCACCCGCAACCCAGAACATGTTTAAGTACTTCAGACAATTTTTATCCAAAAAATTGTGAAATAATGAAATATAATAAATAAATAAAACGCAGACTAATTGCAGTACAAATCATATTCTGAATGGAACTGATTGTCCGTCTATCAGCTGCATAATACCGTCTTAACAGGCAACCCTAGATCTGCAAACAAAAGATAAAAACTGATTAACTATTGAATCTACTGGTGTTTCGGAAGTACTCCCATCAGAGAAGAAAATAAGTTTTTAACGCGGGCGAAGCCGCGGGGCACTTCTAGTTTCATATAAGTTTCAACTTGATATCTCTACGCGTTCCTGACAAAAAGGAGTCTTGACAAACAGACAGACAGGCAGACGGACAACAAAGTGATCCTATAAAGGTTCCTTTTTTCCTTTTGAGGTACGGGATCCCTAAAAAAAAGTGATTGGAAACGAAAAGCCGAAGATCGGGATCAGTCTTGGTAGAGACCTATATCCAGAGAGGGACTGATGCCGGCTCATTTTGATGATGATAAGAAACTTAAGTGAGTCGGCGCAGAGTTAACATTAAACAAAGACATCAAAATATGGGAAGAACAATAAAACTAAAGCTTTAATAATAAAAAATTATAATACAATCAAATAGACTTATTTACATAGTTTTACATCACTAGACACGTTTATTTCCAAACAAGAATAATAAAAATCACAATTTTATTTAATTCATAGACCATGATCAACAAAACGAAATATAATAATTTAAAGCTACTAAAAAATATACCTTTATTTCTATGGGTAATACCATAAAATACAACTTGAAAGAAAATGTCGTAGGTAAGCCTGATAAAATAATTACCGTATACAGAAACACAGACCGACTGGTAAAATACTGCACCTAATGAATGACACGGTAGTTAATGGTCATTTAACCAATAAAAAAAAATATTACGACGAATTGAGAACCTCCTCCTTTTTTGTGAAGCCGGTTAAAAATATAATAAAAAGAGAGTATAGATTAACTACATAGTAAACCTCAATGTTTGTGTAGTAACAGCGTGGTGACCACATTTTTTGAATATTCAGAAAATATGGTCACCCGTCACCGCGCAAGCGCGGCGCGCTATCGAGTCTGGTGTTCCTTTAGTACCTTTAGTACTAAAGTACTTACTACGAAATACGAATGTAAGAGTTACTCGATATCATATATCGAACAAATTTTGTATGAATAACAGTACAGCGCCTCTAGTGGTTTTCACACGTCACTAAATTTAGACCAATCACAATCAGGGAGCCAGATTACGAAGAAAACTCATACTAAGGGTACTGCTACACCAACGAACAAGTATCGTTCGATTGGTGTGATGACACTTTAAATTCGGTCATCGATTTAGCTCTAAACTAAATATACACATACAAATACAGTAACTTACTCCAAAAATGTTGCATTTAATTTAGAGTGTGAGAAAAAAACAAGAACAAAATATTCAAATAGCCAGTTATAAATGCACAGATATATAAATCAAATTAATTTTTGAAAACTTAATAATGAATATTTTAACAATCATATATATACATATACAGATACATTTTATTTGGAAACTTTTTAAACTATTTATTTCATAACACAGGTTTTGGAGTTTACTACTTCTTTCTTAAAGAAACGACTTTCAAATTTAGCCCGCGGTATGAAACTTTTATGAGGAGTAAAATCGAGCGTCCTCGTCATTTAGTTAATAGGGAATATGCATGAAGCTCAGATTTGTTTGAAATAATTTTTTTTCGATTCTTTGTTGTCCAGCAGGGCTAGCATGGCGAGGGGATAACATTTTTGTCCCCTGTTTTTCTCCTCTGAAAAGAGATAAAATTGTTTTCTCTACCTGTCAGAGCACGGCTAAGTGGAAATACAATATTTATCCCCGTATATCATTTGACGTTTAAGTATTTCCACCTTGTAAAGCATCGACACAGGACGACAGAGGGAAAGGGAATAACTGCGATATTTGACATGTAAAGAGGACAAATGTATCTACTATCATACGAGGTGGGTTTATGTTTATCTATCACCACAATTTGCCTAAAAATGTCGCGTGCGTATTAAATCTACATTTTCTCGTTATTAGAAACGCACAAAATGGAACGTAAATTACATATTTTCGGATTTTACCGTTACATGGACATGTAAAAGATATACACAATACTTACTTACTTTTTCCCACTCGATCTATGCATTTCTTTTAAATACTTTTTTCTTTTAATCGCTAGGTATGCCGAATAAATTGCCAGACACGGAACTTGACTTAAAAGCAGTGCCAAAGTGTAAGTTAGAACAGTGCCTAAAAATTAACAAATAAATCGAAACAATCTTAATCTCCCGAATACTCACGAGTCTCAAACTAACTTATCGACCTTGTAAACGTTTTCGTAACTGAAAAATATATTGCAATTTAGTACATTTTTTCTCATGTATTACACTTATCACTCGCGGAAGAACACAAGTTTGAGGGAAAAATATATTAAGAGCATTTTCGAAAACACAAAAAAAATTATATATATACTAGATGCGTCCCGTGGCTTTGCCCACGTTTGGGTTTCCCTTAACACTTAGGGTATTAAAAATTAGTTGTAAACCTATTATCATACTTACTTAATATACATATAAAATTTCATCAAAATCGGTCAAGCCGTTTAGGAGGAGTATAAACACTAAAACTGTGACTTAAGAATTTTAGATATATACTAGCGGATCCGGCAGACTTTGTCTCGCAGCGCCACCTATCGGGTCCAATTGTGTATCTAAACCATCTACGGACTAACTCAAACACACATACCAAAATTCATCTAAATCGGTCCAGCCGTTTAGGAGGAGTTCAGTGACATACACACGTACAGTAGAATTACATATATACATAAAGATAGAGAAGAGATAATAATGTACTTAACACTGGCTAAATACACTAACTGTGTGGAGTCATAATGAAACTAAAAAGAAAAACAAAACATCAAAACTGACGACTTGAATCAAATAATGATGACTGATAATACAATTTTAATTTATTTTCTATGTATGGCAACAATGAAGGGGACAAGGCTATTCCCTCCATATCCACCGTGACAAATATATCCACCTGTGCGCCCATGCTCTGAATGTGGACAAAATGACAGACGGGGAAAAGATTTTTATCTATTCCCAGGGATAAATAGTCCCCTCGCCATGCTAGCCCTGCTGGAGTTATATGTAAAACCTTTTTTTTATTTAATTCCATTTTATTTGCTTAAAATAATAAATTAAAAATGCAATTTAAGTTTGTAAAACAGATCACCATTGGTCGAATCGAAAGTTGACGTCATTATGCACTACTCCACGTGATAGAAACATTGAGCGCGGGAACATAAAAATAAATGTATGGTGTGGTCTTATTGTATTTATTTCTAAATATTGTGCAGAAATGTATATTACTAACCATTTAATATAGATAATAACTGGCCAAGTGCAAGTCGGACTCGCACTCGTAGGGTTCCGTAACACAGTTAAGTAACTATGATTTTTCGCAACTACAAAATTAACTTTGTTTTTTATAGCGTTTGTATGAAAAACAAAGTTATCTTTGCGGTCGCCATATCTCTAAAACTGCTGACTGTATCTCGTTCAAACCAATTTTCGTTGTTAGTTTTTATTGAGATCTACAGCATATATTTTTTTTAGATTTTTCACTCCCGTACTTTAAAAGTTAGAGGGGGGGGGGGGGGGGGGGGGACGCGCCTATCTTTCAAATGATTGACTTTGAGAAAAATGATTTTAGAAACCTCAATGTCATTTTTGAAGACCTATCCATAGACACCCACACGTATAGGTTTGAAGAATTTTTTTTTTTGTTTCAGTTCCATGTATGGGATTAACTTAAACTTAAACTTTTATATTTTTTATTTTTCTATAAAAATCGGAATGCGGTTCACAGAATACATCTACCTACCAAGTTTCAATTGTGTAGTCCTAACAGTTTCAGAATAAAATGGCTGTGACATACGGACGGACGGACAGACAGACAGACAGACAGACATGACGAATCTATAAGGGTTCCGTTTTTTGCCATTCGGCTACGGAACCCTAAAAATAAGTACAAGATTAGAGAAACTGTATAATTTAATAAAAACATGCCATTGGCTAAATACAATAATCGCGCGGAGTCTTAGTTAAAGAAAAAAAAGTTAGTTTGCTTCAAGCGGCGTGTGTCTGACGTAAGTGCGTGACGTCACAATGCATTACCAAAGAGCCCGGGAAATGATGGCGTTTAAACTGCTCAAATTTATATGTATATTTAAATGTTTATTTAAAAAATAATTAGACTAATTCCAGCAGTTTTTTATTTTTTTATTATGTTATATGGATGTAATGAGTGAAATAAAAATATTAAAAAAACCATGCATATTCCCTATTCAATAGTTTAGTTCAATCAATACATATAAGCGGCAATAGCCCAATGGCTAAGGCGTCGCCTTGCGATCTAGAGGTCGTGAGTTCGATCCCCACACATTGCACTATTGACGTGAACCCACTCCAGACACAAGCATATTTAGCTTAGTTGGAAGTTTTAACAAGACTAGTAATGTGCAATACACATTGCTAGTAAGCTAATTTTAAAAAAATCAGCTCTCAAAGTCATAGACTTAATATAAAAAAGATGGTGCACTGCAATGTATTGATACATTTAATTAAATCCGTATGCTCTAAACATAAGGTTGTTATAGCTTTGTACAACAAAACGACCCAAACGAAAGGCACCTAGAAGAGTGTGTCCTCGTCTAACAACCTGCCAGTGCTATATATGCACTATACGTACGTATTGCATGGTATAGTATATACATATACGTGGTCCATACAAAAAAAACGGACAAACTTTTTAAGAGCCAACGCCCATCTAGGCCTAGCGTGCTTACCTTCTTCGACCGCATCATCACTTACCAACAGGTGAGATAGTGGTCAAGCGCTAGCCTATAAGATATTAAAAAAAACTTCGTTCAAGGTCGGTCTCTTGCGGTTGGGTTCGCAGTCAAGTTTAATATAGTACAACGTCGTTGGTCAAAGTTCATGATACGGGGGCAATACAGCCACATGTTCATCGTGTGAACAGTAACAAGTTTAGATAACTCCAGTGTTACCCGCGGAGGCCGCGTTAGGCGGCGCGGGCTGAGAGAACATGAAAGAGGTAGCGTTCTGCAAGAACTGTCGCTTCACAAACTCCGTGGTGGCAGACTGGAGATTCTCCTTGGCCCCGAACTTGCACTTTATGTACCCGTACAGGTTGGCGCCCGTCAGGGTTAGAGCTATCAGGACTAGCAGCTGGAAAAAACATTATCATATTATGTTTCTTAAAGAATTACACACGATTATAAAAATACCGAGTATTATACTCACTACTATTAGATGTCGACTGTCTCGACCTAGGTTTCGTGCATGTCCGATGCACTTCCTCGGGAGTTTACGCAGCGAGAGGAGTATAATACTCGGTATTTTTATAAGGATGATTCAAACCTAGCTCGAGACAGTCGACATCTAATAGTAGTGAGTATAATACTCGGTATTTTTATAAGGATGATTCAAACCTAGCTCGAGACAGTCGACATCTAATAGTAGTGAGTATAATACTCGGTATTTTTATAAGGATGATTCAAACCTAGCTCGAGACAGTCGACATCTAATAGTAGTGAGTATAATACTCGGTATTTTTATAATGATGATTCAAACCTAGCTCGAGACAGTCGACATCTAATAGTAGTGAGTATAATACTCGGTATTTTTATAAGGATGATTCAAACCTAGCTCGAGACAGTCGACATCTAATAGTAGTGAGTATAATACTCGGTATTTTTATAATGATGATTCAAACCTAGCTCGAGACAGTCGACATCTAATAGTAGTGAGTATAATACTCGGTATTTTTATAAGGATGATTCAAACCTAGCTCGAGACAGTCGACATCTAATAGTAGTGAGTATAATACTCGGTATTTTTATAAGGATGATTCAAACCTAGCTCGAGACAGTCGACATCTAATAGTAGTGAGTATAATACTCGGTATTTTTATAATGATGATTCAAACCTAGCTCGAGACAGTCGACATCTAATAGTAGTGAGTATAATACTCGGTATTTTTATAAGGATGATTCAAACCTAGCTCGAGACAGTCGACATCTAATAGTAGTGAGTATAATACTCGGTATTTTTATAAGGATGATTCAAACCTAGCTCGAGACAGTCGACATCTAATAGTAGTGAGTATAATACTCGGTATTTTTATAAGGATGATTCAAACCTAGCTCGAGACAGTCGACATCTAATAGTAGTGAGTATAATACTCGGTATTTTTATAAGGATGATTCAAACCTAGCTCGAGACAGTCGACATCTAATAGTAGTGAGTATAATACTCGGTATTTTTATAAGGATGATTCAAACCTAGCTCGAGACAGTCGACATCTAATAGTAGTGAGTATAATACTCGGTATTTTTATAAGGATGATTCAAACCTAGCTCGAGACAGTCGACATCTAATAGTAGTGAGTATAATACTCGGTATTTTTATAATGATGATTCAAACCTAGCTCGAGACAGTCGACATCTAATAGTAGTGAGTATAATACTCGGTATTTTTATAAGGATGATTCAAACCTAGCTCGAGACAGTCGACATCTAATAGTAGTGAGTATAATACTCGGTATTTTTATAATGATGATTCAAACCTAGCTCGAGACAGTCGACATCTAATAGTAGTGAGTATAATACTCGGTATTTTTATAAGGATGATTCAAACCTAGCTCGAGACAGTCGACATCTAATAGTAGTGAGTATAATACTCGGTATTTTTATAATGATGATTCAAACCTAGCTCGAGACAGTCGACATCTAATAGTAGTGAGTATAATACTCGGTATTTTTATAAGGATGATTCAAACCTAGCTCGAGACAGTCGACATCTAATAGTAGTGAGTATAATACTCGGTATTTTTATAATGATGATTCAAACCTAGCTCGAGACAGTCGACATCTAATAGTAGTGAGTATAATACTCGGTATTTTTATAAGGATGATTCAAACCTAGCTCGAGACAGTCGACATCTAATAGTAGTGAGTATAATACTCGGTATTTTTATAATGATGATTCAAACCTAGCTCGAGACAGTCGACATCTAATAGTAGTGAGTATAATACTCGGTATTTTTATAAGGATGATTCAAACCTAGCTCGAGACAGTCGACATCTAATAGTAGTGAGTATAATACTCGGTATTTTTATAATGATGATTCAAACCTAGCTCGAGACAGTCGACATCTAATAGTAGTGAGTATAATACTCGGTATTTTTATAAGGATGATTCAAACCTAGCTCGAGACAGTCGACATCTAATAGTAGTGAGTATAATACTCGGTATTTTTATAAGGATGATTCAAACCTAGCTCGAGACAGTCGACATCTAATAGTAGTGAGTATAATACTCGGTATTTTTATAATGATGATTCAAACCTAGCTCGAGACAGTCGACATCTAATAGTAGTGAGTATAATACTCGGTATTTTTATAAGGATGATTCAAACCTAGCTCGAGACAGTCGACATCTAATAGTAGTGAGTATAATACTCGGTATTTTTATAAGGATGATTCAAACCTAGCTCGAGACAGTCGACATCTAATAGTAGTGAGTATAATACTCGGTATTTTTATAAGGATGATTCAAACCTAGCTCGAGACAGTCGACATCTAATAGTAGTGAGTATAATACTCGGTATTTTTATAAGGATGATTCAAACCTAGCTCGAGACAGTCGACATCTAATAGTAGTGAGTATAATACTCGGTATTTTTATAAGGATGATTCAAACCTAGCTCGAGACAGTCGACATCTAATAGTAGTGAGTATAATACTCGGTATTTTTATAAGGATGATTCAAACCTAGCTCGAGACAGTCGACATCTAATAGTAGTGAGTATAATACTCGGTATTTTTATAATGATGATTCAAACCTAGCTCGAGACAGTCGACATCTAATAGTAGTGAGTATAATACTCGGTATTTTTATAAGGATGATTCAAACCTAGCTCGAGACAGTCGACATCTAATAGTAGTGAGTATAATACTCGGTATTTTTATAAGGATGATTCAAACCTAGCTCGAGACAGTCGACATCTAATAGTAGTGAGTATAATACTCGGTATTTTTATAAGGATGATTCAAACCTAGCTCGAGACAGTCGACATCTAATAGTAGTGAGTATAATACTCGGTATTTTTATAAGGATGATTCAAACCTAGCTCGAGACAGTCGACATCTAATAGTAGTGAGTATAATACTCGGTATTTTTATAAGGATGATTCAAACCTAGCTCGAGACAGTCGACATCTAATAGTAGTGAGTATAATACTCGGTATTTTTATAAGGATGATTCAAACCTAGCTCGAGACAGTCGACATCTAATAGTAGTGAGTATAATACTCGGTATTTTTATAAGGATGATTCAAACCTAGCTCGAGACAGTCGACATCTAATAGTAGTGAGTATAATACTCGGTATTTTTATAAGGATGATTCAAACCTAGCTCGAGACAGTCGACATCTAATAGTAGTGAGTATAATACTCGGTATTTTTATAATGATGATTCAAACCTAGCTCGAGACAGTCGACATCTAATAGTAGTGAGTATAATACTCGGTATTTTTATAAGGATGATTCAAACCTAGCTCGAGACAGTCGACATCTAATAGTAGTGAGTATAATACTCGGTATTTTTATAAGGATGATTCAAACCTAGCTCGAGACAGTCGACATCTAATAGTAGTGAGTATAATACTCGGTATTTTTATAAGGATGATTCAAACCTAGCTCGAGACAGTCGACATCTAATAGTAGTGAGTATAATACTCGGTATTTTTATAATGATGATTCAAACCTAGCTCGAGACAGTCGACATCTAATAGTAGTGAGTATAATACTCGGTATTTTTATAAGGATGATTCAAACCTAGCTCGAGACAGTCGACATCTAATAGTAGTGAGTATAATACTCGGTATTTTTATAAGGATGATTCAAACCTAGCTCGAGACAGTCGACATCTAATAGTAGTGAGTATAATACTCGGTATTTTTATAAGGATGATTCAAACCTAGCTCGAGACAGTCGACATCTAATAGTAGTGAGTATAATACTCGGTATTTTTATAATGATGATTCAAACCTAGCTCGAGACAGTCGACATCTAATAGTAGTGAGTATAATACTCGGTATTTTTATAAGGATGATTCAAACCTAGCTCGAGACAGTCGACATCTAATAGTAGTGAGTATAATACTCGGTATTTTTATAAGGATGATTCAAACCTAGCTCGAGACAGTCGACATCTAATAGTAGTGAGTATAATACTCAGTATTTTTATAAGGATGATTCAAACCTAGCTCGAGACAGTCGACATCTAATAGTAGTGAGTATAATACTCGGTATTTTTATAAGGATGATTCAAACCTAGCTCGAGACAGTCGACATCTAATAGTAGTGAGTATAATACTCGGTATTTTTATAAGGATGATTCAAACCTAGCTCGAGACAGTCGACATCTAATAGTAGTGAGTATAATACTCGGTATTTTTATAAGGATGATTCAAACCTAGCTCGAGACAGTCGACATCTAATAGTAGTGAGTATAATACTCGGTATTTTTATAAGGATGATTCAATCCTAGCTCGAGACAGTCGACATCTAATAGTAGTGAGTATAATACTCGGTATTTTTATAAGGATGATTCAAACCTAGCTCGAGACAGTCGACATCTAATAGTAGTGAGTATAATACTCGGTATTTTTATAATGATGATTCAAACCTAGCTCGAGACAGTCGACATCTAATAGTAGTGAGTATAATACTCGGTATTTTTATAAGGATGATTCAAACCTAGCTCGAGACAGTCGACATCTAATAGTAGTGAGTATAATACTCGGTATTTTTATAAGGATGATTCAAACCTAGCTCGAGACAGTCGACATCTAATAGTAGTGAGTATAATACTCGGTATTTTTATAAGGATGATTCAAACCTAGCTCGAGACAGTCGACATCTAATAGTAGTGAGTATAATACTCGGTATTTTTATAAGGATGATTCAAACTCACTATAACTATAAATCTAAAGTATTACACACTTTATATTTTTGTACATTGTTACACACAATCCAAAATGTCATCGTATTTAGTTGGTCAGAGCTCCTGGACATGTTTCCCAGGAGGTGCAGGTTCGAATCCCGTCGGTTCGATCACATTTTGGATTGTTGGAACAATGTACAAAAACATTTTTGTATTTAAACTAAAGAGATAAAGAGTGAGAAAGCAAATGTTAACAATAATATTTCAAAATATACATAATTTATTTTATCTACACTCATAGTAAAGTTCTGATTTGGAATTAAAAACTAGTACTATAATGACAGACTTTACGCATGTACTGAAATTAAATTATTAATAAATTAAATTCCTTTAAATTTTATTGAGATACAGATTTTTAAAACGCAAAAGTTTCATAAACTACTATTTCAAGAGATGTTTTGACAGTTATTACAGAATAGCTTGAATAAAAGACACTGTTCAAAGGCAAATAGCTCCAATCTTGCTTGGTGGAAAATGACAATCTAAGAAAGATACGTGTGTCCTACGTCGCCTGGTACGTACTCCTATCCTATCCTATGTCTTATTCTACCATATTGGCTATCCATGTGCAAGATTTTACCTAAATCGGTCCATTCATTTGACCATGATGAGGTGACAAACATACACACTGACTTGGGCATTTATTATATCGACGTGTAGCACGCTTGCCTAGAAGATACCTGTTCATGCGCGATTGGAAGACCCCCGGACTGTACTTAACAGGAAACACAGACTCTGGCAGGGAATTCCATTCCTTCTATACGATGAATGTAGAGGCAAAGCGCTTTGTGCGACATAATGCAATATCTACCATGTATCGATGGCATATGTCTGTGCGTCTGGTAGTACGATGGAAAAAGGCGGGATGGTGGAATTAATTCGTTTTTTTTTATGGTATAAGGTAACAAGACAAGCACGACGCTCGCCTGATAGTAAGCGATGACGTCTACCTATGACAGATACGGACAGCGGCATGCAACATTCTGGCAGTACAGAATGTTGCATGTCACTGCACTGCGCCTGTTACCTTGAGACATAAAGATGTCGAGTCTCACATGCCCTGTAATTTCACTGGACACCTTGCCATATCAACCGATAGCAACATTCCTATTCCACGGCTGAAAATTAATTGGCAAAGTGGTGGTACCGCCCCAGGCGGACTAGCAGAAGTCCTACACAAAATCGTGCAATTGGAAGGCACACACTCCGAAATGAATCCGATAAAAGACTTCACCTTACATAGCGCTAGTTTCAGACCGTAATCAGAAATACTCTAAACCTCTTACTCCTAACCGATAGTTTTCACTACACAGAAAACATGTTGCATAACAATCTCCATCTCTGTCTAACAGCCTATGAGTAACAGAGCGGGCAACTGTGCAGTGAAAACGTACGATAATAGTGATAGACCGGTACGTACCATCCACTTGAACTTGAGCCCGAACAGACAGATGATGAAGAATGTGGACCAGATGAGGGGACACATCACCAGCCCCATCCAGAACAGACGACTCTCATTCTGGTTCACGCGGTTCTGGAAACATTACCTAATTACACAATATGGAATATGCGAATGCATGTACCTCAGGTTTATTGGAAACTAGCTGTGCCCCGCGGTTTTACCCGCGTAGACATCGTTCCCGTGTGAATATCGGGATAAAAAGTATCCTATGTGTTATTTCAGGGTCTAGGCTATCTACATACCAAATGTCAGCTCAATCGGTTCAGTAGTTTTTGCGTAAAAGAGAAACAAACATACATCCATACATTCTTACAAACTTTCGCGTTTATATTATTAGTAGGATAATATTTTTTCGAACCTTTCGTTGTCCTGGAATTATAAAAATAACCTTTTTTAATCGACTTCAAAAAAAGAGGAGGTTTCTCAATTCGACCGTATATATATATATATATATTTTTTTTTTTTTATGTATGTTCGGGGATAACTTCGTCATTTATGCACCGATTTTGATTATTATTTTTTTGTTCGAAAGGAGATATCCCAAGTGTGGTACCATGGTAATTTTATCGAGGTCTGATAAGTATCTCCAGAGATATTGAGATAAACATCTCAAAATTGGTACTGAAAATGAACATTGAAGTCGGTTCTTTTTTAGTTTTTAAACGATATTATTTTTATTTTATTCCCTTTTATTTACTTAAGATAATAAATGGAAAATGGAATGTAAGCGACGAAAATGTATGTTTGTAAAACAGACCACCATTGGTCTAATTGAAAGTTGATGTCACAACACACTACGTCACGTGATAGAAATTATAAGCGGAATTTTAGCGGAACATGAGATGTATGTTGGCTGGATCGGGCTGTAATCGGATCGGTAAGAGTATCTTTTTCTTTTATTCAGGCATAGGCCAGCATATGACCACTATCTCACTTGTTGGTAAGTGATGATGCGGTCGAGGATGGTAGCACACTAGGCCTAGAATGGGAACTGGCTCTAAAGGATAGCTGCCGGAACACATTAGATGTTTGGCGACAGATTTTCCAACTTGAGGTAGCTGGCCAGATGGACACTGGATAGAGTTCTACCATCATACCGGGTTGGGGGTGTGTTTACCATGTTTTTCCTTCACCAGAGAGTCACTGTGAATTACGCACATATATACGCGGTTGCGTACCTCAAATAGAATAATACTGAAATTCAAAATTTAAAACCACCCCCAACTAATCTTTTTGCATAATCTGTTCGTTGAGACCATTCCAATGAGCCCAAACATAACATCTCTGCTGTAAGTTGGTGAGGAGTTAAGTATTCTGCACATTCCAAGAGATATCCCAGCATCAGTTCAATGCTTCCATGTTCTTAGAAGTTGTTGAAGTAAGAGCATACCAAATGTTGAATTGAGCAGACTATAAAAATTGATTTCATAGCGCCAACATCTCGAAAAAAGCTTATAGTTTCAAAAAGTCTGAACGGATTTTAATAAATCAAAGCTAGGGACACAAATAAAATAAACCAAATCAAAATGAGTTCATCCGTTTGCGCGCTACAATGCCACCGACAGACACACACATACAAACGTCAAACATAAAACCTTCACCCCTTCTTTTTGCGTCGGGGGTTTAAAGCGTAAGCAGACGTCCAGTAAACAACAGAGTACGGCTAGAAGAGAGAAACTAATAAAGGCTCGCATGCCAAGAGACAATAAATATTCCTTACATGTTTGCTCACCTGTCTGGCTTCGAACACCCAGTGCGACTTGCCATCATCGTCCACGTAGTTCCACCACCGCAGTCCTACCAGTAACCTGCCTGGAACAGAACAGACAACTACTTCTACCATATGATATAATAATTTCTTTACTTGCTCATAATTATAAAAACTTTATCTAACACACAGGCCATAAACAAACTTAAATTTTTTATATAAAATGAATAATGGTTTCTTTAATAATAAAAGTTGAAATGCTTTTTTAATAAGCTTGAAACTTGGCTCAAACAGGTTGTTGTATTGGGCGCTACGTTTACGCTCATAATAGATAACAGGAAACGCAAGTCGCTTCCATGATGGTAAGCAATGTCGTACGAGTCCTTCAAAAGGAGGGTTAAAAGAACAATTGACAGGTCGTAGCTTTGAAACTCGTCGTCTAGAAACTTATTCTAGCCTCACAGAAGGGCATTCTGCATTTTGATATCATAAATCAAAACCTTACCACTTATATTTTTAACAGTCCAGAAGTCAGCGGAGAGCAGCAGGATGACCAAGACGAAGCTGGCGATGAATGAGTCGGAGAACCAGCCGCACAGGATGTACACCACGATGGCAGCGCATCGGAATACCAGGTGGAAAAACACTATGTATGGGTGCCTAAAATCATAGTTATAAAATAAACTTCCACTGTTTTCATACCTATAGCCTAGTCCCTACATCAGTGTGTAACACTAACAATTAAACAATGAAATTTGGTTAAAAAAATTTTACTTATAATTTTAAAAAATCTCCGACAACAGAGATTAGAATACTTAAGATAGTTTAAAAACTAAAACAACTGACTTCCATGCCGTGCGAGTCAATTTTAGTAGCAAGTTTGAGATGTTTATTGGGGTATCTATAGATATACTTATCAGATCTCGATGAAATTACAATGGGACCACCTCGGAAATGTACCCTACCGATTAAAAAATGAATCATTTTAATCTGTTCACAGTTGACGGAGTAATCGTGTAACATACATAAAAAAAAAAACCTACAGGCGAATTGAGAATATCCTTCTTTTTGGAAGTCGGTTGAAAAAAAATATGCCACTAATATTATAAAAATACGAAATTTTATGTTAAGAGTTCAAATTTTAAGATGTTTGATGATGAAGCAAGTGCATCAGCTTCTATCATCACTTCAAATATCTTTTGCTCATTGCAGGATCTCATACGTTGAGGCAATATTTACAATGAGAAATGTGTAACCTACTACAGCGCCATCTGTTGCTTTTATATTAAATTAAGTTGGTAAGTATAGATGGATGAATGTTTGTTACTCTTTCACGCCAAAAGAGCTGAACAGATTTGGATGAAATTTGGCATGCAGATAAATTTTAACCTGGATTAACACATGGGATACTTCGAAACCCGTTAGAAGCCGCTGGGCGCAGCTAGTTTTAAAAAAATGTAAGTAAGCCATATGCATATTCCTTATTATCTTTTCCATGAGACTTAAACTATGAGTTAAGCCTTTACCAGGGCTCTGAGGTGACATTTTCATGTCTCCACATCCCTTCTGCAGACTTTACCAAACAATAACAGCCACACCATTGCCATACACTTCCTTACCTTAACTGTTTCTTTATCAATGTTGGGCCTGAAAACACACACAAAGTGTTTATATTACAACAATAAACTTACACAAACTGTTTATTGGCATTGTCTTCTTCCCCGAAGGCGATGGTGTCATCATCAAGTAGCGGCACCTGCGGCACACTGGGCTGTAATGGTGAGGTAACAATCTATGTCAGCGCAAGCCGTGCAAAGCCAAACCAATGTATGCAATCATATTAAAATTATAATTTCTAATATAAAAGGTAACAAAACAATAAATAGAAATAGCTCATCTTAATGTAAAACACATAGTTAAAATAAAATTAACAGCTGGCAGACCGAATCTTTTGAATTTTCTACAGATAAATAAATTACCACTACACACAAAACATTTCAGACTAGAACATCTGCATGTAACTTCAATTAGACTGATCTTATCATACAGATGTCTCTATGAGATATTGCTTAGTAGCGCAAGATGCTATTAGCGAAAAAAAACGTATTAAAAAGTAATTACAGTAGCATGAAATATGGATCAAACCTATGTATTTAGTTTGTTTATATCGCAAACTCATAAGACATGTAAATCTAAGGCTGAGACTGTGTTAACGGGCAAATTAAATCAGCAATGAGGTAGTTTAATCGGTAATTTTATGATGAACATGTAAAGATACGGTTAAATACGGAGAAAATATGTTATTTTACTATATAAATGGTAGGTGTCGATTGTTTGGATTTGATAAAAATAATCAAGATATGAAACTTACAGTGGCCGATCCCATAGCTGGATTATTCATAGTAACAATTTATTTGGAATGCACTCTTTTAGTTTTTTTATTTCTAATTATTATTTTAGTAATTTTTGTTACACATCACCGTATCACATCAATAGAATAGAATGCACAGATTACTATATGTGTCAGAGAATGACTAACGATGACAGTGACACACAACATTAGTTAGTTAGTTAGTTTCTTAGTTTATGGCTTCTGTGGCTTGTTGTCACAATTTTGCCAATGTCCGTTTCACAGATTACTATATGTGGTCCATTCATGCTAGTTTCATAAAGCATGTGGAGAGTGTCGGTAAAATTAGAATATGGTCGGTGTTCAGGAGTGAGAATCGACCAGAATTTTACACGCCATGATGATTTAATCTAAAACAACACAACTAATATAATATACAAACTATGTTACAGTACACATAAACTAAACTAATTACACAATATACACATTAACACAACTTAATCAACTTCAACTTTTTTGTTTCTTTATTGCTCCACACAATTAGTGTATTTAGCCAGTGTATAATGTAAAAAGATAAAGTCACATTCAAGTCAAGTAGAAGTCATATAAGTCATACCCTCAGCAGGCCTGTCGCACTCCGCGCTGTAGCTATGAAACTACAAGTACCTCCGCGCACCCGCTCGGGTGCAAGTTCATTCAGTTAAGTGTCACGCGCGCTCTCGATCGGCCGCGCGCCTTACTTGTACCTACCTCATTATTATATTCCTTGCTTACGATATTAACATACAAAAATATTATTCAGTATATCTAAACGAAGGGCTACAAAGCGTTGCGTAGCATACGGATGCTTAAACACCAACGGGAATGACGACATTACATTTCATACACTTCCTAAGAATCTCGAGAGGTAAGACATTAATAAACTTAATAGTATTTATAAGTAACGTAAATCTAGGTAGTAAGGCTATCTAGGTACTTTTTGTGGGATTGCATTAGTAGTAGGCGGCACGATTTCGGGAGTTTTGGGGGGGGGGAGACTCCCCCCTTCCTTCTTTCTCCTAACGCCTACTAACTCCTAAAAAAAAACTTTCACTACCCCACCACTCTCGTTACAAGGTAATGCATAGTTTTGGTGTTATGATTTTTTTTGCAAAATTATAACCTCACTTGGTAAAAATTTAGAATCATTTGGCACGAAAAAGGGAGGGTGAGGTGATGGGGGGGTAAGGGAGGGTCCCCCTTTCCTTTTCCCACCACTTTCATTACAAGGTAATGCATAGAGTTATGCGTATTTTTTTTAGATCAATATCACTGTTTTGTTGGATATTTAACAGACTTTTTCGCTTCGCCGGCCGCTGCCGCGGCACGCTCGCTTCGCTGGCTCGGCTCGCGCGTTGTGTTGTCGCAGTTTCAACCTAACCTAACCTAGTTTTTCTCCGGCAGGTGAGGGGGGTGTCAATTGAAAGGGGTAGACACCCCCTATAAAACACAACCCCTAAAAACCCCAAAATCGTGCAAACGACTACTAATGCCAACCCCTTTTTGTTAACGAACCCGTCGTTTAGTAGTTTAGCCGTAGTAGTAGTTTTTGACTTTTTTCACGTAAAAGTCAATGACCTTAAAGATGACGTTCACTGTAAGTAGACCTCCCGGGTACTAGTGGCTACTTATATCAATTGAACAATAAAAGAAGGGGATAGAAAATGACATTTTTTTTTGCCTTTTATTCATTTTTAACCGACTTCAAAAAAAGGAGGAGGTTTCTCAATTCGACCGTATTTATATATATATATATATTTTTTTTTTTTTTTTTTTTATGTTTGTTCGCGGATAACTTTGTCGTTTATGAACCGATTTCGATTATTCTTTTTTTGTTCGAAAGGAGATATCCCAAGTGTGGTACCATGGTAATTTTATCGAGGTATGATAAGTATCTCCAGAGATATTGAGATAAACATCTCAAAATTGGTACTGAAAATGAATAGCGCGGCATTGAAGTCGGTTATTTTTTAGTTTTTAAACGATATTATATTTGTTAATTTTGTCGTCGCGCTGCACATGTAGGTACTTATGTAAAAAGCAAAGAATGTCACACATAAAATGGTAGGTAGGTATAAGTCAGCTGAGTTTCATGTGTCAAGGGAATTCACGTTAAGATCTTTAGGGAATTTCTATCGACATTACATCTTGCAAAATATTAATTGTAACCTACTTGAAATTGGTAGGTTATTTTATTATTTACTGTAGGTAGGTTACGTAGATCCTATAGGTAGGTACCTACCTAAAAGAATAAATCTGACTGACTGATTGACTGACATATCAGTGCACAGCTGAAACCAACCAAGTTATACCTACCTACCTACTTATTTGAATTGACTTGACCTTTTCTTTGACTAACGAACCTTACAATACGATTTTGTCTGTTTTTTAATCGTTAGGGTTCATTGCCGAGGTGGTCCCATTGTAATTTCATCGATCTGATGAGTATCTCCAGAGATATGACGATTAACGTCTCAAACTTGCTACTGAAACTGACTCGCGCGCCATTGAAGTCGGTTGTTTTAGTTTTAACTATCTTAATTAAACTATCACATAAACTATCTTAATTATAGTATAACTGTAGTAATTTTATCCTACCTCGACATTAAACATGAATGTAGCACTTTAAATATACTCATTACATTGTTCTCTACCTTAAAGTATTTTTCTACCAATTAAAGGCTTCTATAAGTTTTCTCATAACATTCAACCCTATAGGAGAGGCCGCGAGTTGATCGAGTTATTCAGACTCTCGCTGTGCGGACTTACGGTGCATTTTACTGTGCGCAACACGCGGTTCAAAGTTACTATTAGTTGATACTGTGACGCACATTCAAGGTCGCACTCGAGGCGTGAAGCGCATTTTGAACGTTATCGGCGTTGTAACTAGGTTTAATCTCGCATTTTTGCTCTCAGGGAGTGCAATTTCTGTACTTGTACTATTCATTATTCTGTAAAAGAATCCTCCTCAGTAAAGTCCCTCAGTAAAGTTGTGGATTACAAGTGAAGGTGTTCAGTGGAATTTTTGTGTGAACGCAAAATTGCACGTTTCTCATCATTGAACCGTTTTTAACCGAGTTAAAAAAAGGAGGTTTTTAATTCATCAGAATCTATTATTAATTTATTTTTCAACCTTAAGATGTGTATGTCCCCCGATTACTCAACGACGCCTGGACCGATTTGGAAAATTCTCTGTTTGTTTGAGAGGGTATATGTACTTTTGAAGTGGATCACTCCAGAGATATAATATGGAGATAAACACCTTAAACTTGGTACTGAAAATTAGGTTGGCCGTTGGTCGCTGCGAGCGCCTTGTATCCCCGCACTGACTGCACTAACGCTAGCTGTGTAGCACGTTACATTACGCCCCGTATCGCCAATCAGTCAGTACCCACCTTAAGAATTCACTCTCATCATACATTTTCCCCAACGCGCTAAGAACATGAATAATTTCAAAAATTTGAGCACGCTCCGCTTGCACTATATTATTTGTCATTGTTGGTTGTATTCACAGAACAGCAAAAACTTGATAATGCAGTTCCTGCTTGTATTGTCGTCAGTTAGTCAGTACGGGGAAACAAGGCGCTCGCAGCGAGTGCTCCACACTGTCGGTTTTTTAAAGAATCCTTTGAGTGTTATGCGCTGGAGCACAGGGGAGGCAAGTGTTAGAAACGAGCGTGTTACATGGATTTTAGCATACGGCGAAACGTATAACGCTCGCTGTGAATAGTACATTAGCACCAGTCAGTACCCACCTTTAGACCCTTGGTTGAAAGGTAAGGTTGGTGGTATTCTTGGCACAGATGGTTTACGTTCCGTCACACGTACTTTCCGACATCCGAGTTATATTGCGCAACCGCAGTCACTCCTGTCACTCATTCATTCGCGGCTAACTTTATACCGTTCCGTTCACGAGAGCTGTCAAAATTTTGCAAGAAGGCACATGCAAGCCTGTTTACAATTTCGCGACGTACTTTGTGTTTGTTGTTCGAGTGTCGTTTCGTGGGCGAATCTGTTAGGACTCCGCGTACCGTACGATGCGTTCATGCGGCGAGATCGCCGGGGACCGCTCGCGCTCGTGATACTCGTTTAGTGTCGTGACAGGTGCGAATTTTGCGTAACGACATGGGCGCAAAGGCGAGCACGGCGAACGGGGGGCAGAGCCCTCGCGCGCGGACATTCTCGACGAGCTCGAGCTCGGAGGTGGTGTCGGGCGCCGCGGGGTTCAGCTTGCTGCGCGCGCTGCCGGGGCTGCAGGCGGCCGGTGAGCGGCAGCGCGCGCGCTCGCTGTCCTCGGTGCCGGACCTGCACGCCTCGCACGAGGCCATCGCCGTGCCTGCCAACTCGGCCAGCTTCGAGGCCGCCGCCGCCAGCCCCGACACCGACTCCAGCTCCAACGAGGACGGCACGGCGCCCGCCTCCAGCCTGCCGCTCGGCCGCGTCTACGCCGCGCACTCGCTCCCCTCGCACATCTGGTCCATTCACGGTGAGCAACCACCTTCTGATACTCTCAGACTGTACACCTTCTGTGATGCTCCCGTAGTGTTAATGATCAGATTCTTATTAGATTTTACTTGTTACATCAGCTATATTCTATTATCTACAAATTAGTAATAGCCTTATGAAATTAAACATTAATCATGATAGGTACATTTCCCCTCGATAATGTCACTTACATGCTCCAACAATAACTGCTTGTACTTGTAGTGATTATTGATTGAACTCTATTGAAGAATTTATGTTTTTATTGTCTAATATAGTCAGCGATTCACAGAATATGTTCGCCATTCAGTGTTAATCGTGCGAGTCAACAGACATAGCTCCCAGGAGGCACCACTACAAAAACAAACCCAATTAATATTTAACATGTATAGAACATTGTAACAATGTTGTTTACTTTTCCTTCAATTAAAAAGTTTTTGTACAACTTTGGGGGATGTGCGGAATTAACTTTGTGCCATTGTTTTTTAAATTAATGGCTTCGAAATATTTAACCATCATCAAAGTAAATACCGACTGTACTTACAATGGAGAAAGAGTGTTCTGAAATTTATAATTTTTTTAAATATAATTAATTGATTATAATTATAATTTTACCTTCTTCAATTGTTTGTATAAACAATTTTAAGTTCTGTCTCATTTCAACATATAATGGAACTCTTTCAATTTAAATGTGTGTTATATTATGTAAACCATATAGCAGCATGAAGTCAAGAATAGATAAAATAGAAGTTGTTTACCTATACCTCTACCTAACCACTGCAGGGTTATGTAACACAGTAAGTTTATGAGCTCCCGGAGTTACACAAGATATTCTTTCAGCAAAACCATCTTATCTTACTATGTGATAAGTTGATAATATAAAATTCAATTGGCTAAACCTATAGAATGTAAATCTATGGAGATTTTTATAATGGATTCTAATTGTACAATAGTGTCAATCAAGTATAGTAGCCATATCCTGTCTTGTTATTTCAGTTCTAAGAATATGTTGAAACTGTTTTCCTCAAACCAACACATCTCATTATTTTGAATCTAAATTAAATTCGATGTTGGGTCTGTATTATTTTGGATGTAAATATTATACAGTTTGGATGTAAATACAAACATTGCTTTTGAAGGATATAAGTTTATTTGTTTTTTGAAACAATAACCTTATTACATTTTAGAATAAGGTTCTTATTTGATGAGAATGTAGATGAATAATTTCACAAAATATGTTACATACATACATATATACATAAAATCACGCCTTTTTCCTCTTGGGGTAGCAGAGTACTTCTTTCTACATGCGATGATCCTGACAAACCTCTTTTCGCTTCTTCATCCTACTTCCTACTACTATTATAAAGGCAATAGGTTTGTGTGTATGTGTGATACTTCTTCATGATAAAACTGCTGAACCGATAAATATTTAATTTAATAACAAATAATTTAAGATTGTTTAAAAAACTAAAACAGTTGTTTTCTTCAAATGTCATACTTCCTTTTCTATATCATATACGCTAGCGTTTGAACACTATCTCACCTGTTGGTAAGTGATGATGTTGTCGAGGATGGTAGCACACTTAGCCTAGAATGGGAAATGGCTCTTATATATGTGATATAATAGATGTTTGGTAATAGATTTTCAAACTTCAGGGTAGCAGCTGGCCAGGCCAGGACATCATCTAATATCCATTAGATGATGTCCTACCAACTTTTGGAGGTTTCTTAGTTATGTTTAATAAGTTTTCCATCATCGGCGGGCCTCTGTGAAATCCGCTAGTCATTTTCAGTACCAACTTCTTATATTCTTATATTCAGTAAATCTTCATATCTCTGATGAAATTTAAATGGGTACCGCCTGGGACCATTCAAACAAAAAAAGAATTTTCCAAGTCAGTTCAGGCATCTTTGAGTAATTGGTTAAATATATAAACAAACATAATAAATAAACTGACCAAGTGCAACATGGACTGGCCCACTGAAGGCTTCTGTTCACAACACAACTTCTCAACTAGGTTAGTCCCTAGACTGATACCTAACTTCTCAACTAGGTCAGTCCCTAGACTGATACCTAGACACTGTTAATGCAATCGCAAATAAGTTTGTAATAGAAAATTCGCTTTTTTAGGGTTCCGTACCCAAAGGGTAAAACGGGACACTATTACTAAGCCCCGCTGTCCGTCTGTCTGTCTGTCTGTCTGTCCGTCTGTCCGTCTGTCACCAAGCTGTATCTCATGAACCGTGATAGTTAGACAGTTGAACTTTTCACAGATGATGTATTTCTGTTGCCGCTATAACAACAAATACTAAAAACAGAATAAAGTTAAAAATAATAGAGGGTCCCCATACAAGAAACGTGTTTTTTTCGGCATTTCACGCCATCTATGAATGCTTAGTTAGGTAAACGTCCCATAGATCGCGTTATATTGAAATGTCGATCCCTAACAACTCCTTTGTTAGACGTTAGATGGCGTTATAAAAAATAATATGTTTATTAATTATTATTTTTTGCTGGCGAAAGTGGTATTTTTTGCTCGATCTTATAAAATACTGTAGTGTGGTACGGAAACCTACTAGTGCAAGTCCGACTTGCACTTGGCCAGTTTATTTTGTTACTTCCATACATACTTTCCTATATAAGTGCTGCAAGACCTTACTTCTTGCCAAATTTCATGATTCTAGGTAAATGGGAAGTACCCTATAGGTTTTGATTCCCTTGTTGGCTCCAATTTTTCCTTTTGAGGTATGGAACCTAAAACCATGTACATGTATGTTGCATGGACTGATACCGGTTGATTATGATGATGAGCCCTAAAACAGATTCCGAAGAATTAAGAACCTCCGCTGTTTTTGAAGTTGATTAGAACAATAACTCATATTTTGTTACAAACTTACTATTTGCGGTTGCTGCAAAAACCGTGTTTATGGATGGAACGTCAAGTTTGTCCTTTAACCTAGTTTGACAAGTTGATCGGAACCCTCGGTGTGTGAGTCAAACTCGCACTTGCCGGTTTTATTAATACATGTGTTCTATGTACCTACTTATTATCTACATCAACACCAATTTTAAAAATGCGAAAGTCAGTTTGCTGTTTGTTTGCGACTTCTTCACTGTCAAACGCCTAGAGTCTAGGCCCTAGACCGATTTAGCTAAAATTTTGTACAGGGATACCCAGTACTATTATTAGGCTCTAGGATACTTTTTAACGCTGGCGAAGTCGTGGGGCACAGCTAGTATTTTTTATGCGAAAGTCAGTTTGTATTATGTATATTTGTTTGTCTGTTTGGGAACCTCTTTACGGTCAAATGGCTGGACCAATTTATCTGAAATTTTGTACAGAGATAGCCAGTATAGTGGTTTAGAACATAGAATAGTTCTTAACGCGGGCGAAGCCAGTATTAGATAAAAGTGTATTTAGCCTGTATTCTGCAAGCTAAGGCATAATTCAATTGTTTTTACTACTTATGATAGTAGAGCCTATTCTGTAGCTTTGCAAATTCAGATTCAGATATTTAGTCACCATATTATAAAAAATAAACTGGCCAAGTGCGAGTCGGACTCGCACTCGTAGGGTTCCGTAACACAGTTAAGTATTCCATAACTATGATTTTTCGCAACTACAAAATTAACTCTGTTTTTCATAGTGTTTGTATGAAAAACAAAGTTATCTTTGCGGTCGCCATATCTCTAAAACTGCTGACTGTATCTCGTTCAAACCAATTTTCGTTGTTAGTTTTTATAGAGATCTACAGCATATATTTTTTTTAGATTTTTCGCTATGTAATATATGTAATATGTAAATTACAGTAATAGTTTGGCTTAAAATTAATGAAACGGTTATCATATACAGTAAGTAATATAGTATTTGTTTTGATTGAAGATATAGTTACTTGAGTTATTGAATAAACAAAAAAGTAACAACAGAAAATCGTGAGTGTTAAATCATGTAGCTCTTTTGTGATTTATCACAGGAAGGGTCTAATTGAAGTTAACTGCATGAGTGTCGATATAACCAAACACCGCTGGATCTCCGTAATATCTCTCTGTAACCTGCCAACAGATGTCACCACACGCATTATTATACTTTCTCTGCGACCATCCGTCTAGCGCTCCCGTCTATAATTCGGGACAGTTTTCCGGGTTGTGCGCCTACGCCGACCGGCCTCAGTCGAGTCCCGATCGCCGGAGAGGACACTCGTGTATATTTATTTCTGAGATGTATCGCCGTCGTTACCGCACTACCCTAGGGTTGGGGCTGGGGTCGTCTTTCTCCTCCAGTTTCTCGACGACTCTATCGTTCAGGACGACTAGCAGTAACCACACGAGTCACACCCCGGTCATACCGTCGGCCACAGACACTGTTCGGTCTGATGCCCGCGCTACTGCCGCTAAACTCAAGTCAAAGTATGAGAACGCCGGTACTGCTCAAGGTAGGTAATGATAACCATGCAAACCCCATCACCATAGCTCTTGTGCTCATAGGCTGAAAATTGAGTAATTGAACCCTCCTCCTCTCCCAGGAAAAGTAATTGCTTTCGTGTGAAAAATTCGAAGATTTTGTGAGCTTTTGTGAGAAGATCATCGTGAAAAAAATTGCATTGCACATGAAAACAACAAAAGAAAACAGTAGACAGAGAAACATCGGTAAACAATTGCGGGTCTTTTCGCTTGCAGCGTTCTCGACTGAGCTTTGGTGTCTTTTTAACTGACTTCAAGAAAAAAGGAGGACGTTCTCGATTCGTCGAAATCTTTTTTTTTATGTATGTAGACCGATTACTCGAAGATGCCTGAACTGATTTTGAATTTTTTTTCAAAGGGTAAGTGGTCCCTTTTTAATTTTAACGGAATCGGTCGAGCGCTTTTTAATATATCAACATTTGTATTACGATGCATTTATATACCTCGATGACATGCTACTAACTACTGGCTACTTTTGACTAGCGCGACCTTCGACATCGGTTCTTTTAGTTTTCTAAACGATCTTAAATTATTCATTAGTAACCATTTGCAAACATTGAAGGAAAAAAAACAATACTGAAAATAAAGGCTATTTTTAACTCGTATATGGAGTAACTTTTTTAATTTAATATCGAACAGAACATATTATCTTTTGTGGAAAACAAATGGCTGTGACCCAAATCCCAAAAGCTTACATTGTGAAAACTGTTCCAAAAACGGGTCGGAGCTTAAAGCATCCTTACAATGTCCAAATTAGCGGGCCATTAGCAAGCCTTAACTTCTACCGGGCAGTGCCTATTGTGCCTCGGGCACTAACTTTACATTGCAACCTCCTGTTGTATATGTTTCAACTCAGCTTTCAATTCCATGTTTCCTTGTAAGCCTGCCGACTCCAGTCTTTATTATATTATGGCTTGTAATCAACGCCAATGTTATTATTTGCATATGGCAGTTTGTTTATTTGTTTGTTTGTAACAATTTCACAATCAAACGGCTCGACTGATTGAGCTGAAATTTTGCACAGGGCCCGGTCACTACTTATGGAAAATTAGGCGACTATCCTGGTCATAAGATACTTTTTAAAGCAGGAGAATCGGCTACGGTAGCTGGTTTGTTAATTATTTTTTTTAATGAGCTTTCGCTTATGTAATCATGTATTTATTATAACTGCTCGCGTGACTGTTTTAACAAAACGCCCGATAAGGATATTGTTTTGTTTGTTACATAATTAAGATAGGTCAATATTTTAAGATCGTTTAAAAAACTAAAAGAACCGACTTCAAACGTCGCGCTAGTCAAAGTAGCTAGTAGACGTAGTAACTATTATATAATCTGTGCCAGTAGTTATTATGTCGTCCAGGTATGTCAATGTATTGTAATACAAATGTTGATATACTAAAAACGGCTCGACCGATTTCGTTAAAATTTAAATGGGACCACCTGGGAAGAGTCCCTTTGAAACAAAAAAAGATTTTTTAAATCGGTTCAGGCATTTTCGAGTAATCGGTGAACATACATTAAAAAAAATCTGTTCTGACGAATTGAGAACCTCCTCCTTTATTGTGAAGTCGTTTAAAAACTAAAACCACCGACTTCCATGCCCCGCGAATCAGTTTCAGTAGCAAGTTTAAGACGTTTATCGTCATATCTCTGGAGATACTCATCAGATCTCAATGAAATTACAATGGGACCACCTCGGAAGTGTAGTACCCTACCGATTAAAAAAAGAATCAATCGAATCGGTTCATAATTGATGAAGTAATCGCGTAACGAATTGAGAACCTCCTTCTTTTTGGAAGTCTGTTGAAAAATAAATAAGACTGTTACTGTACTTATTGGTCGATTTATTGTATAGATTAAACAACATAATAACAGATCGTCAGTTGCCATCAGGCGTGGTAGTGGTCAAACACAGCACTGCAATGCAATACTTAGTTATCAAATGATTGTATGTATTACCATCATCATCAGCCGGAATCAATCCAGTGCTGAACATAGGTTTCTCCTTAGAAAACGCCACTAAGCCCGATCTTCGACTCTTCTTCTGCCTGTTGCTTTGCGAATTATTGTATGTTAGCTATAATAACAAGGATACTAAAACAACCGACACATGCCTCGCGAGTCAGTTTCAGTAGCAAGTTTGAGATGTTTATCGTCATATCTCTGGAGATACGTATCAGATCTCGATGAAAATACAATAGGACCACATCGAAAACGAAACCTACCGATTAAAAAAAGAATCATTAAAACGGTTCGAGATTGACGGAGTAATCGCGTAACATATCCAAAAAAAACTTACAGGCGAATTGAGAACCTCCTTTTTTTGGGGAGTCGGTTGAAAACTAAAAGCTCGAGCTTCCAAAAAAAAATCATCAAAGTGACTTAGGGCCAGTTTCACCGGTTCTTAATAGCGCCAATATGAAGAAATCTGACAGATTTTTGACAGCTTTTCTATGACGTCATGTGTCAGATAACCATCTAACACATTATCAGGAACCGGTGAAACTGGCCCATACTGTTATAAATACAATAATCTTTTATATTAAACTGAAGTAAAACGTCTCATGGTTAAATAATATAAAGTCATAATATTATCTGTATCGCCCTACATAGCCCTAAAACGTAAATTTTAATAACCTCAGCGTTTCGTGGAAGTTGTATTGATCGTGGTCGCGAGAAGATTGTTCTGTTGCTTACAGTGTCTACATTAAATATGTCTCTTTGCCATATTATGTAGAATTTATTTGCTTGAACGGTTCCAGACAAAAAGGTTTTATTATTATTTTATCAGTGGAGACGAAAACAGTCTTTTAGCTTTTGCGTACGTACATATTCAATTTTATTTTATTATCTTCTTTATTTATATGCTGTTTATAGGAAATTCTCTTTAATTATTTCGTATTTCCAGCTAAATGTAAATAAAGTAATTAAGGATTTGAGAGTTTAGGGATCTTCAACATTACGCTCCGTTAGGTAGAGACTCAAAAGCGAATGTGTCAGTAAAAACATATTTTTTCAAATGGAAGAATGTAATTAAGTTTTAATAATTTACGCACAGAGTTACGTTTAAATTACATTCTATTTTAATGACAGTAAAATTGTTGTGTCATTACTGTTTTTTGTATTTACTGTATTTGTTGTATAAAGCTAATTAAAGAAAATGTGATTAGACATATAATTGCGATAATTTCACGAACAAATTAATTAATACATTAAATAGTTATCCTGTTTTTAATGGGCGAAACGGAAACACCCTCTAGCTAGCTAAAGAATAATATATTTTATTTAGAAGTTAATCTTTCTTACCTATCTTCAAGATAAATGTGTTTTAAACTCTGGATATAATATAGAGATAATGTCGACTTCAGTAATACAATTTAGCTTTGTGTAGGATTGCACAATCTGAATGAAGTGGTGGCTAAAGTAAACTTTGCGCAGTACCACAACCGGTCTCTGTGGGCTGGGAATTGAATTTATTTTAGTTAAGTAACCTGCAGAATGTAAGTTTATTTAGGAAGTTGTTAGAGTTCGAGTTAATACAATTAAGTATATTAACTCCAACTCTAAAGATGAACAACTTTCTAAATACATTTACAAATTAATTAAATAATTAATTTGTCATTTAATACATTTATGATAATTACATATTTCTTGCCTCTGAGTGCCAAGTGCGAGTTTCTTTATATTTATTTACTCACTTGACGTTAAAGTATTTTATACAAATTTATTTATATTATACATACACAGATTTGTATGAAAATTACAATGTTACCTATTATGCACACTAGATGACGCTTTTTAATTACGTACAAATCTGCGTTTACTGTATCGTGATCTAGTATGTAAACCAATCTATAAAACTAGCACTAGGCACTCTGTAGGCAGATTTTGAAGAATCCTTTTAATATATACTCCATCTGCCCGTGACTTTGCGTGTATATAGGTTATAAGCTATGTGTGTCCAAATGTCATACAACTCTATTCTGTTCAGCCGTTTCTTCATGACGACCTAACCTAACAAACATCTAAACTTTCGGCTTTTTAATGTTAACAGGATTAAACACGAAAAGTTTATTTAACCATGTAAAAAAACTAGTTTTTTTTAATACTTTTTTAGACCACCTTGTAAATAATTTATATGGGGGCATAGTCGTGCCCCCGCTAAGACGAACGAAGCGAATTTTATTGTTTTGAATTTACATATTCAATTTATAAAGCCACTTAAAAATTAAAGCTGGCAACAAATAATAATAAAACATCAAAAGCTAAACAAGTTGAACGCGTGCGTGAGCTTTGTCTCATTAAAATTAATTTATTCGAAACTTTATAAACGCTTCAAGGTTTTGTCAATTGAAAGTTTGAATCTCAATCTGTTACTATCTTATTTAGAAATCTTGAAAAAAACTGACTTCACAATCCACTATAAAGTAAAACGTCTTCTTTACGCAAACTATTTAGCATTATTAGAATATATTCAATTTTTCCGTGTTTTGAATAGTAGACATGTGTAAGATTTAAGACATTTTAACCAAAAAAATCGTACATACTTACATACATTATCATTTGGAAGGCACACTTCAATCGCAACACAAAATTATTATGTTAGAGATTATTTATTTCAATTATAAGTGCATTTAAAACTAAGTGTATGTATGAAAGCGTAAAGGAGTTAGAGTAAGCGAGATGCATATAACTCTCTATATCTCTATATCTCATATATCTCTCTATGCGTTAAGGTTTTGTGTAAATTGGTTGAAATATGACGATGATTGTTAAATATGTTAATATTTTATATTTGATGCAACAAACTGATGCAAATTTTGTAGGCATGTTCTACCCGTGCGAAGCCGGGGCGGGCTGCTAGTTAGGGATATAGAGATATGAAACGTATCTATGATACGTATATATCTTTTCTCTTTAAGGATATGGTTTGCACATGGCTAGTGCCATGTTTTTCTCTCTAATGAAGTTAACTGGTTTCCCCTTAGTCCTAGGCCAATCCTAGCCCATCTGTCACTGACAACCCAATGACAGAGCACTATGAAGTTGGTGAGAATCGGTATTGTCTATAACCATAGATATCTATCTATGGTCATAGACAATAAGGTTAGCGTCAAGCTTGCCATATCAAGCTTGCCATATCAAGCTTGACGTTATAATCCGATTTAATATTATACAGGACTATTCTAGTTGACAATCTAAGATGCTTGATTAAATACTAACAGTAATAGAAAGGCAGAATGATATCTACCTAAATGATGAATCATCAAATCGCACCTAACACATGTAGTAAGTAATAAGTAGTTGCATGCAAAACTCTACTTGTTTCTAGAAGTCCAAAAAATCTAGAATTACTGAATGCTTTCTAAGACCACACTCAAAGACCACACTCATAATCTGTTCGTAAATATCTGATACATCATTATATTTCTTAGATACCGTTATATGGTTGGTTAGTGAGGAAACTGGAGAATTTCAGCCAAACTATTTCTTCCAAATACCAAATGTAAGTATGTATGACGTAGTATACAACCCACCTATTGATAGATACAAGCTTTTAGTGGCCATTGGTGGTATGTTTCAGCTATTATACCTATGGATCTTATTATCTTCATAACAAATACATCATTCGTCAGAGCTTCAGTATATTTTGTGAAGCCAGTTACTGCCAGTTAGATCCCTAGCGCGCTCCATCATCGATCGCATCATCACTTAAAATCAGGTGAGATAGTGGTCAAGTGCTACCCAGTTCATGTAAAAAAAGTCACTTCTTTTACCAAACCTTCACGATAACTAGTTTTACTTTACACCGTATCATCTTTTCAACTAGTTAGATCCGTCATAATGTGCTTGCTTGCCCATCAATACAGAATATAATATTATAAAATTAATTAAAAAAAGTAGTTGGATTAAGAAAAACCATTTGCGAAACTATACATCAAATCAAACTACTAGGCAAACTAAATGATGAACGATATAAATTTGCAAGTTGACATTTACTAGTCTTTTGATCTGCTAAAGTTCTAACAGCTAAACTTAATCGTGATGTCTGAAACATACAAGTATACATAAATATTAATGTTAAAACATGTTTAACGAGTTGCCAGACGCATTGGCCGGGGGGGGGGGGGGGGGGGGGTTACGTCAAACGTCGTATTTATTTGTCCGGATCATCGTGAAAATGTTTACGTGACATAGATTTTAACGACCATTAACTGGGCTTTAAGATATTAAATATATTTATTGATGGAAATTATCGTTTCCTTTTAGAATGTTGAATTTTCAGCTGCAAGGTCTTTCAGTCTGCTAGCTCATGCTTACGTCGTTACTAGTAATTTATCTGTGTTCTGTAGTTTTTTAACCGACTTCAAAAAAAGGAGGAGGTTTCTCAATTCGACCGTATATATATATATTTTTTTTTTGTATGTTTGTTCGCGGATAACTTCGTCGTTTATGAACCGATTTTGATTATTCTTTTTTTGTTCGAAAGGAGAGATCCCAAGTGTGGTACCATGGTAATTTTATCGAGGTCTGATAAGTATCTCCAGAGATATTGAGATAAACATCTCAAAATTGGTATTGAAAATTAATAGCGCGGCATTGAAGTCGGTTCTTTTTTAGTTTTTAAACGATATTATTCTGTATACATACTCTATGTCTATACTATAAATAATTGTATATAGTATTACCCTTTTGTGTGATGACTGTATAAAGTGCATTATATAGAATAACCTTTTTGTGTGACGACTGTAGCTACAGATTGCTAAACAAAGTTTTCTGGTGTTTCCTGTAATGACATGAACATTGTAGAATTAGTTTTTTTTTTATTTTACACCGAACTGGGTAGCACTTGACGTAGAATGAACACTTCTAAGTTACACTTCTGTAGTCCCGTTAAGTCATCGCTCGGCCATAAATATAATCTGAACATCTCATTTACAATTGTTCTGTCTACAAGATAGTGAGATGCAACATTTTGTTTTCGTATTTTTCATGTTTTGTTTTACCAGAAAGAGTTGTGGCTAACTCTGTCTGGTATCACCAAACATAAATTCTCATCTGTAATATGGAGTAGTAGAATTACTGCAGTAGACTTTTTATTTTATTCATCCAAGTGCGATCCACGAAGTTATCCCAACGTTCAGAGATAAATCACAGCTTGAACTGGAGGTTCTCATTTAAATACAGTTATGCTCAATCCTAAACTTCGGTTTTCATGGTATTCATTAAGTTCACAGTTTAAGATTTGCTGTCGATAATATAACTTCAGAATGTAAGATTGTTTACAAATAAAAAAAATATAGATTTTAAATACCGTCAGTCATTTTCAGCACCAAGTTTGAGGTGTTTTTCTTCTTATCTCTGGAGTTATTTATCATATTGCTTTGAAATAACAATGGGATTAAAAGGGAAGTATACTCACTCAAACAAAAAAAAACCTAACAGTTATTATATGACGGAGTCGGGAGGTCTGAGGTGGCCCGTCCGGGGCCTGTCTGTTTGTTTGCTACCTATTATATAAGAAAAACTCCAAGCAGCAAAATCGCGATGATCGCTGTCTTAGGTCCAGACAGTCGACAAAACTATAGTGATACAATAATCTTAATCTATCTATAATTTAAAATTCTCAGCAACCAAACGCCTGTAATCTAGTCGTAGTGTACGCAATTCTCCGAGCTCGTATCCAGGCCAGCCTAGTTACCGATTTCCACCAACGTCAGAAAATAACCCGCGTAACGATCTCTTTGAATACGCACTCGGTGGCAGACATTTCGTAACTTTCTACCAACCGACATTGAAACAGTTGTCTGTGGCGAGTGGCGACACTCCACCACGCTTCTTATGTTGCTGACACAAACTATTATTTAGAGAATACTCTTGACATTATTGATTGAAATGTTGTGTTTGTTTCTGATCGCTGTTTAATTTAGTCACCTGACCGCTTCTAAGAGATCTTTGTTATTGCATATTTCGGTTTTATCATCATCATCCGATGATGATCAGCCGGTGTCAGTCCACTGCTGGGCATGAGACTCTCCCACGCCACTAAGCCCGATCTTCGGCACTTCGGTGTCCTACGTTACGTTTGCCGATTCACGGTCTCCACTCTAGAACCACCAACGGTCATCGGTCGTCCTACGGCAGATTTGACCAGTCCACTGCCACTTCAGTTTGCTAATCCGCTGAGCTATGTCGATCACTTTAGTTCTCTGGCGAATTACTCCGTTCTGGATTCGATCCCGCAGAGAAGCAGAGTGTATCGGTTTTGAACATGCCTAAAGATCAATTAAACTCTATAGTCACTATACAATTATATATGATACGATAGTCTGTGACAAAAACATAATTTTAATCCTATCTAAGAAGAATAGAATCTATATATATCTATATAGAAGCGAAATCAGGATCGTAGCATGTGGAAAGAAGTAGCCTCTGCCTACCCCAACGGGAAAAAGGCATGATTTTATGTATGTTTGTATATTCTGTGACAAAAAAATAATTTTAATCCTATCTAAATAAATTGGGGCCTTTGGTTGTATTTGAAATCTAAACAAAATCACTAATAAATGATCCTAAAAGTACTGAAAGATTTTATAAAATATCCAATACTAGTGTTTATTGGATGTCGCCTCGTCACAGATATTCAGATATCTCGCTGTCGCTTAACCAACTTATAGCTGACTAGCTGTGCCCCGCGATTTTACCCGCGTAGATATCGTTCCCGTGGAAATATCGGGATAAAAAGTATCCTATGTATTATTCCAGGGTCTAGACTATCTACATACCAAATTTCAGCTCAATCGGTTTAGCAGTTTTTAGGTGAAAGAGTAACAGACATACATCCATACATTCTTAGGGTGTTACCACACCTATCGATCGACTATCGATCGACGCCATCGATCGATGGTAGAATGCAGTCGATTGATAGTTCATACCTACTACATCAGTCGAGCACCCACCAATCAGACATCGATCGACAATCGATCGGACATCGATCGTCGATCGATCGATTGGTGTGGTAACACCCTAAGGGTGTTACAAACTACAAACTACAAACTACTGTTACAAACTTTCGCGTTTATAATATTAGTAGGATGAATGACGATACACCAACAAATGCGTCTTACCAGTTTATTTATAAAAATGCGTAATAAATCGCGCGTGAAACTAGCGTAGAAATCGACGCTGTTATCTAAAGAAGAACAAATTGCACAATTGGAAGGTGTTCCACGTCCAATGTCAGGTTCAACAGTAACCTATGCCCAATTAGCGCTACTCTGTGCCAACACTGCCAACCATACTATAACTAATCCCAAAATCGTCGGAACGTGGTTACCGCGTCAGGAGGTTACTGTCTTCATTATACGGATTAACTCGGCGTTTCTTAATCAAGCCAGCTTTATGAAGCTAATATAACAGTTATGAACATTATATATTATGTTCTACGTAAAAGCCATATCTTTTGTTTACTTGCTGAATTTAGGTGTGTCCGTGTGTTAGAAGTGAGTTTTAACCATCATCAGTCTCATTCACTGCTGGACATTGGCTCTTCCAACTGGTTACTGTACACTCATTATCCTCAGCTATTAACATGATCATCGCTCCATCTAGTCTGACGTCACATTTTGGCAGTTCACGATCTGTACTCAAGAACCTACCTACACCATCTGTCCTTTGAATATACACATATACAAAGTGAGCACTGATTTGAAAATAAAAATCTGCTTTTATGTACTATCACTACTGCATATTGCCTATTACTTCCATTGGCTTTTTTTAAAGTGAGACCCCAGTGGCTCTCGAATAGAATGTGTCTCATTCCTTCCATTTAGTTATTACCCGACTACGGCGAAGCCCGTCAAAGTCAAGAAAACTATATTTTCCCCACGCGGCGTCGCAAAGAAGCAATAGGAAGAGTGATGTGTTTGTTGATCGCTATGTATCGATGTAAGTATGTTGACATGTATGCATGTATACATTTATGCAAAAACCCTAAAATACTTTAAATAAAAAATAAGTTCAAAAATTAAAACCCGACTACTGAAAAATCGCGCTCTAAAAATAATGAAACAAGAAAATATTCTCATCTGAGATCGCTATGTACAAACTATTCAATATATATCGTGTATTATACAAACAACTTACTTGTCATTAATATTTAATTTCATTTTATTGTGTTTTTTTTAACTCATCCCGTCATCCCGGCCCTCTTTAGCTTTCATCTTTTACACCGACATCAAATTTACTTTTCCTGACCGTCCGCGAACTTGACTACGTTTTCCGGTGGCTACTGTCTATAAATATACGTGACAACATGCAATGTCAATAATAATCCTATTCCTAGTTCAGGCCTCAACAGTTTGTTTTCTTAGAGTGGCTTGCCTCATCCTCTTCCAACCACATATTATACTCCCAGGTCCCACAGTCACTGTGATCAAGTATTGACACTATTGACGCACAGTGTTATGACATCGTCGTATTGTCTCTTCGTATTGTAATCTAACTCGTCTTTTAATATTTAATAACATAGAAATACCACTAACATAATACTAGAGATAGAGAACATAAGATTAAAGTATCTGAAAATTGTTTGTAGATATCTTATGGGGTATAGGCATCCGCTAGGAAGGAAAAGAAAACAATTAAACGAGAAGGGGAAATAAAGGTTTGTATGGTACTCTTTTTTATTGTATTTCCTAACGACTAGCGTTTAACCACTATCCCACCTCTTGACAAGTGATGATATGGTCGAGAATAGTAGAACGCTAGGTCTAGAATGGGAACCGGTTCTGCCAGTTTCTAACTTAAGGGCAGTAGCTGGCCAGACGAACACTAGACAGCGTCCTACCACCATGACGGGGGATTTTTAACGATGTTTTTCCTACACCGGAGGGCTACTGTGAAATGCGCACATATATTATTCACACGGGTGAAACCTCGGGCGCCTTTAGTGTTGTATATGAACATACATGCCAGAGAACCTATTGCAAGTGCAATGCAGTGCTAACTTTGTAAACTTCTGACTACAACTGTATTATTCTATCGGGCGCATGGTGCATCGTTAACGAGACCATACATTCCGAGGTCTTTTAGATAATCTACTATTGGTATAAAAGCAAAGGAGAAGCCTATGTCCAGCTATGGACGGAAATTGGCTGATAATGATGATGATGATGATGACGAAAGTAAAAGTCAAAGCTTATATTCTTTTTTATATCTTATAGGCTAGCGTTTGACCACTATCTCACCTGTTGGTAAGTGATGCGGTCGAAGATGGTAAGCACGCTAGACCTAGAATGGGTACTGGCTCTCAAGGATAGCTACCGAACGGATAAGATGTTTGGCGACACAGATTTTCTAACTTGAGGGTGGTAGCTGGCCAGGCGGACACTAGATGGTGTCCTACTACCATGCGGGGGTTGTTGGTTTCTTAACGATGTTTTTCCTTCACCGGAGGGCCACTGTGAAAAGCGCACATACATTTTTCGATACAAAAATCCATTGGTGCATGGCGGGGTGAGAAATCAGTACCTCTGACATCAAAGCTGACCGTTCTCCCGATTACGTCACCGGGGCCTCAAATTCTCAAATATTCTGTATAATACATAGGGAATATAAATTGTATTCACTGATACAATTTTGACACCATCTAATTCATCTTCAAGATTCCACGATGAATCTGCGTCACTTCTCTCTCTCAATAAATCAGGCACCGTAATATACGGACAGTTTTAACTCTTATCAATGAAGCACAGGTTCATCCAAATGCGTCTCGCAGTAAATAGCTCCAAAATAGAGTTTGGTTGCCACCTGGCGCGGCTCGGTTATTTGGCACTGTGCACGTATCCGGAGCGTTCAACCGCCCCACTGACTTGTCCCACTTCTGGTATAAATAGTGCGCGGGCGCAGCCGATTGGCAGCTCTGCACATTCACTAAATGGTGTAGTTATCGACACTATATCCGTTAATATTGATTTATTACCGGTTGGCTCCGTAGAGCTCATTCTGGGAAACGTAACTGAAGTAGTTATATTCTTGAAACGCCTACAGGATGTTTGAGAAATACGAAACGATTTCTCCAACTGTATTTGTCTAACAACTTAAACAAAACGTGAATATAGTTTAACGCAATTAGAAATATTATTGTAATATTAATAATCATCTATGTCTCAGGAAGGCAAAGTTTGACCTTTGCAAATCTTTAAAAGACGCCAAAATACAAAGACATTGAAAAGTTCATTGGAAAGGCTCGAAAGTAAACAAAGCCGTAACTTAACCACCGAAAATCCGGAACTGATTCAATAAGATTGCAATGTAAATGTATCCTCACGCATTGACACAATTGCACAGATATATTGGTGCTTGTAGTGATCCCGTATCTTGCCTTGGAGTACGGCCAGGACGGGCGTTTATCTTGCACCGGTCTTGCAGGTCTCTGAACCGGGATATGGGTGCTTGAACTGTTGAACAGTTTTTTTAAAGTTGTCTTTAAATACTGAAGATTGTCAAGAAACTTCCATCAGATATAATCGTCAGATTTTTATCCATATGCAATAACAAAGCTACTCGTACATCGAAGGTGCTATCTACATTGTGTTTAACAATAAATAACATGTCAGACAATTCTATCAATCTAAACTTTTCTCCAACTCAGTTTCATTTGCTTTTCTATCTCGCGTCAATCGATTTGTCGCCTCGTATTTTAGTTTTTTCACTATCGTCTATGAGAACTACTCATTCTTATCGGGGACATTAAACTGTACAGTATTTGTTTCTAAAGTATTCCCAGCTATTTGTTTAGACTAATGCGTCTGCTTGACCCGGTATAACGTTAAAAGAACAATTCTATCTGGCAACCCTGGATGATTGCACTCTAGGCGCTTGGCAAGAAATAAAAGTTATCCATTAACGTCACGCGTGGGATCGGCAACGGTCATTGGTCTGAGACTTCCGGGATCGTCTCCCAATAACATTTAGGGATGAATAAGAACAATTTTGATATCATTTCGAATTTACATTTGGAAACAAAATGTAAAAGTCTTGGTGGAAATAGATAGATAGATTAACACTTTATTGATCACCAGTTACAGAAAGAAAAACGCTTAGAACTAGAAACTTTTAAATGGCAGTGTCAATGGGCGGTCTTATCGCTCATAGCGATCTCTTCCAGACAACCATGCACGGAATGGATTATATATATATATAGATATTTTTTTATCTTTCTTTTGTGTTCATTCCGGGCACTAACCTACGACAACCACGAAAATCTCTTGGTTGATAAATAATCTTTCGCGGAGATCGTTTTCGCCAGCTGTCGGATACAACTGCAGCTGTTCAATGTTTTCGCAAATCAACGGGGCGCAATGTAAGTTCTGCAATTTGGAAAATACGACCGGACTGCGGTACCGGTTTGCGAATATAAAAACAGTGTCTGAAGGCCAGTTGTCGAGTCTTCGGTGTTCGTGCGGGCTCCGGTATTTTTAGCTCGACTTGTTACCGGCTTCCTCGGCAAGTCGGCACTGCAGAACCTCGAGTGGCTCGACGCGATCGATCGGCTTCGTGGCCGTGATAAGATACTTGTCGAAATGTTCACTTTATTATCGTAATTCTATCGGAACATGAAAAGACTTAGAAATAATGCCATTCTTCCAGTTCCTATGTATACATTTGTCGGAAGTGAAATGTTTAATTGTCTCATCAGGCATATTTATTTTACCGCATTCGTGTGTATTCAATAAAATTAAAAATCGAATATAAAGTTATAAATATCTGCCGCTCCACTTCCGTCCGCAACGTTCGTCATAAAAACGGGATATATTGGCAAACTGGAATGATTTATAGTCTCTGGAAGAAACTACCACGCACTTATATTTGTGTCTGATGTCAAAATTCAAATGTAAATAAAACAGATGAAAGCAGATTAATATCTCGATCGTAGAGTAGAACGGTGGTTTCCTTGGCAGTGACATAGTCCGCTCTAATAAGCTTGTGGCGTTAATCCGTTTTTTACGCGCCGGCTAAATATATCCGTGATGTTGGTGTAGCGAACGAGTATATCGGTACTCTATTAACGAGCTATTTATTCCGTGTCTAGATATCGTCTAAAGCTCGTTGCGAGCAGGAAATATTGCTGTTGTTTGAGAAAATAGAAACAAAGAGAAACAGAGAATTGCCTCTTTAGCTAATGTGGAAGAATTGCTTTTGATAACCGACTTAACCGAGTCTGGTTTTTTTTTTAACCGATTTCACAAAAAAGGAGGAGGTTCTCAATTCGTCTGTATGTTTTTTTTTGTGTGTATGTTACGCTATTACTCCGTCAATTCTGAACCGATTCTAATGATTATTTTTGTAATCGGTAGGGTACGTTTCCGAGGTGTTCCCATTGTAATTTCATCGAGATCTGATAAGTATCTCCAGAGATATTACGATAAACGTCTCAAACTTGCTATTGAAACTGACTCGCGGGGAGGCATAGAAGTCGGTTGTTTTAGTTTTTAAACTATCTTAATTATGTTGTAAGTGCAAATGATTCGCAAAATATGTTTGTTTTCGTTGACTTCAATTTTCGTACAATATCTTCAACGTAGGATGTTCCATCGAACTCACTCGAGTAACAATAATTTAAGATCGGTTACGAAACGAAAATTACCGACTTCAAATAAAGGCCGCGCTAGTCGTTTTTCAGTACCAAGTTTGAGGTGTTTATCTCCATATCTCAGTAGATATTCAAGTCATCAGATCTCGACGAAATTACAACGAGACAAAACCGGAACTATACTCTCTCAAACAATAAAGCATTTTCTGAATCTGTAAAAAAATGACGGATTTCTGAGCCTACCTAACGAAATGAAAAAAAAATACAGTCGAATTGAGAAACTTCTCCTTTTTTATGAAGTCGGTTAAAATGTCGCTTGAGTTCTCTCATTAGCCTGCGAGTGCCTCTTAAATCAGTCAAATTTCTATAGAACTAATTAAGTTCACTTAAACATTTATTACTTTTGTATGCAGCGACTTTGAATTTCTACTTTTTTAAAAAATGTTTATATTTAAAACTTGTTCGCGGAAACGTTTATTGCCACGATTCTTGTTTCAGTCAGGTACATCTGTTTTTCTTTAAGGAAATTCTCAGTGTTGTTTTTGTTTTTTAATTATTTCTTGCTATTTTATGGTGCTATTTATGGTTTGGCCTGCTTGCCAAGTTTTATGAAGAGTTTTTATGTTTTTTAAACTTAAATTCTCAGTTCAGCCTTAAGAGTTATCAAGTATTCTAGGCCTAGCGTGTTCATTTTCGACATCTTACCTCCTGTCGAGATAGTTTGTAGTCAAAACGCTAGGCTGTAAGATACATAAAAAAGAAATAAAACAATCTGGAGATTTTTGATATTTCGGTTTCCCTTTGCATATTTAAATTTGTGTAACACCTGATCCTTTTTGTTAGTTAACTATTGTCAATTCTATCTACTCGGAATTGCTGCTACTGGACATTGTATGTAACGTTAATCTTCTATGAAGCTCTTGTCAATGTTCAAATCCTAGTTCAATGTAACTATAAAACACTTCATCATCATCATAATCAGCCTTTGTCAGTCCACTGCTGGACGTAGGCCTCTCCCAAGATGCGCCACTGAGCCCGATCTTCGGCTCATTGCAGGATGCACCACGGGCAGGTAAGGTTGGCTGAGAGCACTAAGGTGGTATTTGTGCTCCCCTACATCCTGTAATAAATAATATTTATATAATATATGAATATAATATAACACTCGCCCATAATAAAACACTGAAAGATACAATTATATGTCTACGACTAGGATGTAAACATATCTGTTTACGTATTTATATTTCAATATGTAATAATGAATAGTCGCATGGTTGTAGGACACTATCTGTCCGCCTGGCCAGCTACTACCCTCAAGTTGGAAAATCTGTCGCCAAACATCTTATGTGTTCCGGCAGCAGTCCTTGAGAGTCAATTCCCATTCTAGGCAGAATTATACTTTATTGTAAACTAAATAAAACAACAGAAAATATTTTATATTAAAAAATATATATATTAATGGGCGGTCTCATCCCTTGGAGCGATCTCTACCAGCAACCTTTGGATGGAGATATTTCACATATAAATGTTGCAGGGGGGTTTACAGCTACAAAATTATAAAATACATATACTACATGTATATGATATGTGCATAACTATATAAATATATATATTATTATATACACATAAATTCAATATCTTAAATTTTCTGTTGATCCTTGAGATATAAATGCATTGAAATGGCCATCGACTCGATGTTTAGAACTAAGAGTACCCCGACACGCGATGTTTTCGCGCCAGCTTCCGTTACCTAATGAAGCAGATATTCCGTTATGCTGGTTGCTGTAATATTTTAAAAGAACTATCTATTGCTTATTGCTAATCATTCTCCGTAGAAAGTACTATTGTCTCAGTCTTTATTTTATGATGACAAAACTTGTACGTTTTAGCAAGCCATGGTTTACTTTAATTTAATTAAGCAACATAAGTTTAACGTCAACAATAATTTCTATTATCATCATGTTCATCATCAGTTTTCATTTCAGCGTTTTACCGTTTAATTTGATATAATGAGCTGACGTACAAGACGAAAGACAGCACCAACCCTCGACATAATAAACATGATCCTGAAGCAGTTAAAACTTCAGGGCCTCGTGCCAAATTTCAAACTTTTACATCTTCTGAGTATGCTCATCATATTAATGTAGATACTTGACCTTGACCCCATTGTCTCCTTACAAAATATATAAACGATATGGGTAATATAATACAGTCACCGAGCGAAACAGTGTCACACTGGGTATAGTATGTATAGTAACCGCATACGCTCCCATCCGAACTAATTAAAAACGTCGCTTGCTCTCCGAGTGAATAACCCGAGAGGGAAGATATTGTGCGCTATATATTACCGCACGACCGTATATCTCGGGACAGACCGAGCTACATACGTATATCACCCCCTGGTGAGACACCTTTGTCTTGCTGGATTTATACGACTCTGCTGGGATGTGGAGCTTGAGGTGTGAACATATAAGGGGTTTAGATAACGGCTTTTGTTTCCCATTCCTGTCACCAACTGCAATGTTGCGAAAAGTCGAATTACTAAGCCTCGACAAAAATAAACGTATGCGGCAGGTCTCGTCAGCATATTCAAGGTCTCCCATAAACTGAACGACACCAATTTTATGATGATGCTGATATACTGGACCACATTTTCCATAAATATTCATATTATTCCAATAATAGAAGCATGTACCTACATGTACATGGTGTGATGTTTTGGACACGTGCCAATTTGCTATTTATTATTTGACGCAAAACGCCAAGCGAGAGTCTGGCTAGATTTATATAAAAATGGCTGTTGTAATTGTGATGTCTGCTTGATTTACGGTCCCGGTACCGTGGCCAGCCGTCTGGACGGTCTAAGTGGACATTATTTATATTTTTATCTTACAAAAGAAAAGAAGATTTGGGTGTGTATGTGAAATTGTTATCATGCTGACGTTTTCAATCAGGAATCTCATTATCGCAATTTCTCTGTCGATGCGGGTGCCTTTTAATTCCTTGTTAACGTGTTCTGCATATAATTATTTTAGGATCGAAAAGTCAGTGAGTTTCAGAAAGTTGGGAGCTAAATATAAAATTTCATTTCTGGAGTTCACCGAGTGACTTTGTGTTCGACATTATTTAAGAGCACGAAAAAATAGTGATTGTACCTTTCATCTAAACAATATTTGCAGTTCTCCAGAACTGGCAATGACGTCTATTCTTCGAACGTTTAATTGAACGTGTAATTATATTCATTCCACTGAAAACCTCATGACCTAAAACATATTCCCGAAACGGATAATTCTGTTTACATGGGCAGTCGATCCATCATCAATTTCCACGTCAGTATTAACTACGGCCAGTCCTATCACTAATATTATACGATGGACTTCACCTTGACTTTTATTCACTCTGAACTTAACCTTGCCACCTATCCGTTTTATTTTCTATCGCAAATCATCTTAATTTGTTTAGGTAGGTGACCAGAGGGCAAAGACCTTTGCCAGGTAGCCGATTATCTGATTATCTGTGTGGGTTGGAATAAGGATTTGCATCAAATTGTGATTTACGAGCTTAAATGGAGATCTTGCAGCACAATAAAATGAGAAATGAAATTTTATATTTTGTACCGATGTCGACATTACTTCTGCTTCTGAATTATGTGTCTAGATACTAGATGTGAGGTTATCGATTTCAACTGTGATTAAATAAATATAATGATTTTTAGTAATAAGTTGAAAATTCTCCAGACTACATCAACGATTTACCGTCATTATAGACCCTTGCAAAGCGTTTTCTTCGCTTGTACAGTATTTGACGTCTCCACATTTTCATATGTCACCCTGAAAAGCCTGAAAGCGAATACGCTTGTTTTGCTCCACGAACAAAAGCCACAAAGCGTATATTATTATTCGTAAGGCGTATCAGTTTTCAACGAAAATAAAACGTATGTCGACATTGTCGGCCTTGTGGAATTGGGCTAACTCGCTATTTTTGATGCACTATTATTGTTCCGCGACTGCACTTCACTGCGAAACTGGTTGTGGTTTTAATATGTTTATTATTTTGCTGATAATTCTATGTTTCGGTGCATTGTTTTAATTTTTTTTCTATTTCAGATTCATGTTACACGTCTTTCACTTTAATGTTACAGGAACCACTGCCTTTCATATTTTGTAATACTATTCGAGCATGGTTGTCTGGGAAAGATTTCTATAAGCGATAAGATAGTTTTTAACTGACTTCCAAAAAAAGGAGGTTTCTCAATTCGCCCGTATATATATTTTATGTTTGTTGGCGTATAAGTTCGTTGTTTATGAACCGATTTTGATTATTATTTTTTGTTGGAAAGGAAATATCCCAAGAATTAAAATACCATAGTAATTTCATCGAGATATGATAAGTATCTCCAGAGATATGGGGATAAACACTTCAAACTTGATACTGAAAATTAAAAGCGCGGCATTTGAAGTCGGTTGTTTTAGTTTTTTAAGCGATGTTATTGTACTATGTGGTGATCAATATAGTGTGTATCTATCCACATGAGATAGTCAACTCGACGAGTTGCTAGAATTGCTGATATCGACTACAATCTCTGAACATTCACTCAAAAGCTCCGTAGTTAGTTTTATTTGTAAAGTAGTAACACTCACTATAACATTTTTAGAGAAGCATAAAGTCAGGCAATTCAGTCCGGACTGCTTTTTGTGCTCTGAAGGGGCATGCACTAGACCATGCACTCCCGACTCCCGGGGCACGGGCTATTTGAATATGCTCAATGAATTCATACGAGACTTGTTCACTTGAAGTTATCCCGTCGTGTGATGGTAAAGTTATAGATTCAAGTTTATTGAAAAGCGGATATCCAACCTTAGCACCAACCTAATTTGTTATGGATGCTGGTTTCGCAGTCAAGTTTGTTGTGATGTTGTTATTTCAATTCGTTTCCTTAACGTACCCTAACCCTAAGAACATGATGACGTTGGTCTTAGATATAGTTGAGTATATTTTGTGTTTGTGTAAAGAAGGAAGACATTTTATGCAGGTTGTATTGCGTTGTATAGTATGTATATAGTTAGTTTATTATTGTGTGTAGGACGCCCTCCGGCTACATGGAGCGATGATATACGCAAGCTGGCTGGCAGAGTTGGAAACGAATAGCTGAAGATCGAGCTCAGTGGCGTGCCATGGGAGAGGCCTATCTATGTCTTGCAGTGAACGGAAATTAACTGATAATTATGATGATGATTATAATCATGTCATGTATTTGCTAAAATATGTTCTTTTACACAAATCTCCATATTGTGCTGAAAATAAACACTTTAAAATTAAATTTGCGGTATTTTCACTAAAGCTATAAGTCCCGTTCCGTATTATAGTCTTTCCGCCTCCACCTAGTTTATCTTAGCTGAACAATCACGAAGCAAGTTTTAATAGTTTCCTAAGAGCTTTGGAAAAATTTGCAAGACTTCTTGTGATGCTGGCAAGTTGGCGAACTTTGGGTGATTCTTACTTGTCAAAAGAGCGTAGCATTTTATTCTATTTATGTGGCGGTTAATATCGTTTTGCTCTGGCCTGATTTGTAGATCGTCATGGTTCGTCTGAACGTGTCGGGAATCCTCTCGAGTCATTAATCTTTGTCCACGTTGCAGAGACGTCAAGTTAGTGTAGTGAGATGGGTCAGAGGACGAGTTTGACTTCTGTTTTATGTTAACTTCGCCGGAAGTGTATTTGTCTTGTCATGTTACTCGTAGGTAGACACGGTTGGAGCTTTTATATTTTGCTGTATTGTTTTGACAATGATCATTGTCGACGTTCAGTATTTTGTTGGAAAGGAGATATTCCAAGAGTGTAATTGTAATTTCATCTAGATCTGTATTTATCTACAGAGATATGGCGATAAACGTCTCAAACTAGCAACTGAAACTGACTTGCGCGGCATGGAAGTCGGTTATTTTAGTTTTTGAACTCTTTGTTATAATCATAATTTTACAAATGCTGCTGTAGCAAACTTTTATTTTAACAGAGTAATAATTTTAAATTCCACCTTATTTTATGTGATACTATTTCTATTTCGTTTGAAGAAGATAACCGAATTTGCATAATTTTAACCATATCAACATTTTCAATCTTGTTCCCTCCTAAGTATACATTTTTAAATGGAAAGTGTCTTTACTTAAAATGATACGTAATATATATCTAATACTATAAGAATATTTGTCCTGACATACTGACTGACTGACTCACTGACAGACAACGCACAGCCTAAACCGCTGGTCGTAGAGACTTGAAATTTTGAGGGTATATTTGTCTTAGTACGTAGGGGTGTACTAAGAAAGGATTTTTCAAAATTCATCCCTTAAAGGGATGAAATGGGGGTTCAAAGTTTGTATGGAGAAACAAGATTAGATAGTCTTTTCTATCCGAAACTTCACACAAGTGCTTCAGTACAAAAATAAGTAAATACGTGTTTCAGGTTTTTTTGAAATTCCACCACTAAGAGGGTGAAATGGGGTAACAAAGTGTGAAAATCAATATTGTTTCGGATTGAGCTGAAATTTGGCATGCAGATAGTTATTAAAACGTTAGTTACCTTTGAAAAAGGATTTTTCTTAATTCACCCCTGAAGGGGATGAAACGGGGTTCAAAGTTTGTATGGAGAAACAAGATTAGATAGTCTTTTCTATTCGAAACTTCATACAAGTGCTCAAGTAAAAAAATTAGTAAATACGTGTGTAAGTTTTTTTTTAAATCCACCCCTAAGAGGGTGAAATGGGGGTAAAAAAGTGTGAAAATCAATATTGTTTCGGATTGCGCTGAAATTTGGCATGCAGATAGTTATTACGAAGTTAGTTCCCTCTAAGAAAGAAAAGAAATTTTCCAAAATTCACCCCTGAAGGGGATGAAACGGGGGTTCAAAGTTTGTATGGAGAAACAAGATTAGATAGTATTTTCTATTCGAAACTTCATACAAGTGCTCCAGTAAAAAAGGTAAGTACGTGTTTCAGGTTTTTTTAATTACACCCCTAAGAGGGTGAAATGGGGTAACAAAGTGTGAAAATCAATATTGGTTCGGATTGCGCTGAAATTTGGCATGCAGATAGTTATTACAACGTTAGTTACCTCTGAAAAAGGATTTTTCAAAATTCAACCCTGAAAGGGATGAAACGGGGGTAAGTTTGTATGGAGAAACAAGATTAGATAGTCTTTTCTATTCGAAACTTCATTCAAGTGCTCGAGTAAAAAAATAAGTAAATACGTGTTTCAGTTTTTTTTTAAATACACCCCTAAGAGGGTGAAATGGGGGTAACAAAGTGTAAAAATCTATATTGTTTCGGATTGCGCTGAAATTTGGCATGCAGATAGTTATTACAACGTTAGTGCCCTCTGAGAAAGGATTTTCCAAAATTCACCCCTGAGAGGGATGAAACGGGGGTTCAAAGTTTGTATGGAGAAACAAGATAAGATAGTATTTTCTATTCGAAACTTCATACAAGTGCTCCAGTAAAAAAATAAGTAAATACGTGTTTCAGGTTTTTTTTAATTACATCCCTAAGAGGGTGAAATGGGGTAACAAAGTGTGAAAATCAATATTGTTTCGGATTGCGCTGAAATTTGGCATGCAGATAGTTATTACGAAGTTAGTTCCCTCTGAGAAAGTATTTTCCAAAATTCACCCCTGAAGGGGATGAAACGGGGGTTCAAAGTTTGTATGGAGAAACAAGATTAGATAGTCTTTTAAATTTGAAACTTAACACAAGTACTTAAGTAAGTAAATACGTGTTTCATGCTCTTTCGAAATTCCACCCCTAAAAGGGTGAAGAGGGGTAACAAAGTCTGAAATCAATATTGTTTCGGATTGCGCTGAAATTTGGCATGCAGATAGTTATATAGACATAGGTTAAGAAAGAATTTTTCAAAATTCACTCTTCAAGGGGATGAAGCGGGGGTTCAAAGTTTAGATAGTCATTTTATTCGACATTTCACACAAGTACTTATGTAAATAAATAAGTAAATACGAGTTTCAGACTTTTTCAAAATGCCACCCTAACAGGATAAACTGGGGTAACAAAGTCTAAAAATCAATATTGTTTCGGATTGCGCTGAAATTTAGAATGCAGATAGTTATTATGACGTAGGTATCCGCTCAGAAAAGATTTTCTAAAACTTCCTCCCGGATACGGAACGGGGAATCATAGTTTGTATGGCGAAACAAGATGAGATAAAGTACGTGTTGTAGGATTTTTCGAAATGGGGTAGGCAACAAAGTCTGAAACTTTGGGTTTTTCGTGTTTTATAAATATGAATCCCGAATTGCTTTAGTTACACGATAACATGAAAACGGGTGAACCTATTTGGCTAATTTAAATTAGTTGATGTATTTAATGATAGAATCGTTTTTACAAAAGAAAAGTTTTAAGTAAACAAAAGAAGTTTTAACGCGGGCGAAGCCGCGGGGCACTTCTAGTGTAGAATAATAAGAAATCACCTGTGAAAATTGAGGCAAACTTTCGTATACTTTCCGTAGATAAATGTAATAACACAATTTATCATAACGGTTGTGTTTATGCCTGTCTGTCACCGCTCGGTAATCATTATCTTGGCACACCCCGTGTTGTCTTTTGAAGTTATTTTCGTACAATACTTTCATAAAACTGGGACAAGCGCACTGACCTATTAAACCTACTTGAGGCTTGATCTTGATCGAACGAGAACCTCTCGTGTCGAGATTAAGCCTTCAGAGTAGAGTTCAAACTCTGCATTATTTTATAAAAGGGACTGTCAGCGGGGAATTAAAATGTGCAAGTTGACGTAGATGAGAATTTCAAGTTAAACCGAATATTTAAAAGACTGCCTTTGTCTGATGAAATGTAGATTTTGTTTTACTTTCTGTCTTTGTCTTTAGCTCCTTTTCAGTGTCTGCTACAGTTTTCTAGACTGAAGTTTCTATCTTTTCATCAACAAAATACCGTTCTACAGCAAAAGCTTTGTTAAAAAACGTCAATATTAAGTTGTTTGTTATAAAACCTTCAGCAATCGAGCAGCACACGAAAGCATCCTACCTCAAACATCGGTTTACGATCGGCACCGTCCATAAAGCGAGTCTCGATGTGAAATTGGATGTATCTCATGTACCCCAACTCCAGACATCGACTTGTTTATTCAACTGAGATTTGTTGTATGAATCTGTAGATTTATAAATATCGCTCCTCACCGATTTATTACTGGGAAGCGAAAGGTTTCCGGGTCGTACAGTGAATGTTGGTTTCTTAATACTTGGTTTTGTTTTATAACTTTATCTTTTTAAATGTTTGTTTTGGAAGGTCAGCTGGAGAGAGGATTTTAATTGTTGTTGAGTTTTGCTGCTGAGGATCGACTGTTATCAGTTTTGAGTGGTTTTTATATACACCATACTTTATTATCTCGATAGTTCTAGGCCTAGAGTGCTTACCATCTTCGACCGTATCATCACTTAAATAATTATAAATATAACGAATTATGTTTCGTAGATGGATTGCAATCATTGAAAAATTCTTTTTTTGTTTGATAAAAAATTATGCCTCCCGTTTGGTCCCATTCAAATTTTATTGAAATCTGATAATCATCTCCGGAGATATGGAGATATAGAATATAAACAAATTTGTATACCTTGATGATATGATTATGGCTACTGGCTACTTTGCCTATCGTGGCATGTAAAGTCTGTTTTTTTTTTGTTTTGTACCATCATACATTATACTTTACCGCCAGTTGCGCTCTGTGATTGCCTGCCTTACCACAGTTTGTTATTAATATTAAGATGTTGCTTTTATATTCCATTCAATAATGTCTTCCTCCGTATAATATTATGCGTAAATAATAACAGAAGGGATGGTAGAGTAGCACGTGCTTGAGCACATAGACGGAGATTATAAAATATCCCTTCAATATTTATCATATATGTATGTGAGTGAATGAATGTCTCACATATGGTCGAAGTCACGTTTTCCATCGGCAGTGATAATGCCGGTAGTCGGTACACTAGATATAAAAATATCTTCAAACAGTCGAAAGCCGTCGTCGGCTGTAATATCAATTAATGCCCGACGAGAGTTGGTTTCGTCCACTACTGGCGCTAGTTTTTGCAGAGTGATTGGTCGAGTGGCCATTGCACTTGTATTCTCTGCCAATTACAATGTTGCTTTAAATATTAACTCAAGAGCTTTGTCTGCCAGATATTTCTTTCTTTAGTTTTGAAGTTGGGAAATTGAACATTAATTAGTCCATCCACACTTTCTTTAGTCTTCCTTTACCTGTAATTGCCATCCACTTTTATGTTCATCGCCTTTCTAGTCACTTGGTCTACACTTTTGTCATGACATGTCCATAATAACAACGATAACCTATTATTTATTGCTTTTTAACTTTTCTGTCACTTGTGTCACTTTTAGGCTTCCTCTAACATAGTACCACATTCTAGGCCAGTCTGTTTCAGACGACAGGTAACGTCATATAAATATTGTAGTTTTTCTTGCAGATAAGTTCCTAATATGCTGTCAGGGACTCTATCAGGTACCGGCGAGAATGGCCCTAAACATTGTACCACACTCCACAGGATGTACCATGAACTGTATCAATGTAAAGTGACCACCGAGTTGTTTTACCACCGGGCGGCTGTGTAAATCTTCGCTAGGCTCGGCACGTGCGACCTTGCTTTAACGAATGCTTATTTTAACAATATTCTTTTTTATACATTTTAATTTGCTTAATATACCGAAGCCCTTCTATTTTATTATGTATGACGTGACGTTCCAAGCCATTACAAAATATGCCGTGTAATTTCTGTTCTTAGTTGGTGCCAGTTATTTGATTTTTAGAGCGATACGCAATATTATATGTGCATTATTGTATAACTGTATGCGTTCTATTATTTAAGCTTGATATTTGTTTAAATGCATCGATCAGGTTTAAAATAACTAATCGTATCAAATTGGTAATAGATTTTAAAAACGCATCCGTTTGTAAGCCTCTATTTCAAGCATTCAAAGTCAATATATTAGCTCAGAGAACCCTAAATAAAAATATCTTGTTATACGTATAGATGATCCCTGGAGGCAAATTCAATAAAATTACCGACACTTTTCTTTCAGAAATGATATAGGTCTCATCTTTTCCATCATGCGAAGAAGTATGAGGTACGTCGTTTGTAAACAGATCACCAATATTTAGACACGAGCTACTTTTTATCCGGGCAAACGGTATTCCCCCAGGGTTTGGTAATCCTATGTGCCTACCACGAGAGGTTATACCTTAATATTTCTCGTTTGATCTTACTAAGCTACAGAAAGCGAGAAGCTGCTTTATGGCATTAGAGAGCGTTTGCTAGGATAGCTTATTTCGGTTCAATAACTACTATTGCAGAGGATTTATAAAGTTTTGACTGTGTTTTATTTTAACAGAGAGCAGTAGATAAGTTCTGATCTGATCAACACATTGAGGTACAACAGCAATAACATAAAATGTTGCTAAGATTAGGATTCTAGAAAAATATAATATTTCCTAATTCTACAGTAAGTACAGTCTGTTATTTCTAGATAATTTTGCCCACATATTCTTATGCACACTTTTGTATTTTTTATAGAATTTAATAGTAACCGACTGAAATCAAACATTCGTGTTTGTTTACATATTATTTTTATAAAAGCGTCCACAGACGTCAGTTCCATTTACTTCCTATTTGTTTCAGTGATGTCAGAGCTACCGTTGAAGTGTTGCACGATTCATTTGTACAGCTAGAGAATTAATATAATCAGTTTTTCCTATTCATTCATTATTAATTAACTCTTACGTTTGTGATGGTTTAAGTAGAAATATTACACATTTAATTGTAAAAAAGGAGTATTATCATATTGAATGGCTTCGCATTTGGAAAATGTTGTTGTCTCTAATGACGTCTCTAACTCGTTAGTTGTTTCAAGCGGCGACATCGACAAATCCAAAAGTAGCTACCCCGTATCTCCACATTTAACTGGATAGTTTGTCTGAAGTAGTGAAACATAGAGGTAGGAGTACGTCTATGGCTGGCAACCCTACTTTAATATTTTTTAATAGTCTGACGTCATCGATTGGTTGACAGCTGAATGGCTCATTACTTTTGTTTCTTTTTTTATAAATTCATAGCGTTACATTTATGCTTTTGCTATGTTTACTTGATAATTGATTTTGGTTTATATACATAATGCTTTGATTTGATTTGCAACACAAGTTTCTGTTATAAGAACGAGATGCAGCTTCCACGTGCATTTTCCTATGAAAAGGCCGTAGTCCTCCCCAAATAACCAATAGTATTATACAGGTTTTTGCATTCCTAATTCTCTATACTTCAAAATGCGGCCCATGTTTGAGAAACAATTTGTCGCAATCTCGCTAGTGTCTGCTTTACAATTCTAATTGTAACTCCGCGCGACAACACGATACTATTGAGTTGGAATAATTTACGTCTTGTTGTAGGGTTATCGATTGTTTTTCGAAAATTTGGTAATCCATTTGTTTTGTTTATGTAAATTGTAAATGATGATACTTATGAAAAAAATATATTTTGGCTTTTCAATTTATGAGTACAACATTATTTTTATTAAAGTCGGACAAGCACTTGACGACTATCACGCTTGAAGTGACGACGATGAAGGTGGATCGTGCGTGAAAAGTGAAAGACGGAAATGAAACGAAGTAGGCCTGGACAATCTATTAGGTATAATATTTTTATACCAGCCATTTCGATTATTGTATCACAATATTTAGTGGGCAACCCTATACATATATATACTCATCGCGAATATTTTCAAGGTCGCAACGTCCGGGTGTATTCGTCTTTTATCATTTTATTCGCAGAGTGCCTTTGTCTCGACCTCATGCTGAACGAGTTATTGGGAATTATGATGTGAGAGACGGGATATCACCGGACTCATTATAGATGAACTAGGTGTGTTCTGCGGCTTTAACAGAGTTACTTTTATTCAATTTCCCGATTCATCAACATCAACGAATATTCAACGTTCAAATTTTCCTTATTTTAAGTTCAAGGTGGGTCAATATTAAACGCATGCATTTGACAATCTGTGAACATTTTTCACAGTGACCGAGGTTAATTGATGCACAAAACTCTGACAATGCCGATATTTACGTGCCTCAATATCTCTTATAGGCATGTTAACCAACCTTTCGGTGAGCACTCTGGCTTGGTCTGTTTTCGTACTAAATGTGTAATTAAAAAAACATGTTGATGCAGTTTATTGGACGACTTTCTTCCATCGCGTTCTACTCTAAGTGATGTAAACTCAACAAGGTACCTACATCTTAATATACATACAGACAGACCAGGTTACCTTCGGAGTTAGTTATATTTATTTTAATTTATAATATTAGAGTGACGTGATGATGTTGGTGAAAACGATATTTTGATGAATGATAAACGATCGGATAAACCACGATACTGCATCTGAAAAAGTGGAAGTTATATTTGATGCTTGATGCACTTTGGTAAACTGTTATAAATACAGATCAGCGAATGTTCGTAGAATTTAAAGATATAGTGTAAATTTCCCGAAATCTATCGTGCTTTTTAAAAGACTTTTTATTAATGTTCAGGCGTATAACTCCGTCATACATAGACGGATTTCCAAACTTCTTTTTTTTTGTTTAAAAGATGTTTTTATTCCGAATTGGTTCTATTTACATTTCGTAAAGATCTGATGATGAGTTTCGGAGAAAGACGACGGAACTCTTCAATAAATGTCAGAAAACGTTGTTACGTCAGAACTCCGTCATTTAATTAATTCATTTGGAAAAAAAAAATTATCTTGTGCTGCATTAGAAATAGTTTTTCTTTCGTTTATTAAACGATATTAATTATTTATTGTGATTGTTCTATGTTTTTATTTCACAATCAAGAACATTGTGACATTTGTAGCCTTAATTGTGATATCATCGTACAAGCACATCTGTACCTTCGCATCACAGCAGTTCACGCTACATGGCGAATTTTTAAAACTTCATACTTTTATAGAGAGAGAGTACAATCGGGATCGAGACAATCTAAAATCGAGAGATGTTCCTTCGTAGAATGTTTGCATACTGTCTAAAATATCTAGGTCCGTAGTTTTACTTGGGTCGACATTGCAAGAACTAAGAACAACCAAGAACAAACTTGAAATTTACTCGTGGTGTGTATTGCAATGGCTGCTATAAGATCAAATAATAAAAACTAAATTAAATTAAAAATTAAAGGGGGTCCCCATACGAGAAACGTATTTTTCCGGCAAATATTGTTCAATCGGAACCCTGCGTGTGCGGGTCTCGATATTCGCGGTACGAAGTTCGCCGGGTCAGCTAGATTATCATAAAACATTTGATCGATTCGTTGTTTTCTTGCTACATTAAAGGTGCTACTACTCACACTGTGCTCACACTTTGATACAAACACATGTCTTATTTAAGAGGAATCTGTGATTTATTTCAGTTTTTTTATTTGTTACATTACACCCGATGAATAATTCAAATGGGGACCAATCTGGCTGAATAATTTAAGCTAATTTATTCGTCTAATATTTGCCGGTTCAAGTGACAAACGTTGACACGCGTACAATAATATACTCAAGGTCTGGTCAGTGCCCTCTCCCTTGATGCTGGTGATTCTTGGTGTTTGTCCTTGGAAGGCTATTTTAGGAGACGCTGCCAACGTCTCTTTGTTCCATAGCACCTATAGTACTTTAGGATATACTGTGTTGGGGAATAAACTACTGGTTATGGCAGAATACGAAATTAAAAAGGCTTGATGACAGGTTGCAAAATAGTATATTATGATACGTGTAACTTAAATAGTATTATTATTGTAGTAGTAGTATTATTGCACGGCGTGAAGTTAGCAGCCAAGTGCAGCGAGGGTGCTACGTCGTGCAATAATAGGCAACTTAAGTCACGAGTATCGTATATTATTTTATAGCTATCAGTGTGACATAAAACCGCACTTTACGCTTACTACGTTTTTCCGTCAAATAGAAGATTATTACACGGCGTGAAGTCGTGCAATAATCGACTATTTAAGTCACGGCAAAGCGTGCGTAAAGTGCGGGTTTAGGTCACACTGTGCTATAAAATTATTGACAACTAGCACCGCCTCGTGGATTCACCCGCGTAGTCACCGTTCTCGTCAGAATTCGGGGATAAAATTAGCGTATAAATGTTACTCTCTGATCATGTAGCTTTTCATTAGTGAAATTAGTCTTTTGTTATCATTTTGTTATGCATAATTTGTTAAGCAGTCGCAATTAGCTTTTGCCTAAAAGCACAAAAACCTTTTTGCAAAACACCGTTTAGAATAATTGTCCCTTTGTTAATATTGGCTGTTTATATTGCGTTACGTATAGTAGGTACTGGTGTTCTTATTAACCAGTTGTACGCCGCACAAACATTTATTTATTTTCTGGCAGTTTTAGTAACATTGTTTCTATTAAACTAACCAATTACTGATACTGGTTCTCTTTGTCTGTACAGTACTTTAACTGACTACGGCAAACGAAAACTGATGGGTTCATTATTTAGTTATCTATATATGTTTGTATGTTGTCGATTCCTCCGTAACACCGAAACATTTTGATAAATGACGTGTGAATAGATTCGTTAATTAATAATGCTTCGGGAGACATACATTTTTCCATAGTTTTACGTGCAATAGCTGTTGTCTCACCTGATATAAGTGACAATCCGTTCTAAAATGAAATCGTGCTCGTTTCTGGACAACTGACCCAAGCAAGTCCAATCCACTATGTAAAGTTCAACCCGTCATCGACTGAATTCATATGATGATTGTACCTAGTCCAATTTGGAAGCAAACATTTACTAACTGCAAAGTGGTGTTGCTCTTCTTTTTTCATCAGGGGATATTGAATTATTTAATGTCTAGCTATGAAATGAACTGTGTTAAAAGCATGACTAAATAAACCTGGCCTATACAAAAATGTACTAGTATAAATAACATTTCGAGGTTTTATTTTTCTACTTAACGTGTCATTTTCTTGTAAGATTTTTTTATTTTTCTACAAAAGAAACATCTTCAATAACATTATTCAAATTAGCGCAGAGATCTCTTCAATTCTCAATCAGTATATCCATTTATTTCTGTCTTTCAAAATAACAATCTGTAAGGCTTGATTAAATCAGAAAATAGGTATATTATAAAATCCTCGTTTTTAGGGTTCCGTACCCAAAGGGTAAAACGGGACCCTATTACTAAGACTCCGCTGTCCGTCTGTCTGTCTGTCTGTCTGTCTGTCTATCTGTCTGTCTGTCTGTCTGTCCGTCTGTTACCAGGCTGTGTCTCATGAACCGTGATAGTTAGACAGTTGAAATTTTCACAGATGATGTATTTTTGTTGCCGCTATAACAACAAATACTAAAAACAGAATAAAGTTAAGAATAATAGAGGGTCCCCATACAAGAAACGTGTTTTTTTCGGCATTTCACGACATCTATGAACGCTTAGTTAGGTAAACGTCCCATAGATGGCGTTATATTGAAATGTCGGTCCCTAACACCTTTGTGAGACGTTAGATGGCGTTATAAGAAATAAAATGTTTATTAATTATTATTTTTTGCTGGTGAAAAATGATAGTGGTATTTTTTTCTCGATCTTATAAAATACTGTAGTGTGGTACGGAACCCTACTAGTGCGAGTCCGACTTGCACTTGGCCAGTTTATTTATTCAATCGTAAAACCGAAATGTGTCTTCGGGTAAAGGGTGTAATACCACATGAGTAAATTTAAGAAAGTAGTAATACTCTATGACGCAAGATTTGGTAATTGTCAATTTTGTGTGCACAGCACACACACACAAATGTTACCTATAGAAAGATGTCAAAGTGGAAGAACCTGATGTCTCGCTATTCATAGTCATTCATAAAACATATTTTTGCTAGATATTTGTAAAAATTGTACTATGACTCTACAATATTTATAAACAAGTATGCTGCATTGCAGACCTCATCGTCAGTTATCATCACATCAGGTGAAGTCACACGCATTTGTCCTTGTTGATTTTTTTAAAAGCTTGTAAGCTTAGTAAGCTGTTAGCTTACTATCAATGTGGGATGCACATTACTAGCATTCTTGTTAACCCCTCCAACTAAGCTAAATATGCTTGTGTCTGGAGTTGATTCACGTCAAAAGTGCAATGGGCGGGGATCGAAGTCACGACCTCTCGATCGCCAGGCCGACACCTTAACCATTGCTAGGCTATTGCCGCTTATTTTATTCTTTAATTGAAGTCCAAAGGAATAAATTGGTTTTGTTTTAGTCTAGACAATATAAGAAAACTAAGAGGTTAATCAACGCTTTTGTTTGTTTCAGGTAAGCGAGTGTGACAGTGACTAGACGAAAGATTTTGTTTGGGTGACATTTCTTACGAAAACACTGAAATCATATCAGAGTGACGTCACCAACAGCTTCGTAAACTGACGCGTGACGCGTAAAGTGACGCGACGTCTCCATGACGAAAGCAAGGATTTTGCGGTTCGATTCGTGTACTGACGTGGACATGACTTGACCAAGATCTTACAAGAAACTGCGGCTTTGTCTATTACTTACCTGTAACATAGAAATGTTTTAAGGACAGAATGTCCAGTGAATATACAGGCTGTTTACGACTGGCTTTAATATAAGCTACAGGCTGATTGTGACTATGATGATGATTAGACTTTAATATCTTTTTTTTTTAAATATCTTATGGGCTAGCGTTTGACCACTATCTCACCAGTTGCTAGGTGATGATGCGGTCGAAAATGGTAAGCACGCTAGGCCTAGAATGGGATCTTAATGTCTCAGGGCAAATGGTACGTACGATGACGCGATAAATCTTCCAATGCAGAGGTTTCCGTGCCACAGTATCTGTTATAGGCTAATGTCATCGATTACCATCATCGTGAGTATTTTGCTTGTTCTATAACTTTCTAGCATATAGAAGACTGACGGAGCAGTCTAAGATAAGTCGTGGTAGTTTGGATAAGAGTAAGATGAAACATTTTCACGTATTTGGAGCCAGCTACGTTAAAGTTTCTGAACAAATTACCCACAACCTTGGCCTGTCTTTACCACCACCCTGTAGGATTAAGGACTCATACGGAAACAGGTTACGATGGAACACTACATAATCTTCATTCTGATGTCGGTATAATTTTTCATTCATTCTCATTTAATGAGATCCGGTTGTGGGTAATTGGTTCACAATCTTTAACGTTGCTGGCTCCGAAGACGTGAAAATGTTTCATCTTGCTCTTATCCAAACTACCACGACTTATCTTAGACTGCTATGTCAGTCTCCTCTACGCTAGTTTGTTAAATCTAATGGGCAAACGCTTTGCTTGACTATAGTCAAGCGTTTGCCACACGTTTGTTTGTTTTTACATTGCATGACATCGTCATTTAACATCAGGTGAGATTGTTCACCTGATGTTAAGTGACGATGTAATCGAAACAGACATGACAACTATTTGCTACGAATTCAAGCTACTAATCATTTGGCGACTTTGACGTCGTCCCTCGACATGACCAGTATATTCTCACCACAGCTGTCGAGAATGCAGAGTAACTCAATACAACTATAATGGATGAAACATTCCTATTCACAATGTTTGCCGTTCATCTTAACGCTCTGACGTCACGGATTTCGCCACGTGTAGTTAGGTATTGACATAGACAACTCTTTCTAAAAGACTTCATACGAGTGGTAATGTCACATTGGCTCTATGTGGTTCTGCACTGATTATGCATAAGCCATAAAACCTGGCGATTTATGGCGTCTGTCATATCTTCAGCACAGTTTTTTCTCTATTATTTTTAGTTATCATATAAACAGCGTTGGGTGATTCAACCCATAGATACCGATGCTTTTTGTCATCGCAGGCGTACAACAGATGATGTGGCATGTTTTCTGAGAATAGGTACTTACTGCACATTCTAGGTTACCCATTAGTTGTTTGGACACGGCTGGCGCCATCTTTGCGGCTGCTAGATTCAAGACCGACATTTATTTTCGTATTGAAGTATTCTTTGTATTTCCTTTATGATGTTTAAGTATATATATTTGCAATTAAAATCAAATTCAAAAATTATTTAATCATCTGAGATATGGTTTTAATAAAAAAATCTTAAAATGGTATGAATTTCATCTTAATGATTTTAAACATTCAAATCCTCATCGCTCACATACAGAAAAGTTTAATGTATGGGTTGTCTACTTAGTTAACTATTCTACTATTCAATGTGTATTGTCCGAAGTGGACTTGACAATTTGATTTGAATGCCAATTGTAATGCCACTGTATCTTGAACTCTAACCAATCCAAATAAGTATTAAATTCGATACATAGAGTCAGAGAATGTTATGTAGGGCTTTAACCATAAAGACGCAAAGCCTATACAGTTGTCACTCGTGGCTCGTCATCTTCATTGGTTGTTGGATGTCAGTCACCATGCACTTCTGCGGTAGAATTTCTGTTAGGCCCTTTTCACATCCATACGGTCACGGCACGGTCGCCGTGCCGTGTAAAGTAGTAGTGTATGTAGTATTGTATAGTTTCACAAGACACGGCGACTGTGGCGTAATCAGTGGTGTCATCCTTATCCACTATAAACACGGTTTCGATGCGGCAACCGTCTTTACAGCAAGTATTTACTTGTATGCTTAACTGTAAATACACTCTTTTACATGAATACGCCATGGAGAGCGCGGCCGAGAACGCCATTCGACCGTTATCATCACAGGGCAATACTGCGGCCGCCGGGCGCCGCCGGGCGACTGTCTCATGCGTAAACAGTGTAATGTGAAAGATGTTCAAGTTCGGTCACTGCACGGTAGCCGTGCCGTCACCGTGCTTGTGAAATTCATTTTTCCTATTGCATTTTTATTTCACTGGAAAGAGGGATAGACAACGAGAGACAATCGAGACGTTTGCCTAATGTTAAACGATGAATTGTGCCTAAACCATTCTGTGGCATGCTAAGCTGCTTTGCCAAATTGTTCTTCACTGCGCCTGTTGCCTAGATTCTTATATGCCATGTGTTAAGTCTGAATTGCCTTGTAAACTTAAAAGAAAAATTGAATGTGTCTGTCCTGCTCCTAGTCTAGATATATTTAAACTATACGTTAGATATACGAGTATTTAGACTTGAGTAAAGGATTCATGAATATTAATCAAGTTAAAGTGGAAGATAAATCTTTTTCTGTTAAATCGCACCAGACTGTTATTTCAACAGACTGTGTTTAGATTCGAATCTGTTTAATCACAATCATAACTCGGACACTACTTAACAACTGCTCAGAATAATATATTGTCTTGAATCTCACGAGTATCTACATATGTATAATACCAGTTATTTTAATGGACATTTGTTTAAAGTTTTTTTGTGAATAAAATCCAATTTTATACATTTTTAATTTTACATGACGGACGAAGATGAATACTAACAGCTGTTATTAATTCTCTATCTATCAAAATAAATGTTTCTTTCAATAGATAGCGTAGAACTGTTAGGTTTCTTATCCCTGAGCACTTAATTGAGAGAGTCACTTTTGAAGACAGGTTGGGATAATTGCTGTCTGTGCCACTATGTGGATTGGACTCAAGTCAAGCAGTTCACTCAAGTACGTAGTCTTATTATGTATTCTGTGACTCAAGTACAGCGCCTCGTCTCACTGTCATCTCTAGACAGGCACGTTTCTATATCAGACTGACGCGACGTAGGCATTATTATAAAACCATAATTTTACTCACAAGTTTAATTGTTAAAGTCAAAGCATTTATTTTGTACATAGGTAATATGCAATACAACTACAAGCATGTCAATATGTTGTAAATCTACGATTAAGGCATGTTAAACATAGATAAGTAGCAGAAATAATTTATTCATAGGAAATGTATCTACAGATTAAAAAAAGAATCGTTCGAATCGGTTCACAATTGACGGAGTAATCGCGTAACATACATAAAAAAAACAAAACAACATACAGACGAATTGAGAACCTCCTCCTTTTTGGAAGTCGGTTAAAAATGAGGTGAAGTGCCAAAAAGGCTTTACTCGACACATACGTCTGGGGCAACTAGACGCTGGTTTTCAACTAAGCCTGCTGGACTAGTGTGAAAATATTTTTAATAAATTTAAATCTTGGTATTTGCCACCTTTGGCTTAGTTGATTGAACAAGAGTCACAAAACAACAATAAGTTGATACTAGCAATGAAATTTAACACATGAAACGACCAGCTCATTAGTAGTGCCTACAACTCAGTTAGCACCAACTAATATATAATTAGCTCTGCCAGTTACCGTACTGTGCCAGATGGTATTACATGTTGACTGACACGCGATTCTCTGTTCGATAACATTACGATTATAGTTTTGCTAGCTGCGCCCCGCAGTTTTCCCCGCGTAGACATCGTTCCCGTGGAAATGTCGGGATAAAAAGTATCCTATGTGTTATTCCAGGGTCTAGACTATCTACATACCAAATTTCAGCTCGATCAGTTGATTAGTTTAGAGGGCCCGGTGGCATGATCGGGAAAACGGTTGGCTTTTATGCCAGAGGTACCGAGTTCAAACCGCCGTGCACTAATGGATTTTTCTATCGAAAAATGTATGTGCGCTTTTCACAGTGGCCCTCCGGTGATGGAAAAACATCGTTAAGAAACCAACAACCCCCGCATAGTGGTAGGACACTATCTAGTGTCCGCCTGGCCAGCTACTACCCTCAAGTTAGAAAATCTGTCGTCAAACAACTAATGTGTTCCGACAGCTATCCTTGAGAGACAGTTCCCATTCTAGGTGCTTACCATCTTCGACCGCATCATCACTTACCAACAGGTGAGGTAGTGGTCAAACGCGAGCCTAATTGTTTAAGCGTGTAGAAATAACAAACATACACACTCACAAACTTTGGCCTTATAATATTAGTAGGATAGTAGGACTAGTTTGTCCTTTGTACACGCTAAACAGTGTCTACTAGTAAAAAGTATATCAAGTGAGATAGCGGTCAAATGCTTGTTCTATCAATAATGAAAACCTTATGTTCCAAGTTATTTTCTTTATGTGTGCTAATTTCATCGAAATCCGTCTTCTTTAGTCGATTTTACGTGGAAATAATTTAATATCTATACTAATATTATAAAGAGGGAACATTTGTATTTTTGTATTTTTGTATGTTTGTAATGAGTAAGCTCAAAAACAACTGAACCGATTTAAAAAATTCTTCGACTAATACATAGAATGGACTTTCGGAATGAATAGGCTATATATTATCCCGTTTAAATCAAAGGTACATTCGTGGAGACCTAATTTGCAACCTAAGTCGGCAAATAAACGGTCGAAAAAACACGTTTCTTACGAACGCTGCTTAATTGAAAATAGATAGAAGAATATTTTCTATGCAAGAGTTGTACAACTTAATAAGACCTACAAAAAAGTCCGCGACGGCATATGTCTATCTCTTTAGGTTGACTCACAGTAACCATTTTAATCTTAAATTTTTTGTTAAAAAATATTACATAACTTCCAAGGCTATTTTCAAGTATATAGTATTAATCCTTATCCAAATAATTAATTTTGTGGATAAGGATTAATTAATCGTTAATCAGCTTGGCCACATATTATAGATTAAAATTGTCCCTTACAGTATATAATTCAAATGAAAACTCTAGAAGATGTCACAAATTTCACAAACACGCATCGCAAAATTAATAAAATATTTGCAGTGAAACCACAGATTAGGTCATAGTTACTACGAAAATATTATTATAAGCTTAACTATGCTGTAGATCGCCACCGATCACAATCAATTTGAAGTCAATATAGTATAATAATATGATCTATTGTATAAAATAATATTCATCTATATATATAATAATATAATATAATATTTTAAACCACCCCGACTGATCGATGTATAATAGCTTTTTCCAATGACTCTAAACACGACATTTAAAATCTGAGCTGTAAGTTGGTGAGGATTTGAGTATTCTGTAGAGTCCAGGAGGCTTCCATGTTCTTACAATATCGTTGAAGAAGATTTTCGAATTGATCAGACCTATGAAAGTTGATTTCATAGCGCAATTAACTAGAAAAAAGCTCATAATTTTATAACGATTGAACGAATTTTCATGAATCAAAGCTAAGAAAACTCTCGATAAAGACATCTATCAAACAAAAAAAAACTATCAATAATAAAAACAAAATCGGTTCATCCGGTTAGGTGCTAAGATGCTACAGACAGACACACAGATACACACGTTAAACGTATTACCCCTACATTTTGCGTCGGGGAACGCCGTAAGGTTACGGCGTATGTACTCCTTGGTGGTAAGCTACTTTTTGGTAGATTTAATGATTCCACTACCACTGTACGAAAACTCATGATTCATGAATGCACATAAAACTTTCATTGGTAGGTATATAGCTAGGATTAGAACCAACGACTGTCGGGTCAGAATCAGGGTAACTATCCTTTACGCCAAAGGGCCGTCCAATATCAATACGTAAGTATTATAAAACAAAGTTCATCACTGCGTCTGTCTGTCTGTTCGCAATAATCTCAATAGCTACTGAACGGATTATCATGCGGTTTTCACCAATAGCCAGATTGTTTATGAGGAAGGTTTAGGTGCATAATTCGTTAAGGTTTTGTGTAAATTGGATGAAATATGACGATGGTTGTTAAATATGTTCATATTTTATATTCGATGCAACAAACTGATGCAAATTTTGTAGGCATATATGTTCTACCCGTGCGAAGCCGGGGCGGGCTGCTAGTCTATACATAAAAGAAAGTCGTGTTAGTTACTACACTTATAACTCAAGAACGGCTGGAACAATTTTTATGATTTTTGTATTTTTGGCATTACCTTTGTCAGGAATAGGATAATAAGTATTAAAAACAACGAATAATTGACCTTAAAAAAATAATATAAGATAAAATATTTTGCCAAAATGTTCCTGGGTTTAAAAACTGCCAATCATTTGATGTTCAATTGTTTATTCCGCCGTATTTTTTTTATTGTATAATTAAGGCTCCACGCGATTAGTGTATTTAGCCAGTGTCAAGTAGTAAGTCAAGTAAAAATTCTTCAAGTTTTTGTGAATTCAAGTCATGTAGATTTTAAAAATGTCAAATATTGTCAGTAATGATAATTGTTTGACATATTTATTGATTGTCCAATATGCGTGCGTTCAGAAATGTATGCTTACAAGCAACATAAAAAAGTGTATATATTTCCAAAAACCATTTTTATTCTATATCTGTATTGCCATATTTATACATTAATAAACTTAATATCTCTTTTGTATTCATTTATAACGTTCTTAAAAGCCTAAACTAAGTTCATCTAAAAGGTAACACGACATTCATTGTCTGTTAGGTCGGTGGTACGAAGTTCGCCAGGCCAGCTAGTAGTTTAATAACTAAAACAACCGACGTCCATGCCCAGCGAGTCAATTTTAGTAGCAAGTTTGAGGCGTTTATCATCATATCTCTGGAGATACTTATCAGACCATGATAAAATTACACGGTCTCATTGTAATTTTATCAAGATCTGATATCGTACGTACCTCGGAAACGTACCGTACCGATTAAAAAAAGAATCATTCGAATCGTTTCATAATTGACGGAGTAACCGCGTAACATACATACAACAAAAAAAAAGACGTGTGGCACTCGGGGACTGCCGCGGTAAATCTATTGCATAGCATTTTTTTATTTATGCAGTATTTTTTTCTTTGATATTAATTCAAGTTACACTTTTTGAGCGTGGTGACCGATAAGAAAACAATTTTTTTTCTTTTATTAATTAAATGAGAAGTGAGCTACTTTTAACATCGCTCATTTTAATATCAAAAATTTTGGTTATCTTTATAGCAGTATTATATATAAATTAACAAAACAAAAAATAATACTGCATTTGTGATAATAATAATAAAATGTATGTATATAGAGTACTCACTCATTTTCTTTCACTATTTTTTCGTGACTTTCTTCATTAATAAATGCACTTTGTTTATTCATATTTACAGATAGAGACAGAGTACATATATTCACTGTTGTACATAGATGATAAATACTTATACACCTATCTGTATCACGGCTACATGTATGAAGGCAGTGAGTGTTTAACAAGGAGCAATTATGTAAAGTTCCGAGGACTTGTTCACCCTTGAATAATATATAATATATAAATAAATAAATGGATAATGCATAATTGGGTTAACAAATGCAATCCACTAATTTCGTCGTATCGATGTATCGAACGTGGCTTAATTGGCAGAGCACTTGGACGTGTAATCCGGGGGGTGCGGGTTCGAGTCCCGTCGGTACGATGAAATTTTGGATTGTGTTTAACAATTTACAAAAATATAAAGTGTGAGACACTTCAAAGAAACATAATATTTGAAAATAGAATTCGGAATTTATATTTGAAAAAGGAACGAGAAGACAAAATCAAACTTAGCCGGTCCGAGGTCCGAGGTAAATTGAATGATGTGTGAAACCAAAGACGACCTTATCTCTACCACGCTAAGGCTAAAAAAATAAGGTTCGTTGGGGTGTTAGGTTTTATTTTCGTTACGGAATTTCTGGATTCGGTCTCCACGCTGAAGGCCCGCGATAGAAGCCATGCAATAGCTTAAAAAAAACATTCCGACGAATTCAGAACCTCCTTCATTTTGTAAGTCGGTTGATAAACAACGTTCACTTGACATTTGTAACAATAAAAGCAAGTATCTGCTCTTAACAAAATATTTGCCTTGTGGCATATAAACCTTGATTATCTAGAATTTTTTCGTGTCATTGTACGGCGCTCGTTATACCTATAGTTTAAGACAGCAGTATCTTCTCTCCAACGCAGTAACATTTAAATAATCATGATTTTGATCTTGTGATAAACCCCAGGTTCGAGCCGCGACTTAAGCAATATTGTGCAATTGTAATTAACTTAGCGGGTCTATAAAATAATAATTCTATTGTCAGTGTGGTTTTTAACCGCATTGTCAGTTTGCATTGATTGTAAGTTGTGACCGCACAGTCCGGTCTACGACTAGTTCACTGGCATCGGTAACTAAATATTTAGAATCATTCCATGAACCATTTGAGAATAATTAAATTAACCTTAACTGTGTTAAATACTTTCAGTGCTCTATAACCTTGTGATGATGATGATTTAAGATACTCGTATGTTCGAACACATGGACGACTGTTTTTTTACTGACATAAGTAACAAATAAGCTAGCAGCCCGCCCTCTTACTGGATTCGGTCTTCTCATGCTCTTACCGCAGTGGTAGTAGGACTCCTGATAGAATCAAGCCCAGGGCGGTACCAGGTATACTGGGGCTTTGTTATATATAATAAATAAATAATAATAATAAATAATAAGTTATTTATTTGCTCATAATCAAAGCTTAAACTAATACAACAGACCATAAACACCCTTACACTATTTAAACAATAATAGTTTTTTTTTTTTATGCAGTAAGTATTTAAAAGAATTTGGACATCATGTTATAATTTTAACATTAACTTGGCTCAAACGGGTCACTTAAATATTAGTATAGGTTCATGTCTGCGGCCTAACTCCTAACTAGGTTTCCCTGTATTTAGGATATTATAACCCTTCCAGTCACCGACTAATTAATTTGATTTTAAATTGTGTAGTTTTTTTTTTTTAAGATGCAATTTGCAATATATATATTTATACAATCGTGAAATAGGGATTGTTCTTTAGATGGTAATGTTTTCAGGAAAACCTCATTATGGGGTCATAGTCACCCACGGGAATGTCATTGTTACCTTCCTGCTTCCGTAGGCTGACTATCCTACATGGGTGACCGCTGGTAGGCTTCGGCCGTAACTCGAACCACCCACCGGACAAAACATGTCGCCGACACTACCATAAGGTCAATACGGTCTATATTTGCTTGTTTGTAATTGCAAGACTGTCGTAATATGAGATGGTGAACGACCTGCGAAAACCATTACAACCAGTCTACCGAAATGTTTGTACATCAAAAATATTAAATAGACACCCTTATAGACAACACAGAGTACAGACACAAACAACATAAAATTAAACATAACCTCTACCCTATAAGTTTGTATGTAACTAGAATTGTAAAAAAATTGTACGTCAAAATTAGCAAACCATTTGCTAGTACCCGATTTAGCAAAAATGTTGCATACTTTTGTAAGTTCGGTAACAATGCTATATTATAGTATTATACCATCGAGCTGACCTGATGATGGAACCGAGGTGTAGAGACTCAAACTCTGTAAAAATTGTAGGACCATTAAATTTAGGCTTGTATATATTATTATCATTATTCATTAGTACTTTACAGTACTTCTCGTAACGTCTTTACAAGCTTTACTGCTTGTGTTTAAAGATATTTTTACTTATAATTTATATCTATTAAATCCATTAGGAATGCTGGTAAAATAATCTCAAAGAATAAATTAAGTATGTACAACAGTCTACTAATTAACAATTGTCGGAAAGGTCAAGTGCAAAATAAGTGTCTTGCCGAATTGTTCCGACGTAGGGTTGCCAGAACTTACTTTTATCAACGTTAATTTAGTCTACGTCGTTTTAGCCTAGACGATTAGACTTTTATTATTATAATTCTGAACTAATCTGATATATAATGTATTTATTTAATATAATTTTAGACATTACTGTCCCACTGCTGGGGCTTTGCCTTCATTCCTTCTACTCACATCTGTCCTGATCCAGTTTGTGTTCAGTTCATCCCGCGGTCCCGCCATTTCCTTCTTAGTCTGCCGCGACGTCGCTGCGTGGTTGCCGTACTACGTTTGATCTCCACTACCCAGTGGAGGCCAGTTTCGCCCAGAACTTATCAATCATGCGACAGACATGGGCAGCCCAATCCCACTTCAGTACGGCAGCTTTTAAAGCTACATCTGCGATCTGGGTTCGGGAACGAGTTACAGATGCGATCCGTACGCTTCACACACAGTATGGTCCGTTCCATTGCCCGTTGGCAAACATTGAGTTTGAACCTCTGAATATAAGTCAAGGCCCAAGTATGTGCGTCATAAGTCTAGATGGGAATAATGCACATGTCCATAAACTTTCGTTTGAGTGTCATGGAGAGGTCCCCATCATTAGTTATTGTATAGACCAGTAGGTCCTCCAGGCATTTCGTTACGTCATTGAACCTCCTTATTTTGCCGAGCCTGGAAAGAGACTCTTTGGCCCAGATAGAGGTTTTCTTTGACAATGCATTATTTCGCCATCTACTTTGAGTACTCTGCTCTGACCGTGACTTTGGAGCTATTCGTCATTAGTTTGGTCTTTACCATATCCATCAGCAGTCCATTCTGAAGGCTTGTTTTAATCGAACTATTAATTTGGTTTCTAAATCCAAATTTTAAGCTGTTTGTTTTCCATATAAGTAAAAATAAAAATAAAATAAAGTTGGGCATTTTATTCACAGAAGATGAGTGAAAATACACAACTATAACAGCGCGAAATTCATGGTATCTCTTATCATTATAGTTAACAATTTGTAATAGTAACCTTACCATAAACGTAGCGTTACAGCGCAGGACATCCTGTGATCAGGTGGAGCGACAACATTCGCAAAGTGGGACAATGATTAGTAAAGAAAACCTGAAATTTGAAAAAAACCTGAACCTGAAGATCGGGCTCAGTGGCGTGTCTTGGGAGAGGCCTTTGTCTAGCTGTGGACAGATACATGCTGATGAACCTAAACATACACGCTTAATAAGGTATAGAATTAAATTCAGAAAAGTGGTTGGCTCTGACTAGTCAGGAATTGAAGTTACGTTGAAAATTGTCTCCACAGTATTTCCATTAGTAGAGATAAGCAGCCCTATGAAATTTAGAGATAATACCGCAAACGCTTTAAATGTTTGACCCAGTGGTTCACTAATGAAGCTGGGAAAATCATTATATTAGATTGGACACCGCTAACACGTGAAAAGTGTGGCGTTTCCTCTCTATTGTTAGTTGAAATTCACTTTAGCTAGTATAAAAACATTTATATACTTGGTGTCAAGATTAAGTTGAAAAGTCGAAGTATTCTACCTAACCTAGCGTGTTTACCATTTTCGACTGCATCATCGCTTACCACCAGGCGAGATAGTGATCAAACGCTAGCTTATACGACATTAAAATCAAAACTATTGATTCTATATTATCTTGCTCTAATTATAATCATATGGATTATTGATTCTTATTTTACACTAGCAGCCCGCCCCGGCTTCGCACGGGTAGAACATATATGCCTACAAAATTTGCATCAGTTTGTTGCATCGAATATAAAATATGAACATATTTAACAATCATCGTCATATTTCATCCAATTTACACAAAACCTTAACGAATTATGCACCTAAACCTTCCTCATAAACACTCATAAAGGCTATTGGTGAAAACCGCCTGATAATCCGTTCAGTAGCTATTGAGATTATTGCGAACAGACAGACAGACGCAGTGATGGACTTTGTTTTATAATACTTACGTAGTGATATTGGACGGCCCTTTGGCGTAAAGGATAGTTACCCTGATTCTGACCCGACGGTCGTTGGTTCTAATCCTAGCTATATACCTACCAATGAAAGTTTTATGTGCATTCATGAATCATGAGTTTTCGTACAGTGGTAGTGGGATCATTAAATCTACCAAAAAGTAGCTTACCACCAAGGAGAACATCTGCCGCCGTAACCTTACGCGTTCCCCGACGCAAAATGTAGGGGTAATAAACGTTTAACGTGTGTATCAGTGTGTCTGTCTGTAGCATCTTAGCACCTAACCGGATGAACCGATTTTGTTTTTATTATTGATAGTTTTTTTTTGTTTGATAGATGTCTTCATCGAGAGTTTTCTTAGCTTTGATTCATGAAAATTCGTTCAATCGTTATAAAACTGTGAGCTTTTTTCTAGTTAATTGCGCTATGAAATCAACTTTCATAGGTCTGATCAATTCGAAAATCTTCTTCTTCAACGATATTGTAAGAACATGGAAGCATTGACCTGATGCTGGGACATCTCCTGGACTCTACAGAATACTCAAATCCTCATTAACTTACAGCTCAGATTTTAAATGTCGTGTTCAGAGTCATTGGAATGCTTTTAATGAAAAGATTATACTTAAATCAGTCGGGGTGGTTTAAAATATTATATTATTATATATATAGATGAATATTATTTTATACAATAGATATTTATTAGATAATATAATAAATAGAGATTTTTATACTATTTTATACAATAGATCATACTATTATACTATATTGACTTCAAATTGATTGTGATCGGTGGGGATCTACAGCATAGCTAAGCTTATAATAATATTTTCATAGTACCTATGACCTAATCTGTGGTTTCACTGCAAATATTTTATTAATTTTGCGATGCATGTATGTGAAATTCGTGATATCTTCTAGAGTTTTCATTTGAATTATATACTGTAAAGGACAATTTTAATCTATAATATGTGGCCAAGCTAATTTACGTAATTATTTGGATAAGGATTAATACTATATACTTGAAAATAGCCTTGGAAGTTATGTAATATTTTTTTAACAAATATTTTAAGATTAAAATGGTTACTGTGAGTCAACCGTATGAGATAGACATATGCTGTCGCGGACTTTTTTGTAGGTCTTATTAAGTTGTACAACTCTTGCATAGAAAATATTCTTCTATCTATTTTCAATTAAGCAGCGTTCGTAAGAAACGTGTTTTTTCGACCGTTTTTTTGCCGACCTAGGTTGCAAATTAGGTCTCCACGAATGTACCTTTGATTTAAACGGGATAATATATAGCCTATTTTCATTCCGAAAGTCCATTCTATGTATTAGTGAAAGAATTTTCTAAATCGGTTCAGTAGTTTTTGAGCCAAATCATTACAAACATACAAAAATACAAATGTTCTCTCTTTATAATATTAGTATAGAAGTAGAAATCAAAAATAATAAAATTGCGAATGATCCCATTTCAGTAGCAGTAGGGGTGGCAGCTCAGTCTCCCAAAATTCAAGCTGGCTGACATGATATTTGTAAATACGTGTCCATTCAATGGTTGTCTGTAAGGAAATATTGCGTATGTGTGTACCACCATAATGGTTGCCTTATGACTTGACTTGAGCATAATTGGTACGGTCAGGATAAGATTAATTTTGTGAAAAATTAATATTGATACAAGAATTATTTGCCGTGATTTTTCGCGAAATATCTAAGGAACGTGGAGTGGATTAAGAAATATCTTCTGTTACAGAAATAGATTTTGTTATCGTGACAATAAATCGGATGGTGTGATATAAAAGCACTCTCCAATGATAAATATTTCCACAACATCACCACGTTTTCCAGACGTGACAAATTTATCAATAAACATACGTTTCATTTCGTGACTTTACTATTTTTAAGAAAATCTATTTATATTTTTCACTATTCTTCCATTAACCTGACAATATTTAGAACCATCCTCGACCGCATCATCACATCAGGTGGGATAGTGGTGAAACGTTAGCCTTTATGATAATAAAACCTACCTATTTGTTTCTGTTGTAATAAAACAATGTCAAAACTAAACCGAAAATTGTCCCATCTAATCTAGCTTAATATTAATCATCATTAAAGATAACGCTCGATTTTTACCGACTTCGACAAGACGGAGGTTTTCAGTTCGTCTGTATGTATGCTTTTTTATGTATGTTCACCGATTTCTCTGCCAATTGTGGGCCAATTTTCAAAATTCTTTTTTTTTGTTCGAAGGAGTATACTCTTGAGGTAGTCCTATTGTAAATTCATCAAGATCTAATTAGTATCTCAAGAGATATAGAGATAAGCAACTTAAACTTGCAATTGAAAATGACTAGTATTTGAAGTCGGCTTTTTTTCGGGTTTTCGATCCCTAATTATTGGTATTGTGACCTAACCACATTAATTAATTCCGCCGGCATCCAAAAAAACTCCGCTGCAGAGAAGATATACCTCTCATGTGTACAATGTAAACAGAGCGTATCCAGTGCATCCAGCGCGTACGAGCTCAGCCGTCTCCCTTCCACCAGTTCTAATGTAGGTCACGCCGGCTTATCGGTCACCGTTGGTCGCAGCCGCTGCGTGCTGCTCCGTCGCCAGTATCCAGCGAAACGCGGTGGGGCGCACACGTCATCGATGACATGAGCCCACGCATGCGCAACACGCGAATTATCAGCTGATCGTCATCTGTCTTGTTGTGATCTCTAAGTGCTGTGATATTACGAGTAACTCTCCAAACATGGGACAGGCGTTCGGAACCACCAACTCACATAATGGTGAGCGACACTATATCAGGAAAGAAATCGGTGAGTTTTCTTCATTGGATTGCAATATAACTGCAGTTTTGACGGCTTGCAAACGTATGAGAGTAATCCGTAACTAGGGCATGCATTTAATCAATGAGTATTTAGTTGTAGTGCATTTTATATCAGCTGTAGATAGTACTAGATAGACTGTAGCGACTGTTCTACAGCACCTGTATTTATAGACATTTAAGTAATGTTTATAAATACATTTATCATCACGTCACTTGGATACTATATCATAATGAGTCACTAAAACTGCGTTGAAAGGTGCTCATCGCATCCCTTTGTTAATATTTAGATGCGTACTTTAAATTATTCTAGATTCAACGTATATATTGGTATTGCGATTATGACAGTGGTTAGCTTTTCTATTCAATAACCTTTGTCGAATGTATGTCTGTACGTTGAATATTAATTGATTAACAGAAGAAAAGTCTAAACATTTTATAACCAACTTCAAAAAAAGGACGTTTCTCAATTCGACCATAATATGTTTATTTGTTTATGTGTGTTTGCGGATAACCTCGTCATTTATGAACCGATTTTGATGATTCTTTTTTTGTTGGAAAGGAGATATCCCAAGGGTGGTACCAAAAAATTTCATCGAGATCTGATAAATATTTTCAGAGATATGTCGATAAACGTCTCATACTTGTAACTGAAACTGACTTGCCCTGCATTGAAGTCGGTTGTTTAGTTTTTAACCTATCATTGTTTCACAATTTTTTGGATAAAATTGTAAAAGTACTGAAACATGGACTGGGTTGCGGGTGCACGTAAATAGTACGGTTGACAACCCTACATTAATCAGGGGAATTAAACATGTGTTTTAAGTGTGACGTTTGACGTCTAGATGAAAGCGAAATGGCTCAATACCTTTGTTTTTTTTTGTAAATTCAAAACAATAAGTTATGTTTCTGTTATATCTATACTTAATAATAATTATTATGGAATATGATCTATTTAATGTAATTTGACGTGTGTAAGTGCAAATTTTTAATTTGCCCATATACTGAATAAATGCTTTGACTTTTGACTTTTGACTTTTATCACATTTATTATCTAAGCTTTTGAGGCGAAGCATTAAATTATGCACAGAAGTTTTGTCTTTACGATTTTGCACTACTTAGAGCAAAAAAATACCTACCATCTGTGGTTAGCTGGCTGGCAGCGGTTGGAAACAAAGAGCTGAAGATCGAGCTCAGTGGCGTGCCGTAGGAGAGACCTTTGCCCAACAATGGACAAATACTGGCTGTTAATGATGATCTATGATTTGATATATGCTGAATATGAAGTAACTGGTCAGTTAGCTATGTATAAATAAAATATGTTACGAGTATGATATGTATATAAATATATTTTTATTTCTTTATTATTGAAGAAGACGCAATCGTACGTATTTTCTCACTCAAACCTTATCTTGTTTTGTTGCTCGTCGTAAAGTAAGAAATTTCGAGAGTTTCATTCGTTTTTTTTAAAGTATAAAGTACTAGAACTAGCTAATACTTCAATTAAGAATACGCGACTTCAATCAAGAATTTAGTAGCCTATGTTCATACTTATGCTGTAAAGTGTCTCCATGTTATCTATAAAGTATCTCCGTTTAGGCGCGTATAGATAGGTAATAAACGTTTTTACAATATCTAGTCTGGATTGTTTGCTTATCTAAATTGTCTTATTCAGATTATATTTATAAAATACTTAGTGCATATTCGAGACGTCATGGTTTCGCTTTTTCGATTGTTTCGATTTGAAGTGGACTCTTATCGTGGAAATCTCTTGGAAATTACTATAAAATGGATAATGTCATAATAACATAATATAATGTATCGTCATGATAAAGTTGTATATTTTATGGCCATACACTTGGACAAATAGATCTTTTAAAGTGAATATGATATGGATATCACTTTATTAAGCGAAAACCACTCTAATCCTACCAGTATCGGTCTCACGTAAAAACTCTTTCTTTGATTTAATGTAAGAATAAATTATAGTTATTAAAAATAATTGGAAGCTTGTAATGGTCAAAAATAACGCTCAATGCAGATAGATACAGAAAGTTTATTCTGTATGTTCTAGTTCTTAAATTCAAATGCAGCTAACAATGTTTGGTTCTGTTAATTGTATTGAATTATAATATCGTTTAAAAACTAAAAAAGAACCGACTTCAATGCCGCGCTTTTCATTTTCAGTACCAATTTTGAGGTGTTTATCTCAATATCTCTGGAGATACTTATCAGACCTCGATAAAATTACCATGGTACCACACTTGGGATCTGCTTTCCAACAAAAAAATAATAATTAAAATCGGTTCATAAAACGACGAAGTTATCCGCGAACAAACATTAAAAAAATATATATATACATATATATATGTAAATATATATATATATATATACGGTCACGCGGTGAGATCGCGATCTCACCGCGTGACCTCACTCCCGAGGAAGAGCGACTGACTCGCTCGAAACCTAGGTCGAGAAAATTCGACTAAAGGTACGTGAATTACAGCCGGTATATAACAATAATAATGTTACAAATTCACGATAATTTTAGAATGTTTCTTCATCAGTAGTCATCACGCACTACTCTATCTATCTACCTAGTTGTAGGTATTTAATGTTTTTAGAACTCTTAGAAGACTGTAGAGGATTACCCTGTGGGTATGTCCATTGTCCATCTATTTAACGTCACAGATAAACATGCCAATTTGTTCATTTACTGTATCGTTAAGTCAATTAATTAATATACTTTAAGTTAATGTATCTGTCATATTCTCACTACTTCGTCAGTAAACATTACTAATGGAATTAAAGTTGTTTGTCCTTATCATGACTTTCAATTAATGCTTTCTATAGACTTTTTAGATCTTTGAATAATTTAAAATTTAAACAATGATTATTCCAAAACGAAAACTTTTAAAATAATTTTGGAAGAGCACACACTATTGCTTTGTCTAGGATCGACCCTGCGTCCCCGTATCAAAAGTCCGACCGTACTCGGACTGAGCTACGGAGTCGTTATCGCCACGTCACTAATTACTTGTGTATTTTCTCGCCTTATCTGTTTATGTCGATAGTTAATGTGTTTTCTGTGTGCTCGTTATGTATATTTGTTTTTTTTTTCTTTTCTCATAACAGCTGAATTATATAATTACCTAGTCTGTGGCGTGTGTTTGTCTTCTTTTACCTTCTCTTTGTTTTCAACCAACTTCCTAAAAGGAGGAGGTTTTCAATTCATCTGAATGTTTTATTTTTGTGTGCATGTTACGCGATTGCTCCGTCAATTGTGAACCGATTCGAATGATTCTTGTTTTAATCAGTAGGGTATATTTCTAAGGTGGTCCCATTGTAATTTCATCTAGATCTGATAAGTATCTCCATAGATATGACGAGAAACGTCTCTAACTTGCTACTAAAACTGTCTTGCGCGGCATGGAAGTCTGTTGTTTTAGTTTTTAAATTATCTTAATTATTTATTTTGTACTGTACGATGTAGGTTTTGTGTTGTGTTAAATATATTATTTCTTTAATATTATATGCATGATATTCATTATGTTGATTGTCTGAAATTGATGAATTGTTTAAGTTTTTTGTTGTGATAAAACATTTTTGTTATAATAGCTAACAATGGCTTATTTTTTTCTTTGTCCGAGCAATTATGCTGCGACACATATCTGTTCAAACCAATTTTAGTACTTATTTATATATTTTAATTGACTTAGAATAACTACTCTAAACGAAGCTAGTGAAATCCTATCTTTTAATTATAAATTGAAAGCACAAAACTTTAATTTGTAAAAATTCGGACCGGAAATGAATAACAGCAAATATGTATAAGCAAATTATTTTGTAGGTATTTTTTTTTCGAACATCTTATCTTTGGTGAAAGTATTTTTGATTTTGATATTTTTCATAATGAAGCAGGAAGGAGTGCGTGCACTCGTTTTGTTTATAAAGTGATGCACAAAGTTATGAGTTGTTTTTATTTCGGAAATGCTATTCATCATTAATTTGAAGTGCTGAGTGATCCAATAAACAAGGTATTTTTCCTTAATGTTAAGTGTTATTAGTATTTAAACTATTATTTAGAATTATATTTAGGTTGAACAAAATGATGCTCTTCTTTTTCTCTTTTCCTGTTTCACTTGCCGAAGTTCCCTCTTATATTTTTGTTTTATCATATACTCATGATTTTATATACATGATTTTGATTACCTACTATATTGAGACTATAACTATCACAAGTGTCTGTAAACATTAGATTCGATTGCATATACTCATACGTAAAGTTAATATACACACATTGCCGCCTGTTTGTCCAGTTGTAAGTTGTTAACTAATCTGCGGCATAACAGCCTTAAAACAGGTTTCATGTATATTTCGCCACTTAGTCACAGATTAATATACTAGTTTGTAGGTGAAATGAACTCGAGTTGCAATGCGCATGCGTCGCTTCGCATTTATGGGCTGTCTGCTCATTGCACAGCCGGAAAGTTGAGTAAATGGTTCATCTAGCTTCAAGAATGTACATTCTTTTTGGAATGCTTCAAAGCCTTACAAGCGCATATTAAAAAGAAATGCAATGAGCTCGTCTTCCGAAGTTTCCAACTTATTATTTCTAAATGGCGATGTGTATTTTTAAGCTCTGACTGATTGATTTGATATTTATATTAAGTTTGTAGTCTACATATCTTATCATTATTCTAGTAAATTTCATGTTGACAGTACCTATTTATTTTTACAAACAAAGTATATAAGCAAAGTCACATATATTCAGTTCATGCTTTCAACCTTGAAACTTTGCGTAAAGGAAAATTCCTTTGTTGTGGATGGATATGTGAATGACTGTCTTATCATCTTATACGCAGCAAGCAGAGACTATAATTTTAAAACTATTTAAGGGAAACATTGTATTTTGGATATTTGTTTTCCTTTAAAAACGACTATAAGATAATGTCATCTAAACCTGAAAACTAAATGTAGCCAAAAAAAAAAAAAAGAAAATATATTTAATTTGGTCTCCGTAAGAGGTATGGAGAAAGGTCGGTTTTGACGCCAGAGGTAATGATAATCATCCGGTAGTAGTCCACTGCTGGACATAGGCCTCTACCAGACCTCTACCAGACCTCTACCCAGACACGCCACTGAGCCGGCTTTTCCTTTCCAATCACTGCACACCGCTTATTAGGTAGACGCCAGAGGTAGCGAGTGCAAATTTCCACCATTCACCAAAGGATTTTTCCATAGAAACATTTAAATGCATAATTCGCAGTCGCCAAATATCTAATGTGTTCCGGCAGCTGTCCCGTTCTCATTCTAGGTCTAGCTTTACCATCCGCATCTTCACTTACCAACAGGTGAGATAATGGTCAATCGCTCGCCTATTCGATATATTAAAAAATAATGGTTGGTACTACAGAATATAAAACTAAAACAATGATCTCAAAATTAAGAACAATAATCTTTTGTAACAATGAGTTTACACAACAAATGCATTCAACTTGTGAAGCTGTGGAAATAAAAATGCACGTTGCGATGCGCATGCCTGATAACATTATCTCTTATCGCGTCACCGTCATTCAACACAATTACTCTTTCAGACAACAATGAGACAACTACATCATGAGAAATTATGTTGTTCGGAACAGAATACGTTGTAAAACATAGTTTGATAAATAACTTCGTAATACTTAATGGGTACATCACCAGCCTATACCAAGTTTCCTGCTGGACATTAGTCTCTTACATACCACGCCTTTAAGCAAACCTCTTGCTAGTCTCATCTAGATCTGTTAAGGATTAGCGCAACTTTATTACACCAATTAAACAAAGTTAGCAAAGTCGTCTACTAATGTATGCTCGTACGTTGCTCAAAGCTTAGAGCAATAATAATTAATACACTTGGGTTCGGATCCTGATCGCCATACGCTTTGAGAGAAAGTTATTAGATGCGTATCGTGTTGATAGTGTTGATATCATCATCTCCTCTGATACATGGAATAACTAGTCTTAATAGACATATTTTCTTTCTATCATCAAATCATTCACGATTGAATAGGAATACTAGAAACTATTTATTTTCTACAATACTATATTACTAGGTCTGTAACACTATATTACTGTTTGCCTGATTATTTTCCTACACGTTCTTCCTTAACGTAGATTCAATGTTAGATATGATTGATTATGATTCTTTGAACTGATTCAAACAAGAAGTTAAGTGCCGTGTATGTGTCTTTGTGCCAGGCTGAATCATCGGCCACGCATCGGCTCATCGCCCGGATGTCGCCGTGCATGCGTGTGCGCAGTATATGATACTAATAATATGCTGTGGCCTGTGGCGAGCCGTTACAATCTGTTGAATCAAGGTTACACCGTTTAGCACATCCAATGCTGTCTTTGTTTGCTTAACTTCTGAGTTTTGGGGTCGACAAATGAATGCTGTGTTACTTTCAATTACCATTGCTATGTTATCATTTACTTTCTACATGTTATTGCAGTCCGTTTCACTTAGCTTGAAGCGAACATTAAGATTCACAAACATTTTTGTGTGTGAAATGCGAACGCTTGTTAAGTCCACACATAACAGTCATATTATTAGGAAACGGAACGAAAATATTAAATAGTTTCGAATATACTCGCAGTGGATCGATCATCGTTACTGTCTTAATGACTGTGCTGTATGTAAACGCTTGATTGTCTCTTTATCTTGGTCCTAGAAGAGTGATAATTGTTGTCCGTATTTAATTAGCTAATTATATCCCTATATCCTATTAATATCATTGGATCGTGTTCTGCGCCGAGACCAAAAAACCTCACAAGAATAAAATATTCTCAAGCCCACCGTTCAAAGTTCAGGTGACATTTGGCGACCAGACCGGTCCGAGTGCTGTTAATGCTAGTAGGCAGCGGTCCGTGACGGCGGCAACGCGACGACGCTGCTCTTCAAGGAGACCCACTCGACGATGACGACTCACCTCACCAACACAGAATATCCACCAGTCATTTTTGCTTTATGACCCGTGCACATCTCAAGCAAACCAATATGTAACGGTATCTTCAACATCATTATGTTCAGATTTGCTTGCAACAGCAAAACTTTAGGATCGTAATAACTCGATAATAATTTGGAAATTTAAGTAGATTTTTAGAATTTATTTAAGAAACTACACGATTTAATTTGATCAAGGATAATGACTTAATCTTTCGCAAGATTACGTCGAATTTCGTAGAAGGTAAAGACGTGTAATAATTATATTAGTCATTAGGGGCTTCACATTTACTGTAATCATCAAACACGTATCATATAGGTATAAATCATCAATCACTGACTTTCAGTGCTCACATTTTACTTTCGCTTTTATTAGGCATCCATTTATGAACAATTATGAAAGCTAATGTGACCAGGTGGAGCGAGGACATTCGCAAAGCGGTGGGCAGTGACTGGAAACAAAGAGCCGAAGATCGGGCTCAGTGGCATGACTTGGGAGAGGCCTATGTCCAGCAGTGGACTGATACCGGCTGATTATGATGATGATGAAAGCTAATCTCGACTTGTAATCACTGGCCTTTGCAAAAAGTCTTGTCAAAAAATACTTGTGATAGTGATAAAATATTACAGTCATTTTACGCGTAGTACATGTGTTAATATAAACGTTTAACTACAAAGATGTCAGTAACATTATTTTCGGAAATATCATGAGGCTTTCTTTTATCAACGATTACGTCTTAGTTTTAAATATTACCGTGGTTTTAACTATCATTTCTTTCACATCTCAGTCATGACTCACCGTAAAAAAGACTTACCTAGTCTAGAAACCTCTACACGCCTATTTCGACGTTCACGCCCAAATAGCATGCTCTATACTAGTTTGAAGTAGTTTTAATATTTCCAATTTTTGATTCAGCAATTCGATCCGCTTTGAACCCCATTTAGCTATTGGTGTAGGCTTTTAGAGTTTTCTAGATTTAAATTCTACCAAGTATTCAAAAGTTATTGTAAAGTCAGAAATTAGCTATCATTACATCGTTCATTTTATATCATCATCATCATCTATCAATGGTATTATAACCCTGCCTTGATTAGCTGATAGCTAGCTAATAGTAATGTACTAAAATAACTGAAGTGTTCTTTCGTATGTATGCATATCAAGAAATTGTTATCTTATGAACTATTGACATAGCAATATATGTTATCTTGTGTTATTGTACGAATTGGGACAATTTAGCTTCTAATTTTTAAAAACTTGCTCAGCCATTTGACATTGATACGTTTATCGAACCAGGTGAATGTACCATTAAGGATGCTGCGTTCGTTTCCATTACCTACACATACAAGAGCATGCTAAAAGGACACGGTGCAATCACCTCTAGACGAAGAAAGAATAAATCGAAAGAAGTTTAAATATTCAATAACATTGCAAAATTTGTTTGAGAATCCTATTCAACTAATCCTAACAAAAACACGATTTGATATGTTTATTTTGACCGTAATATTGAGCAAATATATTCAGCTAAAAGGCTAAAACATCCAAAAGGACGGTCATTAACCATAGTATTGACCCACGCCACCTAAAATCAAGATTAATAAAGGCACTGTAATCACTTAAAGCGATGCGAGCATCTCGGGGGCAATAAATCGTCGATAAATACACTAGCATTGCTCCAACAGTTGAGCATTTTAAGTTAGTTGCAAATTGGATTCAGGGTGGCCGTCGAGACAAGCAGAAGATGTTGATTGTGTCACAGCAGTAGAGAGTTTAAAATGGGCAACCAGTCTATATTGTTCACTTTGCCGACTGTTTTACGCAGCTCGTGTATGGCAGCTCTTAGACTTGGTGTTTAATTTTCTAATTAAGTCATATCGTGTCGTGTCCTTTAGCTAATTCGCATACATAATTTACTTATATCTTACTAATGAAACTCTCCTAAATCGGCTTTGTTTTTGTATGTTCGCTAATTAAATATTCGGCAACGATCCCATTAGGACACGAATCTTGGTCGGAAGATTTGAAATTCTATCAGCGAGGAGTAGAGTTGCTTTTCGTTTTGTAAGTAAGATTTGCAATGAGGTTTCAGCCTTAGGGTGTACACACGTGGGTATGAACGTGCCGGTACGACCTTGTCATTGGCATTGCCTGAAGCCGTACTAGTGACCGAATTAGTAAACGTGGGGGTTCGCCTGTGTTTTGGTTGGGAACAGATTTACAACGTGCCTTTAACTTTCCCATTGATTTTTATTTTCCCTTTTTATCTTCGACGTCAATTTTTTTATCTTGGGTGTTTTAGGCATATTCTTATGACGATAAGTTTATTTGTCATTGGAGAGCGTTGCAAATCACTTTGTTGCGTTTTGACCGCGCTTATATTTTAATTTAGATGTCTTTTGATAGTTAAGTTGTCAATTAATTTTAATGTTATTATTAGTCTATTAGACTCCCTCTCATATTTCATGGAACGACCATGACATTTCCAGTCTTTGTGGTCTTAGGCTGAATTTGAAGTCTCTAAAACGTATGAATATAATTCCGCAAACTTCAATTAACCGTTAGAGGACTTAAAAAAGGTGATTCTATATTTACGGATCCGAAGTTGAAGCTTGGAAAATTAATGGTTATCTAAATAAATCATATAACAAATCTCGACCTGGAATATTCCGATGGATCACTGTCACGAATGTCGAATCAGATGATTTAACAAAGTTTTTGTCGGATTGTGCGGGTCTAGACGTCCGACCTTACCTGACATTGTCCGTTTGATGAGTAACTACTGTTTGTGATTTGATACCGGTTTGTTGTTACCTTTGTTACCTGCAAATTATACTTCCAATATCAGTTTTTTTTTACTGTATTGTTGTTAAATGCCGGCACCTAGAAGCCTACCACAAGTTTTTCCAATACTCCTATCAATCTATGGTGAGATCGGAAGAGAAGCGGAAGATGCAGCTATGTAGCTGCATCTTCCGCTTTCCGGCATATTAAGATTGAAATATGTTTTGACCCTATAATAGGCTCTCTATAGATGTAATTGACTTGTAAGAGACTTATTATGTTTCTTTGAAGTGTTTCACACTTTATATTTTTGTAAATTGTTAAACACAATCCAAAATTTCATCGTACCGACGGGACTTGAACCCGCAACCTCCGGAATAACATGTTCCGGTGCTTTGCCAATTAAGCCACGGTGCGAAGTATCGTTACGACGAAATTAGTGGGAATTAAGCACCGGAACATGTTATTCCGGAGGTTGCGGGTTCAAGTCCCGTCGGTACGATGAAATTTTGGATTGTGTTTAACAATTTACAAAAATATAAAGTGTGAAACACTTCAAAGAAACATAATATTTGATTTACGCAGTGCAACATCTCTCGTCGGATTTGAAAACTGTAATGATTTCTTCCGAATGATTAACTTACGTAATAAGTAGTCATAGATGGCGCCACCAATGCATAATTGGGTTAACAAATGCAATCCACTAATTTCGTCGTAACGATACTTCGCACCGTGGCTTAATTGGCAAAGCACCGGAACATGTTGTTCCGGAGGTTGCGGGTTCAAGTCCCGTCGGTACGATGAAATTTTGGATTGTGTTTAACAATTGTAAGAGACTTTTTTATCAATACTCTGACGTCGACAAATCGGTGAGAATTAAATGCTCAATATTTTTTTATATTGTAAGTCAAATCGTTAAATTATGCGCTGGCTATATGTAAACTATAGCGATATGAATCTATTGAATAGCTTTACTGTTAGAGTATACATATAAATACTGCCTGTTACAGAATAAATGTTTTGATATTAGCTTTAAATTAATAATCGGCAGCTATCCTTGAGAGCCAGTTCCCATTCTAGGCCTAGCGTGCTCACCATCTTCGACCGCATCATCACTTACCAATAGGTGAGATAGTGGTAAAACGCTAGCCTTTATTATTAAAAAAAAAATGGCTTCACTGATGTTGTGGTCGTTATAATAAAATGTCATTGAAAGTCAACACGCATTGCTCTATTTGACCATTTCTTTGAAGGTAGATTTGAAGATATCATTTTATTTCCACTCTTCTTTTAATTTAATTCCATCTATAATTGGTTAAAATGCAAATATGAATATTTTACCACCATCATAATGAGCCCGTGTCAGTCCAGTGCTAGACATAGGCCTCTCCTTAGTTAAGACACGCCACTTATTATGCACTTGCCCAAAATAAACCACATGGAAAGGGTCTTATCAATGCTACTTGATAAATGAAAGCACAGGCGTGGAATGTATTATCAGTTGTTATTTACACGGAAAATATAATATTGATATAAATCCGTGACGCGTCAAGCGTACCTACCTATATGAAATATGTCCCAAGTGATATGTTATCGTTTATATCCTACATATCACATGCAGACACACGCTGCCCTAAATTCATGGTATTGACCTTTGAATCTAATAGTCGCACTTTGTTTGTATCTTAATTGTGTAGAGACTTTTTGGCTGTGTATGTTGTTATGACTTTCAAAGTTTATCTTTGCGTTTTGCGTCTAAAATTAAATTTGGAGTGACTAATTTCTTTTGTCAAATGTGATAACAATTTTTACGACTTATGTATGATACTCGCAGATAAATATAGTTCTTACTTTTTGTTGCCCATAGTCATGAAATTAGACAAGAAGGACGGTTTTACAACATTGATAAGGAATCATTCCGAATTATTAAACTGTATAGTGGTACGGTATCACATTTAACGTATATTTGCGATTACAAACTTACATTTGCAGTTAGAGACTTGACCGATACATCGATGTATTCGAAGAATATTTTATTTATGTATCATATTATAGGCTAGCGTTTGATCGCAATCTCAGACGTTGGTAAGTGATGATGCGGTAAATAATGGTAGCATGTTGGCACCAAAAATGGGAACTGGCTTTTAATGACAGCAGTATGAACACGTTAGATGTTTTGGCAACAGATTTTCCAATTTGTTTTTGTAGCTTGCCAAGCAAACACTAGACTGTGACCTACCACCATGCCGGGGGTTTCTTAAAGATGTTTTTCCTTCACCAGAGGGTGATTACTTTGAAATACGCACATAAATTAACTGTTACATTGCGAAGTAAAGTTTCTATCAGATGATTTATGGAAGTGCGTAAGAACCTCCAAAAACCTTAGTTCGCGAGTCGAACTCTCAATTATCAATTTTTTGTTTGATCAGTAATCTAGAATCTCTTTATTAAAACTCACATAGGATCTGATGGTTACTTAATGGTTATATTTGCTAACTCCAAACAACAATATCACGTTGGTAGAAGCTCAGTGACTAGTGTTCACAGAACTAGATTTTAGAAAGTACCCAAGATATTATCTGGTATGAGTATACTTCATTCACTTTAGGTCTCGAGACTAACCTGACTAGTTCATTCGAAAGTTATTGCATTAAATAATCTTTGGTATATAAGGCAGGTTAGGCATGAGGTGTCACTAAAAATACCACCTTCCGTGTTTCATCTCGAGGGTGAAGTGTCACATAGGGTAACAATGATTGGCACCTTGCAGCGAATTTTTCTTTTCTGTTGTTTATAGTCAAAGTGCCGACTTTCTTTAATTTATTTATCACTAGCTGCAACCCGCGGCTTTACCCGCATTTAATCCTGGTTATACGCTACTTTTTACCATTCGTTACATAGTATAGTCGCTCCCGCCGTCTGAACGCTCAGATCTTTTAAACTACGCAACGGATTTATTGTAGTTTTGAAGAAGGTTTCGACTTCGTCGCCGTCTTTTAACATGACCAAAGATATTTTAGGTCGGCGTCTCAACGATTTTTTATCAAACTTGTTTAAATATACTTATTGTAAACCTTGTAGACTTAAGATATTTATTTGCATCTTAACTAATCTCAAGGCAAAAATGTACGAACGCATATTGGGCCATTTTAACAGGTATTTTATGACCTTGTCATCAAACGTTTGGTAAATGTCATCTTTATTGATTCTGAATCGTCTGCAGGAAAAGTAGACATACACTGGCTTGTCTATGATTCAATAATGACATTGCCAATAACGCTGTTGAACACAGACTTCATTATTTTGCGTTTTGAAGTGTTCTGCTCCATATTTATAAAGATCTTGATATAGTTCATACAGTTCCACCCTATGGTTATACCAATTTGAACAAAAATAATAATATACCTTATTAAGATTAAGTTTAAAAACTAAAACAACCGACTTCCATGCCTCGCGAGTCAGTTTCAGTAGCAAGCTTTAAACGTTTATCTTATCGTCATATCTCTGGAGATACTTGTAATCGCGTAACGTTAAACAAAAAAATATTTTAGGAAGTTGGTTGAAAATAGTTTGAGATTTATAGTTATATTATATTATAGTGTGTTTATAGTTATAGTGTGTTTATAGTTATAGTGTGTTGAATCATGGTTATTAAAATGTAATAGTCACTACTCGCGATCTTGCTGCGGAAACTCTCGGCGAAGTGCATCGGACATGCACTAAACCTAGGTCGAGACAGTCGACAGCAAATAGTAGTAGTGAGTACTTCACAATGCTGCACAGACACACTAAGAACCTCCTTCTTTTTGGAAGTAGGTTGAAAATAATCATCCAAATCGTTCAACTTCAATATAACATTTGTTGTGTTGCGCAATTTCTTGTTTTGGCCATGCATGTGGCCGATTAAACAGTGCAATTGTTCGAGAGGGAACAAAACAACTACAATGCCACGAGATAACAGTTCGTTCACAGTGCTGCAATATTGTAACGTAGAACGTTCGATTGCGCTGGACGATACGAGTATTAAAATATTGACTAGAAACTTATTGACTTGATAACATGTTTATTTATATTGATCTGGAGCACACATCTTGACAGACATTTTGTCAGACCTGGTAGCAGGTGAAGCTTATAGAAATGTATCCCTGATCGTAGAATAATATACTAGTTCCTATGAGATCTGATTTAGAAAACGAGCGCGTGGAAAATGGATGCAAAGCCAAGGAAGTACTTGGGAAAACCTGCGGCTTTATTCAGACGACGCGTTTACTCACTTTGATGTACAACGTCTCATATATGCAGGCAGTCAATTTTCTGAGGAGTTAAACACTACGTAATTATATTAAGGACTAAATTAAGACACTGCACGCACTGCCATAGGTACCAGCTTAATTTTTCTCTCTCAAAAATCAAAGTGACTACTCCGAGTCCTTCTGTACGAGTCGAGTACTTCTTACAACTTTCTATTTATGTGGTGTGGCCGAAACCTTAGAAACTGAAGAGATACCTTAGGCTTTGTGTCAATGTAGATTCTGTGAAGAGGTTGTATCGAGGATGAGACAAAGGATGGTCTTACCCTGGAGGACCTTGTTGCAAGACGTTGACAGAGCTTTCAAAGCTGTCTGCTAATGTAATAATTAAGAATCACTAAGAATTATAAGAGTTTTTCTATTGTAGGCACAATTGTGGACGATCCACAGCAACAATGAAGGTAATACAGAACCTACAGCACAGGCTATCGCCTAGTGTAGGCTCTGTGAGACATATATTGTAACATTGTAAGCCACAATGTCAACTACTATTATTGTGAACATTATTTTCTTCTGTACATATTTTGTAGCTTTTGATTCTAAATAAAATTATTTATTTATTTAAGTTTAGAAACTAAAACAAACGACTTCCATGCCGCGCTAGTCAGCTTCAGTAGCAAGTTCAAGACATGATCATACGTCTGAAGATACTTATCAGATCTCAATAAAATTAAAATGGGACCACCTTGGAGATGAACCATACCTGTAACAAAGATAATCATTCAAATCGGTTCACAATTGACGAAGTAATCGCGTAACATACATAAAAAAAAACATACAGACGAATTGAGAACCTTGTCCTTTTTTGAAAGTTGTTTGAAAAGGTTTTTATTAGTAGACATGAATGTTAATGCATAATTCACAGATTATACTTGCTATTTATTGACATTAACCCGCTTTCTCACTAATTAGTAAACAGCTATTAAATATTGCGGCAGCATATTACACCGTTATTTATTAGGTGGTATGAAGCATTAGTAGAATAACATTTTCATTTTAGTCTCTTGCATGAAAGTATGAAAACGATTATAAAACATGATAGCAAATTTTGCATTCAAGTATGATAAGTGAAATTGAAAAAAAAATTCATTTAATTTTGAACTTTTAATCAACATAATAAACAAACGAGGAAAAGCAACAATTACCTATAACTTTATATGTAACTAGCTGACCCGGAAAACGTTGTTTTGCCATATAAATAAATGGCTATTAAAAAATAAGGGTTGATCGTAGAAGGGTGAAAATTGAGGATTGTATGTATTTTTGTATGTTGTATCATAAAAAAATATAAATTAAAAATTTTGTCTAAAAAATAAATAAAAAAATTTAAGGGTGGACTACCCCTAACATTTAGGGGGATGAAAAATAGATGTTGGCCGATTCTCATAGATACCGGATAAGCACAAAAAATTTCATCAAAATCGGTCAAGCCGTTTCGGAGGAGTATGGCAACGAAAACTGTGACACGAGAATTTTATATATTAGATGTAGATGGATGTAGATGTAAGAATGTAGAAAGTGATGTAGATGATTTTACCGTGCTATTCGTTTTTACCCACGACGGAACGGAGACTGTATATGCGTTTGGGGTGAGAGGATGTTTGTTTGTGTGTGCAAATCCATGTTGCCATTTTTCTCCAAAACTACTAGTCCGATTTTGATGCAGTTTTCAGTTATGGGTTCGTGTTTGATTGGTGCATGTTCTGTAGGTGTTACGGTGTCAACTCTCCAGGGGGCGTTGCAGTAAACATTTGTTTGTGTTAAAGTTAAATGGACATTGTCGTGGGTGTTTATTCAACATTTTAATTTTGTTACTTGTACTGATACAGTCTGCGAAATATTTGACTCCCTCTCTAGTGCTAGTTAGTCAATGGTTTATTGTTTTTTGCTCTTTGCTTGATTAGTGGATTCATATTCATGGCCTTTGATCCTTTGATTGAATAACATTCATACTACTAATGTTGATGTAAAGTCCCAACTTTTTCTTTCGTATAGTCTAACATTTAACCACCATCTCGCCTGGTGGTAATGGTGGTGGTCGATGATGGTAGTACGCTAGGCCTAGCTCGCAATTAAATACGTAAAACAATGATATATATTTAAACCTATCGGCAATTAAACTTAACGGCAGCTATCCTTGAGAGCCAGTTCCCATTCTAGCCCTAGCGTGCTATCATCTTCGACCGCATCATCACTTACCAGCAGGTGAGAAAGTGGTCAAACGCTAGCCTATAAGATATAAAAAAAATCTTTGAATACACGGAAGTGTACCGTTACGGATTGCTCCTATCCTACCATATCGGTAAACATCTGGTTGAATATAGCACGCTTGAGCGAACATTATCATACATTATACGCGGGATCAATGACGCATGCTAATTTCATGCTAATAATATTCAATTTACTATTAAATCTACCAAAACGTATTAAACGTATGACGTAGGTACTGTTATTTGTGAAAAAAGTTTCGGAAAAACGGCTAAACATTGAGAAATTAACATCGACTAATTAGTTGTCAAGCTCTTGTCTGTTTGCGATAAAAAAGGTTATTAATATACTTTTTATTTTTATTTTTTAATTCGGGGAATACCGATTTTTTTTATTAGGATTATGGTGTATCTAATCTATCTAGGTAGGTACTAATCGCGTGAGGAATTTTCATTAAATTTTAGGTAAGCCCCAGTTTTGGGCCAAGTCTGAAAAAATCACCGTACAAATGATTCAATGAAATGTTCAGATAGACTTGCCATGACTGGCACCGCAAAACAGAGCTATAATTTGACGCCATTCGATCCAACGATTTTAAATATGATGTTATGTGTTTTGTCAGTTGTTTGACCACTACTATCTCACCAGATGTTAAGTGATGATGTGGTCCAAGATATAGCACGCTTACCCAGATTACGCAGACCTATTCACTTGCGACTCAGACTTGATAATTAAAAAAAAAGGACTTCATAATTTGATAATGTGGTATTTTGACAATGTAGCTATAAACTTTATAAAATGATCATGTAATATATTGACATTCAAAAGTGTACCTTGTAATCAAAAGTGTAATTGAAATATATGATTTGAATTTAATTGAAAGTTCGGTTATATTAAATATCATAATGAATTTAATATTTTTATAAATCATACAGAACTCTAACATGTGTAAAAGAAAAGAAGTTTATATATTTTTACATGTGTTAGAAGCACTGGCTAAGTCCCAAAGAACGTTACTGTCTCATTTTTATTACTAAAATGAAAATTTATTTGACTATTGCAATCAGAGACTGTCTGAATCAATCTGACTTTTGAAACGAGCATCATTTTGTGAATTTCATTGCTAGATGAAATTAGAAAAGTAGATAAAAGATTCAATTCAAGGTTAGCGACCGGTGAAAGTCACTGACCCGCAGCATAAAAAGCCTATATATATATATATATATATATATATATATATATATATATATCTATGTACTTCCACTCTATAATAATAAACTGATGCTTGGACATGGTTCGGCTGAACCACGGCATTTGTTTCCCTATCGAACCATCCATATCTTTTCCGCGTATAGGTCCTACACGAAGATAATATCCCGTGGTTCGATCTCACTATATTCGAGCATCCCATTCTAGGCCTAGCGTGCTTACCATCCTCGACCGCATCATCACTTACCAACAGGTGATATAGTGGTCAAACGCTAGCCTATAAGATGTAAAAAGAAAAACTGTTTATACTATTAGAATGCCCTGTATTGCTAGAGACGTAATTCTATGCAGCCTCACGCCTACTTTACCCTAGGCCAGAGACTAAACGCCTTTTCTCCGTTTCTGGACTGCTAACCTTGTTCTAAAATGAAGCGTGGTATAAACCAATCAATCAAATCGAATGGCCACAGAAGTTTTACTTAACTTACATTTATTCTTTCGGTCGGGCAAATCTTAACATCAATTTATTTATTTTGGGTTATTAATACGGGCTTTACGCAAGAATTATCTAGATATTAATTTATGAATCCTAATTTTGGTGATTGGGAGTCCAACATGCCTCTCGTTCATGGAATTACCATCAGCCGAGCGGTATTGACTGTTCCGTTACTTTATCTCATAAATAAGTGCTATTTTCTTACAGGATCCAAGCTAGAATCCTCTGGATTCAAGTGCGAAATCGTCCAACGTTACTATTCGCCATTATATCCGGTCATCGCACCTTGCTATTTTCGCAAAGCCGCGGCCGGAAACATCATCGTTATTGGAACAGCATTAATGTATGTTTACACTGGCTGGCACTGCGTGACGTGGTTTCTGAACATCTCTCGTCAAGTGATGTGTTTGATGTCTGTGTTCCAATCCAATAATAACAGCGGTCGTTTTGGTTTCTTGCTAGCTGTTCTTTGACTATCCATATCTATACCTACCTATGTGCTATGCAGCGATGTTTGTTTTCTTGAACTTACCATCAAAGTTCAAGGCCATCTGAGTTGTTTACATGATATACTTGGTAGGTACTCGTATCTAAAAGAAAATATAATGCCTTTGACCATTATTGTAGCACTTTACTTGACACCTAACCTTCTCTTACTTATTGCTCTGACATTACATCAGCCCCTCCTAGACAAAATCCAATTTCTGTTTTCATTCACGCTAATGCAAGTTCAAAATGTATGGGAATGACATTTGTTTTTCCACAACAAATACATACATTTTTAACTTGCGTTAGCGTGAATGAAAACAGAAATTGGATTTTGTCTAGGGGGCCAGATCAGATCAGATATTTTTGACTGCATTTATGTCCCACTTAGGGTCCTGGTAAGCGAAATTCTATATTCCTCTAAGTTGTATTTTACACTTATCCCCATGTTTGGTATAAAATATACATCACATCTTTGTTTCTAGCTGAGAACATTGCGCAACACTCTGACGTATTGCAGTAGATGATATCACTGCGGTTATCTGACAGCTAATATAATTATATGTTATATACGTATAATACATATATATATATATATCTTGTCTCACATAATTTATACGCTCATCGGTCAACAGGTACTTCACAGTGACGTGCTCTGACTCAAATGTTGCGCAAACGCTGTCTGTTTTATGCATTATATTGTGTTTCTTATTATACATTATTTATAATATGCTGTATGTATATTAAAGTTTAAAGATAAGCTAGTAGAGTCACGGGTTATACATACACACCTATGAATGTTCAACTTGCAATATAATCTGCAAGAAACGCAATTATCTCACACAGTACGGCATCTGATGAAGACAAACTACACTGGACCTACACGTAGTCTAGTTATGTTGACTAATACTGTATCGACTGTTTTTGTATACTACACTATACGACGAAAGTGTACTTATAACTAGCGACGGTTATACAAATAACATAGCTAAAACGTTCCAGAAATTGCTTTATGAACTAGTTAAAATCTGTAACATTCATCATCTTTCTACCCTTATCCCACTTAAGTGGGGTCGGTGCAACATTCATATCTTCCATTTTGGTCTATCTGCTTCCGCAGTCATTTCCGCATCCACTCCTTTTACATCCTTAACTTCCATCACATAGTCCATCCACACTTTCTTCGGTCTTTCTCTTCTTCTCTAGCCTAAGAATGTGAAACAATTAAATCGCAAAATAACAACATGCTTCTTCCTAGTGTTAAGTGCGTTCTACGAATTAATAGTCAGATCTTTACTAATTTCTGAATATAATATAAGAAACACTGCTGAAATCTACGTACCTAAATATGTACATGTAGACACATGAGTTGAGTTGCGTTCTCATAAACATGAAGTGAACCAGACATACATAATATTATGTACATGTAGACACATGAGTTGAGTTGCGTTATCATAAACATGAAGTGAACCAGACATAAATAATATTATGTACATGTAGACACATGCGTTGAGTTGCGTTCTCATAAACATGAAGTGAACCAGACATACATAATATTATGTACATGTAGACACATGAGTTGAGTTGCGTTATCATAAACATGAAGTGAACCAGACATAAATAATATTATGTACATGTAGACACATGGGTTGAGTTGCGTTCTCATAAACATGAAGTGAACCAGACATACATAATATTATGTACATGTAGACACATGAGTTGAGTTGCGTTCTCATAAACATGAAGTGAACCAGACATAAATAATATTATGTACATGTAGACACATGAGTTGAGTTGCGTTATCATAAACATGAAGTGAACCAGACATAAATAATATTATGTACATGTAGACACATGGGTTGAGTTGCGTTCTCATAAACATGAAGTGAACCAGACATACATAATATTATGTACATGTAGACACATGAGTTGAGTTGCGTTCTCATAAACATGAAGTTAACCAGACATAAATAATATTATGTACATGTAGACACATGGGTTGAGTTGCGTTCTCATAAACATGAAGTGAACCAGACATACATAATATTATGTACATGTAGACACATGAGTTGAGTTGCGTTCTCATAAACATGAAGTGAACCAGACATACATAATATTATGAATCCATTTAACTAGGTATACATTTAACCAAATTAATATAAAGCCTTAATCTGTCTGCTCCCTGCTCAACAGGGGTACTCAAGTTCTTAACACTGTCGGCAACATGTTCTGTTGACTATCCTGCTTCAAAATTATAAATACGTATTATTTTTTATTGAGTAGGTCTATCTACCCTACCTATCCTACTGTGCGATCTTTCCTATACTTAGGTATATCATATTACACTGATGCATAGTTCGTTGCTTCAACATATGCAAGATTTTAAACTCATCACGTGTTTATTTTTCTCTCCCGATGCAAAAAGAAGGGCAAAAAGAAGGGGTGTTATAAATTTGACGTGTGTACAAAATCTGTGTATTTATTGTATCTGTGTATGTGTCTGTCTGTCTGTGGCATCGTAACGCCCAAACGGATGATCTGACTTTGATTTAGCATTTTTTGTTAGATAGGTGTCTTAATCGAGAGTGTTCTTAGTTTTGATTCATAAAAATCCGTTCAGACGTTTGAAGACTGAGCTTTTTTCTAGATGATGCCGCTGTGAAATCAATTTTATATGTTATCTAGTTCTGATCAATTCAAGATTGGGCATACTCTTATTTCAACGATATTGTAAGAACTTGGTAGCGTTGACATGATGTTGGGACATCTCCTGGAATGTGCAGAATATTCAATTCTTCACCAGCTTACAACAAAGATGTCGAGTTTGGGATCATTGGAATGGTCTCAATGAACTTATTATGAATAAATCGGTCGGAAGTGGTTTGAAATTTTGATTTTAGCTATTAAAAGAAAACGATAGATCCCTCCCGCTAAATTGTGTAGGTACGCTACTCATTCTTGGTGGATTTTAGGTTTACAAAATATTGTGATTTTCTCATGCATTGAGCAGCTGGAAATAACCCGCGTGCCGCAGTTGGCAATCCCTGGCCTAGCCTGAAGTTTTTACCGTTCGCCGAGAGACGCAATTAAAAAGAGCGCTTTACAGCGTTTTCACGTTTACGAGTATTAATCCACCGGCTTTCCCATTTTATTAGAGTTTTATGTGAAATTTAATGGAATTGCAGACGGCTCTCGCACGCTTGTTACACCTCGTTGTATGGGAGATTTTTAAACTAAGTAGAGCTCAATTGAATTTATGCCTTTGCTAAATCAGTGCTAAAATTCCAACAACAACTTGGATTAGGTACATTGTGTGATTTCATTTGGAGGGGTTCCAAGCTCAAACTATGAAAGGCAGTAACTAAAGCCGTAACTTTTTTTATAACTCAGACTAGCGTTTGACTACTATCTCGCCTGGTCATAAGCGATGATGTGGTCCAAAATGGTGAACACGCAAGGCCTTGAATATTCTGACTCTCAAGGGCTGTGTGCTGCTGGAACACCACAAAGTTATGGCGGCAGATCTTCTCCTTGATGATGTTAAGCTACTTTTTGGTAGCAAGTCAGGCGGAACATCGACATAATATGCTCATACGATCTGTGGTTATTTATGGATTAAAATGATATTACGAAAGGGATGCAAGCTGGTTTAACATGTTGCATAAGTCCATTATTTTTACAGACAATGCTATCTTCACATTTTGATTATTTATACGGTTTGACTCACGTGCAATGGTCGACTGTCTGTTAGACGTCCGACCGGTTTCGAGGCAATCGGTGCCTCATAATCATGGGTGAGTGCGCGTACCCTCGCGGAGCGCTGCACCCGCACTGTCGCCGGAGTTTATCGCGTTGCTTTCCCTCCGCGCCGTACGCCTCTGTGCCCGCGCGGCACGCGCGGACAGTGGCTCGGTCGCCACAGGCTCCGGCGATTGTGAGTCATCATCGCTCGTCGCCGCATTATAAAGGCCCGTGCACACGACGCTGACTGTGTCTTGTGGCACATATTCCTGTCGATCACTGTGTTTTATGGCCAGAACTGGTTTCCACGCAGGGGCTAGACTCCATCCTTGGTCTCGGTTGAAATTTGGATGACGCTGGATTTCAATCGCTTCGCGTACTTTTCGCGGTACCAAAAATTTGTCTTTCGCTAGTACGGTAGCCTTGTCAAATCTCAAGAAATGACCGATTTCCTGCGAATGTTCAGCCACAGCCGACCTGTCGGTGTCCAAGTTCTTTACGCTTCTGATGTGCTCAGTCAGCCTCGTAGCAATGTTGCGTCGGGTTTCACCGATATAGCTTTTGCCGCAATCACACGGTATCTCATACACGCCTGGTGTGCATAGTGGCTGTTTGTCCTTTGGCGAGCGTAGAAATTGCTGAAGTCGTCCGGGTGGGCGGTAAAATGTCCTTATGTCGTATTTACGTCGTAGGAGGGCACCAATTTTATCAGTGACCCCTTTCACGAACGGTAAGTATATAGGCACCCGTTCAACAACAGTTGGTCTCACTCGCTCCGGGCCATTCACCCATCGCCAGCATTGCCTCCAATTGTATCCGTTCCGTTGTAATACCTGTCTTAGATGTTCCAGCTCAGCGTTAAGGTACTGAGGGTCGCACAATTGGAGGGCACGGTTAATAAGCGATTTCGGCACCGAGGCCAACTGCGAGTGGTGGTGGTGGGAGTCTGCTCTTAGATACTGGTCCGTATGTGTGGGTTTTCTGTATACAGTGTGTGACACTCTTCCATCGGGCATTCGCATGACTCTCACGTCTAAGAACGGCAGTACTCCATCGTGCTCTTCCTCTACCGTGAACTGAATTCTGCTGTGCACCGTGTTCAGTTGGGTTGTAAAAGAACTCAGTGAAGCCTTGGTGATTATGGCGAAGACATCGTCCACGTATCGCCACCAGATGCGCGGTCGCAAAGATGTGGACAACGCTGCACCCTCAAACCACTCCATGAAGATATCAGCTGCTATCGGAGCAATTGGGGAACCCATAGCTACCCCGTCTACTTGTAAGTAATGGTCACCCCGCCATAAAAAATATCCATGTCGAAGGCAACATTCAGCCCAATCTATATATGTGGTGGGCAGGTGCGCACTCCGAATCAGGTTGCTTATAATGGCCATGGTGTCATCAATTGGTACGTTGGTAAATAAAGACGTGACGTCAAAACTAACCATGACTTCATTGGGCTGAATATTAAGGTCTGTCAACATCTGCACGAAGTGCCGTGAATCCTTAATGTGACTGTCTGTTTTTCCTGTAAAATCTTGTAGGACAGTTGCCATATGTCTGGACAGTTTGTACGTAGGCGCATCTATCTGACTGACTATCGGACGCAGCGGCCAATTAGGTTTGTGTACCTTAGGTAGACCATAGATTTTTGGTGAAGTCGGATTGTAGGGTCGCAATCGAGCAGTTAATTCAGGGTCATCATGTTCAAGGAGCAGCTTGGTTACCCTAGTAGTGATTCGAAGAGTGGGGTTATAGTTAACCTTCTTGTACGTTGACCCATCACTTATCATCTGCGTGATTCTGGTTTCATAGTCCTTCGTATCGACAACTACAGTAGCATTGCCTTTATCCGCTGGTAGTACCAGAATGTCCAAGTTGTTACGGAGTGCCGATAAAGCAGCTAACTCCCCTTTGCTTATGTTAGGCTGGGGTGGTTTGGCCTTTCGCAACATGGCTGCAACATCTTGCCTCAGACACTCTGCATCGAGATAAGGTATACGATTCCGGAACACTACTTCTTCAACACTGGTGATAATATCCTCTTTAGGTATTTTCTTCGGAGCAGGGGCAAAATTCAGACCGCGAGACAGCACACTGAGAGTTTTTTCACATAATTGGTCTGACGATAAATTAACAACATTTTGTGTCGAGTGTAAATTCACCTTAACATTATTTTCAATTGGTTGAGGGTAGTGACCGCTTGTTCGTTTCAAGTTGTAAAACTTCTTATTGTGTCTTTTACTAGTTTTTTTGGCAATATTATCAGATCTACTGAATGACATGTTGTCTAATGTTTCCCACTGATCCCTTCTTAATGTATTCGCCAATTGTAAATGTAAGTGCAACACTCTTTTGCTCGTGCACATTAAGTTGCGGCGGTGATCCGAAATAACGCGACGAAGTAGCTTCTCATTAGCGACGCGGAAGAAATCATTGTAGTCTCGTATGCACTTAACTGGTTTAATGCGCGCGAACTTCGGTATTATTCCATTGTCACGACACAACACCACATATCGTAAGTCACACTCAAGTTTTTTACATTTGATTCTTAATCGCGTAAACTCTTTAACTTTTTGTAGCCATACCGTACCGTAGTGGTTAGCTATTTCATTATTGAAAGAAACGTGAGTATTATTCATTTTGATTATTTATACGGTTTGACTCACGTGCAATGGTCGACTGTCTGTTAGACGTCCGACCGGTTTCGAGGCAATCGGTGCCTCATAATCATGGGTGAGTGCGCGTACCCTCGCGGAGCGCTGCACCCGCACTGTCGCCGGAGTTTATCGCGTTGCTTTCCCTCCGCGCCGTACGCCTCTGTGCCCGCGCGGCACGCGCGGACAGTGGCTCGGTCGCCACAGGCTCCGGCGATTGTGAGTCATCATCGCTCGTCGCCGCATTATAAAGGCCCGTGCACACGACGCTGACTGTGTCTTGTGGCACATATTCCTGTCGATCACTGTGTTTTATGGCCAGAACTGGTTTCCACGCAGGGGCTAGACTCCATCCTTGGTCTCGGTTGAAATTTGGATGACGCTGGATTTCAATCGCTTCGCGTACTTTTCGCGGTACCAAAAATTTGTCTTTCGCTAGTACGGTAGCCTTGTCAAATCTCAAGAAATGACCGATTTCCTGCGAATGTTCAGCCACAGCCGACCTGTCGGTGTCCAAGTTCTTTACGCTTCTGATGTGCTCAGTCAGCCTCGTAGCAATGTTGCGTCGGGTTTCACCGATATAGCTTTTGCCGCAATCACACGGTATCTCATACACGCCTGGTGTGCATAGTGGCTGTTTGTCCTTTGGCGAGCGTAGAAATTGCTGAAGTCGTCCGGGTGGGCGGTAAAATGTCCTTATGTCGTATTTACGTCGTAGGAGGGCACCAATTTTATCAGTGACCCCTTTCACGAACGGTAAGTATATAGGCACCCGTTCAACAACAGTTGGTCTCACTCGCTCCGGGCCATTCACCCATCGCCAGCATTGCCTCCAATTGTATCCGTTCCGTTGTAATACCTGTCTTAGATGTTCCAGCTCAGCGTTAAGGTACTGAGGGTCGCACAATTGGAGGGCACGGTTAATAAGCGATTTCGGCACCGAGGCCAACTGCGAGTGGTGGTGGTGGGAGTCTGCTCTTAGATACTGGTCCGTATGTGTGGGTTTTCTGTATACAGTGTGTGACACTCTTCCATCGGGCATTCGCATGACTCTCACGTCTAAGAACGGCAGTACTCCATCGTGCTCTTCCTCTACCGTGAACTGAATTCTGCTGTGCACCGTGTTCAGTTGGGTTGTAAAAGAACTCAGTGAAGCCTTGGTGATTATGGCGAAGACATCGTCCACGTATCGCCACCAGATGCGCGGTCGCAAAGATGTGGACAACGCTGCACCCTCAAACCACTCCATGAAGATATCAGCTGCTATCGGAGCAATTGGGGAACCCATAGCTACCCCGTCTACTTGTAAGTAATGGTCACCCCGCCATAAAAAATATCCATGTCGAAGGCAACATTCAGCCCAATCTATATATGTGGTGGGCAGGTGCGCACTCCGAATCAGGTTGCTTATAATGGCCATGGTGTCATCAATTGGTACGTTGGTAAATAAAGACGTGACGTCAAAACTAACCATGACTTCATTGGGCTGAATATTAAGGTCTGTCAACATCTGCACGAAGTGCCGTGAATCCTTAATGTGACTGTCTGTTTTTCCTGTAAAATCTTGTAGGACAGTTGCCATATGTCTGGACAGTTTGTACGTAGGCGCATCTATCTGACTGACTATCGGACGCAGCGGCCAATTAGGTTTGTGTACCTTAGGTAGACCATAGATTTTTGGTGAAGTCGGATTGTAGGGTCGCAATCGAGCAGTTAATTCAGGGTCATCATGTTCAAGGAGCAGCTTGGTTACCCTAGTAGTGATTCGAAGAGTGGGGTTATAGTTAACCTTCTTGTACGTTGACCCATCACTTATCATCTGCGTGATTCTGGTTTCATAGTCCTTCGTATCGACAACTACAGTAGCATTGCCTTTATCCGCTGGTAGTACCAGAATGTCCAAGTTGTTACGGAGTGCCGATAAAGCAGCTAACTCCCCTTTGCTTATGTTAGGCTGGGGTGGTTTGGCCTTTCGCAACATGGCTGCAACATCTTGCCTCAGACACTCTGCATCGAGATAAGGTATACGATTCCGGAACACTACTTCTTCAACACTGGTGATAATATCCTCTTTAGGTATTTTCTTCGGAGCAGGGGCAAAATTCAGACCGCGAGACAGCACACTGAGAGTTTTTTCACATAATTGGTCTGACGATAAATTAACAACATTTTGTGTCGAGTGTAAATTCACCTTAACATTATTTTCAATTGGTTGAGGGTAGTGACCGCTTGTTCGTTTCAAGTTGTAAAACTTCTTATTGTGTCTTTTACTAGTTTTTTTGGCAATATTATCAGATCTACTGAATGACATGTTGTCTAATGTTTCCCACTGATCCCTTCTTAATGTATTCGCCAATTGTAAATGTAAGTGCAACACTCTTTTGCTCGTGCACATTAAGTTGCGGCGGTGATCCGAAATAACGCGACGAAGTAGCTTCTCATTAGCGACGCGGAAGAAATCATTGTAGTCTCGTATGCACTTAACTGGTTTAATGCGCGCGAACTTCGGTATTATTCCATTGTCACGACACAACACCACATATCGTAAGTCACACTCAAGTTTTTTACATTTGATTCTTAATCGCGTAAACTCTTTAACTTTTTGTAGCCATACCGTACCGTAGTGGTTAGCTATTTCATTATTGAAAGAAACGTGAGTATTATTCATTTTGATTATTTATACGGTTTGACTCACGTGCAATGGTCGACTGTCTGTTAGACGTCCGACCGGTTTCGAGGCAATCGGTGCCTCATAATCATGGGTGAGTGCGCGTACCCTCGCGGAGCGCTGCACCCGCACTGTCGCCGGAGTTTATCGCGTTGCTTTCCCTCCGCGCCGTACGCCTCTGTGCCCGCGCGGCACGCGCGGACAGTGGCTCGGTCGCCACAGGCTCCGGCGATTGTGAGTCATCATCGCTCGTCGCCGCATTATAAAGGCCCGTGCACACGACGCTGACTGTGTCTTGTGGCACATATTCCTGTCGATCACTGTGTTTTATGGCCAGAACTGGTTTCCACGCAGGGGCTAGACTCCATCCTTGGTCTCGGTTGAAATTTGGATGACGCTGGATTTCAATCGCTTCGCGTACTTTTCGCGGTACCAAAAATTTGTCTTTCGCTAGTACGGTAGCCTTGTCAAATCTCAAGAAATGACCGATTTCCTGCGAATGTTCAGCCACAGCCGACCTGTCGGTGTCCAAGTTCTTTACGCTTCTGATGTGCTCAGTCAGCCTCGTAGCAATGTTGCGTCGGGTTTCACCGATATAGCTTTTGCCGCAATCACACGGTATCTCATACACGCCTGGTGTGCATAGTGGCTGTTTGTCCTTTGGCGAGCGTAGAAATTGCTGAAGTCGTCCGGGTGGGCGGTAAAATGTCCTTATGTCGTATTTACGTCGTAGGAGGGCACCAATTTTATCAGTGACCCCTTTCACGAACGGTAAGTATATAGGCACCCGTTCAACAACAGTTGGTCTCACTCGCTCCGGGCCATTCACCCATCGCCAGCATTGCCTCCAATTGTATCCGTTCCGTTGTAATACCTGTCTTAGATGTTCCAGCTCAGCGTTAAGGTACTGAGGGTCGCACAATTGGAGGGCACGGTTAATAAGCGATTTCGGCACCGAGGCCAACTGCGAGTGGTGGTGGTGGGAGTCTGCTCTTAGATACTGGTCCGTATGTGTGGGTTTTCTGTATACAGTGTGTGACACTCTTCCATCGGGCATTCGCATGACTCTCACGTCTAAGAACGGCAGTACTCCATCGTGCTCTTCCTCTACCGTGAACTGAATTCTGCTGTGCACCGTGTTCAGTTGGGTTGTAAAAGAACTCAGTGAAGCCTTGGTGATTATGGCGAAGACATCGTCCACGTATCGCCACCAGATGCGCGGTCGCAAAGATGTGGACAACGCTGCACCCTCAAACCACTCCATGAAGATATCAGCTGCTATCGGAGCAATTGGGGAACCCATAGCTACCCCGTCTACTTGTAAGTAATGGTCACCCCGCCATAAAAAATATCCATGTCGAAGGCAACATTCAGCCCAATCTATATATGTGGTGGGCAGGTGCGCACTCCGAATCAGGTTGCTTATAATGGCCATGGTGTCATCAATTGGTACGTTGGTAAATAAAGACGTGACGTCAAAACTAACCATGACTTCATTGGGCTGAATATTAAGGTCTGTCAACATCTGCACGAAGTGCCGTGAATCCTTAATGTGACTGTCTGTTTTTCCTGTAAAATCTTGTAGGACAGTTGCCATATGTCTGGACAGTTTGTACGTAGGCGCATCTATCTGACTGACTATCGGACGCAGCGGCCAATTAGGTTTGTGTACCTTAGGTAGACCATAGATTTTTGGTGAAGTCGGATTGTAGGGTCGCAATCGAGCAGTTAATTCAGGGTCATCATGTTCAAGGAGCAGCTTGGTTACCCTAGTAGTGATTCGAAGAGTGGGGTTATAGTTAACCTTCTTGTACGTTGACCCATCACTTATCATCTGCGTGATTCTGGTTTCATAGTCCTTCGTATCGACAACTACAGTAGCATTGCCTTTATCCGCTGGTAGTACCAGAATGTCCAAGTTGTTACGGAGTGCCGATAAAGCAGCTAACTCCCCTTTGCTTATGTTAGGCTGGGGTGGTTTGGCCTTTCGCAACATGGCTGCAACATCTTGCCTCAGACACTCTGCATCGAGATAAGGTATACGATTCCGGAACACTACTTCTTCAACACTGGTGATAATATCCTCTTTAGGTATTTTCTTCGGAGCAGGGGCAAAATTCAGACCGCGAGACAGCACACTGAGAGTTTTTTCACATAATTGGTCTGACGATAAATTAACAACATTTTGTGTCGAGTGTAAATTCACCTTAACATTATTTTCAATTGGTTGAGGGTAGTGACCGCTTGTTCGTTTCAAGTTGTAAAACTTCTTATTGTGTCTTTTACTAGTTTTTTTTGGCAATATTATCAGATCTACTGAATGACATGTTGTCTAATGTTTCCCACTGATCCCTTCTTAATGTATTCGCCAATTGTAAATGTAAGTGCAACACTCTTTTGCTCGTGCACATTAAGTTGCGGCGGTGATCCGAAATAACGCGACGAAGTAGCTTCTCATTAGCGACGCGGAAGAAATCATTGTAGTCTCGTATGCACTTAACTGGTTTAATGCGCGCGAACTTCGGTATTATTCCATTGTCACGACACAACACCACATATCGTAAGTCACACTCAAGTTTTTTACATTTGATTCTTAATCGCGTAAACTCTTTAACTTTTTGTAGCCATACCGTACCGTAGTGGTTAGCTATTTCATTATTGAAAGAAACGTGAGTATTATTCATTTTGATTATTTATACGGTTTGACTCACGTGCAATGGTCGACTGTCTGTTAGACGTCCGACCGGTTTCGAGGCAATCGGTGCCTCATAATCATGGGTGAGTGCGCGTACCCTCGCGGAGCGCTGCACCCGCACTGTCGCCGGAGTTTATCGCGTTGCTTTCCCTCCGCGCCGTACGCCTCTGTGCCCGCGCGGCACGCGCGGACAGTGGCTCGGTCGCCACAGGCTCCGGCGATTGTGAGTCATCATCGCTCGTCGCCGCATTATAAAGGCCCGTGCACACGACGCTGACTGTGTCTTGTGGCACATATTCCTGTCGATCACTGTGTTTTATGGCCAGAACTGGTTTCCACGCAGGGGCTAGACTCCATCCTTGGTCTCGGTTGAAATTTGGATGACGCTGGATTTCAATCGCTTCGCGTACTTTTCGCGGTACCAAAAATTTGTCTTTCGCTAGTACGGTAGCCTTGTCAAATCTCAAGAAATGACCGATTTCCTGCGAATGTTCAGCCACAGCCGACCTGTCGGTGTCCAAGTTCTTTACGCTTCTGATGTGCTCAGTCAGCCTCGTAGCAATGTTGCGTCGGGTTTCACCGATATAGCTTTTGCCGCAATCACACGGTATCTCATACACGCCTGGTGTGCATAGTGGCTGTTTGTCCTTTGGCGAGCGTAGAAATTGCTGAAGTCGTCCGGGTGGGCGGTAAAATGTCCTTATGTCGTATTTACGTCGTAGGAGGGCACCAATTTTATCAGTGACCCCTTTCACGAACGGTAAGTATATAGGCACCCGTTCAACAACAGTTGGTCTCACTCGCTCCGGGCCATTCACCCATCGCCAGCATTGCCTCCAATTGTATCCGTTCCGTTGTAATACCTGTCTTAGATGTTCCAGCTCAGCGTTAAGGTACTGAGGGTCGCACAATTGGAGGGCACGGTTAATAAGCGATTTCGGCACCGAGGCCAACTGCGAGTGGTGGTGGTGGGAGTCTGCTCTTAGATACTGGTCCGTATGTGTGGGTTTTCTGTATACAGTGTGTGACACTCTTCTTGCGAAAGGCCAAACCACCCCAGCCTAACATAAGCAAAGGGGAGTTAGCTGCTTTATCGGCACTCCGTAACAACTTGGACATTCTGGTACTACCAGCGGATAAAGGCAATGCTACTGTAGTTGTCGATACGAAGGACTATGAAACCAGAATCACGCAGATGATAAGTGATGGGTCAACGTACAAGAAGGTTAACTATAACCCCACTCTTCGAATCACTACTAGGGTAACCAAGCTGCTCCTTGAACATGATGACCCTGAATTAACTGCTCGATTGCGACCCTACAATCCGACTTCACCAAAAATCTATGGTCTACCTAAGGTACACAAACCTAATTGGCCGCTGCGTCCGATAGTCAGTCAGATAGATGCGCCTACGTACAAACTGTCCAGACATATGGCAACTGTCCTACAAGATTTTACAGGAAAAACAGACAGTCACATTAAGGATTCACGGCACTTCGTGCAGATGTTGACAGACCTTAATATTCAGCCCAATGAAGTCATGGTTAGTTTTGACGTCACGTCTTTATTTACCAACGTACCAATTGATGACACCATGGCCATTATAAGCAACCTGATTCGGAGTGCGCACCTGCCCACCACATATATAGATTGGGCTGAATGTTGCCTTCGACATGGATATTTTTTATGGCGGGGTGACCATTACTTACAAGTAGACGGGGTAGCTATGGGTTCCCCAATTGCTCCGATAGCAGCTGATATCTTCATGGAGTGGTTTGAGGGTGCAGCGTTGTCCACATCTTTGCGACCGCGCATCTGGTGGCGATACGTGGACGATGTCTTCGCCATAATCACCAAGGCTTCACTGAGTTCTTTTACAACCCAACTGAACACGGTGCACAGCAGAATTCAGTTCACGGTAGAGGAAGAGCACGATGGAGTACTGCCGTTCTTAGACGTGAGAGTCATGCGAATGCCCGATGGAAGAGTGTCACACACTGTATACAGAAAACCCACACATACGGACCAGTATCTAAGAGCAGACTCCCACCACCACCACTCGCAGTTGGCCTCGGTGCCGAAATCGCTTATTAACCGTGCCCTCCAATTGTGCGACCCTCAGTACCTTAACGCTGAGCTGGAACATCTAAGACAGGTATTACAACGGAACGGATACAATTGGAGGCAATGCTGGCGATGGGTGAATGGCCCGGAGCGAGTGAGACCAACTGTTGTTGAACGGGTGCCTATATACTTACCGTTCGTGAAAGGGGTCACTGATAAAATTGGTGCCCTCCTACGACGTAAATACGACATAAGGACATTTTACCGCCCACCCGGACGACTTCAGCAATTTCTACGCTCGCCAAAGGACAAACAGCCACTATGCACACCAGGCGTGTATGAGATACCGTGTGATTGCGGCAAAAGCTATATCGGTGAAACCCGACGCAACATTGCTACGAGGCTGACTGAGCACATCAGAAGCGTAAAGAACTTGGACACCGACAGGTCGGCTGTGGCTGAACATTCGCAGGAAATCGGTCATTTCTTGAGATTTGACAAGGCTACCGTACTAGCGAAAGACAAATTTTTGGTACCGCGAAAAGTACGCGAAGCGATTGAAATCCAGCGTCATCCAAATTTCAACCGAGACCAAGGATGGAGTCTAGCCCCTGCGTGGAAACCAGTTCTGGCCATAAAACACAGTGATCGACAGGAATATGTGCCACAAGACACAGTCAGCGTCGTGTGCACGGGCCTTTATAATGCGGCGACGAGCGATGATGACTCACAATCGCCGGAGCCTGTGGCGACCGAGCCACTGTCCGCGCGTGCCGCGCGGGCACAGAGGCGTACGGCGCGGAGGGAAAGCAACGCGATAAACTCCGGCGACAGTGCGGGTGCAGCGCTCCGCGAGGGTACGCGCACTCACCCATGATTATGAGGCACCGATTGCCTCGAAACCGGTCGGACGTCTAACAGACAGTCGACCATTGCACGTGAGTCAAACCGTATAAATAATCAAAATGAATAATACTCACGTTTCTTTCAATAATGAAATCTTCACATTTCATAGGATTATCGAAAAGTGCAAGCATATTAGATGTAAATGATAGGAGATTAGTATATATCTGTTTTAACAATCCTTCAGGCAATCCTTGGTCAGTCTTAACACTTATCGTAGCACCTATTACAACAAGAAAATACTAAGCGTATGCGGAGGTCATATACGTAACTAACCAAGCTATACATCTGGCAGTGCCGGTGTAATTCCAATACGGAACACCAAACCCAGCCATTACAAACGGTAATAAAGAAAACGTCGCACAATGGCAACAAAACCTCCAAAAGAGCACAATTGCATTGTAATACAAATTGTAATTGCATGAGAGTAGCGCGTGATTTGTCGTTATGTAACTACATACAACAGGAGCTCTGGCCACAATAAGGTCAAGGAGTGTTTAGTGTTTCTGTTCACTCTGTTATTTCATATCCGAGATAATACGCGACTGAGAAGATAAAAAATTGAAACGTTATGTTTTTTAACCGAATAATGAAAATTGGTCTTTTTTAAGGAACAGCGTGATAAGGGAATGTTGTGGTATAGTAGAAGATGTAGATACAAAGATAGAGAAAGGGATGCTTAGATGGTTTGGACATCTAGGATATATGAAGAAATATTAACGAAACAGATTTATGAGACGAGTGTGACCTAGGCGAACGTATCACGACCAGATCGGAGACGTTTTAAAGAAGGCCAAGTCAAAAGTACCTATAACCGGCGAGCATATATGAAGGCGCTTATGAAAGTGGAAAAAGCAAAAGACGTGTATCAGGATCGTAGCATGTGGAAATAAGTAGTCTCTGTCTACCTCAACGGGAAAAGGCGTATATTATGTATGTATGTACGATTTTGCCACTTATGGTAGCTAATTTTATTATTCTTTTTTTTTTCACTCTCCGGATGTTCCTTTAAAATATTGTACCGCTTAAATATGAAGATGTGAAGTCGACTCTTTAGTTTATATTGCTAAGTTTATTATTTATTTTATAGAAGGCAAACAAACAGGCGGCCCCCCGCCTGATGGAAAGCGGTTACCGTCGCCCATGGACAACTGCAACACCATGAGTGCTGTTGATGCGTTGCCGACCTTTGAGGAATTTGTCGATACCCTTTTTACATGAGTCCATGCTATAGTTAGAGGCAAATATAGCTGCGGGCAGATCATTGCACATATTACAAATGTTTTACAAAAAAAATGATTGCTGAGACAGTTTTGTTTGCCGTGGAGTCTGTTTATTACTAATTCGTTTAGTTAGACAAACATCAGCGCCAACTAATGTAATACTTATTACTTATTAGTTGAGATCTCGATGATCCTGGTACTTAATAGGTTAGGTTTAAAGAAATGTATTCTCAATAAGACTTAAAATAGTTAATTTCTTGAGAACAGAATATTTAATAGTATTACTATTAAAAATTCTCCTAATTGTCGTTGTCGTAATTACTAACAAAATAAATATTTCGCTGTGCTCATTGCAATAAAAACTACCCACCTAAACGCATTCAATAGTTAAGGTGTTCTTATTATATTTATCTTGTTGATGTTTGATTGTGTTAAGTGAGTTTACATTTTTATGTGTGAGGGTTATCTTATTGTAATGTTCTTCCTCCTTTAAAGTTATCATTTTGTGCCGTAGTGAGTTCTGGTTTTGGGTAAAACTAGAAGACTAGTATTATTAATAAACTGGCCAAGTGCAAGTCGGACTTGCACTCGTAGGGTTCCGATTTCGTACCACACTACAATAATATAATATAATTAATACAATCAAACGTTAATAGATGGCGTTATAGTAAAATGCCGAAAAACACGTTTCTTGTATGGGGACCCCCTTTAATTTTTAACGTTATACAGTTTTTAGTATTTGTTGTTATAGCGGCAACAGAAATACATCATCTGTGAACATTTCAACTGTCTAACAATCACGGTTCATGAGATACAGCTTGGTGACAGACGGACAGACAGACAGGCAGACGGACAGCGGCGTCCAGTAATAGGGTTCCGTTGATACCCTTTAGGTTCGGAACCCTAAAAACAGTATTTTGCGTTGTAATTGTGTTACTCAGATAGCATTAAAATAATCATTGTTTTCAACCTACTTCTAAAAAAGGATGGAGGTTCTCAATTCGTCTGTATATTTTTTTTTCTGTATCTATGTTACGCGATTACTCCGTCAATTGTGAACCGATTTGAATGTTTCTTTTTTAATCGGTAGGGTACGTTTCCGAGGTAGTGTCCCTTTGTAATTTCATCGAGAACTGATAAGTATCTCCAGAGATAATATGCCGATAAACGTCTCAAACTTGCTACTTAAATTGACTCGCGGGGCATTGAAGTCGGTTGTTTTAGTTTTAAACTATCTTAATTATGTAATACTTATTATTGTTTTTATTTCAGGTACGTATCCATGTTTCTTAGAAACATCAATAGTGAGTGAGTACAACAAGTAAATGCGCACTTATTTAGCATTAGTTATCACTTTGTTATATTGTGTATTTGATATGATGAAGTAAATGCGAAGTTATTTTCACTAACACGTGTAGATATGAGAGTTAAATTATGGTTGTAATAGAAATTATAATGTTGGTATAGATCAATGATTATAACTGAAAAGTGTTTACCTTGCACAATAAGTTAACCGTATTATTCGTTAGATTCGTCAGATATTTGAAACACTATTTTTTAATGAAGACATTGATTTTTTAAAAATTGAAATAACAATAAAATATTTTAAAATGAGTGAACAAGTCTAAGCAAGCGTGCTACATTGTCAATCACATCGTCACTTAATATCAGGTAAGATAGGCACCTAGTTGTCAAGCGCTTGCTTATCTCGTATAAAAAAATAAAGAGACTGCGATAGGTGTGTTCATAACATAGCCATTAACAAGTGACAATAGCCCAATGACCACAGCGTCGGCCTGACGATCGAGAGGTAGATCGAGAGTTCGATCCCCACCCATTGCACTATGTACGTGAACCCACTCCAGACACAAACATTTAGCTTAGTTGGAGGGGATAACAAGACTACTAGTACATAATGTGAAACCTACATTGCTCAGCTCTTAATAAAAATAATCATAGATTATAAATCATAGATAGATAGTTAGATTACTTAAATAAGACAAACTTCGAACTGTGTCTAAGTTGCAAAGTCTATTATTAGAGATGCCGTCACGATAGTCATTGTAGTCCTACGGTTATCACTTTCCGAATTAATTATCACTTTCGTCGTAGATAAGAACTACAATGAGTCATTTAATTAAATGCCTAGTTGTACTAGCTTGCTTTAATTTACCTCCGTTAGTGTATTTTTTTAATATCTTAAATCATAATAGCGTTTAACCGCTCTTGCCTTGTGGTAAGCGATGATGTGGTCGAGGGTGGCAAACACGCTAGGCCTAGAATGGTTTGACTCTGAGCGCAACTATCAAACCATAACACGTCTTCCAAAACGGATGACACCAAAATTTCTTCATATCCAGAGCTAAAATAATTACACGCCATTGTCATTCCCCCTATATTAATTGACCTAAGAATAAATATACAATATGGAAATTTAAAATACTCTAGTTAGTTTAACTTTATGTGAACAATATAATAGTATCAAAACCACGTAGGTAGTTACTGAATCATAAATAATTGCTAATGCCGCAATGATTAACCGGAAATGCAATTAATCATATGAACGAATCTGACATTCTTAAATGCCACGTGCATTCGACCGGGGGCTGATTGCGGGTAGACCGCAAGCTTTACTGTTTCATTTTTGATTCTACCCTCAAAGGGCTACATCGCGATTGTAGAATTCTTGACGCTGAAAACGCTTTAACTTTGATTAAAACCTTTTTGATTCGGAATCGTTGTACTGCAGGTCTGCTTATAGGTATGGTTGTTATTTAAAAAAATGCATTTGCCCCGATTGTATTAAAAACTTAGCCAAAGGACAATCTATACAATACGTAATTATTTTTACGCACGTAGAGTTGGAGTTTAGAGGTATCATTCTTTTTACCCGACTGCGCGACGCAAAGGAGAGGTAATGTGTTTATTCCTGGTTATCTTTTCGGTCATTTATTATGCAGGATAAGTTATTTCTACGGTACAAAATTCAATTAGAGAGAGCCAATTTCATTCCGTTATCGAAGCAAAATCTCTCGAAGAAACGCAAGCAGAAATAATTTTCAAAGAAATATAAACCATAAAGTGAAGGCTTAAGTTGCACCGATCTGACAATTTCATGCTTCTTTAAATGCCACAATCCAAATTAAGTAACTATTAAATTGTAAATTTGTATGTAAATTTCGATTGGACTTACCTGAATTTGCTGCAGAGTTTATTTGAAAGCATTTGAGGTTGAATTACGAAAAAACATTATCATAAGCCTCCTCCTGCGTTATGTAGTTTAGTAATTCGAAGGGAAATATAGTTATTTAATCGAGCTGAATTCTCTAGTCGAGTCTAGGGATTAGCCTAATATGTAAAATGTTTGAAAGTTGAAGAAACATGTATATCATCATTATCAACTGGTATCAGTCCACTGCTGGACGTAGGCCTGTATATAGGATTAGTAAATTTGCATTGTATTTAAATTGGAAGCTATAAGTCATGGAGGCCTTTGTAAAATTGACACAGCATGGGCTAAGAGTAATTATTCAAATTAGAGCGATGGGAGGACTTTCCTTCACCTGTCTCGCGAGGTAAAGTCCTTGCGTAATAGTAAAAGTACCTGGGCAGCCGACTTACGCTATTTCTTGGCAAACTAAGTTTTTACATAAAAAAAACTATATTGATAAACTTAAAAAGTATGACTATCTAAACACAACATTTCATTCAGATCGTTCGACGAGCTAAGTTGATTATAGGTACAAGAACATTGATGTGCAACGTTCTGATTATTCAAGGTTTTGTGATCTTAGAGTATACGTCAGAGGCAGATAGTATCTTTTAATTTCAAACGACCATTTCGCTTGTCCAATAATTAATAAGCTATCATAAAAAATGTCTCACAAAAATGTGTTAAATGCAATCAAAACTTTATAGATACACCATTAACCAGACAATATAAATCGACAATAACACAAAAAGTGTCCGATAATAGCGTCAGATAAATGACTTCGGTGACGTCATTCGTCCAATAAGGAAGCCGCGTGGCGTGCCGTCACACTCGACTTAACTCGAAGGATTTATCTACGAGTATAGCAAGAACACGCTGGCCGTTCTACCGGGGACGATATTAACGCAACGTCAACGTCCGGATTGCAACCTAGTGGCAAAGTTGATGATGTCCTTATTTCCTGATGGAATGCTCATGTATTTAAAAACTAAGAAACGTTATTTTCAAATAGTTTGAAATCTACCACCTTGGTATGGATATATTTCAAAGCATTCTATCTGCCCCATCGTCGGATGCGGCTAGAATGCCCTATCTATGTGTGCAAAGGGTGGTTGAAGAACATTCCTCTGTTAGGTAGTTTTTAGTTTTCTTTAACTTTAACTAATACGGGGCTGTCATAGCTGTATTTAGCCATTAGCCAAACCCCTAAATAAAAGTTGATTTAAAAAATAATATAACCGCAAGTGCTTGTTGGTATATGTGATTTTAATGTTTTCAAGTGAAGGGAGATGATTTTGATTATAAAATTATCGTGAATTTGTTAACATTATTATTGTTACATACCGGCTGTAATTCACGAACCTTTAGTCGAATTTTCTCGACCTAGGTTTCGAGCGAGTCCGTCGCTCTTCCTCGGGAGTGAGGTCACGCGGTGAGATCGCGATGTTCACTGTCAAATTCGACTAAAGGTACGTGAATTACAGCCGGTATATAACAATAATAAAGGGAGATGATGTTGAGATATCTGGTAGGACTGATATAAAAATTTTGCGTTGTTAAATCCTCATGAATCCGACTTCCTAACAGTTTTAACTCTATTGAAATTTGCATTTCATGAAGTTTTATTTATTTATTTTATTTATTTATTTTATTTATACATTATATAGGCTTAGCGTTTGACCACTATCTCACCTGTTGGTAAGTGACGATGCAGTCGAAGATGGTAAGCACGCTAGGCCTAAAATGGGAACTGGCTCTCTAAGATAGCTGCCGGAACACATTAGATGTTTGACGACAGATTTTCTAACTTGAGGGTGGTAACTAGCCAGGCGGACACTAGATAGTGTCCTACCACCATTCGGGGATTGTTGGTTTCTTAACGATGTTTTTCCTTCACCGGAGGGCCACTGTGAAAAGCGCCCATAAAGTTTATATTTAGTTTATTAATGTTAATTAATTAACAATAGCTAATTAATGTTTAATTTTAATAATATTTAAGTTCTATATTTCGCTATTTAACAACAGAGACTTATCGGCGAAGCTGTAAATAAAATGTTTGAATCAAAGTCCAACAAAGTAGCGATTATTGTGACTAAAAATCAAAAGTCACCAAAAATTCATACTAAGCATTGAAACAGTTCGTTTACCCGTTGTTGAGATGGCTTCTCTTTTCTGTCTCATTAATTTTAACTAGTTCTTGTTTTAATGTATGAAACAAATCGATGCTGTTGCCCGTAAAAGTTCAGCACTCAGTGGTCTGTGATTTCACAGTTTTCAGACCAATGTTTATGTAAAACAGTGTTTTTCAGTGTCTAACAGCATGCGCTAATAAAGCTAATAAAGTTTATTAATGTTAATTAATTAACAATAGCTAATTAATGTTTAATTTTAATAATATTTAAGTTCTATATTTCGCTATTTAACAACAGAGACTTATCGGCGAAGCTGTAAATAAAATGTTTGAATCAAAGTCCAACAAAGTAGCGATTATTGTGACTAAAAATCAAAAGTCACCAAAAATTCATACTAAGCATTGAAACAGTTCGTTTACCCGTTGTTGAGATGGCTTCTCTTTTCTGTCTCATTAATTTTAACTAGTTCTTGTTTTAATGTATGAAACAAATCGATGCTGTTGCCCGTAAAAGTTCAGCACTCAGTGGTCTGTGATTTCACAGTTTTCAGACCAATGTTTATGTAAAACAGTGTTTTTCAGTGTCTAACAGCATGCGCTAATAAAGCTTAAACAGATAAACACAGTTTTTTTATAGTTGGAACCATGCATTTGGAAGATAGTCTTTCTTAATGATGTTTTAAATGAGTTTGAGCTCCATTTTTTTCTGTAGGTTGTGTATAAAATATAAATCCTTTGAGGTTTTTCCTATTAAAATAGATGTAGTGTATATGCGATCTTTACCTATACGTATGGCAAATTCTCTTACTATTCAGCGTGGCCCACGTCTACGCTATGCTTCGCTATTCATTATGATTGGTATATTATGCGTAGCGATGTCGAATACATTGAAAACGTAGCTCACTAAAAACCCCTACGGGGGATGCGTAGCTTTACGTAACTGTTTGCGTAGCAATAAAAAGCAATGCTTACAAATGAAATAGAGCCATGTTGTTTCGTAGCTGTACCCACAACACCTACCATTTTAACGTAGTGAATCCTAGGTCTGTGTCTGTACCATATGTGTTAAGTTACTTGCGTATTTCCAGCAATATTTCTTAAATTTCATAGACTAACTAAATACACACAATCCATTAGTCTCAGATTGAGAACTTCAACATCTTACATTATCCGAAAATATTCCTTTACATTATGCAAATACCTTAAATGTTCCACAACGGAATTATTTGCATTTTCCGAGAAAATATTCAGCGAGCGTGAGAGGAAAAATGTTGTTTAAGAGGCGAATGCTCTCGCATTGTTTACTTCCGCACTTCTTGGGAAAGCGTGCTGAAACTGGCGAAACATTCAATCTTGACGTATTTACCTCGTCTAAATATAATATTTCATGAACATGACATCATGGAAGTGTAGAGGTTTCTGCTACACATCGTGTTGTTATATAAGTTTTTAAGTTTTCATGGTCACTGACAAAGTGTTGTGCCTAGAATGTTTGGATAGCATCTTTATTTCCACTTGCCATGGTTTGAAACCCGATCTGCTTTAAGAACTTATTTGTGCTATTGCTTTTTCTTATTTTTATATTTACTCATAATTTTTACATGTTTTCATATTTTTTTGTTTTACATGTTTTCATAATTTTTACATGTTTTCATGTTTTCATATTTATAGGTTGTTGTTGTCTCAATCCAAATAATACCCACCAGTTAGCAGGAACCCAAATATGCTGTACTATGTATTGCACATAAGTTTTAGTAAAAATGTATTATTATACAGTTTATATAGTTTAACTGAAGTTATTCAGGAGGAAGAAAACTATAAACTGTTTAATGGGCTAGGATTGAGTTTAATTCACAGTCATAAAGTACAGACTATTATACTTCCATTTTTATCGACTGTCTCGACCTTTGCTTCTTGTTCTTAAATGTCTATTCTGATCGTATGTCCTATTCTGTGAAATATATTATTGACTTGTTAAGTTTAAATTAGATCACCAACAATTCAAGTGTATAAGAAAAACCCCCAAGCACGAGCAACTACAAATAAATATAGAAAGAAAGAAAGAAAGAAAGAAAGAAAGAAAGAAAGAAAGAAAGAAAGAAAGAAAGAAAGAAAGAAAGAAAGAAAAATCATTTATTCAGCAGTCCTCAAGTTACAGTACAGATGAAAAATATATTTGACATTTTAACCAAAAAACTTAACTAAATAAACAAAAAGGAATACAATATGAGGTGCTGAAACAGAACAGTCTCAGCACGAATGTCCAGATTTTTGGATCGTAGACCCCAAAACCAAGACGCTGATTTTCAGAATGGCCTGAGAGCGGGAGTAGGACTAACACCGATATCAATAACTTAAATAAAATAGATACAATAACATAAATTAACGATAACAGATAACATATTTATAAATATATATATATATATAGTAGTAGTAATAGTTGTAATAGTAATAGTAATAGTTGTAAGAACCGGAACCAACTTTTTAATGCGCGCCTCTGCTGAACAAAGAGAAGTGATGTAGGGACACGTAATAGACAATCTGTGGGAAACAGGTACGAATTTGTATGTCAAAGGATATTGACATTGACATTGACAAGTATTGATCATGACATACGTGACAAGAAAGATATACTAAATACAAAAGAAACTCTGTGCATTTGTTTTTACCTATTCACGGTTAAGCAGCTACACCGATTTGGTTGAAACTTTGCACATAGATGTTCAATAGGGTAGAATAAAATATAGGATAATATTAAATGCGGGCAAGGCTGCGTATCGCACTTACTTTCTATATACATTAGAAATCAACTAGAGTAGTTGTAAATTGTTCCCGAAGGTCCGTATATTTTCATAACTTTAAAAAGCAGTGATTTATGTTCGGGCGCGTAAATTTATAAAATAATTCATCATATATCTCGCCCCATTACACGGAATAGCTTCACGCAATCAACGGCCGCTTATTTATGTTTAACTTGGACCTTAGTACATATTTTTGTAACCCAAGATAGATATAGAAACACTTTATAGAACATCTTATTTATACATACAGAGAGTATTACTTTATGGAAATTGTATCTCCTCTCTAATGTGTTACTTTGACTGGTGTACTTCTTAATAATGTGTATACTACACCTGAGTTACAAAACTGTTCAGTGAACTTTAGTAGGAGACTAAGAGTACACAAACAAGCTGTCAGGCCGTCTGAAGCCTGCCGCCCCAGTTCAAGCAAACTCCACAATAATTCCTACAGTCGCTGGCGGTGACCCGATGACGCATCTGACGGTCGTATTTACGAAAATATGCCATTGTCCGCCCGTGGCCGGCACTGTGTGTCTCCATTCGTCATCTCCTTTCCATTATTACATACCGTGGAATATTGCTAGCAAAACAATGTTCAAAGCGAAGAAATATTTATTTACTCTATTCGCTGTCCATTTAAAATCCGATATTGTATCTTCATGTTTCTTCTAATTCAGCTTTGAGCTCAAGACTGTTCTTCGCAAGCAAGCTTCTGTTATTATCATCGAAATCTGATTATATGCTGTGTTCTGAGCTCAATTTGTCGTCCCATACATTGTTTGATTCTTAGGAGAAAATCCAATTACTGTCAGCGTTTACGCCAAACGCAACTTCAAAATGTATGGGAATGACATTAACAATGAATTTTTTTTCCCGATCACAAATAAGGAGTAGATTGTCAAAGTAAGCATCCCGTTTGGACCCATTGTAATTTTATTGAGATATGATGAGTATCTTCAGTGATATGGAGATAAATACCTCAAACTTAGTACCAAAAATTACTAGCGCGGCATTTGTATTTGTTTTTTTTTTATTTTGTGGATAAATAATTTTCCATAAATGTTGAAATTTGTTTTTAGCGCTAATGTCAACAGATGTTGGATTTTGTCTAGGGGGGCAGGATAGATGAATTAGCACCATAAAGGTTTTTGCGTAAATTGTCCACTTTCCCATCACCTACGAAATACACGTGAAAAGATCTCTTAGTAGGCACTATAAAGTTGATCTTTTGCTTAAATTATTATTTTCTTAAATAAAAATGCAGCGTAGAATGCCTGCCCTTACGGTTCTATCACTTCCTATATATTCTGTATATAATTTAGAAGATTTCCACAAAGTCTAAATTATTCTTATTTTAGTGTTACTACGCCGGAGAGAGATATTGCTGATGTACACTCATAAATCTCTGGTTGAAGATGTTGGATGTTTCAATAAAGCATTCAAGCTGAGTTATTTGGTATTCCACTCTAATCCTAGACCTAGACACGTCCGCTAAATTTCCTATTCTCTACGGTTTGGTATGGCCTTCTAGGTGCGTTATCTTAAGTGAGTAAGTACTTTGTATTTTATATTTTATAGGCTAGCATATGACCACTATCTTACCTGGTGGTAAGCGATGATGTGGTCGACGATGGTAAACTATACTAATAATACTCTGACTCTCAAGGGCTGTGTACTGCCGGAACACCGTAAGGTTATGGCGGCAGATTTTCTCTTTGATGGTGGTATGCTGTTTTTGGTAGCAAGTCAGGCGCAACATCGATATAATATGCTTCTTTGCTGCTTTAGCCACCTGTGGATAAGATTTCCCTAATTATTATTTTACAGTGAACTTGTAAAATTGTGTGTCTGCAATACCCTATTTGCAATACTTTCACTTCTCAACTTTAGCTCGTTACCGTAATTCTCTGACAGTGATACTGTTGCACTTTTGTCTTATGTTTTTCTTTGTGTTGTGTTTTTGTTACTCAGTCAGTTTTTGTCTCCAAGAACTGTGGTGAACGTCTTGCGGTCCATGGTAGCAGTTTCCAACAAACTATGACCCTGTAAAAGTAACATGTAATTCTGTCCTTAAATCACGATAAAGGAGTCAGTCAGTCAGCATCAGTCTAAGTCATAAGTCCCGATAGAGACGTTCTGGAGCATCTTTAGCCATTTGTTAGTGACAATCCAATTGTATGACTGTTTTCAGGGATACGCTAGATACAAAGTGAAATACTATTTTTGTCGTGGCTTTTAACCGACTTATAGGACTAAAGGAGGTTTCTCAATTTGACCGTATATATTTTTTAATGTTTGTTATGATAACTATGATAACTTCGTCGTTTATTAAGCGATTTTTATGTTTCTTTTTTGTTGGAAAGGAGATATCCCATAATTTCATTGTGATCTGACAAGTATTTGCAGAGATATGGAGATAAACACCTCAAACTAGGTACTGAAACTTAATGATTAATGGCGTGGCATTTGAAGTCGGTTATTTTAGTTTTTTTAACCATCTTATGTGTAAGTGCATAATTTTTTAATGTGTTAGGTATCGTGTCTATTGTAAACTTTAACTTAAGAGTCGTCTCGTGACCACGATCAATGCAACTTGGTCGAAACGTCGAGTAAATTAGATTTATGTTTTAGGCGCGATAAGTCCCGTATTTTAATATTTATAACTATCGTGTCTATGCCTCAAAATGCACATATATTGTTGGAAATTATTTTCAAATTAGTACCTTATTAAGATGTAATTCCTTGCCCTAAAGAGCTCACAATAACGTTTGTTCAAATATCATGCAGCATGGTCATAAATATTGTCAATTGAATTGTCATATGTTCTTAAATTATAAATTACTAACTCTGAAATTAAATGCATGAATGATATTCTGATCCTACATAAGTTAAATTAAATTAGCTTAGAGCTTGGTCTCATAAAAATAATTCAAATATTCACACACGTCTAATCTAAGCTGCTCAGTGCTAGGCTTGCCACATGAATGGATTTTTTATGAGGCTCCTTTATACAAAGCTGGCTTATTCCAGCCGACTTCACCAGACGGCTGTATTAGCTGCTGTCTGGATTATTAACATTTAAACTTATCTCTTGAAATTCCAAAAGGGTGAGCATGTATAATTAATAAAAAGTAAAATAAAAAAATACCTCTGAGTAGTTTTAAACTAAACTATATATTTTTTTGTAAATTGGAAAATTCTTGCAAAAGCACTAAAGAACAAATACCATATATGGAAAGACATTATCATATAACATACCGGTGTTTCATAAAGTGTCCTACAATATGGTAGACTAGGCCTTTCACCAGGGTTGACGTCCGGATAAGCCGTCGCCTCGGTCTCGTTAGGCGACTTGCTAATAACCTGCTGTTGTGATTTAGGGTTGGTTACCCCTGAATAATGCCCAGCTCAAGCGGTAAGTGACGGTACTATTCGTTCTATATGTAGGTTGTACGTTGTCATGCGGTCGTTGTTCGGTACTTAGTGGGATTTTGTTGTAAGGATTTTTTGTGTGGTTTAATAAGTTTGTTCGCTGTGATGAAATGTTCTTGTGATGTAGGGTTTGTTACCTCTGTGCCCTATTTAAGTATTAATTACGTTATAAATCTGCATATGTTTTTGTGGTGGTAATTGTGTGTTTGGTATGTTTATAGGTAAGGGTTTATCGTTATTTAACTACATATTTACGATGTTCATCTTTACATGTGCTGTAAGACATTGCTTCTAGCCAAATTTTATGATTTCAGGTCAACGGGGAGTACCCTATAGGTTGTCCCTTATGAAATAGCAAAACATGCGACTTAACGGTCATATCTTGATCGCGTTGACTTACAAGTTTGATTTTTTCACAGTTGAAAGAGACCGTAGACCCCAGTATTTGTTGTGATGATTTCAACATGATACTACGCCACGCTCCTGAGAAAAAGGGCCTTGACAGAAGGACAGACAAAAAAAACAGAACATCAAAATGAAATAGTAACGAAGCTATATTTTGTTAAGAAGAAAGTAAATGTACTATTTATATAAAATATATCTGATATTCGTGTATCGCGTTACGAACTCGTACGTGCATTTTCCAATATTCCAACATCCAATATTTAAAATCTATTCATTAATAGTAGCGGTGCTTGTATTGATATTCATTCAATATGAACGGTTTTCCAATCTGTTCGAATGGCAGAGTGAATTTAAAATGTATATTGAAGTAAAATACACGCATACATGATACTTCATTCGGCTGAACAAAGAACTCGACTCGACTCAAATATGCGCGCGTTGCATTATACCATGAATACATACTTTATTTATACGATGCCGTTCTTAAAATACTCTTTATTCACCATCGGGAAATGTGAGCATTCCTCCCAGGTGGGAATATTGCATCCAATATATTCTTTCTCGAACGCTGCCTGTGGCATTTGAAAATTCTTGCACTGCCGTCTAATGATCTGTGGTCAACACATATTTCACAGATACAGTTTGAGTTTAGACTTCGCAATATCTCGATGTTGCTGATCTTTTTAAGCTTCTTTTTTTATATCGTTATATTTTCGTAGAGAGCCTCGCACGTAGCACTAGTAGACTTTGTAGCTCGCTAGATTCGATAGACCTCTACCTCGTTTGATGTTTTAAATGACAATACAGTCTACGAAACAATCGTGCACGTCTGGTAACTGAAGATGGCGATGAGACGAGGCGCTGGCCAACTAAGTTGAGTGCAATCTACAGAACGCAATTATCCTACCCCGTCTTTCAAGCTGATAAAACACTCAGGATATCAAGTGTGCCAACTTGGTTTGAAATATTGGCTTAAACTAAGTAAAGTTTAGGCCAATACAACCTAGGAAGGTTGTCTAGCAGAGAAGATATAGCTTAAGCGCTTAAACTGCCATATTTGTTCCGTCTTGGTAGAATTAGATGGTTTGTGTGTTAAAATATGAAAGTGCAAGAGAAGTACCGAAAATGTTACGAAACTTTGTTTGTTATTCTGTTTAAAATTCTAAACAGAGGTGAACCCAGAAACATTGATCTTCTATGAGCTTTGGATATATGTTCATATTTACATCATATTTTCTACTGTCTCCACTATTTTCTACATCTGGCAACGAAACATTTGTCTTAGTATATAAAAGCCATCATAGTAACATTTCAAGGGAGACAAAGCTGATTTTAACCCTAAAACACAGACTTGTGACTTTTAGATCAGACATATAAATTTTCCCAGCCTTCCAATTTTCCTAGATCCGACAGTCAACGAACCATGCCTGCATCTCCGTAGTACCAACTACGTTATAATTTATCTTTAGTTCCGACTTCCGTGTCGAGACGTCGCGACGTATCGATCGCGGCCGACGCCAGGTGAAAACTATAGCTAGACAATAGTGCAACATGCACTTACTCTACAGGATGTTTCCTTCAGCTGATGCGATCATTATTGCTGATGTACTATGTTGCACTATTAAGTACCATAGTAGAATTATTCTACTTTCATTGCTCTTAATTGCTGACCTTAAACTAATAATATACTTTGTTTAATACTGTGAGAAATTTTCTTGTCTCGGATAATTTTTCGCATAAAGTCAAAAAATTTCAATAGTGTATGCAAACTGATATAGTACATTATAAATTAAAAACTTTTTTAAATACAAGCCTTTGTTACGTTATCATGTGCAATAAAAAGTACTAATGACACCAATCCCACACAAACATACATTCATACACGGCAAGTTAAATGAAAGCTTGTAAAAATATACCCAGTATAAACTGCGCAAACTTTGTTATTTGAATATCGGTATGAGTAACACAATCGAGTAACGTTTAAGAAGTGCGATTGATTTCAGAAATGAATACAGTTAATCAAGTACTTCAAATCATCGGGGTTTCCCTTCATGCTCTCTTTCATACAAGGTTGGTTAATTTAGACCGCAAGTTATCCATTCTGACCATTTATTCTACATCCCCCTGGATATATAGTAGTCAATATCGTGTTTGTTGCCTTACATTTTTAATACGCTTTTATTAACTTCAGACCCACGCTTTTTTTACAATAAAATCATTTTTTCTTACACTATTTTTAATTCAAATTTATCAAAATTTATTTTCAATTTTTAGTTGGATTTTCTATAATAGCGTATTTTTTTAGTTTTTTTAAACTATTATTTTTCATTAAGATCGTCGTCAAGATCTAGTTGTGTGCAACACAAAACACGCGGCGTGTTTACGATACAATTAAATTAGCAACCGGCAATAAACCACTCTGTATATTCGGTAAACTAGCGAGTCTGAGTACACACATACACATTGCATAATTTGTTGATACCCGGATGTAGGGGTGCCACTGATGACAGACTTACGTATTTAGGCGTCAGTAAGTAGTGCTATGTAGATTGGACCGAAGATAATCCAGCGATTTTTCACTGGTCAAGCTTTGACCAGTGTTGACCTTGACCTTCAAGGTCAACACTTGCCATCAGTTACTTATTTCTCTTCCATGAAAGTAGATCAAACCAGCTGACCTATACTACCGCTAGTACATCATAGTGTTTTTCTGACCGACACTTCCATATCGCATAGTTTTTTTATGACAAGACAATCACGACGCCTGTTATATTTATTGATTACGTTGTTTATCGCAGACGCTCTGGATTACCAGATATTTTTTGGCTTAGCCTGCTACCATCACATTGCACAGTGGTCAAAACGATAGCCTATATACATTCTATATAATACAAACACCCATCATTGCACTGCGCCTGTTACTTTTGTACATCTATGTTGATGTTCTCAAATGCCCTGCCATTTGTTTGGACAAAAAATTGTTAGGCGTTCCATTACAAAAATAACTGCTTGTACTCGTCTTAGCTCATTATCAGTAAAACACTCTGCCTGCCCTCTGCCCTCCAGCCCTCCTGATTTAAACCCAGAACACGTCTGCTCGGAAACAATTACTTCGTGTGTCTGGCTTTCTTTAACACTGCTTGTTTCTCGGGTTTCCTCTTATTTTCTGTGAATCCTTGCCAAGCTATAAATTAAGCATAATAACGGTACTCTTTCAGGTTTAATCTAATAAAAATTAAAAGGAAAACTTCTTACAGGTTTCCTTATATCCTCAATGCATCCGTGTTTTAATGAAGGATCCATAGAATGTAGATGTTACCTTTAAGTATTGTAGTAATGATTTCGAATCCTAGCCGGTTCCAAGCGTTTGTGATATTTGGATGCTTGATCTAGTCATTGATGTTTGTTATTTTGGTTGTATAAATATTTTAGAGCTGAGAGCTGAGCTATACAGTGTCCGCCTGGGCAGCTAACACACTCAAGTTAGAAAACCTGTAGCTAATGCTAGCCTATAAGATATAAAAAAAGATATACACTTGAAATGGTACAAAGTTTAAACAGGAGTTGATCTTTGAAATAGACACGATGTTGGATGGAAGGTTTTATGGAAGGTTTAGGTATAGCAACATTTTCTGTCAGTAGTCATGCCCGTGCTACTCGCTTCGCAACTTTCTTTTCTGGTGCAAATTTATCAGCCATTTTCAGCCAGTTTTAAATAATGACTAGTACAAAAGCCCTGAGCTCTCAAAGCCAACTTTACTTTGTCTTCTAAAATAAAAATGCTTCCATTTACACATGCATTAAACTAACCTGTTTTAAACCATCATCCATCTTTAGCATTTGCTATTTAAAAGTGATGACATTATTGCCCCACATAATGCGATGCACCAACTCGATTTGAAGCCTTGCACTCTGGCAGTTAAGGTTCATTCTTTCCGTCAAAGAAACTGTTGGAAATTGGTTATTCAAACTGAATACACATATTTATTCTGAAGAAGATTTATTTTACTAAAACATGGAGTATAGCTTTTTATAAATATAATACAAGTAAATACAGGAATAACAGTAAAGACTAAATCAATTAATTTTTTACATTGAAATGTGTCAACTTTAGTACAATCTTCTTTTTTTATTCTTAACTTTAAATGACCAAAAAGATCAGTTATTACAACATCCTCCGTTACTAAAGTTGGCTAAATTGACCTTGAAACTAAACACCTACATTTAATATACTTTCATAAATTTTAAACAACGACAAAACTTAGTTGGTCCAAGTGCCTTTGTCAACAAGTCTGCAGGTAATGCACAAGTTTGCATATACTTTAATTCTACAGTATTGTCAACCAACTTCTGTCTAATAAAGTGAAATTTCGTGTCAATATGCTTTGTCCTATTATGGTGGACTGGATTTAATGCAAGAGCACGGGCACTCTGACTGTCAGTGAAAATAACAACTTTGTTGGACTTACCAGTAACTTCTCTGATGAACGACTTAAGAAAACATGCTTCTCTAGTAGCAGAACATAAGGCCATATATTCTGCTTCGGCAGATGATAATGCAACTGTTGGTTGCTTCCTTGATTCCCACGAAACAGGACCACCTGCTAACTCAAAATAATAACCGGTATAAGACCGTCTACTAACAGGGCAATTTGCGAAATCTGAGTCGCTATAGCCATGCAAATTGTTATTAGTCTTTTTGTAAGTGATCCCAACATCTTTCGTTGCATTTAAGTAACGAAGACAACGTTTAGCAGCATTCCAGTGAGTAGCATTGTTCTTAGAATTGAATTGACTTAAATAACTCACCGCATATGCAATATCTATTCTTGTGTTTACTGCTAAAAACATAAGAGATCCAATTAGAGCCTGATATGAAACATTCGACTCATTCGTAACAGCAGCTTCTAACTTTTGCTGTGCAAGAGGTGTCTGTGCCTTTTTGCAATCTTGCATATTAAACTTCTTCAACAAAGTTTCAATATATGTTTTCTGTGAGATTTTTATTGCATCTTCAGTGTATTCAATATTCATCCATTTAGTCTTTACTGTTATTCCTGTATTTACTTGTATTATATTTATAAAAAGCTATACTCCATGTTTTAGTAAAATAAATCTTCTTCAGAATAAATATGTGTATTCAGTTTGAATAACCAATTTCCAACAATGAGGAAAGTAAGGTCTGTTTACTGAATAAATCACTATATGGTTTGAAGCAGGCTCCTAGAGCTTGGAACATAAAATTAGATCAAACCTTAAGTTCTTTGGGATTTGTTCAGACTCCTTCAGAATCTTGTGTTTATACAAAAAGGATTTTGAACGAAATCTCTTTGATATTGGCTGTCTACGTTGATGACATTGTCGTTCTCTATAAAGATGATGTTACAATTGACAATTTTAAAAGACAATTTGAAAAACATTTCTCTACCAAGGACCTTGGATTAATAAAATTTTTCACTGGGATGAATATTGAATACACTGAAGATGCAATAAAAATCTCACAGAAAACATATATTGAAACTTTGTTGAAGAAGTTTAATATGCAAGATTGCAAAAAGGCACAGACACCTCTTGCACAGCAAAAGTTAGAAGCTGCTGTTACGAATGAGTCGAATGTTTCATATCAGGCTCTAATTGGATCTCTTATGTTTTTAGCAGTAAACACAAGAATAGATATTGCATATGCGGTGAGTTATTTAAGTCAATTCAATTCTAAGAACAATGCTACTCACTGGAATGCTGCTAAACGTTGTCTTCGTTACTTAAATGCAACGAAAGATGTTGGGATCACTTACAAAAAGACTAATAACAATTTGCATGGCTATAGCGACTCAGATTTCGCAAATTGCCCTGTTAGTAGACGGTCTTATACCGGTTATTATTTTGAGTTAGCAGGTGGTCCTGTTTCGTGGGAATCAAGGAAGCAACCAACAGTTGCATTATCATCTGCCGAAGCAGAATATATGGCCTTATGTTCTGCTACTAGAGAAGCATGTTTTCTTAAGTCGTTCATCAGAGAAGTTACTGGTAAGTCCTACAAAGTTGTTATTTTCACTGACAGTCAGAGTGCCCGTGCTCTTGCATTAAATCCAGTCCACCATAATAGGACAAAGCATATTGACACGAAATTTCACTTTATTAGACAGAAGTTGGTTGACAATACTGTAGAATTAAAGTATATGCAAACTTGTGCATTACCTGCAGACTTGTTGACAAAGGCACTTGGACCAACTAAGTTTTGTCGTTGTTTAAAATTTATGAAAGTATATTAAATGTAGGTGTTTAGTTTCAAGGTCAATTTAGCCAACTTTAGTAACGGAGGATGTTGTAATAACTGATCTTTTTGGTCATTTAAAGTTAAGAATAAAAAAAGAAGATTGTACTAAAGTTGACACATTTCAATGTAAAAAATTAATTGATTTAGTCTTTACTGTTATTCCTGTATTTACTTGTATTATATTTATAAAAAGCTATACTCCATGTTTTAGTAAAATAAATCTTCTTCAGAATAAATATGTGTATTCAGTTTGGAAATTCAAAATGAGAATGCTCCTGATCCACGAGCAGCTGTGGAGTACTATAACAGGATATGATGTAAGTGACAAAAGTTCTCCAGAGACCCGAAAACAAAATGACATGAAGGCGTTGTCCAAAATTTGTCTAACTGTTGATGGCTCGGCAATAACACACGTTAGAAATAGTGTTAGTGCAAAGGAAGCTTGGGATGCTCTTTGTTCAGCATATGAGGACAAAGGAATGGGAAGAAAATTGTCACTCCAGAGGAAACTATACAGGTATTCACTATCGGATTTTGAAGACATAGAGTCTTATTTAACGGCGATTACTACTACTGCTCAAGATTTGGCAGATATTGGCAAACAGATTGATGACAGTTCACTTGCAGCTATAATTTTAGGTGGATTATCAGCCCGCTATGAGCCCCTCATAATGGCTCTTGAGCACAGTAACATAGAGGTTACATCTGAAATTGTCAAAACAAAATTATTGAGCGAAATGAGTAGAGACACCAAGGAATCCGACAATATAGCAGCATTACGATCTTCAAATGAAGAGAAGACTCTTGCAAAAGTAAGGTCTGTTTACTGAATAAATCACTATATGGTTTGAAGCAGGCTCCTAGAGCTTGGAACATAAAATTAGATCAAACCTTAAGTTCTTTGGGATTTGTTCAGACTCCTTCAGAATCTTGTGTTTATACAAAAAGGATTTTGAACGAAATCTCTTTGATATTGGCTGTCTACGTTGATGACATTGTCGTTCTCTATAAAGATGATGTTACAATTGACAATTTTAAAAGACAATTTGAAAAACATTTCTCTACCAAGGACCTTGGATTAATAAAATTTTTCACTGGGATGAATATTGAATACACTGAGATTTATAACTTTTTGGATCGTCTGAGTATCCAATAAAAATTTGTTCAGTGGCTTTCATGTCCAATTTACTTCTCTGACATGCAGGCACATGAACCAAAGCTCTGCAGCCAAATACTTTTAATTGAGAGAGATTGGGCTTGTTACCATGCCACATTTCGTATGGTGTTTTACCATCAAGCGCGCGATGTGGTGTCCTGTTTTTTAAATAAACACTAGTGTCTACCGCATCCTGCCAATAAGCTCTTGGGAGTGAGCTATGAGACAACATTGAACGAGCTTTCTCTACAATGCTTCGATTGCATCGTTCGCTGACACCGTTCTGTTGAGGACTGTATGGTGTTGTTGTCTGATGCTTTATCCCTTGAGACGCCAAATAGTCTGCAAATTCTTTATTAACGTACTCAGTTCCGTTATCTGAATGCAAAGTACGTATTTTTGCACCAGTTTGTCTTTCAACAACTGACTGGAAATCACTAAAATATTTCTTGACTTCCGTTTTTGCATTCATACTATACAAAAATATCATACGCGTATAATCGTCTACAAAAATAATAAAATATTTATTACCTTGAAAAGATGTGGTTGACATCGGACCACAAATGTCCGTGTGAATGATCTCTAACGCCGATGTAGCCCTAATCTGCTTCAGCCTCTTGAATGGCTTTCTTGATTGCTTACCTTCTATACAAGGTATGCATGGTTCTTTATCAACCTCGGTGTACTCCACGCCTTCAGCTAAACCTTTTCTGAGTAGGTCCATACCAAAACGGCAAAGATGTCCAAGTCGTTTATGCCAAAGCTGAAACTTCGACACCTCAGAGTGCACGTTGTATGCTGAAACATTTCGCGGTATATTAACTGTACAGTCTAAATGATACAGTCCACCACAAAAAGAACCGTGCAACAGCGGGTTCTTAGAAATACATACATCACCTGACTTATAAAAATTACAACCATTGATATCAAAAACGATTGATAATCCCTTTTCAACAACCTTCTTAACAGAAAGCAAATTACAGTTTAGTCCTGGTACATGAACAACATCCCTTATTTTATCAACTACAGAGCTACTAGTCCTTATCTGTATATCTCCAACTCCTACCGCCGATAGCTTCTGGCCATTGGCCACAGTTATTGTCCCACTGTCAGTTGAACGGTAAGTATTAAACCAGTCTGCATTTGATGACATATGAGCTGTAGCTCCGGAATCAATGATCCATTTGTCATTCTGGACACTGGGCACAGATAAAGCATTCTCTGATGACGTATGAGTTACCACTAGACCATCGTTTTTGGTATTATTTCTATTTGCCATATTTCTGTTAAGTGGACAATTTGGTCTTTTATGCCCTGGTGTTCTGCATCTGTAGCAGATTATTTCCTTTTTAGTCTTCTTTTCATTTGAAGATCGTAATGCTGCTATATTGTCGGATTCCTTGGTGTCTCTACTCATTTCGCTCAATAATTTTGTTTTGACAATTTCAGATGTAACCTCTATGTTACTGTGCTCAAGAGCCATTATGAGGGGCTCATAGCGGGCTGATAATCCACCTAAAATTATAGCTGCAAGTGAACTGTCATCAATCTGTTTGCCAATATCTGCCAAATCTTGAGCAGTAGTAGTAATCGCCGTTAAATAAGACTCTATGTCTTCAAAATCCGATAGTGAATACCTGTATAGTTTCCTCTGGAGTGACAATTTTCTTCCCATTCCTTTGTCCTCATATGCTGAACAAAGAGCATCCCAAGCTTCCTTTGCACTAACACTATTTCTAACGTGTGTTATTGCCGAGCCATCAACAGTTAGACAAATTTTGGACAACGCCTTCATGTCATTTTGTTTTCGGGTCTCTGGAGAACTTTTGTCACTTACATCATATCCTGTTATAGTACTCCACAGCTGCTCGTGGATCAGGAGCATTCTCATTTTGAATTTCCAAACGGGATATCCATCTTTATTCTTAAGAAGAGGAATTCCATTAAAATTGGAGGCTCCTGTCATCATCATCGCTTAAAATAAATCTCCTTATGGATCGTATAAATTAGTGAACAATAAAGCAACGACGTTCTTATAATAATGTCGGCTCACCAGATCCTTTTTCGTGCTGATAACGATTGTTGGAAATTGGTTATTCAAACTGAATACACATATTTATTCTGAAGAAGATTTATTTTACTAAAACATGGAGTATAGCTTTTTATAAATATAATACAAGTAAATACAGGAATAACAGTAAAGACTAAATCAATTAATTTTTTACATTGAAATGTGTCAACTTTAGTACAATCTTCTTTTTTTATTCTTAACTTTAAATGACCAAAAAGATCAGTTATTACAACAGAAACGTATACGTAGGCACACCTTTCAGTGCACACGTGGAACCTTTATGGAGGTAAATGATGGAAGTGTTTGCATCCAGCTAATGGAGTTGCGCTAATTCTTTGGTAGTAAAGCTTTCAGCTGCAGTTAATTCTTAGCGATAAACCTGCATGTAAAGCGTCGGGCTTAATGTTGGATGAGCGCTAACTTTCCGAGTGGTTTGTATCGTGAGAGGGCTATAGGAATGTTGAGTTCGGGAATGGAGTTTCTGAATTCGGTGCAGTGTTTACGTTGGTTTTGCGTTTCGTATTGCCTTGTGAGACTTTGTGCCATAGGAATGTTTCTATTTATAGTTGCAGATGACGTTGATGGTTAATAATTATTAGTTGGTTTTACTTTGTTACAATTGGTTTCGGTCTCCGTTATGTCAAAGCCAAACGTAACAGGCTCCTGAGTCAGATCTCGAACGAGTCTGGGAATATTTCCTCTGGTTTAGAACTGAATAAACATGCGTGGCCTGAACAACAGTTAAAACTGCACTAGACAATAATGTCAGTAAAAATAGGTACGATTAAGTAGCACATAAACTTATACACTAACAATGTTCTATAGTACTTACATGTAGAATATACGTGTGCTTTAGAATTAATATATTTAAAGATAGGTTATAAGTAGGTACATTTTTCGCTTACTATGTTGCTTTAGTAGTTCTTGGTAGAATTTCACAAAGATTTTTCAATTCGTTATTATCGATTATTGCTATGAAGCGTCATTTAAAGAAGCCCTAGACATTGATTTAACCTGAACAACCAAACTTCTGTAAGTACCTACAGTTTTTCTTTTAGACTTATAATCGACAAATATAGGTGAATACGGAGCCTATCATATTCCAGATATTAAACAACCCTTCTAAGTATTTTCTTTGAAAGACTTAGAACATAGAGATCAACATTTCTTAAAAATACATTGCTGCAAAAATAAGATATATTTTTCAAAGAACTCAGGCAATTTATATAACCTTAAACAGTTCGGTTCTTCTGAAATCACACTGATAAAACACTGAGCACTGACTGACAGAGAAAGCATAGACTAAACAGCTAGATGGATCTAAAATAATTATATTTTCTACACAGGATTCTCTATGCTCCCTCTCTCTCTCATTATCCACGTATATCTTTATTTTTCAGTCTTAGTCTCTTCAAGAGTGTTTAAATTTGTAACAATTTTATTTGATGACATTTGGTAAGAAGAGTTCAAATAATGAAGAAATAGACATATCCTGATTCATCATGCAGTCACATAGCAAGGCGGGTGAAACCACGGTTCACAGTAAGCAATATAATACACGCGATGACCCTTAAAGGTTATAGATATTAATTGAACTAGTTATAGTCACGGCAAGCTAGGTAATCGCCTCGTACATGGTATTTATTACCCAGGCTTTAATAACCAGTGTGCTGTCGACATGGTTGCAAGTGTAGCCCATTGTGTGAACTACTAGCCAATACGCCGCTGACACGCCACTCGTGTCTTCCTGCTTCGGTAACTGTCTCCGTGTACACCGCTGTACATGCTGGTATTATATGTACATATATGTTTATGTATTTTCAAGTAGATACTGTCTGTGCTGTGTATTTGTTATAATTGACTTAAATAATTTGCTTCAATGCGATCATTGTTTGGGATGTCAAAAACAGATACTATTGATATCCACATCAATCAGAGAGAAGAGGTCAGGATGGCGTACCGGGCTATTCTGGAATTCTTCCTAGGTCAGTGACATCTGTATGCGCGCGTACTAATTACAATAATCGGCAGGTTTTGAAAAAAAAGGAACAAAGATAGAAACTAGATTTCAGAAGAGCGGGTAAAGGGTCCGGAATTAAGCGAATCGGGCCCAATGGTAGCTTAAATGTTTTGGATTCGGACTCATTAGGATCTTTAATTATACCATCCATTCTCACAATTATGATCAATTATCCCGCTAGCTAGAACGTCCAGCAAAGTCGGTGTGAAAAAAAAGACATTAGCTAATGAACCGGCACCGTGCGTGTCTAACTCATCATGAATTGATCAGCTATACATTGTTTAATTTTAACGCGGTCACAAATAAAGTCTAGTCCTAAGAATGTTTAATGTGTGATTTTATTAAAAACAGGCCGATTGGACTCAACCTTCTTAGGAATTATAACTTATAAAAACATTTTTCTTAGTTTTTACCTGTCTTTACCTATTGCTTTTAGCGATAAGACCGCTATTTGTGCTAGTATTTAAATATTTTTCTGTCACTGTTTGTAATGTTAAGGTGTGTCAATAAAGAGTTATGTGTTGTATTGTATTGTACTTGTCTAGACTTAGGCTATGCGTTGTATGTTACTATTTAATAAATAGAAACGTACGAATACTTTCATCAAATACGATTGTAGCTCAAAATTTATTAAACAATCTCGGCAACCTTCATTAATTAACTTAAGGAAATTTAACTTTACTACACTATTTCTGTTCATAGTGACGTTTTATTATTACTACCGATCGTGAAATTAGCAATTTAAACGAAGAGCTATTTAAAATTGAACACGCTACCGTGAAGGTCTCGCTAAGGTCTGAATAGCTAGGCCACGAAGGGTCATTATATACCTAGAGGAAACTGCTCGACATTTTAAATTATAAATTTAGTGGCATACATTTAACACTAGATTATTCGACACTAGTTTCGCCCACGTAAAGAAGTATTCCATATGTTAATCCAGGTAATGTTATTTTTTTTATTCCAAGGCAAGTGTTTGACACTATCTCACATGATGTTAAGTGCTATGCAATCGACCAAGTAGGTTATAAAATATCTGAGCCAAATTTTATTCAAATCTATTCAGCCATTTTTGTGTACACAAACATACAATCTATGACGATTACAATATAACTAGGATTTTGATTTTAAATAATAATAATTCAGTGAACATCGCGATCTCACCGCGTGACCTCAATCCCGAGGTAGAGCGACTGACTCGCTCGAAACCTAGGTCGAGAAAATTCGACTAAAGGTACGTGAATTATAGCCGGTATATAACAATAATAAAATAACTAGGATTTTCTTAAAATCTTAAGTATTACTTCAGATGTAAAAGCCCTTAAGCCAGTTAGACATCCTATCCACATAGAGTTACATTCCGAACCCGTCTACAGAATTAGATAATTTTTAAGTATGTTATATAGTTCAGCAGATGATACGCTACTGACAACCTAATCCGAGTCAAATAGAGCTTAAAATTATAAGTAATACTAAAAGTAGTACAGGTCATTGTTGACTCTTGAGGTTTGAGTCCACACTTTAGAGTATCACGCTGAAGAGTGCGAGTGTGCGTATGGAAACCGGCCCTACCTTAAGATAGTAAGTACCTATTGTATCTATACAGCAAAGTAAAATAGATAAATAATAAGATCGTTTAAAAAACTAAAAAGAACCGACTTCAATGCCGCGCTATTAATTTTCAGTACCAATATTGAGGTGTTTATCTCCATATCTCTGGAGATACTTATCAGACCTCGATAAAATTACCATGGTACCACACTTGAGATATCTCCTTTCCAACAAAAAAAAGAATAATCAAAATCGGTTCATAAACGTCAAAGTTATCCGCGAACAAACATAATAAAAAAAACATACGGTCGAATTGAGAAACCTCCTCCTTTTTTTGAAGTCGGTAAAAAGTCAGAACAATTTGTGCGTAAGTTGTCGAGCACCAACTTTATGTTGCTTGAAGCTGGGAAGGTCTACAGAATTAACTTTTATTGCTATTGTAATAAGTAAAAAGTTGGCTAGCTCTCTGTAAGCTAAATTATCTTGAAGGTAATAAGCTAAATTATCATTATACATAATTAATATAGGTAGTGCTAACGCTGTGTCAGTTTATTGGATCGGACAACAAGTACACTGAACAAATACTGAACTTTACTAATCAGCTTGAAAAAGTGTAGTGTTTGTCTCATATATTAAGTTGCATTTTTTATCTCTGATATGTTAGCGTTCGACCATTATATCGACTGGTGGTAAGCGATGATGTGGTGGAAAATGGTGAACAAGCTAGACCTAAAACGTACAATGTACATGACACTGAAAGGCTGCGTGCTGCCAGGTCACCGTAAGGTTATAGCGGCAGATTTTCTCCTTGATGGTGATACTTGACTTTTTGGTAGTAAGTCAGGCGGAACATAGACATAATGCTCCTACGACCTGTGTTAAACTCATCTCTTTCTTACTGACTATTGAGATTAAGGGACGCCTTGTTTATGACAATGACCATGCTTGTAACAACAGAATGTCAAAAACACAGTTAACAGTCACAGTCACAATACACCTCAGATTTAAACATTAATTAATATTCTATATATATAATTCTACCGGCTAGTTGAAATATCTAATTAATTTTTAAAAATCATTATGCTTTTGTACCATATAGGCGTTTAACTACCACATTTTTTTTTTAAATTTCTAATATTATGATTTCAAACATGAATAACAACAAACATGAACAATTACAATTACATATACAATATTACGTTTATTATACTGTATAAATATTATTATTGCTAAAGCTGGGTACATATCTCTGCGCTAGACAAAAAGCCTGTATTGCACAGGTATGTTCACCCCCATTTGTAATGAGTTCGATGTTGAACAACGAACAATATTGCCATCCCGACGTCCCCTTGCAATCGGCTCGCGAAATAGATAGGTCCGTCATATTGACGCGCACCGTGTCAATGGCCACCGTTTGGTTTTATGCGTGTCAATTGCATCGTTGATTCGATTCAATAGGATTCCTCGCTTTGCAATGCGGCTATTGAAATTTGTAAGCTGTAGCGTTGAATCACTGAATACCAAATACAAACAAGTGACATCTACCTTAACCTTCCCCACCTAGATTGTTCTGGTAGGTGTTTGTAGGTTGATAATTTTAAGATGGCAAACAAAATGCTACCAGCTGGGTTATCACGAGTAGCAGGAAATATAAAGTCGATCCCTTTTCTACCTACTAACTAAAAGCCCAGCTTTGTGAGGGCTCGCGTAGTTTTTCTGCCTGGTAATAATGTTTAAGGCAGTCTTTTTTTTATATTAAATGGCGAATCTGCCCGACACTGGCAATAAATCTGCCGAACCACCAACCACTCCAACGAATGCATAAAATTTGCCATCATATTATATTGAATTATGGCATAAAATAAGACATAAAATATAAAGTTTACCTTCTCATTCAAATTTTTACAAATTTCCAATCAAATAAATGCGTAATAAAAATGTTATATTTTAAATAGAAACAGAAAATTGACAAAATTATATTTATATGATAAAAAATCATGAAGATCCTTTTAGTCTGCCCATTTTTTGGAATCGTCAGCTTAATCTGCCAGAGTTCGGTGTATTTAAGTCCCAAATCTGCCATAAATGGCACGCCAGACGTCATTTGGATGACAGATGTAAATTCTTTAGATTTCCAACAGCGTTAGTAACCAAACATTATCTTCGCAGCGAAGTTAATTCTTTGATCTTCAACGGATGGCGTTAGTAGTACAATAATATTCTAGTTTAGAAACAAAATTGATAATCTTGATTTTTTTTACTGATAACACACTTTACTGATAACAGCTACATGTGAATTTAAATTACAATGTTAAAGCACAAATCAATAGGCGTGATAGTTTTTCAGTAAAGGGTAAAACAAAAGTGCTCAGGTTGTGGGATAGAGTTAGGCTCGCTTCGCTCGCCCTGATTAAAAATCTCTTTGGGTCTCTAGTCGATATCTCGGGTTTGACATATCTCTTGAAGCTCCTAATGGTCCTGCAAAATAAAGGTATAGATAATATCCTGTCGATGGATAAATCTTCATCATCAACCTTTACTATCAACTGCTGGACAAAGATCTATTCTTTATAACGCTATTAGAGCCAATCTTGATCTTGTTTACTCTGCTACTGTCCCAAATGTCAAGGCAGTTTAAATATCATAGTAATTTTTATAAAGACTATATAAACATATCATTAGATGTTATCAGTCATGATACAAGCTTGTTTGAACCTGATGTACTTGTGTGAAGGGCGTTTACCTTTCTTTGAAATGATCTAGTGAATCCCTGAAGACTTGATATTTTCCAAATCACGGCTCAAAGGACGGACGGCGCTCTTAAACAGATTGTGCTACAAGTTGACAAAATGAGGGCTGTGTAGGGTCGCTGATGATATTACTCACAGGGTAAACGTAAGTGGACATGACGCGAAATGGCTTTTTCTTTTCTCCTCGATGCTTTCACATTCTTGGGGCGTATTGCGATAGTTTATTTCGTAACTTTAAATTCTGGGATGTTCTTATATGTAGTTAATGTATTATCAAATTGTTTTCTTTACTTCATGTTATTAATTTGTATTGAGATTTTTAAGGAAAAATCTGTAGGGATCAGACTCAGCTAAATCATTAAACAGATTGACCAAGACTACTATTATTACTTGTATTTTACAGTCAATTTAAGTACCCAAATTAAGTCTTGTCATTTGACAGTAAAATTTAAGCCATTTCTTGTTTCTCAGATCTCGCTAAATGATGGTAAAGTCAAGGACTAATAAAACCAATAAGAATAAATTAAACCTCATAACATCATGGATGATATGTACAATTTTAATTTCGTTATCTAAACAACATATATTTTATTTTTTTAGAATCTAGACTCAATAATCTGAAGAGTCAACCAGATTTCACTAGCTTTATCTGGTCACTTATCAATGTATCTAAAAATCGATAGGCTTGAAACTGCAAGGGCTTCCAGCGGTAAACTACAGCGATATTCGTGCTTGTTGTAAAAATCCCAAAAATCTATGATTTTTTCCTAATAAATAACCAACAAACATTGTTATTCCAATTATGCAATAAACACGTGCATTCAGGTCATAAAATAAGATCGCGTGAGTCCAGAAGCAGACCGCCGTAACTCATATTAATTACACTTCGCGATCTGTGACCTGTTTGGTCTTGACCTTGCCTGAGTTGCTGTAGAAAAAGTATACAGGTAAGTTACCTGTAGTAATTTCAAGGGACCTAGAATAACTACCCCTATTCTCGTCATGTAAGCTAAATCCTATGTATGTATGATACATACCAACAAGTCTCTTTGTAGCAATGTTTACCAAATGTTGGCATTTCTTTAGCTTATATTTTTTTATTTGGTGCTTCAAACGTCATCTTTTTACATAGAATCAGCGTATTTCTTATGCTGTTAAATTGAAATCGACAACATGGTTTTTAGGGTTCCGTTCGCATAGGGTACCAACGGAATCTTCGCTGTTCGTCCGTCCGTCCATCTGTCAGAGGGATATATTTTATAAACTGTTATAGGTAGACACTTGAAATTTGCTAATAATATGTACTACTATGGCTGCTATAACAACAAAGGGGGTCCCCATACGAGAAACATGTTTTACGACCAATTTTGTTCAATCTTAGTAAATATTGTACCTACTGTGGTACGGAACCTGTGTGTGAGTATGACTCGCGCTTGGCCACTTTATTAATAGATATTATCTAATTTAGTTAACAAAGGACGTCTTCGTTCTTTATCTTTTAATTTATTATTTCAATGACAAGTGAGACACAATATGTGATTTTCCATGCAAAGGTGTTGTTTCCATAGTTTGAATAGTTTTGTTTACATAAACATTTGTGTTTGTTTCAGGTAAGCGGAATACTGAATGAGCCACTGAGGTGAGGTTGGTGGTTGTAATCTGGTTAAACTGTCCCCCGCCCCTCCCCTTCCTCCACACACTCTTTTACCACTTAAAGATAAGCTTGTATTATATCTGAATACATGTTTTAGTTTGCCCAGAATCGTATATAAGTTTAAGAAAATATGTAGTTTCTAACCGACTTCACAAAAAAGGAGGAGGTTCTTAATTCGCATGTTTTTTAACATGTTTTTTTACCTCAGAACTCCGTCAAATCTTGACTAATTTAAAATAAAAAATTTTTTGAGAGATTATGCCTTCCATTTGGTCCCATTAAAATTTTATCGAGGTATGACAATTATCTCCGGAGATATGGAGATAAACAATATAAACAAATTTGTATACTTAGATGACATGATTATAACTAGCCAGTACTTTGACTATCGCGGCATGTGAAGTCGGTTTTTTCGTTTTATACGGTCATAAATTAAACATATGATTATTCACAATACACTCATAATATAAACAAGTGAGAGAAACAAACAATATTAATTATGTAGTATTTATAAGCGATAAGTAATGCCTCTAAAGGCCAGTTTCACCAGTTCCTGATAACGCTCATATGAACAAATCTGACAGATTTCTGACAGCTTTTAAATGACGTCATGCATCAGATAACTATCTAACGCATTATCCGGTTGATCTGGCCCAATCTTATATTTAAAAATAAAATGTAGCTTAGCTAGACAAACTGGTCAATAAAACGTCAGTCACTACAGCAAACATTGTTGAAGACAATGAAGACTGAGCGACATTACATGACGATCTAATATCGCTGAGTGATATGTTTAGGACTCATTTTACGAGGGATTCCCCGCGTTATGAGTGAGCTGTTCACTCGTCCCATCACTATGAAAACTGTAATGGTCATATTTTAACTGATTGAACCAAAATTGCACTTTTTGTTTATGACTGTTGTTGTATCTTTTCGTTTATGTAAATTGTTGACGATAATTTTGGAGAATTTCAATGCCATTTGTATGTTGTACATATAAATAATTTTACTTGATTGTCGTTTCACATGAAAAAAAGTAATGTTATTGCGGCAAATATCAGGCAAATTGACAATGAAGACATCTAGATCTAGACATATAGATTCTCTGAAACATGAGCATTAGCATAAAAACGCTTACATAAACACTTAGGCTAAGTAAAAAATATGCCAGAAGTTGACTTTACAAAGATGCTATGTCGATTGAACTTTTATCTGACGAGTATTATCATGTGAGAACACAATACAATCCTAAATTGAAACTATATAATGCTTACTAACATTTATAAGTACGATCCCTTACGTATTAATTTCAAATCTATTATTTCATCGTGGCTTCGAGCAAATAGTTGATGCATACCGTCTGCATCCAATGTAATCCCTGGGAGGGTATCGAACCCTGGCTGGCCGCGGTTTGGCAACCCGCCTGCGTCCCGTGCCAGCTGCACTGAGACTGCTGTATATACATAGTAAATAGGCTACTTATGTCATTTAATACTATTTTTGTCTTTAAATATGAATAGTACCTACATTATATCGGTAATTCGATTACGATAGATTTAAAACCTACAATTAAATATCAAAAACAGATTTGTTGTATTCTAGTAAAATATGCGACGTAGTAAGCTGTAATATAACTAATAATTCTGCAAAAACATTGCTACCACATGCGACATCACAAAGTAGGCCCTACGCCGTAGACCCACTACAATAACACGAGCTTTCGTAGCTTCGTAGCAAATGGGATGGTTGTTACAAGACGGAGTCATGATATTCTGGTATGGGCCGGATATCCGGGGATTGAACTGCGAATATTATGTGCCTGGCTCAGATTGCAATTGCCTTTCGTCACCCGTAATGCCAGTATTGTGTACAAATCATATCAGAAGTCATATTGAATTGATACTTTTATGTTGGTTGAGCGATCGTGCATTAAAAGCAATTTCAATTAACAACGTTACATAAGCTGTAAAACAAAATTGAATTTGATCAAGAGTTACTACTATAGGGATACTACGTTCAATTTATTTTAGTAATAATTTTACAGCACAAAAAAATCTCAAAATATTAATCTAAATGAAATAAAACCTCTAGAACAGCAAAAGCAAGAAACAATAAGCAGCAACAAATAGAGAACAATCAGTCAAAACGGCCACCGAACAAATTACTATAGTACCGGGACTGACAGCAAATAATGAACAACAACGGTGCCAAAAGTAAATCGACCGAGGAAAGCCCATTCGGAATCCAATAACTGCGAGTCAATCACCCAAGGTACATATTCCACTGTTTTGTTCTGTCCTGACTGTTGAGCCACGTTTATTATTAACTTATATCTTAATACTTACCTGTACTACTTATAGTCCATCTAATTCAGCACCTAGTTTAAATATTTCAAGCACAAGCATCTCGCTCTGCTCCTTTAGACATTCATCCTAGTCAAGGGCCAGTTACTTTGCCAGTTGCCAGTAAATAATTTAAGATCGTTAAAAAAATAAAAAAAACCGACTTCTAACATCGCGCTAGTGAAAGTAGCCCGTAGACGAAGTAACTATTACATAATCTGTGCCAGTAAAAAAAAAGTGCCAGCTAAGTAGTAAGTCGTCGAGATAAGTATATGCGTCATAATACAAATGTACAAATGATATATTAAAAATGGCTCGGCCAATTTAGTTAAAATTTAAATGGGACCACCTGGGAAGGGTACCTTTTGAAACAAAAAAGAATTTTCCAAATCGGTTCCGGCATCTTCGAGTAATCGGTGAACATACATTAAAAAAAAGATTCCGTCGAATTGAGAACCTCCTCCTTTTCTGTGAAGTCGGTTAAAAAAGGGAAAAAAAGTAAATAAGCCCTGGGTTTCTCATCATCCTCCCATAACCCATTAGTTAAAACCTGCTTAATCCACTATATTTCGAAACAGTTTTCCTTCAACCGGTGTTATGTTTAAGTTGTAAGATATTTGTCTGAAACAAGTTCGCGTATTTATGGGGACGTACTCGCTCATTCAGAATTTGTGTATAATACGTTATACAATCAATTTTATCTTCTGATTAAAATGGACTGGGAAATGCAGAGTTTTACCATGAGTTAGAAACACATACGCATTTAGTGCGATAAGTCCTGTTTTGAAAATTAACTATGTGGTTAAGAGGGAACGCGGGGTGCAGTTTTCCATACAAATGTATTCCCTCGTTTCCTCCCTGGACAATGGTTTCTAGAGCTAAATTTGTTTTTAAAATAAATCAAGGTCTGCTGTAGCTAGGCCCCTATTATTTGCTTTTTTTGACTAGGCAATTGCATATTTCTTTGCAAATAGATATTTGTATGGAAAAGTGCATTCCGCGTTCCCTCTTAAATCGCAAAAGCTTAAAGTTGTATTGTGATTTTGAATCGCTCTTTTTTTTAATTTGTTTCCTAATGATCACTAATGGAATCTCAAAACAGCACCAAACAAGTGCAGTTGCTGTAGTTGTAATTTTCAGATCTTATTAAAAAAGTTTTGATGTAGTTCGGCAGTGAGGCAGTGAGCAGGGCAACTAAACCAGCTTGATTGCCAAGTTTACAACTACTTGCAGATGGAACCTTGTTTCTTTTAGTTTTCGAAACGTAGAACAGAATTCTGCTTTAACTTTCTTTACTCAGTGTTTTAAAACACTGACTGAAAGAGCAATTAAATCTAAAACTTGACTTAAGAGGTTCATTTTAAATGTAAATTAAAAAATGTAAAATAAGTTCATCTGAGTACGGCTACGAAGTAGATAGTAAGCTTTGACGTCTGGTATGAAACTCTGGATTCTCAGAATGGATTGAATGTCACTACTCCTTTAAGCATCTTGATGTCGAGTTTCACTCACAGTAATAACACTGAACATTTGCATTAGTGTTATCAATCAAGTAACAGTCTAAGTAACAGTCTTATTGAGAATCAGTTCTTTTTCAGTTCTTCATCAGTTTTATTTCTGAGAATTCTCAATAATTCGAAAACCTATTCGAATTCGGAAGCTTAATTTTGAATATTGATAAATCCGTGAGCTATTTTGTCGCGTAAACCTTTCCAATTAGAATCACTGATTTAAAAAAAAATTGAAATATCAAAAGTAACCGATCGGAGCATTGTGAATTGCAGAGATTTGACTCGAAAGAGAGACAGTTTCCGAATCCGAATTTGCTTTGGAATGACTGTGAATGACCCTGCGGGTCTTTCGTTTAATGACTTGTATAATTAATTGAAATATAAGGAAGCGCGTCGTATAAACAAATAATAATAAGATAATATTATGTTTCTTTGAAGTGTTTCACACTTTATATTTTTGTAAATTATTAAACACAATCCAAAATTTCATCGTACCGACGGGACTTGAACCCGCAACCTCCGGAATAACATGTTCCGGTGCTTTTGCCAATTAAGCAACGGTGCGAAGTATCGTTACGACGAAATTAGTGGATTGCATTTGTTAACCCAATTATGCATTGATGGCGCCATCTATGACTTATTCCTTATTCCTTATTCCGGAGGTTGCGGGTTCAAGTCCCGTCGGTACGATGAAATTTTGGATTGTGTTTAACAATTTACAATAATAAGATAATGTTATACGGAACAAACAAAGACGACATTTGTAATTCTGTTGATTAATGTTCGGATCAAAATGCTTCATGTAGAACAACTGTTAATAATACATGTTAATAATACGTTTTGTAATGAAGAGCTCGTTGAATTCAGCACGGACATGAGAGGTGTCATATCCGAAGCCACACGTCTGACTTTGAGAGGGGTCCAACGCCACATAAATGATTCCGACATTCATTTTTGTGCGATCCTGTCCATGTGTTTGTATTTCCTTAAATTACAGAGGGTTTATGTCATGTGAATGGTATTTGGTTAAAGGATCAGGAGGCAGAAATTCATATCTACTTGGGGACTATATAAACACGCTAATATTTATTGGAAAGCAAGAGTATGATCTGAGACGAAACTAGTAATTGTCCTACCAAGACATAAGAGTATTTATGAACTAAAACAGTTTCTAGAATACAAGAACGAAATATTTTTTTACCTAACGTATTTGATTCCACTGTCCAAACGGTCATAGCCTTTTTTTCCAACTTAAAGTAAACCTTATTGAAATATAACGAAGTGCTAGCTAGGTAAGCAAAGTACATAATGTTATTTAATGTAATATAATTCCACGTGGACGTAATTTCGCTAAGCCTAATAGGGAAACATTATATTTCGTTAAATTCCGTAATAAGGAAAACGTTTTTCATTCTTTCTTTGAAATGAATATGCTTTAATAGTATATTACGCAAGATTACTTAGGGAATGCTTTTTGTATTGTTCTTGCTTAATTTAAGGTATTATTATTATCGTAGAGTCTTATTTGCTACGAGCTTTGTATCATCATCATAATTAACAGTATACTTTAAGAGCGATCGCGGGGTGCACTTTTCCATACAAATGTATTCCCCCGTTTCCTCCCTGGAAATTACTTCTAGAGAAAAAATTGTTTCTACAAAAAACAAGGTCTGCTGTAGCTACGCCCCTAACATTTTCTTTTTTTGACCAACCATTTGCAAATAGAAATAAGGCCATTAAAAAATCTTAAAGACGAGATTAAAAAACTTGTATTTCTTTTTGCAGTTGGTTGGTCAAAAAGAACAAATGATAGGGGCGTAGCTACAGCAGACCTTGTTTTTTTTTTGTAGAAACATTTTTTTCTCTAGATGCATTTTCCAGGGAGGAAACGGGGGAATACATTTGTATGGAAAAGTGCACCCCGCGTTACCTCTTAATTCCGCACACAACGTCTTCACCTGATAAATTTTCTAAATCCTTTCTTGCCGCTACCCTTATCATTTTCTTAAGCGTCTTTCTGACTGCTTTTGTGCAAAATTTCACGCTTTTATAACCAGTGGAGCAGGCAGTGCGTAATCTGTCAGTCAGTGTAATAATACACTTGTTATTATTATTTTTGTATTTAGCCTGGCGTGTCTCCCTTTACTTACATTTTCCACACAGCTCTGTCTATTTATGTGTCCTATAGTGGTAAAAAAAGATGCATTCTCCGTAACTCTACTTTTACTGGAATACATTTACATTCATAGGTCTCAATAATTAATTAAAATAAAATAAAAACTAAACATCACAATAATTAAAGTAAAAATTGCTAATCACAAAATAATAATAATATGAATAAATAAAAATGTAACACAAAAAAAAAAATTGTGTATAGTTTAGACGGTAGCTCTTCACGCTGAACCCCGCCTTAATGTCCCTAGGATGCTCGCTGCATTTCCGCGTTGTATGGCTAAAGCAATTTGCTGAATGAGGAACCAGCCCGATCGAGGGTCTCGTCCTCTCTCTTTCAAACGACGACCCAGATTGTGTACGAATTTTATGGCTTCGGACCCCCATGGTCCCGCCGTTTCGACAGCAAACGGAACAAAGTCATACGATGACTCCAGGCAGGCGTACTTTAGGCGCTTGCCTCGGGCAGCTGCCTCCGCTCCTGCCCCAGCGGACTGCTGGGTGGCGAGGAGATGGCAGGATGCAAACGTACTCACACACGTTGCATCCCACACAAGACAGCGCCCTCTCTGCCATGGGACCAGCGTGAGTCCATCGGGGCGTTTGCCGTCTGAGCGTGACAGGCCTGGGGGCTCCAAAATACACGGTACCTCAGCAGACACGAGAGCTCGCCTCAAAATGTCGTTAATAGCATAATGGCGGGGTCTACGGCCCGCGCACCGGGTACAGCTCAGGCCGTGATGACCATTGGCTTCGACCCTTGCCCCGCAGACACAAGAATGGGGCTCGCAGATGGCGCAACCGAGGCGAAGAGCCACAGCAACTCTCACGGAGTCGTTGTCGAGGAGCGTACCCAAATGTGGAGAAGGCAGGGCGTGCAACCAGGCGCCAGACTCAGGTTTCGTTGCGGCATTAAGTCGGGCCAGCTCGATCCCGGTGCTAGAAACCCGCAACTGTGAGACCAAGCGTTTGCAATTTGGGTTATCCCAGCTTCGTTGCATTTTTGGTTTCTCAGGTGGATTACCACTGGAGCACCAGGCTGACCATATGCCAAAAGCCTCCTCGACGTACGGGATGGGGACCGTGTCACCAGTAATGGGTAAAATGTGAGTGACAAGTTCGCCGACACCGTGCGCCGAGGCAAGAAAAGCTATGGGCCCAGTTTCGCGAAGACTGCGCACGCCTAGACCACCATGTCGAATGGGCAGACTGGCTTGACACCACTGACCTTCGCTGAGTTGGACATTTAGCGTCTCTTCCAGCAACTGTTTCAGAGTATTATCGAAGCGTAAGACCTCTTCTGGGAGCTTCCAAGTTGGAGCCGTTCTAATGACGTATGTCATCTTGGGCATCGCGAAACAACTCCTCAGAAGCGTCAATGATACGTGTGCTGGCAGCTGCTGGAAGTGTTCCGCAAGTGATGCCAAAACCCGCGTTTTCTCCCGCATGCAGTCCAGTACGCCCTCGAAAAATATAGGAGCACCCAGTAGACTAAGAGAGGCCTGATCCATGATCTTAAGTCCGGGTATAAGTGATCGAAATCTGTCGATGGAATGTGCGGCTACCGGGCTGCAAGGGAAGAATTCACACTTAGAAGTGTTAACCTCCAGGCCCAGTTCCTTCAAAGCTGGGAAAAGTATTCTTATATCTTCCTCCACCTTGTCTGGAGGTCCACCTATGGTGCCATCATCAAGGTACCATATGTTCAACGGTGACTTTAGGGAATTTATGGCCTTATGTATGGCTAGGCTGAAAATTAACGGACCCAGGGGGTCACCTTGCTGCGCTCCCACCTGGGACATGATACCCACGCCGTTAAAGAAGAGGTTACCTGCTGTCGCATAGCACTGGTGAAGGAAAGGATATATTAGCGGTGTGTGTTCTTTTACTTCTGACAGGATGATGTCTCTCTCCAAGCTGTTAAAAGCGTTGCGTAAGTCCAGTTTAACAAGGACGTCATTGCTCTCCCTGCGCGCTAAAAATGCACGACAAGCGTGTATGGCAGCCTCACAGCCAAGTGGAGTACCGAAACCCACTTGATGAGGCTGCAGATAAGAGGACATAGGGATTTTAACAGCTTCACAGCCTAATTTGGCAACAAGGCGGCGGAAAGTGTTGCCTACAGCGATTGGTCTAATGCCTCCGTCTTTTTTTTGAAGAGCGCACAGAGAACCACCGTATAGGTAAGGGCAAATCTCTGGGTTAAGGTTCCCGCTCAGCAAAAAATTGCAAAGGCGGGTTATAGATTCTAGCAACTTGGGTCCATTGTCGCCGGCCGCTGTAGATGTTAGCTCCTGGAGATGTTCCGGACGCAAACCATCCAAGCCAGATGCTGAACCACGATGAAAGGATATAAGTGCCTCTGCGACATGCTTCGCCTCCACTGTGAGATATATGTCTGAGGGTTCGGGAGCTAAGGGGATGTTAAGCGGACGAGAAGGGGCAGGGTGCTTGTCTCTCAACGCTGCTAATGTGTCCTCATTACGAGGAGCGAAAGAACAGTCTGAGGTAAGCAATCGCGCCGCGCCCCTGAGATCTCCTTCGTAAACCTTTCCTTCTATGGATTTATAAAGGGAAGGCGGTCTGTGCGGCACGCACCCAACTGGCAGTTCCAACTGGCTCCCATCGATATTTGCTTTAACCTTAGCTGTGAGGGATTTCCCATCGACACGGTCAGGCATTCGCAACGCTGTGAAAGCAAAAGACAGCAACGAGATCCAGTCCTTGGGACTGTTGGACTCCAGGCAGTGTTCTATCACCGAAGCCAATTTGCCAGCTGCGAGACATCTTGCGCCCTTTGGTATGTGTCTGAGGACGCGGATTTTCGACTTGAGGGATGGCAAATCAGTGAGGCTAATGCCTGCTGGCTCCTCGTGCGAATGGGCAGTGATGATGGTAACGGAGGCAGGGGTTGCTGAGTTTGACAGAGTAATATCCCTGTGTTTACGGCCTATGTGCACGCGGAGACCATGAGGCGCCGAAAAAAGCTTTCCTGTGTCGGGGCAATGAGGACAGGGGGCTCGCGAGGAGCTACTCATGATTGTGATACGTCAATACAATAAAATTAACTAAATTAATACCTAATGACAACAATCAACTTATAAAATGATTAAAGCGTAAATATGTTTTACATTTCAAACTGAGAACCTCCTCCTTTTTGTGAAGTCAGTTAAACAGAAAAACAATCGTAATACAATGACATATTACATACACAAAAAAACAAACGAACAACTGAAAATGAGAGTGTCAGTTTGACATACCTACCAATAATTGAATACCTATATAATAATATAATTTAATATAGTGTTAAAATTAAAACCTTAACAGTCCGCACTAATTATGCTGAACGGCAATACTAATTATTCTAATTCGGTAGTCCGGATCACAGATCAATATAATATATTATTCAAGTGTGTGAGATTTCGTTAAAAAACAACACGTAAAGCTCCCTCTGTGCTACGTGATCCGCAACTGGGCCGGCGAAGCGATCCCTAGCTGCTAGGCTATTCTGTAAGCTATCTCGACAGCGGAATCCCCGGTGAGATTTGAAATTCGTACTTCGAAATTCAATCGTATCACATTCGTAATACGGCTGAATTTTGTAATACGAAATTCAAATCTCACCGCGGATACCGCTGTCGAGATTGCTTACAGAATAGCCTAGCAGGTCTGGCTCGATGAACGATTGTGAGCGGCTATCAGCGATAGCAATGGTGTTGTTAAAAAGTACTGGTGCCCGTTTATAGATGGCGCTATTATAAAGGATGAATTGTTGGGTTAGACCAAAGTGATTATTATCCTGTGACGTATTTGATTTTCCACAAAAACTCTTCACGAACTTCACACATTGATTTAAATCACACAATCCCAGCACTTCTGTTATAGGTGACGCACAAATAGACTTTCTTCGCCGACGATATCGCCTTCTGTAGGTAGCCGTAAATTATTTTTCAAGTATATCGTCCGTCCTTGTAGATAAAACTGCAGGATAACACTATATCCGATAGAAAGTGATTGGAGTTGCAGGATAAACCCCTATAAACTTGGAAAAACCACGAAATTAATTAAATAAAAGTTAAATTGTGCGGGGGAGTTCTGTTTCACTCGATGGCCTCCTACCCTCCCGTATAAGATCTTTTTCTTATATACTTTTACTTATATATGAATACTAGGTGATACCCGCAACTTCGTTCACGTACACCAAGAATTTTATCACTGTAAAGCTCTGTCAATCAACGTTTGTGAGTTAGAAAGAAAATTATTTAGCCGTTTCAAGTGACAGACGATTATACCCGAAAGTATTTTACATCTTGACAAAAATAGAATAAATGAAAACAAAACAAAAAGACATGCAGTATCAGGTGCTGAAACAGACCAGTCTCAGCACAGTTATTTCAGTTATTTGTAAAAATCATGATTTTATTTTTATAAAAAGTAGCCTATCTATTCTCAAGCTGTAAAGTATATCCTTGCTAAATTTCAGTAAGATCAGATCGTCAATTTAGGCGTGAATAGGGAACAAACAGAGACAAAGTTTACAAACGTTTTTTGTAATATTAGTCTGGATTATACATTAAACATAACATTTGTAACTATAATGTGGTTACTAACTAGGTCAACTGATTTCAGAAACGTTTGGTTTAGCTGCAGTCGCTACATTACTTCAGCGTTAATTGTACCTTAGTTTTCGGCTGCTAGCTGCTCGCTACTTTACGTGACCTATATTAACCAGATGGCTGTCGCTGACTCCAGTTTGCATTAAGTTAAGAATCGCCTTAGACCCTCAAAATCTATACTAATCCGTCCATACTAATACTAATATACTATACTAATAATATTATACATACGTTTGTAACTCTGTCGCTCTGTGTGTTTGTTACCTAATCACGCCTAAACAGACGATCCGATCTTACTGAAATTTAACAAGGAGATACTTTGTAGCATAAGAATAGCATTGGAATGAACATAGGCTACTAAAATTCTTGGTGTAAGTGAATGACGTCACATATCAACTAGTATTCAATATTATAAATGACAGCGGGAATTCCATATAAGCTTATCTGGCTATTATTCGCTTAGCTGGGAAATACATTTTGAGATGTTGATCTCCAATGTTGTTTTTTTGTAGTTATTTTCAGAATCTTAAACAATTACTCGTATTATTTGCTCTTTTTTTATGACTAAACGGTTAAACTGTTTAATTATTTATTGATACAAACTTAATTGATACATTGATGATGATGAAATACTATTTTTATTCTGAAGTAAAATCTAGCTTATGAATCCCCGAATACCACATATTATTGTTGTAATTTTTGTAATTGACTGAGACATTTTCTCTAATTGGTCACAAAGCCACAAAATGTAATCTTACTACACCACTGACTTGCGACTGTCTGGCTCTAGAACGTGTTTCTTCCATAAAGTATTTAAGAATTATCATTGATAATCGCTTTACTTTTGTACCTCATATCAATGAACTGTCCAAACGTATACGTAGGCTGACAGCAGTGTTAAGAAGTCTGCGAGACAGTGCACAGTGGGACATATTGCAAATGCTGTACTACTCGCTGTGCCAATCCTTGATTACGTATTGTATCACTGCCTGGGGTGGAACAAGTAAAACGCACCTAATGACTCTTGAGCGATCTCAGCGAGGATTGCTCAAATGTAGCAGGTGACTTCCACTAAGATTTCCAACCTCCGATTTTTACAGAGAATGCCGAGTCCTTACAGTCAGACAGCTTTATATTCAACAAGCTGTACCAGCATACCCTTATTAAATATGATCCCAACACAGTAAAGCGAATATCACACAATGTGTGTAAAATACAAAAGTGTAATACAGCTTTTGCAAGAAAATTCCTAAAGTTCCTTGGACCGTACCTATACAACAATATAAATAAAGTTAGAAATATCCATAGTCTAACAGCGCACAAAGTTAAACGAAAAATATTCGATCATCTGATCCATATGGACTACACTGCCACAGAAAACTTACTTATCTTATCGATTAAATAAAAAGTAATCAAATACACACAAGCTCACTCGCTCACGCGCGCAGTCACACACACACACTCACTCACACTCACACACACCACACACACACACACACACACACACACACACACACACACACACACACACACACACACACACACACACACACACACACACACACACACACACACACACACACACACACACACACACACACACATTTATACAAATTACTAACCAACCACGTATTAGGTATAAATTAAAATAAATTTCTGAAATTGACTGTCATTACAGTAAAATTTAATCTAATCTAAACTATAATTTTGAAATCTACCATCAAACTGAGTCCTCTACACGGTAGATAACTGGTATCCTATACCACGGGCCTTTGAGCCTAGTTTAGGTACCAGGGCTTCGTTACACCATGTACACTATTATGCCTTTTTCATGAATAAATTATTATTTCATTTCATTAATTTGCGTGTGTGAGAACTTAAATACTTCCTCATAGACATTATGTGTACCGGCTGTGATTCACGTATTTTTAATACCTCAATTGCTGTGTTATCTAGTATTATACTACCATCGTAAAGTATTAGGTATCTCTCTTTGTATTCGTAGTGTGTCTAAGTGATTTAGTGGCAGCATTAGCTCGATCCCAGACCTACGGCGTGCCGATGACGTCAGCATCGGGTGAGGTACAACAACAAACAGCTCTATTTCTGTACGTTCCCAGAAATATACGCAGGCTATTACTTGAACGTAATTATAGTGTTAGTTTGATATTATATATGTGGGGAGTAGAGGTAGGATGAGTGGGCGGTGAAAATAATATAGCTTAAAGTATGTTTCCTAGATAATGATAAGATCGTTGAAAAACTAAAATAACCGACTTCAAATGTCGCGCTATTAATTTTCAGTTCCAATTTTGAGGTGTTTATCTCCATATCTCTGGAGATGCCAATCAGATCTTGATGAAATTATGGTACCACCCCTGGGATATCTTCTTTCCAACAAATAAAATAATCATCATAAACATTCATAAACGGCAAAGTTATCCGCGAACAAACATTTAAAAAAAAATTACAGTCGAATTGAGTAACCTCTTTTGGAAGTCAGCTAAAAATAGCGTATAGCTTTGAAATCGTACTTGTGGCATCAAGGGCTTGGTCTCATAAATGCAACAAACTACTAACTGAAGGTACTAACTGAAGTTCTTATTGCTACAAGTAAATATATATAAAGTAAAAGTAAAATATTGAAACTAGCTTGAAGGCAATAAGTCACTAATGCCAAAAACAATACTCTCCAAGTAAATACAGACAGACGCTGTTTTAAAGATAAACAACTAAAAGTTGTATCCGTTCTTATCTCAAGTCTGTACGAAGTCCTAGTTATTAACAGATAAAAATAAATAGCCGAGCTTATTGCTTAGAAATTCAATTTTAAACGGCTTTTCTTTTGTGCCGTGCGCCAAGGTTCCAGTCTGTATTTAAATTCACTTCGGCACTTGATTAAAATCGATTCTGAACACGAACTAAAATCTTGATGGAAAAACTTGTCTACTTCGTCTGTATTCAGTTAAGATATTGAAACGAGCCTCGGCACGACGACGACGACGAAATCTAACTGGATCGGAAAAGAGTTTATAAAACAAGCCACAGGCTCCAGAACTTTTGCAAACTAAGTACTCCCACCCGACATCGAGAAAAGTAACGAAAAAAACTGTTTTTTTCGCTGAGCCAACTCGTTAGCCGAGCGGTTTTCTCGCTGTAACTACGTACCTGTTAGCCGGTAACTTCGCGGAAGCCGTCACGTATATGAATGTACATTTCTCACCCGCAGATATTCCTGTAAAATCCACGGTGATAACTCGTATAGGTATAAAAATCGCTCCTCAACGCGTCCCGGCATATTCAAAAGGCATACCTATTTGCACGTAATATTTCCTGAATTTGGTCGGTTTTCCCCGCAGCCCGGCGGCCGGCGCCCGCCCGCCCGTCAGTCGCAGGCGGGCGGTCGCCGCTCGCGGTCGGTCCCGCTCGCTTCGCTCGGCTCGCGTGTTTCTTTTTCCCGTCGATGCTTGTGTTTTTTTCGTGCTGTCAAATCCATATGTAAAGTGGTCGATGTGTTCTGCGCCCGGTATCTCTAACCGTTGCGGTACAAATGCGTCACGATAAATATCCCTATAGTTTGCCGAATTACATTTCGGTAATATTCATTCGAATAACAAATATTTCTAATGGGAAACATGTCGCTTACTCACGAAAAAGTTAATTTGCCGAAACGCGAACATGATGTATGTAAATAAGATATTAGTAGGCATGAAGCGTGTCTCGGTATTGATGGAATATATCTAGATGTGCGGTTAGAACCTACACTAGTAATACTCGATCAGGATGCAAAGCCCCGAAGGCAATCAGTGGCATAGCCGTAATAAGTCTGGGACCGAATCAGTAAACAGCTTGGTTATTCCTTTTATGTATTTGGTTTACCTTTGATATCGCACTATTAGGAATTCATAATGGGGGTTTTTCCCGCTCCTTTCTCTCACCACATAAATATTAAACAGTTTTAGGAGCTTAATGTGTTTATCTATTTGTGTCAGTTAGCATTACCGTAAAAACCGTTTACGTTTTGTGGATGTGGAGCCATTGCTAACTCTAAATCGTTTATAAATCTATATTTACCTTATCCGTACGACGCAAACATATTTTTAAACCTCTGCGTTTAATAAAAACATTTAATCAATGTTGACGCATATTTGTTTGGTGTCACGAAAGGGACCTTTTATGGGGTGCTTACAGTTAAATACAGTGAGGTTTAAAGTAAAGTCGAGATACGAGTATGTCAACACGGCGTTACGTCCCGTACATTATACATTCGGCGCACGAAGGGTTTGGAATCATGAAATCTACTGATTTCTTTCTACCTTTTCAACTGTTTTGGTTAACGTATATTTAACAATATACGTAGAGTAGTTACATTAGTTTACAGGTAAAGTAGTGTGTTCGATGTGTTTCGTAGTGTCATCAAATCATTATACAAATTTAAGTGATATTTTCTAAAAACTTGTGTAATGTTATGTACGAAATAATGGTCAACTTAATACGCATATAATCTTTGTCTCTGAAATAATTCAGACATATAAATGTCCGGGGTAAACATTGGTTTTAAAAGCTCTTACAGTTTTGCACCCTTTTTAGTTCTTCTTTTTTTAGGGTTCCGAACCCAAAGGGTACCAACGGAACCCTACTACTGAGACTCCGCTGTCCGTCTGTCTGTCTGTCTGTCTGTCTGTCTGTCTGTCTGTCTGTCTGTCTGTCTGTCTGTCTGTCCGTCTGTCACCAGGCTGTATCTCATGAACCGTGATAGTTAGACAATTGAAATTTTCACAGATGATGTATTTCTGTTGACGCTATAACAACAAATACTAAAAACAGAATAAAGTTAAAAATTAAAGGGGTCCCCATACAAGAAACGTGTTTTTTCGACATTTTACTATAACGCCATCTATGAACGTTTGACTGTATTAATTTTATTAATTACCTATGTGTTGACTTTCACTTAGTTTTTTTCCCCATTAAAATAGAATAGTCCTACTGATGGGAAATTTTTGTTCTCCATTATCCCCACTTGCTACGTTACGACATCTACGAGTGCTACGATGGGCTACTACAGAAAATATTCCGTAGGTATTTCTGGGTTCTCCACTTGTAGTACACAATAATTATATCTTTTATTTATATAAATAGTACATGGCAAAAATGCTGTACATTTTTTAGAAAGGATAGTATTACACTAACACTATTACAAACGAAGTATTATGGTGTACTTTATGGTTTTCATTAATTCTATTATCGATGTTGGACGTTGATAACGGATAACGTGCCTAATACGTGGCTCTATCACCTTAATGAGGTAGTTTACCTTGACATGTGTATACTTTGTACTTATGTTGCTAACGAATGTAAAATGCAGTGCTGTAGTGTAAGTGTTTAGGTACTTTGTTGTTTTTCTCTTGAATGCAGCAATAAACTGAATTTAATAAAGTTCGCGATAACTAAACTGCCCATTCATAATACACTGACTTGCATCCAAACACATTCCAACAAGACTCAAAATCGAGACTATTTAATTTTCAACCGGCGTCAAAGCCGGAGGCGGTTCTCAACTTAACACAATTTTTTTTATGTTTGTATCCTCAGAACTCCGTCATTCGTTTTTTTGTTTGAGAGAATATGCTTCCCGTATGGTCTTATTGTAATTTCATCGAGATCTGATGAGTATCTCCAGAGATGTATAGATAAACACCTCGAACTTAGTACTGAAAATGACAAACGTGGCACTTGAAGTCGTTTTCCAACCAACTTCCAAAAAAAGGAGGTTCTCAATTCGTCTGTATGTTTTTTTTGTGTATGTTTCGCGACTACTCCGTCAATTGTGAACCGATTTGAATGATTCTTTGTAATCGGTAGGGTACGATTCCGAGGTGGTCCCATTGTAATTTTATCGAGATCTGATAAGTATCTCCAGAGATATGACGATAAACGTTTCAAACTTGGTACAGAAATTGACTCGCGCGGCCTGGAAGTCGGTTGTTTTAGTTTTTCAACTATCTTAATTATTTTTGTTTTGTTAACGCTCTTAAATTATTTTGTAGGTTATAATTCCCTTGCTTTAATTTTGCTATAATACTGCGTCCATTGTGGACGAGCCGACATATATCTGTAGCGCTTCGACCTGCGTTCAGAAGACGCCTTACTGTAACTATCAGCAATTCGTTTCAAACAATATCCGCGTTAGCTATTGTAAAAAATAATGTGCAGACATCTTTACTGACATCAATTAAAAATAACAGCAAATATACTTAACTTTAGCTTATTCCATGGCTGAGTCATCCCGCTCAGTTCACACAAAGACATTTCGTTTAGTTCGCAACAGCATGTCTACAAGTACCGTTTCTACATCTCGTGACAAAGAGACCTCGTTCCGTGGCAATAAACGCAGCCTCTTGACGTTAGGTCTGTAGACGGTACGGTAGTGTCAGGTTGTCGCCCCGGTTGCCTGGGTGTACCGACTTTATTTCCGCTTCCTGGTGCGCCTGTTGACCTAACTCACTCGCTGACAACTCACAGCCCTCATATTTTTGAAACTGATTTTTTTTATGCTAAAATGCGTAGCACTTGACCATTATTTCACCTGATGTTGAGTGATGATGCGGTCGATGATGTACCGCGCTTACCCAAAAGATACCTATTCACTCGCGACTTGAAGACCCCTAAGTTGTATCTAATCGGAAACACAGACTCAGGCAAGGAATTCCTATCCTTGGCAGTATGATTGACACTTATACTTTTTAGATATTAAATTCCAATAATAATGTTGCTCTTATAATAATAAATATCACAACAAATAATTGATGTATAATCATTGCACCAATAATTTAATTGCAATATTTAATGGTTCTATTGTCTGTGATTGTTAATCTTTTTATATGCCTGCTCCTAATGCTCACGTAGGTAAAAGGCTTGCACGCCGTTCTAATTTATAATAATATCGTTTAAAAACTAAAAAACAACCGACTTCAATGCCGCGCTATTCATTTTCAGTACCAATTTTGAGATGTTTATCTCAATATCTCTGGAGATACTTATCATACCTCGATAAAATTACCATGGTACCACACTTGGGATATCTCCTTTCGAACAAAAAAAGAATAATCGAAATCGGTTCATAAACGACGAAGTTATCCGCGAACAAACATAAAAAAAAAAAAAAAAATATACGGTCGAATTGAGAAACCTCCTCCTTTTTTTGAAGTCGGTTAAAAAAGAAACAAGATGATATTTAGTGTTACGTTATATATCCTTTTCATTTCATCACAGAACAAGCAATAAAAAAATAAATGCTTCCATTACCTTTATTACCCTATTATATGAGGAACTTAAAAGAAAACAATGAAGACATATGTTGTTACGTTATAATATCGCCTGCTCTCTTTATGCTAGCAAACAAATCCTACCCCATTAACTTCCTAGCTCTAAGTAATCAATCAGGGCGGTAATAGTTGTAGAAATCCAGCAATTTTTAGTATAATGTTAACAATATTAGCACTAAATATTTGCTGTTTCATTTAGTAGACATAAGTTGCAATTTAACTCATTTAACCATGCACTTGGAGTGACGATGACTATAAAGAAAACTGATTCTATATTAATCTGTGGTGCGGGTTCCGTAGTGACTGGTTACTATTCTGTGGTGCCAGTTCCGTAAAGACTATTCACTATTCTGTGATGCGGGTCGCGCGCCTCGAGGTATAGGTGGCTTCATTTCCGTGCGACGCGACGCTAGGGCGACGTTATTAAGGCTAGCTCAGACTATAATAAGATTGTTTAAAACACTAAAAATAACCGACTTCAATGCCGCGCTATTAATTTTCAGTACCAATTTTGAGGTGTTTATCTCCATATCTCTGGAGATACTTATCAGACCTCGATAAAATTAACATGGTACCACACTTGGGATATTACCTTTCCAACAAGAAAAGAATAATCAAAATCGGTTCATATACGACGAAGTAATCCGCGAACAAACATTAAAAAAAAAACGGTTTAATTGAGAAACCTCCTCCTTTTTTTGAAGTCTGTTAAAAAGGCATTATATTCTGTTGATGTGATGCTGAATGTAGCATAACGGTTTATAGATATTACCGTTACACCTAAAAATATACTGCATAAAACAATCTCACTGACAACCGTGACCTAACTTAGAGAGTAGTTCTACATTCTCAAATCATACTTTTAATGGCGATCGAGAGGTCGTGAGTTTGATCCCCACCCATGGCACTATCGACGTGAACCCACTACAGACACTAGCATTTTAGCTTACTTGAAGGGGGTAACAAGAATATTAGTAATGTGCTACCCACATTGCTAATATTCTTGCTATTAAGCTTTAAAACAAAAATAATAATAAAAAAATGAGAACGTTTAAGAGCATAATAAAAAGTTTATTTTGAAATAATCCATCCATCCATCCACTTAATGGGTTAAAAAATGATGTAAATGTGGAAGAGATAATAATGTAATATTTGGTTTTCTGTAGTATTGTATACCTGTCTTTATTTACTACGTTTTGTAAAATCACATTTGTCATACGATACTAAACTTTGTATATAAAATGTCTTATTTGGTGTCTCAGTCACAAAAATCGTAGTAGTGAGATCTGGTCCGAAGAGGTCGTAGGACTTTATTTTCGGTTCCGTTGCGATGGGCGGCCAGGCAGCGAGGGCGGGCGGTGCATCCGAGGACGCATCGTTTCTGTTCTTTGTTTCGAGGGACTGGATTCATCGTTCTAAAATGGCACTGCCTACTTCATAAATTTCAATGTATAGATTTAAAACATATTTCTGACGCACGATTCGATGATTCAACGCCTGAATGTAAATAAGCTTTCTCGACGATTTTGGCTCACATTCAAGTAAATAGTGGTAATTCAGCTTCAGATTTTTCTTTTCTGAATACACCATTATAATGCCCCATTTAATCATTAATATTTGATTCATCAATTGAAAATGTATAATTTCAATCTCGTTTCGTATTCATTAATCCAATTACCTATTCACAACCACATCCCGACCCCAAAAGAGTGTATTGACCTGCTCAAATAATACTATGTGACAATCAATACGTTTCTATCGGCTACGAAGCGCTACGGTGGCCTACAAAGGCCTACGAATGGGGACAATACCTCACAATGCCCACATTTCCATTGTCCATGTGGCGCCGAATGTCGTCCCATAATAGAGCAATCTGACAGCTTGACATGATACGAGCTTCAATAAAGGAGTTACCTTTGCCTCAGACTGCCTCTTACATCGTCATCTATTTGGGGATAAGATTCTCGAGTGAAATATAACAGGTTATTATTATCCTGTTTGAAGATGTTTAGAAATCGAGTTGGGATAGTGCGATTTGTAGATTTAGTTAAGACTGATTGAAGTACTTCCTCTTACTACCACCACGTAGTAATTAGTTAAGCTAGTATTATTTTTAACCAACTTCAAAAAAGGAGGTTTCTCAATTTGACCGTATATATATATATATATTTATGTTTGTTCGCGGATAACTTTGTCGTTTACGAACCGATTTTAATTATTCTTTTTTTGTTGGAAAGGAGATATCTCAAGTGTGGTACCATGGTAATTTTATTGAGGTCTGATAAGTATCTCCAGAGATTATTTTTTTTAATATAAAGATTACTCGCAATGTGGTTGGCACATTACTAGTATTCTTGTTAACCCCTCCAACTAAGCTAAATATGCTCGTGTCTGGAGTGGGTTCACGTCAATAGTGCAATGGGTGGGGTGGGGATCGAACTCACGACCTCTCGATTGCCAGTCCGACACCTTATCCATTGGGCTATTGCCGCCTTGTTATATTGTTATATTCCGTCACATACTCCACGAAATAATATTTTTTTTTTACTTTCCACATCCATGCATTTCACATTGATAAAAGTATAAATAAATCTGGCAGCGTGCACTCGCTGCGAACTATTTTATATATTTTATGAATAGTATGGCTTTCAAGCGGTGCTTTACCTCTGCGCTCCAGGAAATATTGCGCTTTTCGCTCGTTATCGAGTTAACGTCCAATGTTTTACTCACATAACAGCTATTCTTAGTTTTTTTCTTTTCACTAGTATATATTAGTAAAAAAATATATTCAACGCCAGTCGTTATAGCTCATATGTACGTTGATATTATGACATACTCGTATGTAATATACGCACAGAAAAAGCAAATTTTATTTGATAACATATTATGCTGTCATATTGTATTAATACATGTTACCGAAAAATAATTTTCAATGTATATTTAAGTAAGAAATTCTATATTTATCCTTTATCTTAAGAGGGATTTTCTTCTTAATTGCTGTGACAAATAATTTCTCCTATAAAAGTGGATTCGTTTCCCCCCAGTGTAATCATTGAGGATGAGAAAAGCATGAAATGAGAGTGGGTTGCATACTCTCAAGATTCTCTCGGGGACAGATCGGATGACATTATCTATCTAGCTAGACATACTTGCTATTACTTTGTCACACTATATACTTTGCTTGAATATAATGTAAGTAATACTCTTAGGGCCAGTTTCACCGGTGATTTATATTAGAAACGAATATAGATTAGAAACTTATCTGACTGATTTTTGAAAGCTTTTGTATTACGTTGTACTATTATCTGTTCTGTGGTATGGTGTCATCTGTCAGATAACTATCTAAGACTTTAACATGAACAGGTGAAACTGGCCATTAATACGTTTATTTGTAAGTCGGAAGATCGTCCATATTTTCCGTGATAAACAGTACACCTGTGTATAAAATTACATGATTCAGTAGTGTTTTTATCGTTAACAAATAAACTAACTGCTGTTCTATATCCTAGTTTAAGTCCAAATAATGCAAACTAAGGGATGCTTAGATGGTTTGGACATCTAGAGAGGATGGATGAAGAAAGACTGACGAAACAGATTTATGAGACGAGTGTGAATGGGGCAGCCGGTAGAGGCCGACCTAGGCGAACGTATCACGACCAGATCGGAGACGTTTTAAAGAAAGGCCAAGTCAAAAGTACCTATAACCGGCGAGCATGTATGAAGGCGCTCATGAAAGTGGAAGAAGCGAAAGAGGTATGTCAGGATCGTAGCATGTGGGAAGAAGTAGTCTCTGCCTACCACAACGGGAAAAAGGCGTGATTGTATGTATGTATGTATGTATGTAATGAGATACCTAATTGTTTACTACCAATTGTTCTCAACGTTAGTATTGTATACTTAGTAAGAGTACCAGTTAGTATGTACTAACTCGAAACACCATTATTAGAATTAATGCTCTCTGAAATCGCAATATAAACTTTAAACGGTGTGTGCCTACAGTTAGGTAGGCAATATATTAGAAATTTCATTTCATTGTATTCATATATTAAAATATAATAGTTTAATATTTAGGTACTTGTGCATACCAATCGTAAATGAGACACAAAATTAATGTGGGTTGTCTGCGAACAACAAACAATCTACTGAACTGATATTAAAACATAGTTTAGTTACGTAAATATAAACTTGATGAATTTTCAAACTGTAGGTATCGAGACCACTTTATCTAGGAAGTCGATATGTACATTTAAAATTTAAGAGATGGTGTGATAAATTAATTGAAGTGGAATATCTTAAAACAAAAATATGTAATCATCGTCATTTAACATCAGGTGAGATAGTGGTCAAACGCTTGCTTATCTACTATAAAAAAAAAATAAAAAAAAAAGACAGACGGACAGACAGACGGACAGACAGACAGACAGACGGACAGTCAGGCGGACAGTCAGACAGAAAGATAGACAGACGGACAAGAAAGTGATCTTATAAGGGTTCCTTTTTTTACCTTTTGAGGTGCGGAACCCTAAAAATATGTTATAATTTTTTTTTATTGAATTGCTGCTGTTGTCATTAACAGCTGCTGTAGCATGTAGCACGTGACTGCACTGTGCCCCGTGTTTAGATGTTAAGAGTCACATTTCCATTTAATCTTTTGGACACTAAAATGTAATTTATAATTAAAGATAATGGATGACGAAAACGTATAACTAAAATGATAATAGTTTATGAATGCATAATCGTGAGCTAGTGGACATTCTGTGAACCTGGCACGTCCGTCGATCGATAGCGAGCAACGAGCGGGTGCTATGCTGTCGGTGTGATGAGCATCCTATCATAGCGATATATCGATATCATATTTAGAAACATTCATTTCATAGATTATATACGATCGATTCTGTATGTAATATTGAAGAGTGTGCCCTGCAACACAATCAAAATGCCTTCGGAAGAACAAAGGTACGGACTTGCTTAGCTTTTTTGTTCTTGATTGTGTTCCTATTTCTAGTAAGCGATTATTTTCTCACTAGTTATAAATACTTAGTACTCATATATCGGAATGCTACTCTGGCTGAATCTTTTGCTGTGTTGCCCGTAGTTACTTATTTCCTCAAATAGCAAGTAAAATAGGTTTTAGTAAGTGCGTGCTACATCACGGACAAGATTTTCATCTTATATGAGGTGAGATGATGGTACATCATTATGCGTAAATAACGACTTGGATGAGCAATGTAACGTTAAAATCAATTTTGCTGTTTCATGCCAAAAAGATCCTAATTTTACATCAAATAAACAGTGTAACTGTTTATAACGTCGTTCTTTATAACGGTAACCTTCTTAAAAAACAGAAATTGGTCCAATTCGGTTGGGATATGTCAACATACATTAATACACTCTTTATGGCGCAACACACATTCTGTATTACGAAGAAATAAGTTCATATTTAGACGCCAGCAAATGTATACAGAATTCAGAAGTATTTAATAGTGTAATTATTTTTATAATCAGCTCACAAAAGGTCCCGACACTTCCGACTAAATCTTTGTTTTGCCGAAATTTCTAAGAAAGACACCGTATTACTAAAGTTTGAAGTACTCTTAACTATTTGGAAGTTTTCGTCTTCAATTATTGGTAACCGAAACTGATTTATAAGTAGTATATCTCAATAAGGTCCACCCCAAACTTGATGAAGCATTCCTTACAGAACAATGTTTGAAATTTCAATATGCCGTTTTAAACCCACCCCTGCAATGGACGGCCCTCTAAACACAGACATATTGATTTTTTAACTAACCCCCTCTGACAGATCGATACCTACATACCCTCGCTCCGATAGTTATGTTATTATTGCGCTATAATAAAATTATGATATATTCAATTATATGTCTAATAGCTCTGCCACGCTGCAGTGTGCTCGATATATTGTTATTGTCTTTCAGCCTTGGTCTAATAAGGTTGTTTGTTGAAAATTGTAGCGTGATAGTGTTCTTTACAAGCTTTTATTTAGTTTCACCTGTTCCAGAGTCTGTCTGTAATCTCAATATCAATTCTTGCATGTTAAAGACCCACTTTCTATGTTTGATTCGGCTGAAATTTTGCATACCTACACGTTTAAATCGGATCATAATCTGGATGAAGTCTGGATATGGATAATGGAGATGGAAGGTGGCCATAGGATGTTCAAAACTACTTACATATGATAAACCCGTCGTCTTTGAACTCGTTGGATTTGTCTTGACAAGAGCTCTGGTCCTAGATTATATAAAAGCCAATGAGCATATATTTAAAAAGTTATTTGAATATAACTATTTACTGAATTTTTTTTGGAAAGACAATGGAAATTTTCTGTACATATATTTATTAAAATGTATACGATGTATAAACGAAAGTCCAAAGAATAATCCTTGAAAATATATTGTTTAGTGTAATCCACACTCACTCCTTTTCTTTTCATTCCAAAGGTCAGCTAAAATGAATTTATTGTAAGGTTTTTTAGTAACATTAAAATAACATGTAAAACTAAGTTTACACAATGTGTTAGTAAAATAGGGCCCCAGTTCTCGGTTAGGTCTGGTCCCGAGTGCTGGATATTTATGGGCTCATTAATCTTACGCGGCGACATCAACACTGAACTAGGGGTTCTGATCTACATTTCTAAGTCACATAATGGCGTCTAATTTGCTTTTCTCATTGACACAATAAATTCGCGTCAATACATACTGGAACTTTGAGAAACAAAACTGAATTTTGCGCGTCATTGCTCTGGAGGCCAAATCCGAAATTATATATCCGAAAGTTTGGGCCCGACCGAAGCACGACCCAATTTGCCGATGACCAAATACGAACAAAGTTCGGACATTTTTGACATAAAGTAACAGTAAAACTCCTATCAATATTTTTATAGAAGTTCTATATTCTTCGTTTAGTAGGGTTTACGATACAACAAATGTCAAATTAATTTCGTTCGGACTGAATGATAAGCTAAACCGACCGACCGAAACCAATGTGATTCGTAGAAGGAAACACCCGATAATTTCGACCCATATTTCGGATTACCACTTTGGAGTAAGCCTCCTGTGCCCGTTACCGCTACGTTTACAAAATCAGATGTTAATTCTCACATTTCATATGATTTCTCTGTATACCTTACTTATTTGGACCCTTGAAACAGCAAAACGTTAACAGAATACTAAGTAAAAATCAAATAAAATGGAAATTCTGTATAAAGAATGTTTCTACGTATTTATTATACCGATCCCAATCCTAAGATTGCTTAATTAAGCTATATAAACATTTCGAGATAAATAGAGTCGTCATTACCATCAAAGGCTGAATCCCACACAATTTCGCTATCCACTTCAATCACCGCTGATAAGCCTTACTTATAAACAACCCTTGATTGAAGGTCAACGGACTCTGAATACCCTTAACGAGAGCTAAATTAGAGTTACTTGATCTTATGTGCTATTTTTACATGCGATGGTTAGTTATAAAGCTTGTTAGGGTCGTTACACACTATGATTCATCAACCTTACTTGTCAATAATTTGATTTCTATTCTTTATTTACCATCCAGTGAAGATGTTTTAATGTTTTCATTACATCTTGACTAATTAAATTGTAATAAGCTTTGGATATTCAATAAAACCATTGCAATAGATATGTGATATTCTAAAATGTATTAATGCTCTTTCAGATTCTGAGTCCAAAGAGTCGAAGGTATTATTTAATAAACTCTTAATTCAATAACTAGGGGTCAGTGGTCTAGACCTAACATTAGGTGTCGTGGTGACAGTCAGTTGATGAGAAAACTGGAACTAAGGGGAGTCGGAACTGTGCTATCTCATAATATGAAGCAAACTCACTGAGCAAAGTGCTACTTTAGCTTACTACTCTATAGTCACTGGTGTCGATCATTGAAGCATAATTTCTGTCTTTCAAGTAATTTTTTCCGTGTCTTACTATTAGTCAGACAGTTCTGTTTCTATAATATTATTTTTAGCCATTTTGTCCCTCTGTTGGGCAGAACGTCTACAATGTATTGTAAACAAAATTCTTTACTGTGACACTTCTTAGCCTAAAACTACATATGTACAATTAATAAATAATAGTTATAGTGTAACACACACCGGGACAGTTGCTTAATCTTTACCAAGCACAAGTCCGGTCGTGTATGGAGTACTGTTCTCACCTTTGGGATGGTTCTGCCAAATACCAGCTGGAGACACTTGAAGCTATTGAGAGGAGAGCCAAGAAACTCATCAGCGACGACCTACTAGTAAGCAAGAGACTCCAGAGTCTCGCGCATCGCCGCAAAGTCGCTTGCTTATCGGTTTTCTATCGGATACATTTCGGAGAGTGTGCAATGGAACTGCATGATTTAATTCCACCATCCCCATTTTATAATCGGACATCCAGAGACACTAAAAGGCGCCACCGATTTATGGTGGATATACCATCTACCCGAACGAAGCGATTTGCTTCTTCGTTCATCATACGAATCGCCAAGGAATGGAATACCCTGCCTGAGTCTATGTTTCCGGTTAAGTACAATATGGGGGTCTTCAAATCGCGAGTAAATAGGTATCTTCTGGGTAAGCACGCTCCATCATCGATCGCATCATCACTTAACATCAGGTGAGATAGTGATCAAGTGCTACCCAGTTCGGTATAAAAAAAAAACCAATGGGAGGCCTTATCGCTAACAGCGATTTTCTTTGAGGCAACCTTTGGATGGACAGGACTTTATAAAATACTTAAGACGGAGGTCTTCCTCCGTTTACCTACCCTCTTTCTATACATCACGCTTGAAAGATGTGGGCTTGCCAGTAATTCCTAAAGGAGCTTTAATAACATAACAACTAACGTTACTAATAATACCCCTAAGAAATAACAAGCCATTAGTCCTATTATTTCTTTTATATAGTGAGTAGCGACTGTTCCAGCCATTAGAGGCAGCCTTGACACCGACACTAGAACGTAAGCCATCATGATACTCGATGTGTGACGTACAGACGGACAGATAAGGAGCCGCTACACGCTTGCATATCACACTTGAAAACCATCAACATTGTCTTTGATACGCCCTTTCATGATTGACGAATCATTGGTAGGTAGATATTGATTGTTTTTAGGCGTGATAGACAACTGTCTGTACGTTCTTTAACTATAGAGATAACAAGCTAGTACTGCTATCATTATTCTACACTATTCTACACTACACTATTCTATTTATATGAGTCAGAATAGGATGTATGGGATTGGATTAAGGCTCTATTGGTAGCGGTGTGCCTCAATCAGATACTGGGGAATATGTTACAAGACTTATGGTAATATTAGTTGCGCCCCGTGACTTCGCTGGCGTTAAAAAGTAGCCAATGTTTTATACTTAAAACTCTGGCTCTCGCTTATAATTTAGAATCAAGATTTGACGCACACTAACAGACATACACATATACTAACACGGAAAGTTAAATAAAAGCTTGTATTGTTAGCATACATCAATGGAAATGCCTCCACCCGTGTTACTGAGTATGAATATCATTTGGATCCCATTGAGTCCGTGCTTCAATAAAGTCACCGTCGCGTCTCAAATCACATCACTTCCCTACCAAATTGTATTCACTGATTGAATCGCCTGCGAAAGGTATTACTCTCACACAAGAAAAGAAACTATAGAACTTTAGGTATATAAAATGGATAACTTACGGATGAAAAACCGCTACGTATTCTTTTTTGTTGTTGTTTAATGTCGCAATTTGTGTATTCTAGTCCTAAACAAACACAAACTTTACCAAAAATCTTCTGCCTCGGAATTTCTTGACTTAGAAATGTTTTTCAACTTATATTTTTGTCAAATACAAAAAGATTTTTACATGAAAGTTTGAAGTTTTGAATTTGTCTGTGCTTTCTGCTACCAAAGCTATTGACTACTAAATAATATAATAAATAAATAATGAACTGATTTCTCTACATTTTTAAATTTAAGCGTCCATTAGAGAGGTCCTGAAAGTTATGGTACATTTCAAATTCGAGACTTTTCGAGATTCTATGGCAAATTTGACTAAACAAAAGACCTCAACGAGTCACAACACTCGCGTGGGAGGGACGTGAAGTCTATGCTTTCAAACGTTTTTATCAAGATTTGCCTATAAAGCAGTTTCTCATAAAGTAGTCCATTAACTAATACAGCCTCCTAAAGCAGTCATTGAGTCAGCAGTAACATTGTGACCCTAAACTTTCAACTAGAGTAACAGTTCTCCAACAAAGGCCCCAAGCAGAGCCAACAATCGTGCTCGACCGGAACACACGGCTGTAGGACCAACAGAGGCGATTCCTCACTCGATTCCTCCCGATTGTTTGTAATAGTCCCCGGGGAGCCAGAATAATGGACCCTGCCTCTCAGGCAGAACTTGTCTAACGACGGTCCCCGAGCCCGACTGTTCGGACGATTAAACAAACAATCGTTGGTGTATCTACATTCTTGATTAGGATCCGCTTTGATTTTTGTGAGGCATTGTAGGAAACCGGTATTATTAACAGGTTAGGGTCTTAGGTAAGATTTTAGGGTCGGTCTTTTTATATAGTTGCTAACGTTACATAAATATTTAATATCAAACGTACATTTCTCGCCTTAATAATTAAGATAGTTTAAAAACTTAAAAAACCGACTTCCATGCCGCGCGAGTCAGTTTCAGTAGCAAGTTTGAGACATTTATCATCATATCTCTGTATCTACTTATCAGATGTCAATAAAATTGAAATGGAACCACCTTGGAGATGAACTCTACCTGTAACAAGAATAATCATTTAAATCTATTCATAATTGGCGGAGTAATCGCGTAACATACAGACGAATTGATAGCCTCCTGCTTTTTGGAAGTTGGTTGAAAAGTAAGGTATCAATTAATACCAATTTTCGAACTTGCGTTTGTTCGGGGAAAGTTATCTCCGTAACTTCACATTAGTACAGACAGTTAGTACAAGGTCTTTCAATACCCTTTACTATTCACAGTCCGCACATAGTTACCGGAACAATCTTCCGTGTTAAAAGTTAGTTTGCCGTGTATAATCTTACTACCTTCGTCCACCGGTGATTTCACTATAATGGTCGGGTATCGTGACAAGTTAATTACGATCATACTTTACAAAATAGCCCTTTGGAGGCTTTGTGCGGAAAAACGGAAAAACCCACGACAGAAACTACTGCAGTAGTTGTTTCATCAAAGGCTTTTTTTCTAGACTGCGGTGCTAACTCTTACAATCAGAAAAGGCTATTCGAATAGTAAGGCGTTTTTCTAGTTAGACTTGGGCCTATTGATAGAACAATTTTAACCGTTAATTTCGAAGATTAGCTGTTACAATTGTTCCAGCAATAAGCCCATGTCTTATTAAAAATATCTGTTAGTCATTGTGGTCTAAATAATGGTTTAAACTTAATTTATTTTGACAAGATTGCATTTAAAACGATATCTATTATGATCTACTACGAAATTAAAATCGTAGCAAACGACGAAAAAAATCTGCGAGCGTTGCTTAACTGGACAAACTAGACTTAGCAAATACATAGAGATACGTGTCAATATAGAGTGCGTGTAGGGTTTATTATTGTTTCATTAGACACGACCCGAGGCCCTTTCTAAGCAAATATTGGGTTTGGCTTGTGATTTCAACTTGAATGTGTGGCCTGTAGCTGAAGCCAACCGGCCAGCGAAGGCGAACTCTGACTGTTTCAAACAAAGTTAGGATAATGTTTAAGTTTGTTTAATAGACCTGGGATACACATGTAATACCGATACAGGGCATGTAATACAAACTGATTCACAGTATCATATCCATGTTGAATAGTAATTTAATTCAGGTCAACGCGAATTATCGATCGCTTGGACTATTTTATACCGAGCATTATAAAGGCCCTCTCAGGGCTAGAGTATCGAAAGACGAAATATAAAGCGCTCAAATGGATGTACCAATTCCGATGCGGTAGTTTTATACAATAGCTATGATATAATGAGATACTGAGATGATTCTTAGCTGTACTTGAAACCGTGTTCAGCCATTTAAAGATCATACTGCAGCTTCACATCAAGCTAATAGAACAGCCAGTAAACTAATACATTCGTAAAGAGCTTCAAAATGTTTGTTTTATCGGGATTTGGCTCATTAAATCTGCGTTTGACACTAAACAGCAGATTTGCAAATCGTAAGTTCCTCGCGTGACTTGTCAACTACTTACATATTTACATAAATATTTGTGTACGACGCGAACTTTGACCCACTTGAAGTTCCTGGTTGAAGATCTGAATAGAACTAGAAATAAATTTAAATATCGATACTTATAATACGTTTTATTAAGTGAAAAAAAAAAATTACCCCAGATAGTAGGTACACTGACGCATGGGGGCAAGGTTCGCGTGGCGTTAATATATTTAGTACTAGCTGATACCCGCGACTTCGTTCACGTACACCCAGAATTTATCGCTGTAAAGCTCTGTCAATCAACATTAATGTAATCTGAGTTATTTAGGTTATGTGTAATCGTCGTGATTTTATTTTCACAAAAAGTAGCCTGTGAGGATGAACTTCATTCTATTAAGTATCTTTTTGTTAAATTTCAGTAAGATCGGATCGTCCGTTTAGGTAATTTTGATTAGGTAACAAACAGAGTTTTTATAATATCAGTCTGGATATTTATTGCTGCACTTTGTCGCAACTCTCACCCCTATATTTACTGATTTGTTGTCTGCAGTACAGTACTCCCCCACATTTGCCCTTTCTCGCCAAATTGGCACTACTACTACTGCTACTACAATTAGTTTATCGTGGCTGCCCGCTTGGAGTGTAAATCCGAGATTAACCGCACGCAACGCGCAACCTTTTGTGGTTTCCACGCCATTTCGTCCGAGTGAGCAGTGGGCCTCTGGGCCTTTGCTGGCTAACACAGGGTTAGAACATTAGTGACGGCACTTACGCCCTTGAACTCGATACTTTTCCGGGTCGGATTAGACTTTAATCGTGACGGCGGTAGTTATCAGTTCTCTGATTATTGCTGATGATTCTCTGTGAAAGTTTGTAGTTATTGCCGTCGGTAAATTAGGAATACTTTGTATGCTGTTGCGACCGTGGCCCTACTTGGCTATTGAGACGTGTTGTGACAAGATGATAACATCAAGCGTGACCGAAGGTATATAATATATTTCATTTCCAGACAAGTTTCTATTAACCAAGTAAAGTTTTTGGGCCGTTTTTGTATTCAATCGACACTTTGTTGACTCAAATGCGAATTGAATTACGTGATTTAATTAAAAGAAAAGCGTAACGCTGCATATTCATGTTATTTCGAAATATCGTTTGAAGAGAATATTTAAGAAAAAATATTGGCTTTTACAGCCGTTCTATTTATTGTGAGCCATTTTTTGACGAATTAATTTTTCTTATGCATATCCCGGGTTATTTTTTTCATTTAATTAGTTCGTGTTACCTTTTATATCAATTCCATAACATTGTAATCACCCTGCGACCAAAAAAAGCCTTATTAAAGATGCCAATTCATTGTAAGTATAATTACTACAATAAATAATAAAATAAATAAATATTACAATAAATAAAATCGCAGAGTGTTCCGTCTATGAGCAGTCAGCAATCCATATAAATCGTAATAACGAAATAAGATGTTTCGAAACCGTATGTTTACACGTTTACACGTAACACAATTCCGGGCCTAAGTACCTCAGAAATAGCTCAGAATTTTCCCCGCGAGGGAATTCAATGTGTAAGGAACAGATTGTGTCTGTCAGATGTCTGCTTTGGGGAACGATCGCGGATGTACGGATCCCACTGTTAGCCGGCCGGCGTCTTATGGGATGTTATGTATCTTATGGGATGTTGTGTGTCTTATAGGCTGAGTGACTGTGGGCGATTTTGTTGTGAGGAACAGATTCCAGGCGGATAACATCGTCACTGCTGAGAAAGAACATGTGAAGAGAGAACGCTGGGTGCACTCTTTCATACAAATGTATTCCACCGTTTCCTCCCTGGAAAAAGCTTCCTGGAAAGAGCAAATTTTGTTTCTACAAAAAATCAAGGTCTGCCATAGCTACGCGCCTTTATCATTTGCTTTTTTTGACCAACCAATTGTAAAGAGAAATAAAAGCCTTTTAATCTCCTCTTTAAAATGTTTAAATGGTCGTATTACTATTTGCAATTGTTTGGTCAAAAAAAGAAAATCATAGGGGCGTAGATACAGCAGACCTTGATTTTTTGTAGAAACAAATTTTTCTCTAGAAGCATTTTGAGGGAATGCGGGGTGTACTTTTCCATACAAATGTATTCCCCCGTTTCCTCCCTGGAAAATGCTGATAGAGCAAATTTTGTTTCTACAATAAATTAAGGTCTGCTTTAGCCCCTATCATTTGATTTTTTTGACTAACCAATTGCAAAGAGAAATATAAGCCTTTTAATCGCCTCTGTAAGATTTTTGAAGGGTCATATTTCTGTAATATATTTCTATTATATGTTCTAACCTAACCTTGCCATTATTAAAAAACAATGAAATGAAAATGAGTTCAGTTCTTTAAAGTGTCTACAATCATAAATTCGCTTCAAGTCTTGTTTCGGTAAATCCATACAAATGTTCGTGGGCGACGTGGGTGGGGCAAATCTAATTAACTATATCGATCTCTGTTTTGAGCTAGACTCAGACAGACTCAAGAAGCCTATTACCAGGTACTCGTACACGTCGCTAATACGTACTTATTCTGGGGATCTTCTAGTCGCGAATGAATAGGTATTTTCTAGGCAAGCGTGCTACATCTTGGGCGACATCGTCATTTGACGTCACGTGAAATTGTGGAAATAATACCTATAAACGTATCGTACGCGTAGGTATTAGAGCACACACATTATGTATAATACGATTTATGATTTATTTTCGAAACATAAGATTAGCTGGTTTGTAATAAGATGTTTATAGTCTAGGAAAGTGACCCTTGTATCCCACACGCTGTGTTATGGAAACCAGCTTCTTTCTGAGGCACTTACAAAATTATTGGAGTTTACTAATCCTTACGAAACGACTTTTATATTTAGCCCCCTTGACCTTGACCACAATAATAATTATTATTAAGGAGAAGACTCCAGTTGTGCGTCGGAGCTGACACATTTTTATTACTATTTTTTGGATCTGATAGTAAAAAATCTAACACATCCAAAGTTTTATTATTAAGCTGGAGAGGGACAGATAGAGAGAAAGAGATACTGCTATAAATAAGTAAGATTAAAATAATAATGTTGATCTTTATCTTAGCAACTGTTCATCTTCGCACACGGACATCATAGGAAAATTGCATTTCCAGACACAAATAAAAGCAACAAAAGATGAGATTTAAGTAAAATATCATTAAGTGTGTTTCACTTTGAATCTAATAAATGATTCAAACAGCGTACCGATCTCAGTTGATCACAACCCCTGCATTAACATGTGAAAGTGCATCACAAAGTGTGCAGCTAATGTGCACAGTGCACTCATTTTATCTGAATTACGTTATAAATATAAGTATGCAAGCGTTCACAATTTTTAGGACGAATGAGAACAGATGTTTTGATTTTTACCTTATCGAATTCCAACAAATACAGTACAGCATTGACAGCATACACTATATCATATACATATTGTTGCAAGATATTGAGCAAAGACTTCTATAGATAAATAGGCAATAGATCTGTGTGTATTATTAGAGTATATTTTGTTTAAATTGTTTCTGTTCTTTTGGTGTGCAAATAAAGAGTTTATCTATCTATCTATCTGTGCCCGCGTTTACCAAAATGGCTGTGCATTTTGTTGATACATTTAAAATTACCTAGTTACAAGGGTCTCGGTGAAGTTTAACGTACTATGATTCCCTTAGCCAAAAAGACTTCCAAACGCAAAACCGTATGTACTCATTGAATGAATAAACGAATTATACTCATTAGAGGTTAAAATTAACACTGTTGTATCACAGAATCACAGGCTTAATTAGCTACAGCTTAGAGCATAGTATACTAGCTTTAATGACGTCACGACTTGTCACAAGTCGCTCGCTAATTGTGATAGGAAGGCGACCTCCCGCGCCGGTCATTGACGGCCATCGGCCAACAAACAACGGCCAGTAACATTACATCCGTCACTACGTCCGCGCGCGTCAACCAGAATCAATAGGAAACAGGAAAAACAAATTCAGTTTTGATTTTGGAACGTCTGCATCCTGCATCGCCGTTCTAAAAAAAAGAAAATCCGTGGAGAAACATTTTTGGTTAACGGCCAGTCACATCTTCCCAATTTTTGTTCTTCTTTTGTTTATCGTTTTTAAAATTAGTATAAATGTGTTCGGTAGTGCAGTGTGTGCAATGACGCGATAGTGTTGTGGTGTTGATGGTGTCAGCGGAGGCAGGTGGCATGGTGAGGATGGGCATCATCATAGGGACCTGCGTGCCTGATGCAGAGCAGGACGCGGCGGCGTACGGCGCGCAAGTGCGCCGCCCGCCCAGGAGGATACTATACGGTAATTGTACTAGTTATATTCTATTCAAGAGTAAGGTTTATAGTAAGGAGGTTATTCATTTTGACATAATATGAAACAAAGTCGCTCCCGCTGTCTGTCTGTCTGTACGCTTAGATCTTTTAAACTGCGCAACGGATGTTAATGCAGTTCATCGATAGATAAAGTGATTCAAGTGCCTCAAGAAGAAGGTTTATAATAGAGATGATGAATATAACTATCAACCATTAAAATAAACTAATATTCAAAATTAACCATAATATTCAATAAACAAAATTAACGTTAACGAATAAAAATATTATATCAACTTCAACTGAAAATGGTCATTTTCAGTTGCCTTGCGAATCACGAACTAAGGCTGGTTTTAGTCTTACGCTGACGGCACGCGCACCGTCAGCGCTGATGGCCGAGATATATGAACTTCTAGGAAGCGTTTTTGAATGACGCGTAGCTATCAGCGCGCACGGTGGTCAGCGCTGATAGATACGCGGCCGTACGCGTCGCGCGTCGGCCCCGCTTAGCTGTCGGCGCTGACGATCGCACGAGCGCCTCTGCTTTTAGTGAGCGTTCTAGTGTCGAGTGGAGCGGACGTCGTCAGCGCGTACAGTCATGGCGAATCGCGTCAAGGCGGTCAGTACGATACTAAAACGAGCCACGTTGAGCCTCAGCGCTGACAAACTACGCGCTGAGCTATGAGCGCTGACGGTGAGCGTGAGACTAAAATCAGCCTAACCCATTTTAATGCACTTAAATGTAAGCTTTAAACGGTAGTGGATAAGGAACATATTCGAACATTGATATATTTTTACCATATGGTTTTCAACCATATAAAATATTCCATAAGTTAACTGCATTCGATTGTATGCTCTATTGCCCTCAAAATAAAACACTTTATAATAATTTATTCGCCGAGTCGATGTTTCCGATATTTTTATTCTTAACAAAGTGAAGCGATATTTTAAACAATTAACTGTAGTGTATGGAATGAGTTAATCGATGTTTCCGATATTTTTATTCTTAACAAAGTGAAGTGATATTTTAAACAATTAACTGTAGTGTATGGAATGGGTAAATCCTATTGGTACTCTCTGTGGTTATGGTTAGTTTTATTAGATAATAAAGTTGTTGTTGTTGTACTATTATTTATTTTATGTTGTTGTGTAGTGGAAAATTAAAGTTTGTTTTTAAAAATGCTGAGACGGAATACCTCCGGCAATAATATGGATTCTTTTCTATAAGTGTGTGGGAGTCGAAAAAGAAAAAAACCAATCCTACTCGAATAATATTAACTAATATTTTTAACCAATAAAATTATCGATATTTTTTAATCATATAAGCTTTAACCAATAAAATGTTTCAACCATTATTGCCATCTTTAGTTTATAACTAGAATTAAACTCGGGTAAAGGCAGCTAGTTTTAAAATACGAATATATATATATACGGTTAATTAAAATAGGTGTTGAATTGTTATATCTTTTTACATATTATTTTAATTAAATTGGTGTTATTATTAATGTTTGTACATCCGATATCAAAATACAAATTAATAATTGTTCCATAAATAAGGTGGAAGGAAAATGTTTATCGTCAATTGAATGCAAAATTTTCCTTGAGGCATTGACAGGATAATTTATAATTCAAAAGTACATAAATTTAATTAAAACATTGCAGTATAATGTTAAAGTACCTTTATTTAATATTTTTTTTATCAGGCTTCATCAGAAAAAATGGGTTTTTTTAAGTAGTACCTACATACATGGTATTTGCTTTTTCTTTTCTCACGGAAATAACTTCATGAAGTTATTTCAATATAATTGTATATAATTTCTTCGTTTTAACGATGCTTGTGATAATAATCATCGTGATCATAATCAGCCGGTGTCAGTCCACTGCTGGACGTGGGCCTCTCCCAAGATACGCCACTTTTGGAGCGAACTTACTTTCGCACTTATAATATTGGTGTTGATGTCATATTACAAAGATACGCCACTAAGTCCGATCTACGGCTGTTAGTTTTACCGATTTATCTGAATTTTGTATAGGGATAGCCAGAACACAGTATTACTATCTTCGAGCATTTACCAAAGGAGATGTTAACGCAAGGCGTACCCCTCTGCTGGCCATATAGCCATTTTTGGCCATATGAGCGTGCGTAACTACGCTGTATTTTTGATACTGTGTGCGTGTTTCAAGCTAGTGAGCGGGATCGTTGAGTTGAGTAAGTGAGTGATTTGTGTGTGTGCAATGCGTGTTTACCTCGTCCCCCGTAAGTATCGGCAGAAAAAAATGTTTGCGGATTACAACGTTAACATATCCATTGGTAAATGCTCGAAGATTACTATGGATAAGTAGGCTATAGGATACTTTATAAGGGTGAGGATATAAAGAGGCAGGTTCCCGGTGCAGACAACCAGTACCGATCCGTGCTGGTAAAACATGCCATTGTTTCATCATTTTCTGCAACCTGTATCTCTATGTGCGAGCGCATTTAAACATTGGAATATTTTACCAGTACGGCTCGGTACCGGTTTGTCTGCACCGGAAACCTGCCTCTTTATGTCCTCACCTTAACGCTTGTGCTGCGGGGCACTGCTAATATTATTATAATTAATGTTGTGATGTGTCAAACTAAAATATATTAAAACTTTACATTAAGGGCAAGTCTAACCGGCTCGGTACATTTTCAGGTTATGTTATATCTAAACGACGGTCATATTATAATTGTTAAATATCTGTCAGATAGGTTAATATATATTTGGTATATCCGAAATCGGTGAAACTGGCCTTATTAAATAGTGAGCTCAATAGCAGTTAAACAAAAGATAATTACTAATTAATGAAGTACTTTAGGACGAAATAAAGTAGATACGTTTGTTAATACAGATGGTAAACTTTTAGAATATGTCAACATATATATTGCAAGATATTCCATTCGTTTATTTAAGCAGTGTAAGCATTAGGTAGATAAACTATAGGTCATATAAAGGACTCTGATAACTGTTGGGCCTGGTTAGGCACGCGCATGCCTCGAACTGTGTCAGAAGGTACACCGAGCTCCGTGACGTCAGAGCTATCGGCTACGTCATTCATCGCCTTTACTATTTATAATTTGGTCAAAAACTGCTCATAGCTAGTTTTAGCGAATTATAGGATCCTTGTCCCTGAGCCAGAATAAACTAACTGCATCTAATTGTTGTAAATTGATATTTTGATTTAAGTAGGCGTGGTAAAGCTTCGATATATCTCATAGATGTTGTATAAAAATGTCTAAAGGAGACGAAATGTATGGATTGTAACATGTGCCTTATATTAAAAGCCCAAACTTACGCTTTTCCTCTATAAATTTTGAATACCTACAATACAAATACAATAGAATCGAAATACTCTTTATTGACACTAATTACAAAATAACTTAATGTAGGAACTAACTAAATAAAATAAGGTACAATGGCTTACTTCTAATGAATACTTCTCTCTCTCTCTCTGTATATAATATATAAGCCTTAATCTAAAACCCTAATAAGCTAAACTATTAAACAGTGTCTACGTACAAGTTTCTAGTTTCAACAAATAAGTAATATGGACTTCCAACTTCCGCAACACGCAAGCCTAACTAAACTTGTACACAATCACCTCCCGCGTAGTAAATACATCTCGTAAGCCTTTGTTACAGAATACGCCACGACATTGGTAATACTCTCTATAACTGAGATAAACAATCGATTCATCATTTCCTTAGATATATGCATAGGTTACCGTAGTATCCACTCACACCACGTCAAAAGCAGCGACATCGACCAATTTTTCACGCTGCGTTATTACAACTACTTCATCTTAGTTTCACTTTAAGGGATTTATTCTAAGGATTTTGTATTTGATACATAATTATCTAATACCCAAGTTCAACGACTATTACTGCTAAACCAATAAAGTTATCTTAACCGCTATAATTTTCCTTTAAAGTTTTTTTATGACATGCACTATCATCATGAATATTTCCAGATATTTCAAGCAGTTTAACTTTTAGAGGGGCAGGGGGGGGGCGTGTCCTACATGTGAATTAGACGTTTCAAACTAGAAGAATAGATACTGTTTATAATAATGCATAGTCTACTATAATTATGTAGATGTAAACGAGCCCTTATATACCATCAATGGTTCAATAATTTAAATGGTCAAGTAGCAGGAAACCAGATCGGTATGCATTGTTAACCCAAGTTAGGCCGAGTAAGAAATAATTATCTCACTGTCACTGGATACCTGAGCGGTCATGGAGTCCATAGTCTATAACCGGAAACCGTCAGTAAATTAGCTGTTAAACGTGGACTAAGGCTCGGCGCAAACGAGCCACTTACCACAGCCACGGATGGCCAGCGACAAACAGTTTACACGCTATTTCATACATTTTGTAGCAGTCTTCGCACACGCGTGGCCAGTGACGAGTGTGACTCGCTCTACGCTACTTGAGGCTGCTACTGGCCATACAAGACGCTGATAGTCGCTTCTGACGCGCCGCTCCGCCCCCCTCTCAGCTTCCCTTAGCTAACCGCTAGGCATTCTACGCATCGCACGTGTGCATAAAATGTGGCGGCGGCTTCCGAACACCGCTAGCTTTGGTTGTTGCCCGTTTGTACCGAGCCTATGCGGTTTGTGCGACTTCAATTCAAAGGTTTATCATAATTTATGATGAATGATTGAACGATGAATAACACGCTTTCTTGCTGTTATATGAAATAGATCATGTCAAAGCAGTTCCATTTAAAATAACTGACTATCTAACTGAGTGAGAGACTGAGTTCGACTAGCAAAAATCTATCGTAGCAATATGACAAAATATATGAATTAGCGTTTCTGGTAGTTAAGTAGTTATGTATGTTTGCTAAACCGTAGACACGCTGTTGATAATGTCTTGAGGTCGACTTCTGATGATAACCTTTGTACGAACTTTAAGACCTTCATTTCCTTATATTTCATTTCTTAAGTTACAATTGCTGCTATTTATATTCCGAAAATTATTAACACAACGATACCTACCTGCTAAACTTCGAGAGAAGACACTTCACTTGTATATAATGATTGTATTCCTTAGAAACTAAATAAAACATTTATTAAACCTTTGTTAATAAAACGTGCGCCGTGCGTCAAATAGCCTATTACTTTATATCTATACTGTAACAGAGAGATGAACTTTACTGAGCGACGGATGTAATCTTAGTGATCAACTCACCTGTTAGATCTTTATTATATCATTTGGTAGTTTAAATATTACATCCTTGTTACGTTAACTAAATATTTCACGGCGTACTTTCGACGCAAACTAAACACTCACGGTAACATCAAGCACTCCTAAACCTTTATATCCAGGTTTAATCTCGACCATTTCTCCAAACGATCTGCGAAACAGATACGATAATATATCTACGACTAGTTTACAAGCCCCAGAAATATCTCTATAGCAGTGATACGATACTTCCGCGAGAAGTAAGGTGGGTAGTGATCGGCGTTACGAGGCGTAATGTAACGTGTTACACAGCGAGCGTTCGTGCAGTCAGTACGGGGAAACAAGGCGCTCCACCCGCTGTCCGTTTGTCCTTTAAGTGTTACGCGCTGGAGCACAGGCGAGCCAAGAGTTGGAAACGAGCGTGTTATTTTAGCACACGGCGAAATGTATCATGCTCGCTGCGGATGGTACATTACGCTCCGCAACACCGGTCCAGTACCCACCTTTAGTGTGGCAGCAACAAGTGATCGCGTGCGGAGGTGCGAGGGCCCACAACCTCGCAAGCTGAGGATCCCGAATTATCGGAGTGGCAGGCTGTTAAGATAAGTCGAGTTTCCGTCGGCGAAGATCCACCCTATCTGAACACGGGTTGGATTGGTTTTATCGCCCGCAGCCTACGACAGCCGGCTGTCAGGATTAAATATCTTTTAACGGAAAAATGCCGACTTAATTATATTCTTATCTTTTTTTCTCATAAATTAACTAATTTGTTCGGGTGCGGATTTTTAATTGAAATTAAGCGATAAATGTAGCAAGTTTCTTGTCTAGTGGTAAGAGATCGCATCATCCTTTATCCATTTACTTATTATTTTTCGTACCTATACATCTTCCACAAATACATTTAGCAATTAATATCAGTTACAGTGTCCGTCGCCATAGTTCGCAGACAAATTAAATGTTTGATGAGTCGCACATGCCCTTTTACTTTAATTAGAGTACTACAATTATTTATTGTGTGTTAGAGTTGAGACACATAATAATTAATAGCACTACAATGAGATCAGAAATATGTATTTGATAAGTGTTGTGGTTCTGGTTACGTCAAAATATAATTTCATATTGGTGACTATGATATCGGGTTTCAATTATAACCGATTTTGTTAACGATGATTGGTGAACCGCAAATCACACTGAACGGTACCTCTAGCTAAATTACTGTTGCACCATACGCATAAATATTTGTCAATTATCCATCCCCGGTAATATCTAAATAACGATAACACGAAACTCTAGTCTTTACTAAACTTCATCATAATCACCCAGTGTCAGTCCACTGCTGGACGTAGGCCTCTCTCAATATACGCCACTGAGCCCGAGCTTCGGCTCATTTAGAGGGATATGCCCTAATCGCCACGCTGGGCAGGCGGGCGATCGCAGGACGTAGCTTCTCGTACCGGTGACGCCGCTGCCGCGTCACCGGCCTGTAGTATTTAGCTACGTTATCATTTGAAATGGTTATACCGCCATTTGTTAGTCAGCAGGATGCACCACGGGCAGGTGAAGTTGGCTGGGAGCACTGAGGTGGTATTTGTGCTCCTTTACATTCAAAACCTGAAACTAAACTTACTTGCAGGTAACTGACTAATTCATGAAGATTTTAGGAACGCATAGCGATAAATATGACGTAAATAATGTCAATAATGTATTCGTTTGAATGACACTTGTGTCTGCGAGCGCTATGACACTTCTGAATAAATAATAGCCCGTTCTTTTATAGCATCAATCCATATGGTCCATAGGTACCGTAAGGTTAGTCATATTTTCTCCTTGTTGGTGGTACGCTACTTTTTTGGTAGCAAGTTAGGCTGAAGATCGAAATAATGTTACCACCACTTGTAGCAGTCGTCATAGCACCCGTGGGCGCCATGATAAGTTCATGTCACTAGTCCAGTGAAAGCACCCGAGGTTCTAATCAGGTGGAGTCGCGGCTTTCACCCAACGAGCTAAATAAACCGACGACAGATGATAACGTGCCGATAAGAACTTATTGAAACATATACATGTATAACGCAATTCATTTACATTGCATTTATGTTATTCATTGTTTTTAATAATTGTTGGTACCCGTTAGAAATAATATTGTTGTCTTGTCTAGAAGTTATGAATAAAGATTAAGGGTGACTAGCGCCTACTACAAGATAATAACAAAAAATATTATTATTTCATACTTTCCACGCCAAAAAAATTTTGTCTTTATTTATGCTATAACGATAGTGACGTGAAATGAAAACTTATTAAAATTCAAACGTAATTTAACATTGTGCAAAGTCAAAAGAATTTTCTAAGAAATCAAAGGTAAGACGGCTTTTATTTAAAAACCGTAGCAAAAACATCTAAAACGAAACTAATTATAATTTAGAAATCCTCGTTTATCTTTTTTCAGAATAAGAAACAACTAACCGAACAATCAGGAATAAGTAAACAATGAAATCGGGCTTATTAGGGTTATGTACCTCAAAAGGTAAAAAAAAAGGAACCTTTAAAAGATCACTTTCTTGTCCGTCTGTCTGTCTGTCTGTCTGTCTGTCCGTCTGTCTGTCCGTCTGTCCGTGTGTCACCACTGATTTTCTTAGAAACAGGTGGACCTAGCAAGTTGAAATGTATACCTGATACTGAAGTCTATAGTCCCTATTGGGTGTATAAAAATCAAGGTCTTGAGTCAACACAATAAAAATATATGGGCAAATTTAGATTTTCTCGAAAACTTCTTAGTACCAAAATGTACCTTAATTTTCAACTTTTTTTATTTTTCGGAATTTTTCCTTTACTTGTGCTGTAAGGACCTTGCTTTTAACCAAAATTGACAATTCTAGGTCAACCGGAAGTACCCTATAGGTTTTGGGTCGAAAACCTATAGGGTACTTCCCGTTGACCTAGAATCATGAAATTTGGCAAGAAGCAAGGTATTACAGCACAAATTAAGGAAAAAATCCAAAAAGTAAAAAATTATAGGGTGCCCCCATACATACATAGTTTAATCCACTTAAGGTAGACCTCTGAGTTATATGAAAGCTGATACAATTCAGAGGTCTAACTTAATTGGTACATACCAACCAACGTTGGTACGGAAGCCTCGGTGGGCGAGTTCGACTCGACTTGGCCAGTTTTTTTAGTCATTGGACTAGATTGTAATATCAATGATATGCCATTATATTGGAGTGGAATATAATTTAAAATAAAAAGTAAATTCAGACGGCTTTATAACAAAAATTATGTATAATTTAAAAAATATTCTAATCCTTAAATAATTAAGCACCCGATCGGCTACGTGACCGTGGACACACGTCAGAGCGGTTATGTTATAACCTTAACAACGATCAACTAGTAAACAAACTGTAGTTCAATATTAACAGGTTCAAGTCTAGACAGATTATAGGAGCAAAGTTTCAGGTATCTGATACTCTTACTTAGATTCTTCCGTTTTTACACCCCAACCTAGTCCCCCCTATAATTTATTATTGTTATTTGGCTGGCGCCGAGGCACAAAATTAGCGTGAATAGTTTAGGGTGTCGACAGGTGTGGCTGCACTTTGCACTAAACCACTACTAGCGGCTTTTTGCCTTTAACACTTCCACCCTGGAGCTTAGGTCTTAGGTGTGCGGCTCTTGCGATTCCCACCACCGGCCGGCCGGTCAAGGCAAGCTGGGGGTCAGAGGGTCTCACTTAGTCCCCACGGGATACGGTTACGATTCCCACCACCGGCCGGCCGGTCAAGGCAAGCTGGGGGTCAGAGGGTCTCACTTAGTCCTCACGGGATACGGTTACGATTCCCACCACCGGCCGGCCGGTCAAGGCAAGCTGGGTGTCAGAGGGTCTCACTTGGTCCCCACGGGATACGGTTACGATTCCCACCACCGGCCGGCCGGTCAAGGCAAGCTGGGGGTCAGAGGGTCTCACTTAGTCCTCACGGGATACGGTTACGATTCCCACCACCGGCCGGCCGGTCAAGGCAAGCTGGGGGTCAGAGGGTCTCACTTAGTCCTCACGAGATACGGTTACGCGGTGTCGCCACTCACCGTCGGTTTGCCACAAAGCCGCCCCTGCGGGATTATTATTATTATTATCATATACTGTACACACGTTGTTGATCTTTTAACAACATATTCATACATTAAGGCGATACACACACTGCCCCGTAGCCATGCGTCCCCGTACGTCAGTGCGTCAGCGATTTTTTGTATTGATTTCTTGGAATCACGTGCGTGGGTGCGTGTCTCTCTGCGTGAATTATGCGTGTTCAGTGTGTTGGACTTAGGGCTTGGGAATTCCTGACAATTTCAAAGTCCCGGGACACGAGACAGCTTACAGTCAAAGTCCTGGAAATTCCCGGGACTTCGAGACTTCAGATTTTTTTTTGTTATGACTATCTGTATCTGTAAAAATTATGATAATAATCCAAATACATTTTATATTATTATTGTTTATATACCGGCTGTAATTCACGTACCTTTAGTCGAATTTTCTCGACCTAGGTTTCGAGCAAGTCCGTCGCTCTTCCTCGGGAGTGAGGTCACGCGGTGAGATCGCGATGTGCACATTTTATATGTTTATTCGGTGAGCAGGTAACACTGTATTATCTTTTTTATAAGAAAACATGAAATAATACACGATAGTAGATGGTTGATAATGAGTTTTTACGGAAAATCGCAATTTGAAAGTTTTAACCCGTTTAAATTAAAGAAATAAGGTGTTCTTTGAAAACATCAATTATAAACATTACTACAACTATTAAACGTACATTAAATTAATGGGCGTCGTTAATTATACATAAGCGCTTTTGCAAAAGAAACACCATACAACACGCACATCATAAATGAAATTGACGACTGACTGACTCAACTGACACAGACATAATCATAATCCAAACGTGACAGAACAACCAAAATAGTTACGTAGTAGACCAAGTAATTATTAATTAAACTAACAGAAGACGCTAGGCTCCTTCAATTATTTGAAAATAACAATAATTAAATAAAAATTTCGACAGTCTTGTCTCGTCCCGAGTCTCGACTCAAAAGTCCCGGGACTCGAGACAGCTAAAATTACAAAACTTCCCGGGACTTCGAGACACGAGACGTCCCGGGACCCAAACCCTAGTTGGACTACTCGTGTTTTCTATACAAACACAGATACTTGCAAACAACTTAAGACCACGCAGTCCCGCGCTACGCTGCGTGATGCGGTGCAGTGTGGAAATCGCCTAAGCCTGACTTGTTTTCTCAGCAGCACAAAATATTTTTCACCTATCTCTGGTAACAATACCTATTCGTTCTGTCATCGAATACTACTTGTAGAGTGTTCTTCTCAATTTGTCCTTCGGCACGCCTAGGTACATTGATAGAAATTCTTGTTTCTTTGATGTACTCTGCGAGGTGAGAGTCTCACTCGAGGGTGGGGGTGGGGGAGGATACGGCAGAGGTGCAGGGTAGTGTGGGTAAGCGGGGTATGGAGCTGGGAATGCGCACGGCTGTGGAGGCATACAGAGCATCGGGGCTGGTGGCGGCGGCGGCGCTGGAATGTACACAGGGCAGAGATAAGGGACGCATGGACTTGTTGCAGGAGGTGATGCCGTGGTTGTCTTTTTCGTTTTACACGTTTTAATGGGCGGGCACGTCGGGGCAGGTGTTGTCGTCGTTGTCGTGGTAGTTGTGGTTGTTCTGGTGGTTGTACTAGGTTCCTCTTCGTCTGAACATGGTTCTGCGGTCGGACACTCGGCAATGTTGAACGGTGTCGTCACTTTTGTCACTTCTACGAAGATGGCTGTAATAGTATCTCGACGCTGTGCGAATATTTTATGCCCCGAGCCGAACTGTGACTCTGGAAATAATATTGTTACAACGATCTATTAATGTACACGAAATATCTAGAAATACAGCGGTGCGTGTGTCTAAAGATGACCAAAGTTGTATGTATTGTTAAAGTTGTTTACGTCAGATGTTTGAATGATACGTCGTAATATTATTCTGTAGCTATTTCTTTTCGATTCATTGAGTCAGTATTCTGTGGAACGCGATAGTTGTAAATGCGTACAGCGAATCAACGAGCTCAGTGTGTGTTAACGGAGAACTGTTCATTCTGTACGATCATTTGGACGACGATTAAGACTATTACTTAACCCTAGTGAGTTGGTAATAAACGTATATCTCATCGGATTGGCATTTTTAGGGGTCCGAAAACAAAGGGTACTAAAGGAATCCTATTACTGAGACTTCGCTGTCCGTCCGTCCTCGTCCGCACTTTACAGGGCTGTATCTCCTTAACCGTAATAGGTAGATTACATGACATTTTCACGAAGTATGTGTATCAATATGGGGTATTTTACAACAAATACTAAAAATAACATAAAATTAAAAATTAAAGAGGGTACATAGAAGATACAAGAAACGTGTTTTTATGTTTTCAGGGTTTCGTACCTCAAAAGGTAAAAAAAGGATCCCCTATAGGATCACTTTCTTGTCCGTCTGTCTGTCTGTATGTCACCACCGATTTTCTCAGGAACAGGTGGACCTAGCAAGTTGAAATTTATACCAGATACTAAGGTATATAGTCCCTATTAGGTGTATAAAAATCAAGGTCCTGAGTCAACACGATAAAAAGATATGGGCAAATTTTGATTTTCGCGCCAACTTGTAAGTACCAAAATGTACCTTAATTTTCAACTTTTTTTATTTTTCGGAATTTTTCCTTTACTTGTGCTGAAGACCTTGCTTTTGACCAAAATTGGCAATTCGAGGTCAACCGAATTTTAGAGCCAAAACCTATAGGGTACTGCCCGTTTCGGACCTAGAGTCATGAAATTTTGCAAGAAACAAGGTCTTACAGCACAAATAAAGGAAAAATTCCAAAAGTAAAAAAAAGTTCAAAATTAAAGGGTGTCCATACACACATAGCTTACGCCAATTAAGATAGACCTTTTTTTTAATTATTTTATAGGCTAGCGTTTGACCACTATCTCACCTGTTGCTAAGTGATGATGCGGTCGAAGATGGTAAGCACGCTAGGCCTAGAATGGGAACTGGCTCTCAAGGATAGCTGCCGGAACACATTAGATATTTGGTGACAGATTTTATAACTTGAGGGTGGTAGCTGGCCAGGCGGACACTAGATAGTGTCCTTCTACCATGCGGGGGGTTGTTGGTTTCTTAACGATGTTTTCTTTCATCGAAGGGCCACTGTGAGAAGCGCAAATAAATTTTTCGATAGTAAGATCCATTGGTGCACGGCGGTTTGAACTCGGTACCACGGCATCAAAGCCGACCGCTCTCCCGATCCCGACGCCACCGGGCCCTCAAACCTCTGAGATATATTAGCGCTCATACAGTTTAGAGGTCTAGCTTAATTGGTACCTACCAACGTTGGTACGGAAGCCTCGATGGGCGAGTCCTAGTCGACTTGGCCGGTTTTAATTTATTAAAGAATTAAAGATTGAAATGGTTATTGTGAGTCAACACGTGTACACGTTTTCAACCGACTTCCCAAAAAGAAGGAGGTTCTCAATTCGTCTGTATGTTTTTTTGTGTGTATGTTACGCGATTACTGCGTCAATTGTGAACCGATTTGAATGATTATTTATTTAATCGGTAGGGTTCGTTTCCGAGGTAGTCCCATTGTAATTTCATCGAGATCTGATCACCGTCTCAAACTTGCTACTGGAACTGAGTCGCGCGGCATGGAAGTCGGTTGTTTTAGTTTTTAAACTATCTTAATTATTAAGGTGCACAATACTGTAGAACATTATTTTAATCTATCTCGTAGGGTTCAGTTCAGCCAGCTGTTGCAATTTAAGCACAAAAAAATGTGTTTATGTACGCCATCACATTAGAAACCTCTAAAATTATCAGTGTTTCTCTACTATATCATGCATATATTATACATATAAACCTTCCTCTTTAATCACTCTATCTGTTTAAAAAAAAGAGTGTGTGTACTTATGTACACGCGTTAGAAATTATACTTCTGTGGCGTATGGAAAAAAAATAACTAAAATGCAGTAGTAATTAACGATAAATATTAAAATTAATCAAAAAGATTTTATTTAAATAAAAAGGGTTTTATTAACGTAAAAATATGACGTTAAATATGACATATACAACTTGAACATAGTCATGCCACCTAGAACTAACTTCACGGTGTAGAATGTAGGTGTCGGTGTGCGCGCGCATCGTAAAAATTCACTCTCATCATTTTTCTCTATCGCGCCAAAATAAGTATAACATCAAAAACCGCATTAAAACCCGTTGCGTTGTTTAAAAGATGTAAGCATACATTATAGGGACGGACAGAGGGAAGCGACTTTTATACTATGTAGTGATAGTGATGATGATAGTGATGTATACAAGTGCGAGTCCGACTTGCTCTTGGCCAGTTTATTATAATACCCCGCACGTAGCAATATTGTTGTTTTGAACTAAACACAAAAATAAAAATCTTTGCTTTTCTGTTGATTTGATTTCTACATACTTACATTAGTTTCAGTAACTTAAAGCTATTTAACCTTGTCAACTAACTTAACATTAGCTAAACAACTCAATTTACCTCTAAGCTGCGCTACGTCATTGTTGTAGTGCTCGAAGTCACTTTGTTCTGTCTTTTTCTTAAACAGCTTTATGTTCTGTTTCCTTAACATCGCCATTCGTCGTTTATCCTTCATCCGTCCATTGCACTCGTGGCACATGGAGCAGTAGATGTCCAGGATTTCTGTGGGCTGGTCCTCCCGGTTGCAGTTTTGGCAGGCGGAGCGGCAGTCCACGTCAGCGAGACTCGTCGGCAGTAGCAGCAGCAGAGTTAGGTAGATGGTACGCATGGTAGCGCTAAATAGGATTTTCAATAAAAAGGTTAATAGAAAAATTCCATGTTGTAGCACAGAATAATGAATAGCACAAGTTGTAGTAAATTGTTAAACACAATCCAAAATTTCATCGTACCGACGGGACTCGAACCCGCCCGGATTACACGTCCAGAAGTGTGAGACACTTCAAAGAAACATAATAAGTTGTAGTAAATGTTTGAATTAATTGAAGTTTTAACTGAAGAGACTGACATGTTGCACCGACCAAGTGGGGTCGGTGTAAGTAGTCTATAAGTGGGATAAAGGTAGGTAGATGATGATGTTTTAAATAATTGAAGTTATACTCTTCATACGCGAAAGTGACGACTGACCAGCTCCATAATCCTGTTGTAAGGTGTATCGAATGTAACTTCCTAATCTGCTATACTGGCTATTTCGTGCAAAATTTCAGCCAAATCTGTCGAGTTGTTGGACCGTGAAGAGGCACCAAACAAACACAAACTGACTTTCGCATTTAGAATACTGGTGTTGATAACTGTAAATATGAATGGGAAAGGAACAACAGAGTCTCCTCAAACTGGAATAATACGACACTGAATCTTACCTTCTTTATTTATTCAAGTAGGTAATGTTGCAAACAAGAAACTATGCGAGTGATCATAATATTCCTTCTCGATTATATAACTTTTATGTAAATATTGACTAGAATTTGTAATATTAATTGGGTTTATTTATGAAACAAACTCGCGAAGATCAGCTCTTAAATGACTGCAGGAATATGATAGTCGTGAAGCTTGAAGTAAACAACTTTTTGATTACCGGCTGGAACTTTTTAATTGAATTTTAGGTTATAAGTATAAAATAATATGTGCGTCGTACGCAACTCCCGCCCGAGCTGCGGTTTAATATAAAATGTAAGTTTATAGCCAGTTTTGTGAGGACGAATGGTGAAATAAACATATGTATACATACTGTTCAGCAATATAATATTGTTATGTACATTTTTAGCGCAACCGTTCATACTTTTATTGCTGCGTGGATTTATATAATCTGCTGAAGCGTGAACTAATACATATAGATACATTTAAATGTGTTTGTTTGTATTTTAGTTAGGTATTAGCTAATGTTACTATGTTTGGGAAAGTATTAACCTTTTACAAACTGATCTGCTTACAATTTATTACATATACATACAATCACGCCTTTTTCCCGTTGGGGTAGGCAGAGACTACTTCTTTCCACATGCTACGATCCTGACATACCTCCTTCGCTGTTATTCCTTACAATTTATTAGTAGGGGTAAATAACAAAACAAAAAGTTCTGTTGCTTATAACAACCTGAATAAACTCTTCTGGTCTATGAAAAGAGAGTAAGTAGTAAAAAAAATACGCTATGAAAAATAATTTTATAAAATAACCAGGCCAAGTGCTTGTCGGGCCACACGCAGTGTAGGGTTCCGTAGTAGCCCGTTAGTTTTTTTTTCGAAAAATAGTATAAGTAACCCCCCAGTCATTTTAAAAGACATATTCAACGATACCCCACACGATGTGGGTAAACAACGAAAAAAAAATTCATCCGTATGTCGTCGCTCCACCTGGTGGTCACAGGACGTTCTACGCTACGTTTGCCGATTCACGATCCCCTCTCTATGACAAGTCTACCCCAACGGTTATCAGTCCTGCGGCAGATATCACCAGCCCACTGCCACTTCAGCTTGCTAATCGGTTGAGCTATGTCGATAACTTTAGTTCTCTGGCTAATTACTTCGTTCCGGATTCGATCCCGCAGAGAAATACCGAGCATAGCTCTCTCCATAGCTCGATGTGTGATCCAGTGACTTTAAACTGGCGGACCAGTCGAACTGTGAGTGTCCACGTCTCGGCTCCGTATGTCATTACAGGAAGGACGCACTGGTTAAAGACTTTTGTCTTGAGACACTACGGTATAGGCAAAGAGAAGACTCGACGGAGTTTTCTGAATGCTGCCCAGCCCAGCTGAATTCTTCTCTGGATTTCCTTCTCGAAGTTGTGTTTGTCTAGTCGGAGCTTCTGCCCTAGGTATACTTATACTTAGTGAATTCCATCTACGGCAATCGGTTCCGGAACAACGTGCTCGTTGTACATGACTTTGGTTTTATCCAAATTCACCCGGAGACCGATGCGACGAGAAGAACCAGCTAGGTCATTCAACATCCTTTGTAGGTCCTGCAGCGTCTCTGCCATAATGACGATGTCATCTGCGAATCGTAAGTGAGAGATGTACATGCCGTTGATGTTAATGCCACAATCTTTCCAGTCCAGCGTCTTTAACATATCCTCCAAGGCGTTAGTGAACAGTTTCGGGGATATGATGTCCCCCTGTCTCACTCCTCGACGCAGGTGGACATGTTTAGATCGCTATTTCTGTACTTGTACAGTCATCGTCGCGGCATTATACAGACATCTCATCACTTCGATATATCGCCAGTCGACTTGGCAACGCTGCAAGGACTCCAGAACGGACCAGGATTCGATTGAGTCGAAGGCCTTCTTATAGTCCATAAATGCTAAGCACAGGGGCCGATTGTACTCTTCGGTCTTCTGTATAATCTGCCGCACCGTGTGGATGTGGTCTATGGTGCCGTAACCGCTTCGAAACCCGGCCTTTTCCGGAGGTTGGAACTCGTCGAGTCTCCGCGCAAGACGGCTCGTGATGATCCTTGAAAACAGCTTGTAGACATGGCTCAGAAGCGAAATCGGGCGGTAGTTTTTCAAGAGAGTTTGGAGAACAGTTTTTTGTTAGTTAACACATTTTTTTGAACATCAGAACCACCATGGTTCTGTTCTATGCCCATGGAGTTCTCCCAGTGAAAAGAACGGAATTAAATAGCTGTTGAAGCTGTTTAACTGCTGGAGCTCCCCTGGCTTTTGCAAGTTCGGTTGTGATTCCGTCTTCTCCTGGGGCTTTTCCATTTTTGAGCTGTGTAATCATCACGATCTCGTCTCGGCTAATTTCGGGCAGATCTTCTGTGAAGTGGCGGGTTAAGGTGGCTCTAGACTCCTCAGTATCGGGTACGGGCCTTAAAGAGTAGAACTTCCGACAGAATCTCCGACTTGGATGCGACGGACAGCAGGGCGGCCGGGACTGGGAGCCGCGGCATGTTGTGACCTTTCATACTTCTTGCATCCCATGGGAGGGATATGCTCTAATCGCCACGCTGGGTAGGCGGGTTGGCGATCACAGGACGTAGCTTCTCGCGCCAGTGACGCTGCTGCCCGTTACCGGTCTGTAGTATTTAGCTACGCCATATTTCCAAATGGTTATACTGCCATTTGTCGGTCGCCAGAGCCTCGTTCGTTAGTGAGCAGGATGCACCACGGGCAGGTGAGGTTGGCTGTGAGCACTGAGGTGGTATTTGTGCTCCCTTACATCCCTTCCTTGTTAAGACTACGAAACCCTAAAAAGGAAGTAAAAAGTTAGAAGCTTCATAACGCATTATTACCGGACTATGCGAGAATACTCGAGCTCTACCGTTAAACAAAGCTAGTATACATAAACAATAAAATTCACCATCGGTTTTCCATTATAATGATTACACCAATGAATTCCACGATTTAAACGAGCCACTAAGCACAGTAGTAGTATACGAGGACCCACCCAATTACACCTCGAGTAGAAGACTCACTGCGACTCACTTGGCACAAGAATTCCATGCTAATCCCCCCTCACTGTGCGAAACAATGTGATGCATTTTACTTCCCCCCGAACGGAGGGTGGTTACAAGTCAATTATCGCGCTTGGCCTGGCGGAAATATTTGATTCTGTGCAGATGTGACTGGAAGGCTCAGTTGGAAAGGTCGCCGAGAAAGCGTGGGTGAAGATATGGGATGCATGCAACAAACGCAAAATTACTTCTATAACGTTGATACATTTTATGAGATATGTTTTTAAATGATAAGATCTTGATAGAAATCGGTATTTTGCACTAAATTTTGGTATGGACTGCCAGTATGCCTAAGAGCCATTGGGCGATAATGAAATAATTACGATAGCTTATAAGCTATACGATCGTTTAAAAAACTAAAATAACCGACTTCAAATGCCGCGCTATTAATTTTCAGTACCAAGTGTGAGGTGTTTATCTCCATATCTCTGGAGATACTTATCAGATCTCGATGAAATTGCTATGATTTCTCCCTTGATATCTTTTACCAATAAAAAATAATCATCAAAATCGGTTCATAAACAACGAAGTTATCTGCGTCCAAACATAAATATATTTATATATATAATTGTACTGTACGATTGTATGTCACTGAACTCCTCCTAAACGGCTGGACCGATTAAGATGAATTTTGGTATGTGTGTTTGAGTTAGTCCGTAGGTGGTTTAGATTCACAATTGAATCCGATAGGTGACGCTGCGAGACGTCTGCCGGATCCTTTGCCGGAGCAATCGAGTACATTTTTTATCAATCAATCAATCAAATCTTTTATTTGCTAGAATACAGTACAAAATGATATTATTTATTTATATGTAGGTGAGTGTATCCAACCTGCAGGCAGGCGTGCAAATATCTATACTAAAATGTCAAATAATAATAAAATAAAAATGAATCAAATTGAATAGTCAAATAATTGTCAATTCATTTTACATTCATTAAAGCATTCACTGTTAATTTTCTTAGTTGTCAAAAATTCAGATAGTCTTTCATGTTATAAAAACAAAGTTGCATGTTAGCAAACAACAAAACTAAACGACCCACTTGAGGGGAAGCAGTTACCGTCGCCTATGGATAATATATGCCGTAACCATGAAGTAAACCGAGAAGTATATAATATAAAGCATATAACACAGGACACTTGTCTGTAATACTTTATCTGGTAGAGTGCAGAGATGCGTGACCAGCCTACTAAGCTTGACTTATTTTATTTCGCCCAGACAATGAGAAAAACCATTTAACAAACTAGGATAAGTAAGTGCTGCCTATTATAAATAGGCAGCACGTCCCTATACAGAGACTATAAAACTCCTCTCGTAGGTTTTCCTCTCAATTAATAATATGATAAAAAGTACATTAAAATAAACGACTTCACAGGCAATTCTTGGCTGTATTTGTTAACAATTCTAGAATAATCAAGCCGTGTGTATATACTACAGTTTACCTAATTTCCCCCGTTTAAAAACATATATTTTAGCCTAAGATATATAATGAGATTTATAAAGAACTCGTGATTTTAGTAGTTCAACTGTAAACTAGTGCTATAATAAGCACTTTATCAAGTAGGTGAACGTAGGTATAGTTGAGTTGCACACATAAAATCTCGAACTTAATAATCATATAAATCCATGACGAAAATCATATAAGTATATCAGTTCCAAATCTGCGCTCATGTAAAACTTCCACTCGGCGCAGTAAATACAAAGCAGCTAAGTTACCGAGCTGAGCTACGATTAGCACACGCTTGTATAACAAACAAGGAGGTAACGTAATGAGCCGCCTCCGAACTAACTAACAAAGGACCCCGTCGTCACTCCGAGATGGATTACGTGAGCTGATGTCTAATGATCTGCCGAACCGCTATTGATTTGTTTATGTTAATGTACATAAAGCTCCGGTGTTGTCTTTTATAAAGATTTCTCATCACGTTACAAACTTTAGTTAAGGAAAACATCGAGAGGGAACCTCTGTTTTGATGCAAAATTAGCTGATCTAGTCTATCAGCAACATTGTGTACTTATCATATCTGAATATTGGACTGTCTTACGTTACAGGTTAGTTCATAGTATGGCATTAGTGCTGGGTAAGCACTAAGACTTTATAAACAATACCACGCACTACAAACCCCTTTAGAATGTAAATGTATGTTGTATAATTACTTTGATTTTAATTATTAACTTGAAATTATTATTGATACATCAATAGTATTCGTATTTGTATCATGAAATATTCTCTTCCTCTTCTGTTCTAATTCGAAAAATGAAGACATTTAAGATCAATACGGACTGCTGAAATTGATGAAACTGAGTCAAAAAAATGTTGGTATAACTTATACAATTCTGTCGGTATTTCGAGGTAGAAGTGTATGGGTATGGAACACATTCATCAAGGCGACCCGATGTCCCATGCATGCTTAATGTCGGTGACATTTCTTACTTATTCAGTTATTCACGCGTTCGACGGAAGGAACTCTCATCCCGGAAATTGTTTGGGCTACCTTTGAAACAAACCTTTTTATTAAAAAAATATGTAGGTGTTTTTTACTTTAAAAAAGTTATACTTTTACCTTTGCGGCTATTAATTAGTCATTGTCTACATTGACACAATAAATAGTAAATAGTAAAACCTTAGATTGCTTCTTTGTATTTAATAATACATCACATTTACTTGTGAATTTAAATCAAAATGTCAACATTTTTTTTGATTTGATAGAGTGGTAGTTACTATGTACGACTTTATAGTTTCGAGTGACATTCTTGTAATCAATCAATATTGATACAATAAATTACACATAACTAAATAATATCCTACTCGTATCCCTCGTGTAAACATTGATATCCAATATATAATGTGTGTAGTAGAGACACAAAACTATTAAGTTACGGCACGAGTGTAGGTATGTCTCAGCACACAGGTACCGTCAAGTATGTAGCTGCCATGTTTGCAGTGGCCGCCACCTCCCCGCGTCTCGCGCTGTTTGTATTGTGTCCTGTCTGGTATATTATCAACACATATTGTGTCCTGTCTGGTATATTATCAACACATATTTGGCAACGTATCGTATACCGACATACATATTTAGAAGATAAGATCCCTTTTTGTAAGCTGAGAATATATTTAGTTGTTGACAGATTGGAGGTTTGGGAGTTTGTAACGTGAGTGCGATCGCTAACTCGCAAGAAGTGGCGCAAGACAGACAGAAATGGCCATATTTTGCGCTCTCAAAAAATGTTGGTACCAGGACAAACTAGTTCACACGTTCACTCACAAAAAAATGTAATAAGTTCAGACATTTGGTGTATCACACTATTACAATAGCATTTTATACTGCCTCTACCCTGGCCAAACTTCCTCAATGAAAGTATGTAATGTTATTGGTATATATTATTTATGTCCTGATGACACTAATGTGTGGTTTTCTCTGTTCCAGGTATAAAATGTCCAGTATGCAGCAAGTTCGTGTTGCCCGACGACATCGAGTGCCACCTCGTCATGTGTCTCACCAGGCCACGGCTCTCATATAACGGTACGTAACACCACCAACACCTTGCTACCTGTCTATATTATAACACTGATAACGGTATAAGTATAAGTATAAGTATAAGTATTTTATTGGCTAGCGTTTGACCACTATCTCACATGTTATTAAGTGATTATGCGGTCGAGGATGGTAGCACGCTAGGCCTAGAATGGGCTCTCAAGGATAACTATCCTTGAGCTAATACATTTAATGTGTTCCGGCAACTGCCGGAACACATTAAATGTATTAGCGACAGATTTTCTAACTTGAATGTGGTAAGCTGGCCAGGCGGTCACTAGAAAGTGTCCCACCACCATGCAAAGCATAGTTACTACATCAGCAATAGCTTAACCGCTGAATAAGGAATGGATACAATGTCATCCGCGGATAGGTTAACCTGGCGACCTAAACAGGTTAACTCTGGTCGAGATGTTTGGGAAGTTTAAGAGATAGCTGTAGGTGGAATTAAAGGGTTATATCTGATGGGCTAACGTTTGACCTCTATCTCGCCTGGTGGTAAGCAATGATGTGGTCAAAGATGGTGATGACGCTAGGCCTAGAATCATCTGACTCTAGGGCTGTGTGCTGCTGGAACACCTAAAGGTTATGGTGGCAGATTTTCTCCTTGATGGTGGTAAGTTTATCTTAGCTTGGCTTGCTTATCTACAATAATAAAAAAGCTACGTTTTTGTTGGCAAGTCAAGCTTTATTTAGATGTACCCGCTGGGGTATGCTGCTACTACTACCTACTAATAATGCTCTTACCATCTGTGGACAAACTACATATTTTGGATTTTAACCGGTGACTTCCGTTTAGAAGTCAAGCAATATATCTTGAAATGGAATAGATGAATCTAATAGAAGATTGTTCATGTATTCCAGAGGATGTGCTGAGCGACTCGAAGGGCGAGTGCGTGATCTGTCTCGAGGAGCTGTGCGCTGGAGACACCATCGCGCGCCTGCCCTGTCTCTGTATCTACCACAAGGGGTCAGTATACACATCATCATCCGCCCTTAGGGGTCATCCATAAAGTACGTCACACTAATTTCCTGATTTTTTGACCAGATTTCTTGCCCACAATCATCAGAAAACTGGTAGCTATCACCGACTAGTCCGAAGTTCTCTAAATATTGACTGCAAGCTTGAACGCGTTCGTCGAATGAAGTCCATGCTCCGACGCAAATCGGTCCAGCTGATACTAGAGAACTGCTGCTGCACTGGAAACCACAATTGACGTTGACGTTGACCATGTGGTAGGCATCCTCAGGGAGCAGGGGACAACATTCTGTGAGACGCGAGGTGCCAGCAAGAAGTCTAAGCTTTAAGGAATCAATGCAGCTAATGCAGAAGCGACGTGAAAACCCTGCAGTCACTTCGTCAGATCAACGGTCCCTAACAAAAATATTTTTAGACTGATACGACGTGACCTCCAGAGTTCCAACACACGCTCAATTAAAGAAGCGATCGAGCAAAACTGGTGTTCAAAATTCTTTGTCCAACAGTTGGGCCGAAGCCATCTGACGAAGTTTACTACTTCTAGCGGGAGTGTCGTCGCTTCTAAGCCGGAGATCCTTAGGGAAGTAAAATACTTCTACAGCAAATTATATACATCACAAGCGTCCCTACCCCAACCCTATACTGATGATCCTAGAGCCACTCTAACCCGCCACTTTACCGAAGATATGCCAGAAATCAGCCAAGATGAAATTGTGATGGTTCTCAGACATCATAAAAACGGAAAAGGCTTTGGAGAGGATAGAATTGCAACGGATCTCTTAAAAGCTAGTGTAACTCCTACGCTATTACAGCTTCATCGTATTCTTTATTATGTACTTTTTTGGGGAGAACTCTGGAGTGGAGTAAGAGTGTCGTTGTTATGTCCTTCAAAAAACCCTTTTGAAGAACTATCGACCTATCTCGCTCTTACTTAAGCTGTGTCTATAAGCTGATTTCGAGAGTCATCACAAATCAGCCCCCCGAGCAGGCTGGGTTTCGAAGAGGATACGGCACCATAGACCACATTCACACAGTACGGCAGGTTATACAGAAGACCGAAGACTATAACTAGCCCCTGTGCATTAGCGTTCGTGACTATGAGAAATCCTTTGACTCTATTGAAACCTGGTCTGTTCTGAAGTCACTGCAACAGTGCCAAGTTGATTGGCGATACGTCCAAGTGTTGAGAGGTATGTATGACGCCGCGACTATGACCGTCCAAGTACAAAATCAGCATACTGAACATATCCGCTCATATCAAGGTGTGAGATAAGGGGACGTTATTTCCCCCAAATTGTTCACAAACGCTCTATATATGTTGAAAATGCTGAATTGGAAATGACGAGAAATAAATATAAACGGAAATTACCTTTTATACTTGAGCTTTTCGGACGATATTGTCATCATGGCTGAAACCGTGCAGGGATTGCAATACTTGCTGACCTTTGCTGATTCTTCTGCACGCATCGGTCTCCGGATGAACTTGGATAAGACCAAGATCATGTTCAACGAAGATTGCCCTAAATGGAGTAACTCTCGTAGTTGTTTACTGTTATTTAATGTGTCTACCTTGGGCAAATCTTGCAATCTGGTAGAACAACTTCGAGAAGGAAGTTCGAAGAAGGATACAGCTGGGATGCTGCCCCATTTGGAAAACTTCGTCGAGTCTTTTTATCGCACATACCACAAAGCTTGAGGACGAAAGTTTTTAATTAGTGCGTACAACCTGTTATTACTTACGGAGCCGAGACGTGGACACTGACGATGCGACTAGTTCACCAATTCAAAGTCGCTCAGCAAGCTATGGAGTGGGCTATGCTAGGTGTTTCTCTGAAAGATCGAACTGGAAACGAAGTCATCCGGCAGAGAACCAAAGTTATCGACATAGATCTATATCATAAGGATTAAGCTGAAATGGCAGTGGGCTGGTAATATCTGTCGTAGAACCGATAACCATTGGGGTAGACGAGTTCTAGAGTGGAGACCACGGCTCGGCAAACGTAGTGTAAGGGTGCGTACAGACTATGTAACATAACATTGTTATTTCACATGTTTCAGATAATGTGGACACGGAATGTTATAAATCACGATATTATAACATGTTATTGTAACATTCCGTGTCCACATTATCTGAAACATGTAAAATAACAATGTTATAATATGTTATGTGTACGCTCCAGCTAAATGGAGCGACGATATATGCAACCTGGCTGGCAGCGGTTGGAAACAAATAGCTGAAGATCGAGCTCAGTGCCGTGCCGTGGGAGAGGCCTATGTCGAGCAATGGACGGCAAATAGCTGATTATGATGATGAAGCCTTAGTTGATTAATGAGCTGTCTCATAACATAAATAAATGGACTTTTTCATTGGTTACAATATTTTTACTTTTAAGCTAAATATATCTTAACATAAATATAAGATTATATGCGAATGTTAGCCTCGGCTTGGCTCTGTTCGCTCGGTGTATGTGTTGTGTACTAATGTACAATGTTGTGTTGCAGGTGTATAGACCAATGGTTCGAGGTGAACAGATCGTGTCCCGAGCACCCCGGCGACTAGGCGGCGCGCGCGGCCCCGCCCGTGCCATGTGCCCCCACGTGCGTTAAGCCATGTGCCCCCACGTGCTACGTGCCATGTGCCTCCACGTGCGATGTGCGAGTGATACTTTTATACAATGAACAGACTGCGGCCCCGGGCCTTGTACATAAACCTACGCTAGTGAAATGTTTTATCATTTAATGAATTAAACGAAAATAAGTAAAAAAAAAACAAAGACAATTATAGAAAACGCTAATGGGAAATTCTCGGTGGAGTATTAATTGTAACTGTACATTTTACATGATTAATAAAATAAATATAATTTAGTTACGCGATAATTAAACGTTACATTTGTTTTCGTTTATGTATGTGTAATATATAATGTGTATGTATTGTATAGTGAGATTGATTTGCAGTAAGTTATATGAGCCGGGTTCAGTTGTCGCCGCGCGCGGTACATATCTGTTTCGTAAGCTTATATATTATTATTATAATATATGATTTGATCTTTTTCATCTTGATAATAAAGTTGATTTGTTTCTAAATTTTCTATGATTGTTTTGTTTGTACCCTCACCACTAGTTAGGCGGACGGAGACGGGTGAGGATGGTAGCGATGTGTGGCTACCGTTGTTCCACCTCAACGTTAAATCAAGTATGACTCCATCATAAGTCCGCCACGTACATACGGAATGCCGAATCGAAATATCGAAAAATTCGAACGGAAAACTGGAGGCGTATGTACCTACTCGTGCGGCGGTGTCGTCCGACATCAAAGGCGATTCTCAACTGTATGATTGTAAAACTGTGGTAGAGGGCTTCATGACTGATCAGAAAATCAAAATTTGTGTTCAGTAAAAGTATCATGGTTTTCGAGTTATTGACCATTTTTTAAAATTTCATAACAATTACACCCTTGGTGACTCTTTCCGATGGTATGGCCACCAATTAAAATATTTTCTCAATCTGCTTTTTGAGAAATACTCTTGGATAAATACGCTTTCAAATGTAATCTGTCTTTTTTGTACCGTTGCCTTAATTTTTGTATTATTTAACATTTTATTTCAATAAGAAAATCGAAAGTTTTAGCGCCTGTCGCCTGTGGTGTAAAAAAAATGTATGAAAACATGTGCGACCAAGCTACCAAAAATTTGCGTATTTCATTGAAATTCCAAAATGATATAATACAAGGTATGATCAGCTTTTAGTCTAAATAAAATGCCTGTTAAAGAGACCAAGGGCGATTTTTTCCAAGTAAAGAAATTCCACTTTTAATATTAAATCGACAAATAAAATGATTATTGGTTGATTTGAATTGTGAACAATATGACAGTAAAATCGCCATCAGCCGAGATAATGGTCAAACGCTACCCTATAAGGTAAGAAAAATAATAAGAGACAGTTTTTATTCACATGCATAAAATCACAATAACTGCTCAAAATGCACACCACGAGTCCTGGTGCGGGTCTGCATACCCCTTTTTTATCATTTACACTATCCAGTGCCGGTGGTGCCCCCAACGGAAGAAGTCCAGTGGGCTTAGTTCGGTGACCGTAGTAGCCACAGAACAGTTCCCAGGCGGCCGATCCAACGCCTGTGATATGTACGGTTAATGTACTCGCGGACAACTCGGGCGTAATGCGCAGGGCAGACTTTTTTGATTGAAAGCTGAAAATACCGTGTATTATATCTCTTTGGAATCTCAATAAAACACACAAATTTTTGGTAGTTTGATGGCACATGTTTTCATACATATTTATTACACTACAGGCGCTAAAACTTTTAATTTTTTTATACCTCTGAGTAATTTTTTAAATAAAATGTTAAATAATACCAAAATTATCGGTATAAAAAAGACATTTTACGTTTGATAGCGCATTTACCCACGAGTATTTTTCAAAAATCAGATTGAAAAAATATTTTGATTTGTGGCCATACCATCGGAAAGAGTCACCAAGGGTGTAATTATTATGAAATTTAAAAAATGGTCAATAACTCGAAAACCATACTTTTACTGAACACAAATTTTGATTTTCTGATCAGTCATGAAGCCCACCACCCACAGGTGACGGCTTGACTACTGTACCCTTAGTGTCGCCGCACACGGGCCACGGGCCACAACCACAAAACGCCGCCACCGGCATATTTCCTATAGTTTTCATATTTTGGATAGTTTCTGAGATATGACATTTTTTAAATGTTTTTGCCCTTCGCCACTTTAGTTCACAAAATTTTTTTTTTCTGCTCAACCCTTTACGCTAGGGCGATAATTCTTTTTTGTAATCGTAGGTAAATAAAAGATTTTACAAATGGTATTATTATTTTTTTACTCGAAAAGTAAATACTTTCATAATAATAGAAAAAGTTACAAAAATCTCATCAACCAATGCTACTGCATAAAGTTTGCGAGGCCAATACAAAAAAAACACATTTTTTTTCATACTAGTTTCAAAAACTTCAGCATTTATCTAGCTACAACCATTGCAAATTTTATTTACCTAAATTATGCGGTTCATATTAAAATGGTGCGATGAAGTCGAAATTAGTTCACATTATTTTTTCAAATTTGCCCAATCTTTCGTAGTTGTCTAGATACAATAAGTAGCATCGCTATATGCAGCAGAAAAAAATTATTTGATATAAAATAAGACTGAATAGCGCTACTATTAATTAACTTTTGACGTCTCTTTTACATGTATTAGTTTTTAAAATATGTAGATTTCGCTGATGTTTGTTACCTACGGGAAGGTCATTGTTGCCTTCCTGCGTCCGTAAGCTTAGACCTTAAACTACCCTTCACGTGATCCCTGGGTGGTGCTAAATCTAGGTGACCATAAGTGGTAGGGCTCGACCATGGCTCGAACCTCTCACCGGTAAAATACATGTTGCTAATTCGTTCACTAAGTTCCGGCATGATGTTAATAGCCAGTTTGAAGACAGTCAGTCGCCCAGAGCCTAGTCTCAATACGTTATTCAATTCCAGACAAACAAGAATCCATATTTTGACCGCATCTAAACTTAGCATAAGGTGAGGCAGCAGTCAAATGCTTATCTGTCACACATTAAAAAACGTTGTTGTAACTACATAATGGAATCGACTGACTGTCGGCCAATTCACAGAGCGCAACTACCCCACCCCGTCATCCATACTGCCTAACATCATACCGGAACTTGGCGAACAAGTTAGCAACATTTCTTTTTACCGGTGGGTGGTATCGAGCCATGGTCGAACCCTACCACTTATGATCACCTAGATTTAGCACCACCCAGGGATCACGTGAAGGGTAGTTGAAGATCTAAGCTAAGCTTACGGACGCAGGAAGGCAACAATGACCTTCCCGTAGGTAACAAAAATCAGCGAAATCTACATATTTTAAAAACTAATACATGTAAAGGAGACGTCAAAAGTTAATTGATAGCAGCGCTATTCAGTCTAATTTTATATCAAATCTATTTTTTTTCTGCTGCATATAGCGATGCAACTTATACCTACTTATTGTATCTAAACAACTATGAAAGTCTTTTTTATACCGATACCTTAATTTTGGTATTATTTAACATTTTATTTAATAAATTACTCAAAGGTGTAAAATAATTAAAAGTTTTAGCGCCTGTAGTGTAATAAAAATTTATGAAAACATGTGCCATCAAGCTACCAAAAATTTGCGTGTTTCATTGAGATTCCAAAGAGATATAATACATGGTATTTTCAGCTTTCAATCAAAAAAGTCTGCCCTGCGCATTACGCCGGAGTTGTCCGCGCGTACCTTAACCATACATATCACAGGCGTTGGATCGGCCGCCTGGGAACTGTTCTGTGGGTACCACAGTCACCGAACTAAGCCCACTGGACTTCTTCCACTGGGGGCACCACCGGCACTGGATAGAGTAAATGATAAAAAAGGGGTATGCAGACCCCGCATCATAACTCGTGGTGTGCATTTTGAGCAGTTATTGTGATTTTACGCGTATTGTATCTAAAAATCTACGAAAGAATGGGCAAATTTGAAAAAATAATGTGAACTAATTTTGACTTCATTGCACATTTTTAATATGAAACGCATAATTTAGGTAAATAACATTTGCAGAGGTTGTAGCTAGATAAATGCTGAAGTTTTTGAAACTAGTATGAAAAAAATTGTGTTTTTTTTTTGTATTTGCCTCGCAAACTTTATGCAGTAGCATTGGTCATTGAGATTTTCTAACTTTTTCTATTATTATGAAAGTATTTACTTTTCGAGTAAAATAATAATAATACCATTTGTTAGATCTATTATTTACCTACAATTACAAAAAAATTGCCTTAGGGTTAGGGTTAGGGTTAGGGCGCCCTAGGGCTGAGCAGAAAAAATTTTTTTTGTGAATCATAGTGGCGAAAAGCAAAAACATAAAAAAAATTTCATATCTCAGAAACTATCCAAAATTGTAGAACATACATGGGGGTTCAATAGATGCGCAGTGAGGTCCTCTACCACCCTGCTTCGTTTGATCCATCGGTACTGAATCACCCTGTATATATAAAATCCAAAGTCCTGACTGATTGAATGACTGAGATCATATAAAAGATAATAATACTATGTACTGAGATATCAACGCATAGCCCAAACCGCTGGTCCTAGACACATGACTTTTGGAGGGTGTGTTCTTTATGAAGTGTAGGCATCCACTAAGAAAAGGTTTTTCGAAATTCTACCTGTAAGTGGCTGAAATGGAGGGTAGAACTTTCTATGAACCTTTATATTCTCTAGGTCAATTATCTCGAAAATTGGTACACAAACTTTTTAATTAAAATTATGAGTTACGGGTATCACAGTTTTTCAAAAATCATTCCCACGCGTTTTTCTTACTGACCTAATGACTGCCTGATATATCAACGCACTGCCCAAAGCACAGGTCCTAGAGACATGATATTAGGAGGGTGTGTTCTTTGCGATGTGCATGTATCCATTTAGAAATAGTTTTTGAAATTCTACCCCTAAGTAGGTGAATTGAAGGGTCGAACTTACTACGACACTTTTTATTCTCTGGGTCAATTGTTTCGAAAATTGGTACACATACTCTTTATTTAAAACTAGCTGGCCCGGTGAACTTCGTACCACCTAACAGACAATTAATGTCGTGTTTCCTTTTAGATGAACTTAATTTAGGCTTTTATGAACGTTATACAATGAATACAAAATTAAAATTTAAAATAGTTAATCAACCGACTTCCAATAAGTATTTCTAGAGATATGACGATAAACGTCTCAAACTTGCTACAGAAATTGACTCGTGGGGCATGGAAGTCGGTTGTTTTAGTTATTTAACTATCTTAATTATGTTTTATGGCAATACAGAAATAGAATAAAAATACAATAATCAAGTACTTCAACCGTGTGTCAGCAAGACATGATGCAATGAAACAATGTTATTATTGTTATAGATAAGCAATTAAACTTGAAATTAGTTCGATTGAGTTTAATTGTAAAAATATAATCACCTGTTTATTTAATTTTAATTCTGAATAAGTAAACTTACTTCATGAATAACTGTCTAATATTTTTTTGCCTTATGGATAAGACTGTATACATAAATTGGCTATCACATTCTTACATATCTCTGTATTTACCTACATACTGACAAAATATAAAATTGATTAGGCTAGGCATTGATAATTATTGTCTTGATTGCTTGTAACTTGTAAGCATACATTTTTTTAAATTTCATTACGACTAATTCCACACGATTAGTGTGTTTTTAGCCAGTGTCAAGTATTAAAATTGTTCAAGTTTTTTCCTGAAAGCTGGAAACTGGCAGTAGTGGTCCCGATTCATAAGGATGGGGATAAATACTTACCTGGTAACTATCGACCGATATCATTGTTAAGCGTCTTCTCTAAAATTTTAGAAAAGGTAGTAAATATTAGATTAGTGAACTATCTGGAAGCAAAACTGTATTTGTCGGAGAGGCAGTTTGGTTTTAGGCGCAAGAGGTCAGCGGAGGATGCTGTTGTACTCCTCACAAATACAATATCATCGGCAACTGACCAAAACAAACGTTGCCTGGGCATTTTTTTTTGGATCTCGCGAAGGCCTTTGATACCGTTTCACATCGACTATTAATCACAAAGCTAGAAGCCATTGGGATTCGAGGAATTGCCCTGGAGTGGTTCCGTAGCTATCTGACAAATCGTAGGCAATGTGTTAGGGTTGAAACGAGTATCAGCGACGAATTATCGGTGAATTTTGGCGTTCCTCAGGGCAGCATCCTTGGCCCGACCCTCTTTGGTATCTATATGAATGAGATACTCGATATTCCCATCGATGGAACAGACATCATTTGTTACGCCGATGATACTGTAGCTATTTTCCATGACAGCACTTGGGAGAACGTAATCGCTAGAGCAGAGAGTGGAATGAGACAAATAGCTACTTGGTTGAATCGTAATCTTCTGACACTTAACACAAAAAAGACTAAATTTGTTGCCTTTCATAAAACCCGAATATCTAAACCTAAAGGCCACAGCCGTATTAAAATCCATACTTGTGTACCTATGCTCAAAAACAATCTATGTCATTGTGATTCTATAGAACTAGTAGACCAAGTAAGGTACTTAGGCGTTCAGGTGGACGCAACTCTGACCTTTAAAAGTCACATAAAGGTATTGTCCGCACGTGTTCGTAAAATCATTTACATCATGAAATCCTTAAGATCCTCTTGTGATAAGCAGATCCTAACGATGGTTTACACTGCCCTTTGCCAGTCGATCCTATCGTACTGCAATCTGGTATGGGGTGGGGCTCCGAAAACTACCATGATAGAATTGGAACGAGCCCAAAGAGCTGTATTAAAGGTAATGCTGCACAAGCCTTTTAGGTTTTCAACAAATGCGTTGTACAGGGAATCCGAAGTACTTTCAGTGCGACAGCTATATATCTCAAAAGTAGTTAACTTATTTCACAAAAAGGCTCGATTATTAGAGAATTGGGAAGATATAGCTAAAAGACGAATTTATAGGATTCCACTTCCTAGAACCCATTCCTTTTTCGCAAAGCGTCACACTCAGTATATGTTCACACATATCTACAACAATGTCGCTAAGGTCTGTGACATCAAAAATGAAAATACTGCTAGTGCCCGACGCTTGGTACATAAATGGTTACAAGGCAAATCATATGATGACACAGAGAAGATTATTGAACTGGGAAACTTGTGAGTTCACGTTAAAATTAAACATAGATCTCACCTCACACACACACACACACACACATACACATAGGTACGCACGCGCACACACACACGCACACACACACACACACCATTAGGGATGCCTCCATAAAAGTAAAAAGACAGGGATTTTCGAATAAATGGCTGCCACGACACGGGCCTTGAGCCTAGTGTGGAGCCGCAGTTAAATATGGCTCTAGTTTAAAGTATTCTTTTTGTAAACGTTAAAAAAAAAAAAAAAAAGTTAAAGCTAATTCAATGTATAAGTGAAATCAATGTAATGAAATAATCCTGTGTCAAAATGTAATGAACTGTACCCTAGAAAGTAATGAAAATAGAATAAGAAAATTAGAGCAGCATAGAATAGGGCAAGTAGATTGGAATCCCCACCAATGTGAGTACGATAGAGATGTATAGAAGAAAGACTTGTATGAAGAATAAAAGGTCATCGGTACACGGCGAAAATGTGAGACTGGTATGAAAGCGAACATAGACTAGAAAAACTCCAACTCCGTTGGAGGGTAGGCAGGACAATAAAAAAAATAACATGTTTGCTGTCAGCAGCACTCGGCTCACAGCTCCAGGCTCGTCGTTTAGCGCGTTCATATAAATGTTGAACAGTGTGGGCGAGGTGAGTCCTAATATCTAGCGCCTACTACAAGACAATACAAAATACTATTATTTCAGTCTTTCTACGCCACTAAAATTTTGCTTCTATTTATGTTGTAACGATAGTTGACGTGAGGAGAAATGATAATATCGTTTAAAAACTAAAAAAGAACCGACTTCAATGCCGCGCTATTCATTTTCAGTACCAATTTTGAGATGTTTATCTCCATATCTCTGGAGATACTTATCAGACCTCGATAAAATTATCATGGTACCACACTTGGGATATCTCCTTTCGAACAAAAAAAGAATAATTAAAATCGGTTCATAAACGACGAAGTTATCCGCGAATAAACATGTATATATGTATACATATATATATATATATATATATATATACCTATATATATACATATATATGTATATAAATATATATACAAATACATACATACATATTATATATATATACGGTCGAATTGAGAAACCTCCTCCTTTTTTTGAAGTCGGTTAAAAACTTATTGAAATTCAAACGTAGAAATTGTGCTAAGTCAAAAGAATTTTCTAAGGCTGAGTTGCACCATCTTACTTTAACCGTAACTATAACTATACCCGGTGTTTTTGTATAAAGTTTGACTGATTTTTAGGGTTCCGTAGTCCTGACAAGGAACCCTTATAGTTTCGTCATGTCCATCTGTCTGTCTGTCTGCCCAAGGTTTCGCTGAGACCGACTTCAAATAGATAAGTGGGTAGCGCTTATAATAATTATATTAAGTAATTTATTTTTCGCTTTTGAGTGCCTGTTTGTGGTAATGAAGTCGGTTTGTTTTTTGAAAAAGATTTTATTTTTCCCTTTTTAGTGCAAAACAAGTTTTAATTAAATTACATGCATCTATAAAATTTCGTGTCTGGGCCGTTATACACTAACTGATACATACTTTGTGAAAATTTCAAGTATGTACCTATTACGGTTAAGAAGGTACATCTGTAAAGTGCGCACATATACACACAGGGACGGACGGACGGACGGACGGACGAACGGACATCAAAGTCTCAGAAAGTATTCATTTGGTACCTTTTGGCCTCGGAACCCTAAAAATTTGACTTTAAATGCCGCGCTAGTGAAAATATTCTTTAGTCATAATGATGTCATCAAGGTATCAACGGACAATATCCAAAATAGCCCTGTGCAATAAAAGCATCTGACACACACGATAATTAATTGTCTATTTTATTACAATAAATCCAAATACTTTTATAACACAGACTAGTTGTATTCCAAAATGAATATTAAAAAGTATTATTTACGATTATTAACATTAATTGCCGCCATATGGCCTGAATCACTCTACTACCTTATAAGAGTTGGCACTTCCTTACATTGTTAATACCCGAATTATGAAAGCACTGTGTAGCCAACCTAACAACGGAAAGTATTATTTACGTAGTAACTATTATATAATCTGTGGCATTATGCTTATAATATTTTTTTGCAGTGTTGGTTGGTACAAAGTACGTTCATAATTCTGAGTTATTTATGTATGCAGTGTCGCGGGCGGGACTGATATGGCCGCCATCTTCGCCAAACGTCATGTCATGTCAAAAAATATTAGGTGTGCTCAAAAACTTTGCACATTAACAAGACTTTGCTTGGTAGAACATTCCTGTGAAGACAAATTAATTCTCCCCACCTTTGTTTCTATCTCGCTCACAGTTACCGTAAGAATATCTTATAATTAATTTATAATCAAAGTATATGTATAACTTGGTACATTGAGCCATTCTAAGGACCATTCTAAGGAGATGTCGCAGAATTAGATCAAGCTTACCATATTTTTGCAATATCATTGAAGTTACAAGAAACTGCGACAGCGCCATTTTGATTTTTTGACGTCCGCAGTCAAAGGACTACGAGCTTACGAAATTTGCTATCGTAGTTTTTTTAACCAAAAAAGAGCTGATAATATTTAAACGGCTGAACAGATTTTCATGAAATAAAGAACTAAGAACACTCTCGACGAAGACATCTATCAAACAAAACAAACTAAATTAAAATCGGTTCATCCGTTTGGGCGCTACGATGCCACGATGACAGACACACAGATACACAGATACACAGATACACACGTCAAACTTATAACTCTCCTTCGTTTTGCGTCGAGGGTGAAAAACCAAAAACAACGTGAAGAAAGATGTAAAAACATTATTCAAGGTCATATTTTTTAGTCTTCAAAAGTATATGCAATAGCAACCTCCATTGTGTATAATCTTCTTGGGACTCTTCTTGTAAAACCAGTACATTCTCTTATGTTTGAGATATTTATCTCCATATCTCTGAAGATACTAATCAGATCTCGATAAAAATTAAAATGGGACCACCTCGGAAACGTACCCTACCTATTAAAAGAAGAATCATTTGAATCCGTTCACAATTGATGGAGTAATCGCGTAGCATACACACAAAAAAAAAACATAGACGAATTGAGAACCTCCTCTTTTTTTGTGAAGTCTGTTAAAAACTAGCGAAGACGGTATCTAAACCAAAACGAATTATAATTTAAAATGCCTAGTTTATCTATTGCTAGAATTAAAAACAACTGACCGAATGATCAGGAATAAGTAAACAGTAAATTTGGGCAGCTTTATAACAACTGACTGACTGGCTGAGATATCAACGCACAGCCCAAACCGCTAGTACTAGACACATGCAATTTGGAGGGTGTATTCTCTGTAAAGTGTAGGCATCCACTAACAAAGGGTTTTTCGAAATTCCACCCTAAGAGAGTGAAATGGAGGGATAAACTTAACTTTTTGTTCTGTGAGTCGATTGTCTTGAAAATAGTACGCATACTCTTCAATTAAAATTATGGGACACGGTTATAACAGTTGTTCAAAAATCATCCCGCACGCGTTTGATTGACTGACTGAATAATTGTCTGATATATCAACGCACTACCTAAACCGCTGGTCTTAGAGACATGATATTTAGAGTGTTTATTTTTTGTGAAGTGCAACTATCCACTAAGAAAGAATTTTACGAAATTCCACCCTTAGAGGGTGTAATGGAAGGTTACATTTGCAGTGCAACTTTTTATTCTCTGAGTCTTGAAAATGTATAAGCATACTCTTCAATTAAAATTATGAGACTCGTGTATAACAGTTTTTCAAAAATCATCCGCTACGCATTTGTCTAACTAATATATCAACGCACAGCCTAAACCGCAGTAGGGCTATTCTGTAAGCTATCTCGGAAGCGGAATCCGTGGTAAGATTTTAATTTCGTACTACGAAATTCAACCGTATTACGAATGTGATACGATTGGATTTCGTAGTACGAAATTCGAATCTCACTGCGGATTCCGCTGTCGACATAGCTTACAGAATAGCCTAGCTGGTCTTAGACACATGAAATTTACAGGTTGTATTCCTTGTGAAGTGTGATTTCCACCAAAAAAGGGCTGTTTGAAATCCTACCTCTAAGAGGGTGAAATAGAGGGTTGAAGTTTCATAGAAACTTTGCATTCTCTGGGTTGATTGACTCAAAAATTTGTACATGTACTCATCAATTAAAATTATGAAATACGTATATCACAGTTTTTAAAAAATCATCCCCCACGAATTGGTCTAACTAATATATAAACGCACTGCCGAAACTGCTGTTTCTAGACACATGAAGTTTGGAGGGTGTGTTCTTTGTAATGTGTAGGTATCCACCAAGAAAAGGATTTACGAAATTTCACCCCTAAAAGGGTGAAATGGAGGGTTAAACTTTCTATGAAACTTTGTATTCTCTGGGTCGATTGACTCGAAAATGTGTACATATACTCATCAATTAAAATTATAAAACACGTGTATCAGTTTTTCTATAATTATCCGTGTGGGGTTAGTTTTTAGTTAGTTAACTTCTTTTTTTTACTTAAAACTTTCTTTTGTAAAAACGATTCTATCATTAAAGACATCATAAGAATAATTCAATATAATAAGAATTAGCCAAATCGGTTCACTCGTTTTCATGTTATTGCGGTACTAATGCAATTCGGGATTCATATTTATAAAACCCGAAAAACTCAAATTTTCAGACTTTGTTACCTACCCCATTTCGAAAAATCCTACATCACGTACTTTATCTCATCTTGTTTCGCCGAAAATCTTTTTTGAGCCTACGTCATAATAACTATCTGCATTCTAAATTTCACCGCAATCCGAAACAATATTGAGTACTTGTGTGAAATGTCGAATAAAATGACTATCCAAACTTTGAACCCCCGCTTCATCCCCTTGAAGAGTGAATTTTGAAAAATTCTTTCTTAGCGGATACCTAAGTCAAAATAACTATCTGCATGCTAAATTTCAGCGCAATTCGAAACAATATTGATTTTCACATTTTGTTACCCCATTCCACCCTCTTAGGGGTGTAATTAAAAAATAACCTGAAACACGTATTTACTTATTTTTTTACTGGAGCACTTGTATGAAGTTTCGAATAGAAAATACTATCTGATCTTGTTTCTCCATAAGTCAAAGTCAAAGTCAAAGCATTTATTCAGTATATGGGCAAATTAAAAATTTGCACTTACACTCGTCAAATTACATTAAATAGATCATATTCAATAAAAAATATTATAGATATAACAGCAACATAACTTATTGCTTTGAATTTACAAAAAAAAAAACAAAGGTATTGAGCCATTCAGCTTTCATCTATACGTCGAACGTCACACTTAAAACACATGTTTAATTCCCCTGATTAATGTAGGGTTGCCAACTGTACTATTACGAGCACCCGCAACCCAGTGGATGTTTCCGTACTTCAGACGATTTTTATTCAAAAAAATATATATAACATACAAACAACATATATATAACATACGAGTACAACACACAAACATACAAACTTTGAACCCCCTTTCATCTCCTTTAGGGGTGAATTTTGGAGAATCCTTTCTCAGAGGGCACTTACGTCGTAATAACTATCTGCATGCCAAATTTTAGCGCAATCCAAAACAATATTGATTTTCACACTTTGTTACCCCATTTCACCCTCTTAGGGGTGGAATTTCAAAAAAACCTGAAACACGCATTTACTTATTTGTTTACTGGAGCACTTGTATGAAGTTTCGAATAGAAAATACTATCTAATCTTGTTTCTCCATACAAACTTTGAACCCCCATTTCATCCCCTTAAGGAGTGAATTATGGAAAATCCTTTCTTAGTACACCCTTACGTACAGACAAGACAAATATAATATCATTTTAATATCTCTCATACCGTATTTGAAGATGTTTATTCTGTTAAAGTACTTTTTTAATATAATTTCCGATAAATAGACAGCTAAGTCAGAAATAATAAAAAGTTCACTATTTAATTTAATTTTTGAACGTATAATTCATTCAATAAGACGTTCATTTCGTTCACAACGGCTCGTCCCCACTTACATTAGGATGACGCTACTAACATAGTCGTATCGAGCTCTCGATAGCCGTCAGAGTGTGCTTCGTGCTGCCGCCTATCGTAACACGTTATTGTATCGTCGACTCGATACCTTTACGATACGAATTCGATGAATTTTCGTGCTCGAGGTACTGATAACTTTTTGATGGTGCGAAACGCATGGTCTCGTCTTGGCAACATTTTACTTAAAAAAGTTTTTGGTGGGATTATATATCTGAAGAATAATAGCTCTGTAATTTATTTCCTGTTGGCCACGCGAGCGAAACCGCGGGCATAAGCTAGTTAAGTATAATTTAGAAAATATTACGTGACCGTGGACACACGTCGGAGCAGTTATGTTATAACCTTAACGATCATCTAGTAAACAAACAGTTTTTCAATATTTACAGGTTTAAGTCTAGACAGAGATTATAGGAATAAAGTGTCAGGTATCTGATACTCTTACTTAGAATCTTCAGTTTTTATAATGCTTCGACTTGTTAGCTGACAAATCGTCGTTTCACATACTTTATAGTTACAAAAATGCTAGGCCCAATGTATACCAAATTTTAGCTCAATTGGTTCAGTAGTTTTAGTGTGAAAGCGTCACATTTTTTCACAAACTTCCATACAAAATTTCGCGTTTATTAATATTAATTAATATTAGTAAGGATTATAAATAGGCAAGTAATCGTTGGCTGTCTGTTACAAAGATGCTTTTTCACGGTTATAGCGCAGGACCCATTAGGTAACACATTACATTTAAAAAGGGATAGTCATAAGGGCAAATGGCCGCAGGGCACAACATATGCATACATATAAATACTGTACACACATTTTCGATTTTAACAAGCAATTCCAACATTTAAGCTTGTCTCGTTTTCTCAGCAGCACAGAATTTGCCATATATTGTAATTACGATACAAATGTCTCCATTTTTCACCTTTCTCTGGTAACAATGTTCATTTTGTCATCGCATACTACCTACTTGTAGAGTGTTCTTCTCGGTTTGTCCTTCGGTACGCCTAGGTACATTAATAGAAATTCTTGTTTCTTTGCTTTGTCTCCGTCATTACTCTGCGTGGTGGTAGTGTCGGTCGAGGACTGTTGGTGTTTGGATGTACTCTGCGAGGTGGGAGTCTCACTCGAGGGTGGGGGTGGGGGAGGATACGACGGAGATGGGGGATGATACGGCGGAGGTGGGTAAGGATACGGCCGAGGTGGAGGGAAGGGTGGGTAAGCGGGGAATGCAGCTGGGAATGCGCACGGCTGTGGAGGCATACAGAGCATCGGGACTGGTGGCGGCGGCGGCGGTGGGCCTGGATGAAACATAGGGCAGAGAAAATTGGCGCAAGAAGATGATGGAGCAGATTTTGATCCTCCACTACCTCCTCCGTGTGATGGCGTGGCATTGTTGGACAGCGTCGTCGCGTCCTCGTACACGTCCTCGTGCAGCCGCACAGAACGAGTTCGCCGATGTCCGAATATTCCGCTCTCCGAGCTGAACTCTGCCTCTGGATTATATTAGACTCTGATTAATATTGTTACGACGATCGATTAATTTACACGAAATATTTAGAAATAGAGAGGTGTGACCAAAGTTGTATGTATGTATTGTAAAAGTTGTTTACGTCAGATTTTTGAAATTTACGACGTATTTATTATTCTGTGGCTATTTCTTTTCGAGATATTTCTTTCTAGCTAGCTTGATTGTTGTTTAAAGGTACGGACACACCGCAGCGTCCTGCGTGCGCGATCTAGACGGCGATCAGATAGCGCAGTAGTATTTGTAACGACTGGTTCACATCAAACGCGATCACAATACAATTGAAAAGTACTGAGATCGCGCCCGCAGATCGCAGGACGCCGCGGTGAAGCGTCCGGCCGCGGTTCATTGAATCAGTATTCTGTGGAACGCGATAGTGTTCTTGTAAATGCGTACAGTGAATAAGTGATCGTGAATTACTAACGACCTCAGTGTGGGTTAACGGATAACTAATACTTAGTCCTTGGGAGTGGTAATAAACGTATATCCCATCGGATTGGCAGTTTTATAATATCCCGTACGTAATAATATTTTTCTTTTGAACTAAGCACTGTAGCCAAAATTTTTGCTTTTCTGTTGATCCAATTACTACATACTAACATAGAGCTAATATATCCATTGGCCCATTAACCTAATTATGGGATAAGACGAGATGTAGTTGAAGATGAGATCTGTTTTATTTATATTTCAGTATAAGTTTCAGTAACTTAAAGCTTTCGTCACCTTGTCAACTTACTGCACAAAAGCTAAACAACTCAATTTACCTCTAAGTTGCTGTGCGTCATTGTCGGAGTACTCGAGGTAACTGTCTGGCATTTCTTCTGGCTCTTTCTTAAAGAGCTCTGTGTTCTGTTGCCTTAACAGCGCCATCCGAAGTCTATCCTTTTTCCGTTGATTGCACTCGTTGCACATGGAGCAGTAGATGTCCAGGAGTTCTATGGTCTCGTCATCCCGGTAGCACTCTTGGCAGGCAGTGCGGCAGTTCACGTCGGCGAGACTCGTCGGCAGTAGCAGCAGCAGAGTTAGGTAGATGGTACGCATGGTAGCGCTGAAACAGATTTTCGATGATTATAAAACACCGACTATTATACTCACTACTGTTTGTTGTCGACTGTCTCGACCTAGGTTTCATGCATGTTCGATGCACATCCTCGGGAGTCCACGCAGCGAGATCGCGACGATAAAAAGATTTTCGATAAAAAGATTTATAGAAATTTTCCATTGTATAGTGAATGTTTGAAATGATTGGAGTCATATTCCTCATATGCGAGAGTGAACTAACCAGCACCATAATGCTGTTGACCAGAACTGTCTGCGCCCCGCGGCATCGCCCACGTTTTGAAGTATCCTATGATCTAATCGGCTATACTGGCTATCTCGGTATAAAATTTCAGCCAAATTGGTCGAGCCGTTAGACCATGAAGAGTCCCAAAGAAACAAAAACACAAACTGACTTTCGCATTTATGATACTGGTGTTGATAATACCTAATCTATACTAATATTATAAAGAGAGAACATTTGTATTTTTGTATGTTTGTAATGATTTGGCTCAAAAACTACTAGACCGATTTAAAAAATGTTTTCACTAATATATAGAATCGACTTTCGAAATGAAAATAGGCTATATATTATCCCGTTTAAATCAAAGGTACATTCGTGGACACCTAATTTGCAACCTAAGTCGACAAAAAAACGGTCAAAAAAACACGTTTCTTACGAACGCTGCTCAATTGAAAACAGATAGAAGAATATTTTCTATGGAAGAGTTGTACAACTTAATAAGAACTACAAAAAAGTCCGCGACAGCATATGTCTATCTCTTAAGGTTGACTCACAGTAACCATTTTAATCTTTAATTTTTTGTTAAAAAATATTACATAACTTCCAGGGCTATTTTCAAGTATATAGTATTAATTCTTATCCAAATAATTACGTTAATTAGCTTGGCTACATATTATAGATTCAAATTGTCCTTTACAGTATATAATTCTACTCAAAACTCTAGAAGATATCACGGATTTCACATACACGCATCGCAAAATTAATAAAATATTTGCAGTGAAACCACAGAATAGGTCATAGTTACTACGAAAATATTATTATAAGCTTAGCTTTTCTGTAGATCCCCACCGATGGCAATTAATTTGAAGTCAATATAGTATAATAATATGATCTATTGTATAAAATAATAATGATATATATATATACTATAATATTTTAAACCAACCCGACTGATCTATGTATAATCTTTTAAGTAAAAGCATTCCAATGACTCTAAACACGACATTTAAAATCTGAGCTGTAAGTTGGTGAGGATTTGAGTATTCTGTAGAGTCCAGGAGATGTCCCAGCATCAGGTCAATGCTTCCATGTTCTTACAGTATCGTTGAAAAAGAAGATTTTCGAATTGATCAGACCTATGAAAGTTGATTAAAGCTCATAGTTTTATAACGATTGAACGAATTTTCATAAATCAAAGCTAAACACTCTCGATGAAGACATCTATAAAAAAAAACTATAAATAATAAAATCAAAATCGGTTTATCCGGTTGGGTGCTAAGATGCTACAGACAGACACACAGATACACACGTTAAACGTATAATACCCCTACTTTAAATCAAATCGGTTCATCCGGTTGGGTGCTAAGATGCTACAGACAGATACACAGATATACACGTTAAACGTATAATACCCCTACTTTTTGCGTCGGGGAACGCCGTAAGGTTACGGCGGCAGATGTTCTCTTTGGTGGTAAGCTACTTTTCAACCGACTTCCAAAAAGAAGGAAGTTCTCAATTCGTCTGTATGTTTCTTTTTTAACCGACTTCAAAAAAAGGAGGAGGTTTCTCAATTCGACCGTTGAACAGGTACCTATCCCTAGCCAGGGATGAACTCGCCCTTTCAATGAAACAAACAAGGTTACGTATTCAGTGGTATATATTGAACCCTTTCTTTGTATTGTAAAGTAAACGCCAGAGGTACGAATTCTCAAACGCCTATGTAAAAAATACATGAAATCAACACTATTAACCGAGTCTCGACACGGCATTCGTTCGAGGTGCTTGTCTGTTACGCAGTTGTTTACATCGCGCGTGCATCAAGTTCTATTGTGATAGCCGGCTCGCCACGGTTGACTGGCGGCCGGCGGAGAACAATGGAACCGCAAACGACGAGTTTATTAAGTGAGGATGATATGGAGACAGAGGAAATTATTGAGAAGGAGGAAAACATGCATATGAAGTGTGTTAATGAGACTGAAAATGTAAGGCAAGAAAATAGCAAAGAAACTGATGATGATGGTGGCGGATGGAACGTGGTAAAATCGAAAGAGAGGCCAGAGAAGAGGAAAGAAGCTGATGACGATGGTGGTGGGTGGAACGTGGTAAAATCGCAAGAGAAGAAATATAAATTGGAGGAGAAAATTGAGATGTATATATCAAGCCAGGAACCGTTGCCCAAGCAATTTGCTTTTGCCAAACTGTTAAACACGAACAGAATCACTGAAATAGACCGAGTTAAATACCTAAGCCCTTATAAGGTTCGTATTGATGTGAAGAATGAAGTAAGCGCTGAAAAACTATTAAACTGTCAAGACATGTTGGATAAGGGTTGGCGTATACAGAAGGCGATGGAAAAAAACTTGTCATATGGCGTCATCCGAGATGTCGATCTAGATATGCCCGACGAAGAAATTCTCAGAAGAATAACATGCCCCAAGCCAGCCGAGGTTATATCTATATTCCGTATGAATCGTCGCGCTGCGAAGGAAGGATGGACTCGCAGTGAAACTGTTCGTTTATGTTTTAAAGCTACCGGGATACGTAACTGTCGAGGGATTGAGGATCAGAGTCCAGCCATACGTGTTCCCCGTATCTCAATGCTCGCGTTGTTGGCAGCTGGGTCATCTGTCGAAGAAGTGCCCGTCTCATAAAATAGTATGCCCGAAATGTAGCAGCAATCATGAAAACTGTGAAACTACTGAGTTTAGATGCGTTAATTGTGATGGGACACATATGGCAATGTACAAATCCTGCCCTGCGTACCTCAAAGAAAAGAAATTGAGAGAAATTATGGCGGAGTTTAACTGCACATATAGAAGGGCGCTTACAATGTATGTAGGACCATTGTCACCAGATGACATAATGCCAAAAATATTCTCGTTTGAACCTATACCAGCGTCGTCGATCGCATTCCCTCCTTTAGTGAAAATTCCACATAAACCTCGGGCTGCTAAAATAGCAGCAGTTGATGAACATACAAGTCAAACGAAGGCGATGGACCATTGCGATGAGCAAGTCAAACAAAAGTCGACAGCGCCGATACCATCTTCTTCCAGACAACGACGTCGTAATGTGGAGCCATTTAAATTCTGCAGCATTCGAGAGCCAGAACAGCCTCCGGAGACCAGCACACAGTCTATTCCACCGATACAAGAGAGAGAAAAAGAAGTACATCTGGGTGAACTAATTAAGAGACTGAAGGAGATAATTTTTATGAGAGGAGCCTCGATACAGGAGATAGTGAAAAGTTCGTTGAAGTGTTGTGTTGAATGGTTGATTTTAGTTTTAGTTGATAACATCGCCGATTGGCCAGTTCTAAAGAAAGTCTTGGACTTTTTTGTGAACAATGGTTAACAGTCGGAATAGGTGTTGCAAACTGACTATTCTTCAATGGAACGCACAGAGTTTACGACCCAAATTGATCACGTTCGAAAATATGCTATTCCAGGAGAAGATCCACATTGCGGCCGTTTGCGAAACATGGTTAGAACCTAATAGTAATCTCAAGGTAACTAATTACAATATTTACCGTCAGGATAGGGACGACGGGTACGGCGGAGTCGCTATTTTAGTACATAAATCAGTCCTTTCACATCGTTTTAACATTAATATCGGTCATGCAGGTATTGAGATTGTAGGTATTAAAGTTCAAAATTGTGATCAAATCGAGAACATTATCGCCGTATATTGTGCACCTTCAGTGCGCACCACACAACAGGACTGGGATTCATTACTATCAATTGTTAACCAGAAAACATTATTACTTGGAGACTTTAACGGGCACCATACGAACTGGTCCACCAAGACCGACGCGAGAGGATTACAAATATTTGATGCAATTTTAGACAGTAGATATATTACTTTAAACAACGGTAACTCAACTAGGATAAAATTAGTCAACAACCAGCTACAACAATCCGCACCTGATATATCTCTCGTTACGTCAGACGTGGCACTATAATTTGACTGGAATATACTCAATGAGACACTCGGAAGCGATCATTTAATGATAAAAATTAATACTAATTTTAATGCACTACCTAAAAATACCATACGAAGAAATTTCAAAAAAGCAGACTGGGTAAGCTATAGTTCGTTACTAGAATCACTGTTTTCAACATTTCAGCGACAAGGAGATTTTCAAATAGATTACGATAATTTTATTAAATGTTTAAATAAAGCAGCAGACCTACATATTCCATGTATACGTTATAATAAAAATCCTCATACCAATTTTAGGCCTAAACCCTACTGGAATGCAGATATATCAAAGGCAGTCGCCATACGACGCTTAGCTCTTAAGGAATTTAGACGTAACTCAACGCCAAATAACTTAACGACTCTAAATGAAAAAATACGCGACGCACAAAGGTTAATGCGAAACGTAAGAGATACATCGTGGCAGGGATACTGTACGTCGATTGATGGCTCGATATCGCAGTCCGAGATGTGGAATAAAATGAGGTGGTTCAAGGGTCGTAAAATTACTACACAATACGTAGACAGTACGATGGCTACAGCGCTCCTCCATAGCTTGACTCCAGATTACGCAACGCCGCACGATCCGTCATTCGCGTCTCGTAATCCAGAGCTAGAAATACCTATAACTATACAGGAACTACATAGTTGCATTCGTAATAAGGATACGTCACCCGGATGTGACAACATTTCATATTCAATGATAAAGTATATACCAGCGAATGGTAAAAATATTTTGCTGTCACTGTTTAATGATTTCTAGGAAACCGGTTTTGTGCCTATACAGTGGCGAGACATCGCGATCACACCGATACCAAAGGTTGGCAGGGATTTACAGTCTCCTTCTTCATTAAGACCAATCTCCATGATGTCATGCATTTGCAAATGTTTTCATTGTGTACTAATAAATAGATTAGAATGGTTCATAGAGAAGAACGACATTTTATCACCTAGTACCACAGGATTTAGGAAGTGTCGATCTACATTAGATAATCTTGTTAGCTTTGTGTCACGAGTCCAAACCGGTTTTTCGAACAATTTAATCACAATCGGATGTTTCTTGGATTTAGATAACGCGTACAATAACGTAAATATAAATTCATTAATGCTTACTATGGACCAGATTGGAGTTGGTTCCAAAATGTGCAAGTACCTTTGGAATTTCTTAAAAGAAAGGCGACTGAAGATTTTAGTAGATGAATCATATATATGTCGAACGACAGGTCGTGGATTAAATCAAGGTGACCCGTTCGCCCCTATTTTATATAATATATCTACTATGAGTTTATGCAAAAATATTATGAATGACGAAGTTTTTATAACTCAATACGCGGATGATTTTGCATTGTATTCAGTTTGTAACAATGTAGAAGATGGTATATGTAAATTACAAGAATCGCTCGATACTTTTTCCAAATTGATCTTCGATATAGGGCTAGAGATATCATCTTCAAAAAGTAAAATCTGCATATTTAAAAGAGGACGCAATAGGGAACATGTCGAATTAAAAGTAAATAATGTATCATTACAAATTGTAGATAATGTTAAGTATTTAGGTATGTGGCTGGACAGTTCATTAAGATGGTCAAAACACATAACAGAGTTAGTCGAAAAATGCTCTAAGTCAATAAATATTTTTAAAGTTTTAATGGGATCGGGGTGGGGAGTAAATCCAGGACATCTAAGACGTTTATATATATCTATCATTCGTTCAAGGTTAGACTACGGCAGTTTTCTATACGACAATGGACTGAAAAGTAAATTAATCAAAATAGACAGGTTACAGAATCAATGTTTACGTGTTATCGGTGGTTTTGTAAGATGCACAGCGATACATGTAATGGAATGTGAACTACATCTACAACCGTTATGTATACGAAGATATTTCTTAGCAGGTAAGTACTGGCTAAAGATTAGGTCATTCGGAGATAATGATGTTCTGCACATTTTAGACAGCCTATTCCAAGTTATTGAAAATCGGTATTGGAGACATAAGAAAAAACCGTTATTAATTACGATGCACGAAGCTTATAAAGATTATCCGATTTATTCGAGGCGACAATTAGAACGATTCTCATTAGATCGGTGGGTTAGCAGTGTGGATCTCTCCGATGTGATCATTACTGATATAGATAATGTGAACAAAGCGAAACATCGATATATGTGTGATAATTTAAGATTAATTTGTGAACGTTATTTAAGTCAGAAGTACTCAGATTTTTATGTAATTTATACTGACGGGTCTAGAGAAGGGGAGGAGTCGGGATTCGCCTGGTTTGATCCGCAAACAAACACGAGCGCAAAATTTAAAGTTAATTGTAAAATTTCTATAATGTACACAGAACTGTTCAGAACAGCCATATCAGAAGCTTTATCTTATATCGAATCCTTTGAATCTGGAAATTATGTGATATTAACGGACTCCAAGAGTGCACTACAGCACCTGGCTCGCTGTACCTCGAACTTTCGAGGAGCACCGATAGCCTACAGGATCTTGGACGCCGTTCGTAAATTACAAAATAAGTATCTCGTGTTACAGTGGGTGCCGTCTCACATAGGGTTGGACGGTAATGAGAAGGTTGACGTATTAGCGAAGGAAGCGATCACGGATGGAATGTACTACGAATGTTTACCTTATTTTAGTGACATTGTCGGTGATGTTCGTGAGCGTAGTTTGAGTTTATGGAAGGAATACTTCGATGAAAGATCGTTGAGTAAAGGTATCTGGTATAAGACGATTCAGCCTAGCCTTTCCCGACTGCCTTGGTTTGTTGGAGCAGACATGTCTCGGAATGATTTGGTGACTGCGTTCAGGCTTCGTTCTGGACACATTCCTTTGAACAGTTTTGCATACTTAATGAAAAAAACCGAACCAAACTGCACAGAATGTGACGTTGTCGAAGATGCTACTCATATACTGAGGGAATGCGTGCGGAACGAAGCAGAGCGGAATAATTTTTTAGTACAATTTGAGATTAATGTGGATGATATTGGCATATTTAATAGTATATTAGCCTCACCTTTGTCAAGGGAAGCCAAGTCGGTCTACAATTTTGTTAAAATAGGTATTAGTCGTAGAATATAAGTATTGTTGTGTATATATTATGTAAGTGATTAGCCCTATGAGGGTGACATGTTCTATTGTGAACAAACCCTCTATAATAAATAAAGATTAAAAAAAAAAAAAAAAAAACACTATTAACCGGAGAATCTTGATAGCGCGATCCAGGAAAATGCATTAAGCGACATTAGCACATCTAGTTCGTTACAGCGGTACTAATATGTCATTAGGTCTACGCGAGACGTTAGAAAGGTGCAACTTTTGCATTGTACAACCGTATATATTTTTTTTCATTCTTTTTTTGTGTGTGTATGTTACGCGATTACTCCGTCAATTGTGAACCGATTCGAATGATTATTTTTGTAATCGGTAGGGTACGTTTCCGAGGTGGTCCCATTGTAATTTCATTGAGATGTGATAAGTACCTTCAGAGATATGACGGTAAACGTCTTAAACTTGCTACTGAAATTGACTCGCGGGGCATTAAAGTCAGTTGTTTTAGTTTTTAAATCTTAATTATTGGTAGATTTAATGATCCCACGAAAACCCATGATTCATGAATGCACATAAAACTTTCATTGGTAGGTATATAGCTAGGATTAGAACCAACGACCCTCGGGTCAGAATCAGGGTAACTATCCTTTATGCCAAAGGGCCGTCCAATATCACTACGTAAGTGTTATAAAACAATGTCCATCACTGCGTCTGTCTGTCTGTTCGCAATAATCTCGTTTTGTGTAAATTGGTTGACATATGACGATGATTGTTAAATATGTTAATATTTTATATTCGATGCAACAAACTGATGCAAATTTTGTAGCCATAATGTTCTACCCGTGCGAAGCCGGGGCGGGCTGCTAGTTGTTAATAAGAATGTAAAAGAACAACAGAGTCTACTCAAAAACTGGAATAATACGATACTGAATCTTACCTTCTTTAGACAAGAAATTATGCGAGTGTTTTCATAGTATTCCTTCTCGATTATTTAACTTTTAGGTAAATATTGACTAGTAATTATAATATTGATTAGGTTTATTTATGAAACAAACTCGCGAAGATCAGCTCTTAAATGACTGCGGGAATATGATAGTCGTGAAGCTTGAAGTAAACAACTTTTTGATTACCGGCTGGAACTTTTAATTGAATTTTAAGTAAGTTATAAGTATAAAATAATGTAAACGTGTGTAGTACGCAACTCCCGCCCGAGCTGCGGTTTAATGTAAAATGTAAGTTTATAGCCAATTTTGTGTGGACGAATGGCGAAATAAACATTTGTATACACACTGTTCAGCAATATAATAATGTTATGTACATTTTTAGCGCAACCGTTCATACTTTTATTGCTGCGTGGATTTATATAATCTGCTGAAGCGTGAACTAACACATATACGTTTAGATATTTTTGTTTGTATTTTCAACTGACTTCTTAAAGGAGGAGGTTCTCAATTCGAGTCTGTTTTATTGTGTTTGTTATGCGATTACTCCGTCTGTTGTGAACCTATTCGAATGTTTTTTTTTTTATGGCAAAGTATTCAACTTTTACGAAGTGCTCTGCATACAATTTATTTGTAAGGTTTAATATAAAGTTTAATAAAAAAAATACAGTCTTCATGTTATTACATATGCATATATACATATTTGAATGTCGAAAGTTAACATATCTACTGATAAAATATCGATGTTCATAATATGGAAAATTAAAATACCGACTGTATTAAAATATCGAAAATTGTTATATCGAAGCATAAAATGTCTAAGATTGAAATGCCGAGTGTTTAAAATATCGAATGATTGAAAATGTCGATAATCACTATGTATACCGAAGTTCAAAATATCAACATTTATTACATTGAAGCTTATAATATCTACTCGTTAAAATATCGAAAAAAAAATTGATTTATATATACTACTAGAAGTGCCCCGCGGCTTCGCCTGCGTTAAAAAAATCTTTTATTTACTTAAAACTATTCTTTTGTAAAAACGATTCTATCATTAAATACATCAAATAAGAATAAGCTAAATAGCTTCACCCGTTTTCATGTTATCGCGTGACATAAGCAATTCGGGATTCATATTTATAAAACCCGAAAAACGCAAATTTTCAGACTTAGTTACCTACCCCATTTCGAAAAATTCTACAACACGTACTTTGTCTCATTTTGTTTCGCCATACAAACTTTGAATCCCCGTTCCGTATCCGGGAGGAATTATTAGAAAATCCTTCTGAGTGGATACCTACGTCATAATAACTATTTTATTAATTTTTTTTCTTCATTTCTATTCTCTAATTCTAAATTTCAGCGTAATCCGAAACAATATTGATTTTTAGACTTTGTTACTCCAGTTTATCCTCTTAGGGTGGCATTTTGAAAAAGTCTGAGACTCGTATTTACTTATTTATTTACAGAAGTATTTGTATGAAATGTCGAATAAAATGACTATCCAAACTTTGAACCCCCGCTTCATCCCCTTGAAAAGTGAATTTTGAAAAATTCTTTCTTTGCGGATACCAAGTCAAAATAACTATCTGCATGCCAAATTTCAGCGCAATCCGAAACAATATTGATTTCAGACTTAATTACCCCACTTCACTCTTTTAGGGGTGGAATTTTAAAAGAGCCTGAAACACGTATTAACTAACTTAAGTACTTGTGTTAAGTTTTGAATATAAAAGACTATCTAATCTTGTTTCTCCATACAAACTTAGAACCCCCGTTTCATCCCCTTCAGGGGTGAATTTTGGAAAATTCTTTCTTAGAGGGAATTAACGTCGTAATTACTATCTGCATGCCAAATTTCAGCGCAATCGGAAACAATATTGATTATCACATTTTGTTACCCCATTTCACCCTCGTAGGGGTGGAATTTCAAAAAAATCTGAAACATGTATTTACTTTATTTTTTTTATCGAAGCACTTGTGTTAAGTTTCGTATATAAAAGACTATCTATTCTTGTTTTTCCATACAAACTTTGAACCCCGTTTCATCCCTTTCAGGGGTGAATTTCGGAAAATCCTTTCTCAGAGGGAATTAACATCGTAATAACAATCTGCAAGCCAAATTTCAGCGCAATCCGAAACAATATTGAATTTTAGATTTTGTTACCTCAATTTATCCTGTTAGGGTGGCATTTTGAAAAAGTCTAAAACTCGTATTTACTTATTTATTTACATAAGTACTTGTGTGAAATGTCAAATAAAATGATTATCCAAACTTTGAACCCCCGCTTCATTCCCTTGAAGAGAGAATTTTGAAAAATTCTTTCTTAACCTATGTCAAAATAACTATCTGCATGCCAAATTTCAGCGCAATCCGAAACAATATTGATTTCAGACTTTGTTACCCCTCTTCACCCTTTTAGGGGTGGAATTTCGAAAGAGCATGAAACACGTATTTACTTACTTTTGTACTTGTGTTAAGTTTCAAATATAAAAGACTATCTAATCTTGTTTCTCCATACAAAATTTGAACCCCCGTTTCATTCCTTTCAGGGGTGAATTTTGCAAAAACCTTTTTCAGAGGTAACTAACGTTGTAACAACTATTTGCATGCCAAATTTTAGGGCAATCCGAAAGAATATTGATTTTCACACTTTGTTACCTCTCTTTCACCCTCTTAGGGGTGGATTTAAAAAAAACTGAAACACGTTTATACTCGAGCACTTGTATGAAGTTTCGAATAGAAAAGACTATCTAATCTTGTTTCTCCACACAAACTTTGAACCCCCGTTTCATTCCTTTCATGGGTGAATTTTGAAATATCCTTTTTCAGAGGTAACTAACGTTGTAATAACTATCTACATGCCAAATTTCAGCGCAATCCGAAACAATATTGATTTTCACACTTTGTTTCATTTCACCCTCATTCTCACTGTATGAAGTTTCGAATAGAAAAAACTATCTAATCTTGTTTCTCCATACAAACTTTGAACCCCGTTTCCTCCCCTTCAGGGGTGAATTAAAATCCTTTATGCCAATTTTCAGCGCAATCTGAAAAATATTGATTTTCAAACTTTGTTACCCCATTTCACCCTCTTAGGGGTGGAATTTAAAAAAAACCTGAAACACGTATTTACTTATTTTTGTACTGAAGCACTTGTGTGAAGTTTCGGATAGAAAAGACTATCTAATCTTGTTTCTCCATACAAACTTTGAACCCCCATTTCATCCCCTTAAGAGATGAATTTTGAAAAATCCTTTCTTAGTACACCCCTACGTATTAAGACAAATATACCCTCCAAATTTCAAGTCTCTACGACCAGCGGTTTAGGCTGTGCGTTGTCTGTCAGTGAGTCAGTTAGTCAGTCAGTATGTCAGGACAAAGATTCTTATAGTATTAGAAGATAAGATAGTAAGTGTGAAAAAACCTTGGTAGATTGAAAAAAAAAAATTGAAAAAAGGGTCGATTCGGTTCTAGCATAGTGATCACAAGCAACTTAACCTGTATGACTTTGCCCTGGCATTTCATCAAAAAAATAATACTTATGACTGTATGATCTATTGTATATAATACTAAAATTCAAAATTTAAAACCACCCCGACTGATATATGTTTAATATTTTCAGTAAACACATTCAACTGATCCGAAACAAGACATCTTAGCTGTAAGTTGGTGAGGAGTTAAGTATTCTGCAGATTCCAGATGTCCCACAGCAGCAGTTTAATGCTTCCATTTTCTTGCAATACCGTTAAAAAGAGGATACCGAATTTCGAATTGAAAGTTGATTACATAGCGCCATCAACTAGAAAAAAAAACAACGGATTGCACTCCGGGGTGCCGGCAGGCGGAACACCGTAAGGTTACGATTAGTCCAGTACAACCTTCGGGTCAGAATCCATTACGGCAAAGGGCCGTCAAATATCACTTAATATAAAAAAAAAGTCCCTCACCGCTCTGTCAGTCTGTTCGTAATAAATTCAAAAGATACTAAACGGATTTTTATGCGGTTCTCACCAATAGCCAGGTGTTAGTTTAGGTGTATAATTCGTTAAGGTTTTGTGTAAATTGGTTGAACACTTGAAATATGACGATGATTGTTGAAAATGTTAATTCATACTCGACGCAAAAAAGTGATGCAAAATATGTAGGCATATATGTGCTACCCGTGCGAAGCCGGGGCGGGCTGCTAGTTATTAATATAATTAAAACCACCATCGACTGATGTATGTATAATCCGTTCATTGAGATCATTGCCATGAGACCAAACGCGACATCTCTGCTATATTGGCGAGGAGTTGAGTATTCTGCAGATTCCATGTCCTTGTAATATCGTCGAAGTAAGAGTATACCCAATTTCGAAATAATTAGACATAAGAAAAATGATTTCATAGCGTCATCAATTAAAAAAAGCTTAGTCTTAAAACGGCTGAACGGATTTTCATGAATCAAAGCTGTGAACACTCTCAATTAAGACATATATCAAATTAAAAAAACTTAATCAAAATCGGTATATCAGTTTAGGAATTATGATGCCATAGACAGAAACACACACAGGTATGATACGCACGTCAAACATATATCACCACATCTTTTTGCGTCGGGGCTTTAAAATAAAATATCTGAACTCGCTTGTCAGGAAGGCTCCAACTTCCTCCAGGAAGGTGATATCCGTCATCATGACCTTATCTCCATATTCCAATTCAATCACTTTACTTCCATACTGTTATGCTTAATTAAATACCAGTCACTTTTAACCGACTTTCAAAAAGAAGTAGGTTCTCAATTCGTCTGTTTTAGTTTGTTTTTTTCGCCGATTACTCCGTCAATTGTTAACCGTTTTGAATGATTTATTTTTTCATAGTTAGGGTAGGGTTAGGGTTAATCTCAAAAGTCCTATTTAAAGTTTCTTTAGATCGTATCTCCAGAGATATGACGAAAAACTTCTTAATCTGGCTACTGAAACTGACTCGTGCGGCATGGAAGTAGTTTTTTTACAAGCGTTTATTTAACTTGCAATGTATGTATGTATGTATATATGTATGTATGTTCGGGTGGAATCTTGGAAGCTAACTTAGACCCACTTCCCGATGTTAGATTGGACTCAAATTTGGTGTACTTATGTATCTTCGGTGACAATACAATGATATGGTTCCATGGAGCTGGTCTGATGATGGAGACGGAAGGTAGCCACGGCATCTCTGTGATAAAACAAAATAACCCACCGAGTTTGGGCTCGATTGATTTGTCTTGAAGAGAACTTTACGCCTAAATGCTATTCAGGATCTAATGATGAAGCTGGAAGGTGGCCACAGCATCTTTGTGATAAATCAACGTAATACTGAGTTTGGGCTCGATTAATTCGCCTTGAAGAGAACTTTACACCTAGATAATATCCAGGGTCTGGTGATGAAGCTGGAAGGTAGCCACGGTATCTCTGTGATAAATCAACGTAACTCTACCGAGTTTCGGCTCGATTGATTCGTCTTGAAGAGAACTTTACACCTAGATGATATTTAGTGACTGGTGATGAAGCTGGAAGGTGGCCACGGCATCTCTGTGATAAAATAACGTAACCCCAGTGAATTTGGGCTCAAATGATTATTTTTCAGGAGCACTTTACACTTAAATGATAGCCAGGATCTGATGATGAAGCTGTAAGGTGGTCATGGCATTTCTGTTATAAAGCAAAATAGCCCCACCGAGTCGATTGATTTTCCTTGAAGAGCACTTTACCCATCATAATCACGTCAAATATCCGTGTAATATTTTAAAAAATCATGCCTTTTCTTAAATACTTAGGTAGTAGGTAGGTAGTCGGTATCTTTACCTACCTACTAAAATGTTAAAAATAAATTATAAGTAAAAAATTTTTTTAAAGCTTGAAGCACTGAAGTATAGTAATTACCTAGCCTGAAAAACGAGTAGTGCTTCAAGCTTTTAAGAATAAAGGTAAGTACCTACACGCCAATTACTTACTAGAATTTATTTTTAACATTTTAGTTCATTGTCCTAGATAAAAGCTTGTTTAAAAAAAAAAAAAACTTATAATTTATTTATTTACAAGCTTTTATTTAACTTGCAATGTATGTATGTCACTATGTATATTTGGGTGGAATCTTGGAAGCTAAATTAGACCCACTTCTCGATGTCCGATTGGACTCAAATTTGGTGTACTTATGTATCTTCGGTGACAATACAATGATATGGTTCCATGGAGCTGGTCTGATGATGGAGAGACGGAAGGTGGCCACGGCATCTCTGTAATAAAACCACATAACCCTACCGAGTTTGGGCTCGATTGATTCGTCTTGAAGAGAACTTTTCACCTAGATGATAACCAGGGTCTGATGATGAAGCTGGAAGGTGGCCACGGCATCTCTATGATAAATCAACGTAACTCTACCGAGTTTGGGCTCGATTGATTTGTCTTGAAGAGAACTTTACGTCTAGATGAAATCCAGGGTCTGAAGATGAAGCTGGAAGGTGGCCACGGCATCTCTGTGATAAATCAACATAACCCTACCGAGTTTGGGCTCGATTGATTCGTCTTGAAGAGAACTTTACACCTAGATAATATCCAGGCTCTGATGTTGAGGCTGGAAGGTGGCCACAGCATCTCTGTGATAAAACAACATAATCCCACCGACTTTTGGCTCGATTGATTCGTCTTGAGGAGGACTTTACACCTAGATTATATCCAGGGTCTGATGATGAAGCTGGAAGGTGGCAACGGCATCTCTGTGATAAAATAACTTAACTCCACCGAGTTTGGGCTCGATTGATTCGTCTTGAGGAGCACTTTACGCCTAGATGATATACAGGGTCTGATAATGAAGCTGGAAGGTGGCCATGGCAATTCTGTGATAAAATTGGGCTCGAATGATTTGCCTTGAAGATCGTTTTACCCATAATCACATCATAATATCCGTAGAATATTTTATAACATCACGCCTACTCTAAAATTCTCAGGTAGTAGTAGAAACCTATACCTGCCAAAAAGTCAAAAATAAATTAAATGTAAAAAATATTTTTAAAACAAACTTTTATCTGGGACAAGGAACTAAAATGTTAAAAATCAATTCAAGTAAGTATTTTGCGGGTAGGTACTTACCTATATTCTTAAAAGTTTGAGGCACAGAAGTCTATACTTTTCTACCTAACCTGTAAATCGGGTAGTTCCTCAAACTTTTAATAATATAGGTAAGTACCTACCCGTAAAATACTTCCTAGAATTGATTTTAAACATTTAAGTTCCTTATCCCAGATAAAAGCTTGTTTTAAAAATATTTTTAACTTTTAATTTATTTATATGCAATAATGCTGATACTCACACATCACTATTTTCCAGATATTCAATTGGTGTAAATACAAATTTCAAAAATATGCATTTTCCTTGGTATTTACAGCAAACGTAAATATGGTATGGTAGTAAAAATACAATGCTGTTAAAAAAATCTATTAGTCTCAGAGAAGCGTTACAGCGTTTGTCCACAGACGACGGCACCGGCACGTCAACGAGAACGAGATTTTTCGATTTCAAAATGAAGTGCCGGCGGTCGTTTGTCCACCATCACCAATCCCGATGGTTCTGTTTCTTCTAGCTGTCATGCGTCGAAGACATAAAACAAACAACCCCAGACCACAGAATAATGAATAGTACAAGTACAGAAATTGCACTCCCTGAGAGCAAAAATGCGAGATTAAACCTAGTTACAACGCTAGTAACGTTCAAAATGCGCTTCACGCCTCGGGTGCGACCTTGAATTTGCGCCACAGTATCAACTAACAGTAACTTTGAACCGCGTGTTGCGCACAGTAAAATGCACCGTAAGTCCGCACAGCGAGAGTCTGAATAACTCGGTCAACTCGCGGCCTTTACTATAGGGTTGAATGTTATGAGAAAACTTGTAAGCCTTTAATTGGTAGAAGAATACTCGTAGAACAATGTAATGAGTACATTACTGATAATAAGTACTACATTAATGTTTAATGTCGAAGTAGGATAAAAGTACTACAGTAAAATTAAAATACGTGACGTTCAATTAAAATTGAGTAAAGTTTTAGATTGCGTAAGTTAAATAACGCGACAATAGTATCACTTGCCTAGAATTGTAGGTTGTTTGACTTGTAACATTATAATAGTGTAGGAGCCGACTCACTTTTTCGACCAAAAATAATTGTGTATTTTATTCATTCTAGGAAAACTTTATTTTGTAACAGTTGATACCAAAATAAAAAAATATATTTAAAAAAAAATCCAATATTTTATTTCACCATTTTGTCGGCGTTATTGATATACACACATACCTACACAATTTAACGGTCTCCTAGCAAAACCTTGGACAGACAGACAGACACACAGACAGACAGACGGACATGACGAAAATATAAGGGTTCCTTATCAGGACTACGGAACCCTAAAAAAGAATTTTCAATTTCAAATCGATTAAGATCTGACAGAGTTCAGCTAGGCTATTCTGTAAGCTATCTCGACAGCGGAATCCGCGGTGAGATTTGACTTTTGTATTACGAAATTCAACCGTATTACGAACTTGATACGATTGAATTTCGTAGTACGAAATTCGAATCTCACCGCGGATTCCGCTGTCGAGATAGCTTACAGAATAGCCTAGCAGAGGTCACAAACATTTAAATAAACTGGCCAAGTGCAAGTCGGACTCGCACTCGTAGGGTTCCGTACCACACTACAGTATTTTATAAGATCGAGCAAAAAATACTAAATACAAAAAATTCGCCAGCAAAAAATAATAATTAATAAACATTTCGTTTCTTATAACGCCTTCTAACGTCTAACAAAGGTGTTAGGGATCGACATTTCAATACGCCATCTATGGGACGTTTACTAAGCGTTCATAGATGGCGTGAAATGCCGAAAAAAACACGTTTCTTGTATGGGGACCCTCTATTATCTTTAACTTATTTATTCTGTTTTTAGTATTTGTTGTTATAGCGGCAACAGAAATACATCATCTGTGAAAATTTCAACTGTCTAACTATCACGGTTCATGAGATACAGCTTGGTGACAGACGGACAGACAGACAGACAGACAGACAACGGAGTCTCAGTAATAGGGTTCCGTTGGTACCCTTTGGGTACGGAACCCTAAAAACCGTCGAATTGAGAACCTCCTCCGTTTTTGTGAAGTAGATTAAAAACTAAAAGACCGACTTCCATGCCCCGCGAGTCAATTTCAGTAGCAAGTTTGAGACGTTTATCGTCATATCTCTGGAGATACTTATCAGATCTCAGTGAATCTCAGTGATCTGAGATCTATAAGTACTTTAATTACATTAACTCTCCGATTATAAAAATCTGACTATCGTATGACACGACAAAATCATTAAGAAAGAAAAAAAGGAAAATTGAAGTAAACGTTAGTAGGTACCTACCCTATTTATTTATCTTAGAACTAACTAAATAAAGCAAGATGTAATGTCGATAGAAATTCCCTAAAGATCATTACGTGAATTCCCTTGTAACATGAAAATCAGCTGATTTATACCTACCTACCATTTTATGTGTGACATTCTTTGCTTTTTACATAGTTATTCTTTACAGTTACTATATGAAGCAAGGAATATAATATTGAGGTAGGTACAAGTAAGGCGCGCGGCCGATCGAGAGCGCGCGTGATACTTACTGACTGAACTTGGACCCTAGCGGGTGCGCGCGGAGGTACTTGTAGTTTCATAGCTACAGCGGGAGTGCGACAGGCCTGCCTAGACTACTACTTGAAAAAGGCAGACAGACCGAAAGACAATCCTGAAAGACGCAATACGGCACAATTACTACGATAAACAACGCTGAAAGTAATACCATAGATTATATAATAGTTACAACGTAACAGATATTTCACTCCCCTACAAAAACACAATACCAACGCTTATTTCAGACAATACAAGCAAAAATGTGTCTAAGACGCTCGACCTAGCGTTGTTATTACTTCGTTCAGCGCGCGATGTACCGGCGCGCGCCCGATACGATGTGCATTAGTGAAGGGTTGACTCAATGAAATAAAAAAAAGTTTACAATTTCTTTTCATTTACCTCACAAAACAACATCAAAGTCCCATACTAGTCAACTAAAAGTAGAATTTTCAGTCGAAAAAGTGAATTTTACGCCGTCTTGTCATTTTAGTATCGTTAGCATTAAAAAAACCGGCAAAGTCGAGTTGGAGTCGCCCACCGAGGTTTCCGTACCAACGTTGGTTATTACCAATTAAGCTAGACCTCTAAATTGTATGAGCGCTCATAATACTCAGAGGCCTATCTTAATTGGCGAAACTATGTATGTATGGGGACAACCTTTAATTTTAAACTTTTTTTTATTTTTTGGAATTTTTCCATTATTTGTGTTGTAACTTGCTATAATCAAGGATCAAAGCATTTATTCAGTATGTAGGCAGTATTAATACGCACTTACACGTCAAAATCATAAATCATAACCAATTATCAAGTACACATAGCAAAAGCAGAACTTTAACGCTTTGAATTAGAAAAAAAAAACAAAAGTAATGAACCATTCAGCTGTCATCCAATCGTTTACGATAGAATATAAAAAAAAATTATAGTAGTCTTAGAGACCAGAAGCGAAAAAGGCTAAAAAAATAATCACTATCACAATACCCACAGTTATATAATACCACAGAACCTCAACATAATAACAATAAACACCATCACAATACCCACAGCTATATAATGCCACAGAACCAACATAATAACAATTACATAAGGTGTCTAAGCTAACAACATAACCACGACGTCCGAACCGTACGACGGCCACACGAAGACTGAAGCCTGATACCCGCTCGCTGTCCGCTTTTATACTATCGAGCCCAGTCGCAGCGTGAGGGTAGTTGGAAATATTCTAACACGGCCTCTCCTGACAGCGGGACGTCCTCGACCGCTTCATCAGCCACCTGGTTTCCAGCACCAGCACAGCATGGCGCGTACTCGCGCAGTGGCACGACTGTCACGTTGAGGAGAGCGCGCACCAGCACGCCTCGAAAGGCGCGCAGTCGCGCTGCAGGGAGCGCACACCAGCATGCCTTGGACGGCGCGCAGTCGCGCTGCAGGGAACGCGCACCAGCACGCCTCGGACGGCGCACAGTCGCGCTGCGGGGAGCGCGTACCAGCACGCCTCGGAGGGCGCGCAGTCGCGCTGCGGGGAGCGCGCACCAGTACGCCTCGGACGGCGCGCAGTCGCGCTGCGGGGAGCGCGCACCAGCACGCCTCGGAGGGCGCGCAGTCGCGTTGCGGGGAGCGCGCACCAGCACGCCTCGGACGGCGCGCAGTCGCGCTGCGGGGAGCGCGCACCAGCACGACTCGGACGGCGCGCAGACGCGCTGCAGGGAGCGCACACCAGCACGCCTTGGACGGCGCGCAGTCGCGCTGCAGGGAGCGCGCACCAGCACGCCCCGGACGGCGCGCAGTCGCGCTGCGGGGAGCGCGCACCAGCACGCCTCGGACGGCGCGCAGTCGCGCTGCGGGGAGCGCGCACCAGCACGCCTTGGAGGGCGCGCAGTCGCGCTGCGGGGAGCGCGCACCAGCACGCCTCGGACGGCGCGCAGTCGCGCTGCGGGGAGCGCGCACCAGCACGCCTCGGAGGGCGCGCAGTCGCGCTGCGGGGAGCGCGCACCAGCACGCCTCGGACGGCGCGCAGTCGCGCTGCGGGGAGCGCGCACCAGCACGACTCGGACGGCGCGCAGACGCGCTGCAGGGAGCGCACACCAGCACGCCTTGGACGGCGCGCAGTCGCGCTGCAGGGAGCGCGCACCAGCACGCCCCGGACGGCGCGCAGTCGCGCTGCGGGGAGCGCGCACCAGCACGCCTCGGACGGCGCGCAGTCGCGCTGCGGGGAGCGCGCACCAGCACGCCTCGGAGGGCGCGCAGACGCGCTGCAGGGAGCGCACACCAGCACGCCCCGGACGGCGCGCAGTCGCGCTGCGGGGAGCGCGCACCAGCACGCCTCGGACGGCGCGCAGTCACGCTGCGGGGAGCGCGCACTAGCACGCCTCGGAGGGCGCGCAGACGCGCTGCAGGGAGCGCACACCAGCACGCCTTGGACGGCGCGCAGTCGCGCTGCAGGGAGCGCGCACCAGCACGCCTTGGACGGCGCGCAGACGCGCTGCAGGGAGCGCACACCAGCACGCCGCGCAGTCGCGCTGCAGGGAGCGCGCACCAGCACGCCTCGGACGGCGCGCAGTCGCGCTGCAGGGAACGCGCACCACCATGGCGCGCACTCGCGCAGCATCGCACTTCAGCGCGCCGCTCTGCGTGGAGCTCAGTATGAAGCACGGCACGCAAGCACCAGCACGCACAGTACGCGCGCTCGCGCAGTGGCTCGCCAACAGATGCCGCGATGCTCGGAGGTCTGCAAACACCAGAAAGTCGGAGTACGAGGACCACAATGTCGTGGTACCAGTACCAAAATGTCGAGGCACGAGCACCAAAATGTCGAGGCACGAGATATGTCGGGGTACAAAATAAACACTACTCAAAATAAACACTCAATAGTCACCATACAAAATACAAAATAAACGAACAAGTTAGTAAAAAAAAAGTAACACGTTGCCACAATGTCGGTGCATAGAATAGCCGCAATGTTGGGGCTATTAAAATGGTTCACCAGTGTTGAACAACGCTTCGTAAGTAAAAGAAATAAAATCAAACTAAATTAACAGTTTGCCTCATAAGTTGTAAGTAACTTGCTTACTGTATCTATCACCTCACCTTAAGCTTGCCGCTGTAAGTCTTATTATTTCCCCAGATTCAAGTTTCCTACGTACGGCCCAACCTGACCATCGAAACAACGCCATCAGTTTACTGCCAGAACTAAACTGCTCGTGTCACGAAGTACTCACTATAATACCGCAAAAACTAACAATATCACAAGATTTCGAAGTAACTTCATTTTTTTTTTTACTTAACTTCGTACACCCAACTCTGTACGTTGTCATCTAGCATGTAGGTATAGACTAGGTCCGTTCGTCACGATAAAATAATTGTACGGAACACTTACTCACTTTACTTACTCTTGCAACTTAGCATATTTCACAATAACCTACTACGAGTACGTTACAGACACACGCGGATAAATGAAATCGCCTTACATTTATTGTAACTTGTGTCTAATAAATGTTACTCAAAACTTTTACTAATTATTTCAACTCATTATTACTACTACTACTGCACGGTCTAAACTGGGATCGTACCATAATAACTGTCTACGTATTGACAAATAACACTAATAGAATGTAGATAACAGCCCATGTACAGCGCTCGTTTGTCGGCATGACGATAGTCTCCCTATAGCAAATACTGTGGCGCTTAAAACTTATGAACATCACTGCACTGCGTCTGTCAACTTTTTAATTTGACTGACTTAATGCGTTCGCGAGCACCGCATGAATAACTAAGGGGTTAAGAGTGAGACGGATAGTTCAATATAACCCTCAAACATTAACTACTCAATGCTACGGCAATAAATTCAAAACTATGGTCGAGTATACACTGAAACTAGTACAGTTACTTAATATTCGGCTTCACTTTGTATCTTATGTAAGAAGTAGATATAAGAATTCAAAATAAATTCATATTGACCTTATTGTGCTTTTTATTTTTCGTAATATGAAAACATCTAACTCAAACAAAACCTTTTTGTTATACCCGCAATTTCACGGTAAAAACAAGCTTATATGGTAGATATGTCGGACTAACCAGGAAGGACACAGTAAGTTAGATCTGACAAACATGAATGGTCTTGATTTTAATCAGTTTCCCTGACGTCGGTAAACACTCTCGACTTAACTAAATTCCATTACGCTACTGATCAACCAGCATTGGTTAGATTTGAAAACGATTCTTAATCGCACTAAACACGGCAAATAAATCTATCACTGCAAAGTAATAACAATGTCGCCTTGTGGGTGTAACAGCAAATACAAATGTTAACACGACCTATTATAGGTTGTCGCACAATGATTTGACTACGCTTTTGCGTTTTTAGGTAGACAATTACTTGCATGTAAATCTCTTGGGCTTGCCCAATTATTTAACACAATCAACCTCCTCGCATAGTCGAGTGACGAAATAAAAGTAACATTTTAATCATACCTGTATCCACACCAACCATAGAATAATCCTGTCCGCCGCGTTTACCCGCCGACAAGCATTATCAGCTATGTTGCACGGTAGTAGCACACCAAAACAGCTTACAACTACAGAGAAATCAAATCATTATGAGCAACGGCAATTACACGTGGCGTTTCGTACTCGGACGCGGTGGTAAACACTACCAGATAAGAACCCTAACAAACAACCCTTTATTGCAAAAAACAAAAAATCTACGAAATTACTTTTCCGAAGTATTTTTATCTTTAAGAAATATCACATACCCCAAAATACCCAGACAAACGTCTAATTTACACTTCAACTGACGAATATTCACAAAAACCAGATCTCAGTATCACTTCGATTCAAAAACATTGTTGCACCTTAATTTATTCAAAACTGTTACTTTGAATAGATCAAGGTAAATGTCAGAGACGGCTTATAAGCGTAAAGTGCACGTGGACCTATCCCACTTCTGATCTTAGAGACCAGAAGTGAAAAAGGCTAAAAAAATAAACACTATCACAATACCCACAGTTATATAATACCACAGAACCTCAACATAATAACAATAAACACCATCACAATACCCACAGCTATATAATGCCACAGAACCTCAACATAATAACAATTACATAAGGTGTCTAAGCTAACAACATAACCACGACGTCCGAACCGTACGACGGCCACACGAAGACTGAAGCCTGATACCCGCTCGCTGTCCGCTTTTATACTATCGAGCCCAGTCGCAGCGTGAGGGTAGTTGGAAATATTCTAACAGTAGGTTAAAACCAACCATACATGTAACTGTGTGTTTCAGTACTTCAGACAATTTTTATATAAAAAAAAAAGTGAAATAGTGAAACACAACTTAAAGAAACGCATACAAAGTCAAAGCATTTATTCAGTATATGGGAAACTTAAAAATTTGCACTTAGACACGTCAAATAACATTAAACAGATCATATTCAATAAAAAATATTATAGATAAAACAGAAACATAACTTATTGCTTTGAATTTACAAAAATAAACAAAGGTATTGAGCCATTCAGCTTTCATCTAGACGTCAAACGTCACACTTAAAACAAATGTTTAATTCCCCTGATTAATTTAGGGTTGCCAACCGTACTATTACGTGCACCCGCAACCCAGTGCATGTTTCTGTACTTCAGACAATTTTTATCCAAAAAATGTGAAATAATGAAACATAATAAATAAATATAACGCAGACTAATTGCAGTACAAATCATATTCCGAATGGAACCGATTGTCCGTCTATCAGCTGCATAATACCGTCTCTACAGGCAACCCTAGATCTGCAAACAAAAGATGAAAACTGATTGACTGTTGAATCTACTGGTGTTTCGGAAGTACCTCCCATCAGAGAAGAAACTCTATGGGGCTTGTCAATTATTTTAATTTTTTTTATTTTTTTATTTCATGTTAAATATTATTTTAAATTTACAACAAATAATTATGTTATCATACAATTTATATTATAATCTTGGAGCTTGGGGCATTCAGGCCAAGCATTTTTGTCATTCATATAGTCATTTAATGTATAGTACGATTTCGTCATTAAATTGGATTTTACAAGGGTTTTAAAGCTGCTCATATCACACAGACAGTTGATCAATATCTTTAGGAAGTTTATTATAAAATCGTTTACAGTTCCCCAAAAAAGAACCACTAACTTTCCACAACCTGAATTGAGGTAAAATTAATCTATTTTTGTGTCTTGTATTGAAATTATGTACATCGGACCTCTTATCATAATCATTCAAATTTTTGCGTACATACATAATATTTTCATTTATATATATTGACATGCCACTGTGAGAATTTTAATCTCCTTAAATTTTTCACGAAGTGAGTCTCGCGACTTCGTGGTATATATAGATCGAATAGCTCTTTTTTGTAAAACAAATATAGATTGGATTTCGGCGGCTTTCCCCCACAATAAAATGCCATAGGACATTATACTGTGGAAGTAGCTAAAGTAAACCAATCTAGCAGTGGATTCGTCAGTCAAGTTTCTAATTTTACGTACTGCGTATGCAGCGGAGCTCAATCTACCTGCTAGAGCCGATATTTGAGAACCCCATTGTAGCTTTGAATCCAGGGTGAAGGCCCAAGAATGTAGCGGATTCAACAAATTCTAGTGGTACATCGTTTATTAATATCCTGCTATTAATGACACCCTTTCTTACAATTGGCAGCGAGAATTTAATACATTTAGTTTTTTGGCGTTCAGTAATAAGTTATTGGTTGTAAACCAATTCAAAACCTGTGTGATTGATTTGTTAACATCGTCAAATTTAGGCGCAATCCTATCTATTTTGAATATTAGGGATGTATCATCCGCGAACAAAACAATGTCACATAAGTTTTGCACGAAAGACGGCAAGTCATTAATATAAACTAGAAACAAAAATGGTCCTAAGATCGATCTCTGCGGAACTCCCATTTTTATGAGGGATCCAGATGACCTGACGCCATTGACCTCAACCATCTGTATTCTATTACAGAGGTAGGATGAGACCAGATCAAGTGCTTTTCCGTTAACGCCGTAGTGTTTTAATCTGCAAATTAACGTTTTGTGACAGACGCAATCAAACGCTTTAGATAAGTCACAGAAAACGCCGATAGCATCTTTTGCTTTCTCCCAGGCATCAAATATATGTTTAAGAAGATCTACTCCAGCATCAGTAGTGGAACGCCCCTTAGTGAAACCATATTGTTTGTTATTTAAAAGATGATTAATATTAAAATGTGCCAAAAGCTGGTCTAATATAACTTTTTCAAAAACTTTACTGAGCGCCGGTAATATAGAGATTGGTCTATAGTTTGAAGGGTAATTTTTGTTCATTGATTTGAATAGGGGAATTAATTTACTTTTTTTCACTACATCAGGAAAGACACCTTCATCGACGCATTTGTTAAAAATAAACGCTAAGTGAGGGCTAATTACATTAATAATATAACTAAGTACTTTGGTTGATATACCCCACAGATCCTCGGTTTTCTTTTGATTGAGCATTTTAAACGTTTTAATAATTGATATTGAAGTTATGTGTCTGAACTCAAACATAGAATCACATTCATTCACACACTTTGATAGTAAAACAAAAGCATCCTTAGGGGAAGAGTTTAAAGGCTGAGTAGTAATAATAGGTACTTGTGAGAAGAACTCAACAAATGTGTTAGCGACATCATTATTATCTATGATTAATTTATTATTAACTTTTATCATACTTTTACCGTCCGTCTGCTTAATTTTTCCAGTTTCTGTATTAATTACTTTCCATGTTGATTTTATTTTGTCATCGGCATGCTTAATTTTTCTACTTAGCTGCAATGATTTTGCAGTCTGACAAAAAACTTTAAAAGTTTTTGAATACAATTTTAAGTGATTTATGAATTTAGTATTATGTAAATTAATGGTTTTTTGTGAGTACAAGTTATACAAATTGTTTCTACTTTTATAAATACCAGGAGTTGCCCAGTCATCGAAACGAACCTTCGCACCTTTTCTAACCATTTTAATTTTAAAAATATCATTGAACTCTGCATCTAACATTTGAAATAAAGCACTGCATAGGTCATCAGGATCCTCAGAAAATCTTAGGTTCATTAATTGCTTGTCAATAATATCCACAAACTGTTCAACCCGTTTGGTGGTAATGGGCCTGTACCCCTTTGGTGGGTAATTTACATGAAAAAGTGACACATAGTCCCAGATGGTCCGAGCCAAGTTTATCAAAAATTGCATTGCAATTTTCAGTTACATATATTAGTGAGCCACCACAAATTGCCTTCTGTCTAATGAATGTGCTGGCAATTGTATAATTTTTAATATTGGTAACAATGTACCTTTCACAAACCAGTGTTCAGTAATACACATTATGTCAACTTTATAAAAATCGAGAAATAATTCTAACTCTAAGGCTTTGCTGGAGAGACCTTGTATTCGACCCAAAACCTATAGGGTACTTCCGGTTGACCTAGAAATGTCAATTTTGGTCGTCAAAATAAAAATAGTTGAAAATTAAGGTAAATTTTGGTACTTACAAGTTTTCGCGAAAATATAAATTTGCCCATATCTTTCAATCGTGTTGACTCAGGACCTTGATTTTATACGACTAATAGGGACTATAGACTTTAATATGTGATATAAATTTCAACTTGCTAGGTGCACCCGTTCCTGAGAAAATCGGTGGTGACACACGGACAGACAGACAGACAGACGGACAGACGGACAAGAAAGTGATCTTATAAGGGTACCTTTTTTTACCTTTTGAGTCCACCCTAAAAATAAACAATATTATGCTTGTTTTTTGTCAATCTCGCAAAATGACTATGGAAAACATAAATCGTTTTTAATATAGGATACGAATGCGCAGTCAACCCCATATTTTGAATAATAACCTACATTGCACGCGCGTGAGCAGTGACAAGCGACTGGCGATACCAACGCTGGCGCTGGACGAAAGTTTAGGTATTGCGCTATAGCTATGGGCGAGTGAGGGAGGCCTGCTAGGCTATTCTGTAAGCTATCTCGACAGCGGAATCCGCGGTGGGATTCGAATTTCGTACTACGAAATTCAATCGTATCAAGTTCGTAATACGGTTGAATTTCGTAATACGAAAATCAAATCTCAACGCGGATTCCGCTGTCGAGATAGCTTACAGAATAGCCTAGCTGGTAATACTACGGAACCGTCCGATTACACTGCACGATTATTTTAGATATATAGTTATAGTCGGTAATTTATAATCATGCACGATTATTTTTACGAACCGGGTTATTATACTGCAACAATATAGGCAGATATATAGACCGGGTCCTCTCTTGCTCCCTAATTAGGGACCTTTACTGCCTTACTCTTATTACACTTGTCTGATTAAGGAGTTAGGGACCCTGATTCAGTGTGGTGGTTCCCCTTATACTCGAGCATTTAATATTACTGAACTAGCTTGCACTCATGTGTACGAGTCCGCTCCGCGTACCTTTTTACAGTAGTCTGAGTAAAAAAACAACCATCGAACGGCGCCGTACGCCGTCAATGTGTGGACAAGATCAAACGCGTTTTATATTGCCAGCCAATGCCGGCACTTCGGCCCGTCAAAATATCGGGCCTACATTATCTACATTATGTACCGCTACTTCGACGCCGACATTTCGTTCTCGTTGACGTCCCGGTGCCATCATCTGTGTACAAACGCCCTAACCCGTACCATTCGACGTGGTTTTTTTGTGATTCCGAATATGATATTTAAAAAAATGTATACCTGTGTTGGTTACAGCGTTTCCGCTTTATTGCGTCGAATGTGTTAGTTCACGCTTTAGCGGATTATATAAATCCACGCAGCAATAAAAGTATGGACGGTTGCGCTAAAAATGTACATAACATTATTATATTGCTGAACAGTGTGTATACAAATGTTTATTTCGCCATTCGTCCTCACAAAATTGGGCTATAAAATTACATTTTGCATTAAACCGCAGCTCGGGCGGGAGTTGCGTACGACAAACAATATTATTTTGTACTTATTACTTAAAATTCAATTGAAAGTTCCAGCCGGTAATCAAAAAGTTACTTACTTCAAGCTTCACGACTATCATATTCCTGCAGTCATTTAAGAGCTGATCTTCGCGAGTTTGTTTCATAAATAAACCCCATTAATATTATAAATGCTAGTCAATATGTACATAAAAGTTATGTAATCAAGAAGGAATATTATGAAAACACTCGCATTATTTCTTGTTTGAAACATAACCTATTAAAATGGAATAAATAAAGAAGGTAAGAAAAATTCAGTATCGTATTATTCCAGTTTGAGGAGACTCTGTTGTTCCTTTTCCATTCATATTTACAATTATCAAGACCAGTATCATAAAAGCGAAAGTCAGTTTGTGTGTTTGTTTGTGTGGTGCCTCTTCACGGTGAAACAGCTCGACCGAATCGGCTGAAATTTTCCACAGAAATAGCCAGTATAGCAAATTAAGAAGTTATATTCGATCTTATATTGACCTTAGAAGTAATGTTTTTAATGTTGTGCTCTATTAATTACAAAAAAAGTTCTAATGTTTTCCAAAAAGTAATTGTCACATGAGACAGTTCTGGTCAACAGGATTACGGTGCTCGTCAGTCGTCACTTTCGCGTATGACGAGTATCACTTTAATTATTTAAAACATCATCACCTACCTACCTTTATCCCACTTAAGTGGGGTCGGTGCAACGTGTCAGTCTCTTACTTATAAAACTTCAATTATCAAGCATTCACTATAAATTGGAAATTTTCTATAAATCTTTTTATTGAAAATTTCAAGGCTACCATGCGTCGCATCTACCTAACTCTGCTGCTGCTACTGCCAACGAGTCTCACTGACCTGAACTGCCGCACTGCCTGCCAAACCTGCCAGCAAGATGAGCAGCCCATAGAACTGCTGGATATATACTGCTCCATGTGCCACGAGTGCAATCAACGGCAGCAGGATAGATTTCGAAAGGCGCTGTTCAGGGAACAGAAGACAGAGCCACAAGAAATGTACCGTGAACAATACTACAACGACGTGGAGCAGCTTGGTGGAGGTGGTGAGTTGTTTTGCTTTTGTAAACCAAGTTAATAATAATAATAATAATAATAATAATCCCGCAGGGGCGGCTTTGTGGCGAGCCGACGGTGAGTGGCGACACCGCGGACCCCTATCCCGTGAGGGCTAAATGAGACCCTCTGACCCCCGGCTTGCCTTGACCGGCCGGCCGGTGGTGGGAATCGCAAGAGCTAAGACCTAAGCTCCAGGGTGGAAGTGTTAAAGGCATAAAGCCGCTAGTAGCGTTTAGTGAAAGTGCAGCACACCTCTCAACACCCTTAGCTATCCACGCCAATGTTGCCCCTCGGCGCCGACATAACGGTCCGCCTTTATGGGGGGTCCATTCAGTGTATAGCTAGTCACCACTCGCCTTAATATTTTGAAATGAGGCATAATTGGCGGGTGCCGTACCTCATCCCATAGACCAGAAAACAGTCATCAAGCAGCACACATTCATAGCCATAATAAATTATAGTACCATCTTTTTATAGTTTTTAATGTCTCCATCCACAAATCATATTTTTATTTAATTTAATATTGTAAAGGGCCTCTTGACGTTGGCTTCGGCTCCGTCAATGCCTTCCAAAGGACCGGGCGATTTGCAGCCCGTGATGTGAATTGAATAAAGAGTATAATAATAATAATAATAACCCTCTGACACCCGGCTTGCCTTGACCGGCCGGCCGGTGGTGGGAATCGCAAGAGCTAAGACCTAAGCTCCAGGGTGGAAGTGTTAAAGGCATAAAGCCGCTAGTAGCGTTTAGTGAAAGTGCAGCACACCTCTCAACACCCTTAGCTATCCACGCCAATGTTGCCCCTCGGCGCCGACATAACGGTCCGCCTTTATGGGGGGTCCATTCAGTGGGTGGCAAGTCACCACCCGCCTAAATATTTTGTAATGAGGCATAATTGGCGGGTGCCGTACCTCATCCCATAGACCAGCATTCCGACATTAATCAGCTCACCCAATAGTCTCATAATATAATGTACCATCTTTTTATAATATAGTTTCCCATATCTCCTCCTCATCCATTAATAAATAATACCTAAGTAAACATTGTAAAGGGCCTCTTGATGTTGGCTTCGGCTCCATCAATGCCCTCCAAAAGACCGGGCGTGTACGACCCGTGAGTTAAATTGAATAAATAATAATAAATTTGACACCGCTCAGACGAGACGTCTTTTAGAATTTTTTTTTCTTTTATATTACTTTTATTTGTGAATTTTGCTATTTCAACCTTAATTATACCATAAAAACAGTAAATACAATAAACAAATAATCTTACATCAAGAAAATAGTGTTCAAAATTCAGTATACATTTAATTTAATCTACATCGTTTTTCTCATTTGACGTATCATGTCATATATCAACAAACCCAAAATAATGTGCAAGCAAAATAACTACGATAAAAGTGATAAAAAATGATAACGAGATCTCGAAGATGTCTAGCGGAGACAAGAAGCGCGCACCCACCACCTCCGCCCGCCGCATCATCTCCGAGCACATCGTCGGGAGACGAGTTTGTCACTCCCCCGGAGGGCAGCTCGTCGAGTGATGACGACGGGCCTACGCCGCCGCCGCCGCCACCACCATCTACGCGACGACGAGGACGGCCACCGCTACCGGCACGCTTGGGGCCTGTGGGGCATTCTGCTCCGCGCCCGGCCCTCGCTACCGGTGGTGTAGCGCGTCGCATGCGATGGACCCAGTCTTTAAATGAGAACTGCATGCGCGCCTACTACGGGGCTACAGAGGGAGGAACTAACCTGACCGCGTACCGCGATAGGATACTGCCTCTGTTTCAGGCCCTTGAACCAGCCGTCACCGTTACCGCACAACGACTATCGGATCAGGTGCGGGCCATCCAGCGGCTCAAGCTGTTGGACGACTCTGCGCTTGATCGGCTGCGTCTGGAGGCGTTACCTATTATTCCTACTACTTCTGCTTTAGCGCGGGACCCGCCCAGTGTGTCGTCGACGCAGGGGCCGACAGGCTCGGCTTCGACGTCTGCCCCGGCGGATGCCGCGCTAGACGCAGACGATTGTACGAATACTAACGTAAGTACCCAGACTAATGAGCATTTGAGGAGGGCTTTGGAAGACGCGATTTTGGAGTATCGCACTACTCCTGACTCTAGGCCGCGACTACCACGTTTGCCAATGAATAAACGTAACCTGGCGTTAATGGGAGCCCTAAACGTTTTGCTAGTCCCATATATGCAGACTAGTGAAACATTAGTTGATACACACTCGATTCTTTACTGCGCGGCTATAGCGGCGTGTCGCGTTGTTCGCGTCAAGTTTCCGGATACTGACCGAATACCGCGACGCCCCGCTATCCCTGCGTGGCAAGAACGAATCGAGTGTCGCATCAATATGTTTAGGACTCTTATTGCGAAGTTGATCTGCTTCAGAGGGGGTAATCATCGCCCCCGAGTCATGCGTTTCGTGAATCAGGCCTTTGCTGGGACCGGGATTAGACCCCGGGACTACATGACTTGTGTCACGGAACGCATTGACTTTCTGAAGCAGAAAGTTTATGCATTGGCAAACCGTATTCGTCGCTATAGAGCGCGTGTAGAGCGCTATTATCAAAATCGCCTCTTCCAAAGTGACCAAAGGAAGGTATACCGAGGTTGGGAAGGAACCAATCAACGTGTGAATGAGGAGCAGTGTCCGGATACTACTACCATGAATAACTTCTGGCGTAGTATCTGGTCGGTGCCCGTCGAACACACGGAGGGCGATTGGATGAGCGTCGTTGAGCGCGCGTGTGAGCCTATCGAATCCATGGGGGCTATTAGTATTAGCCCCGAAGACGTTAGTTGTGCGATCCGTACGGCCCAGAACTGGAAAAGTCCAGGACCGGACGGATTACACAACTTTTGGATAAAGTGGATTCGATGCTCACACGACTGCTTAGCGGCGCAATTCCAACAAGCCCTCGAGGTTGGTTCCTTGCCAACATTCATGACAACCGGTGTCACCTTCCTGCTCCACAAGTCCGGTAGTACCACGGAACCGAAGAACTATAGACCCATTACATGCTTACCAACGCTGTACAAGCTTCTTACATCTATTCTGAGGTTTAAAATTAATTCGCACATTGTTGCGCACAATATTTTGGCCCCCTCTCAGAATGGATGTAAGGTTGGGTCCCGTGGTACTAAGGAGCTCCTCCTCATCGACACGGCCATTTGCCAACAAGTACGGCGGAACAAAGGTGCTCTCTCCACCGCCTGGATTGACTACAAGAAGGCCTATGATTCAGTGCCTCATACCTGGCTGGAGAGGATCTTGGAGTTGTATAAAATTGATACAACTCTGAGGTCTTTTCTAGGTTCTTGTATGAGGCAGTGGACCACAGTCCTTCGTCAACCGGGTGGTTGGGACAGTCTCTCTGGTCCGCAGGACTTTATAAGGATTGAGCGAGGCATCTTCCAGGGTGACAGTCTGAGTCCGTTGTGGTTCTGTCTAGCCCTAAATCCTCTAAGCACATTATTAGAGGATTCAGGGCTAGGCTATCGGCTTAGGAGAGAGGGTGAAGTCATTTCACACTTGCTGTACATGGATGACCTCAAACTTTTTGCACCGAAGCGCCATGATTTGATGGAGTTATTGAAAGTCACTGAGACTTTCAGCAACGCCATCAACATGGAGTTCGGTGTAGATAAGTGCGCGGTCATGCACGTGCAGCGGGGGAAAGTTGTTAATTCAATGAATTTGCAACTTTCTGATACAATGAGTTTCAGATCTCTCTCCGAAGCCGACACCTATAAATACCTTGGTATGTCAGAGTCATTGGGTATCGAGAGTGGGGGGATAAAACAGTCTGTGAAGGAACGTTTCTTCGGTCGCCTGACAAAAGTACTTAACAGTCTTTTGTCAGGAGGCAACAAGGTACGTGCCTTCAACGGCTGGGTTATGCCCCTACTTATATACACCTTTGGCATACTAAGGTGGACTCAGACTGAACTAGACGCCCTGGATAGAAAAGTTCGAAAGCAATTGACATCACATCGCATGCTTCACCCACGCTCGTCTGTTATGAGACTGTATATCCCACGGAAATGGGGTGGTCGAGGCTTTTTAAATGCCAAGACACTCCACAACCGTGAGGTATGCAGTCTCCGGGAATATTTCCTAAACAACGAGTGTGGGATGCATTGCGATGTGGTGTCAGTTGACAAGACTTTCACCCCTCTGTCCTTAGGCAAAGAGAACTGGCGCAAGCCTCAGGTGCTGAGCACCGAGGACCGCAAGGACGTATGGAAGAGCAAGGAGCTGCATGGCCGGTTCTATCGAGTCTTAACGGGACCCGATGTGGACCTGCTCGCGTCGGTGAACTGGCTACGATTCGGGGACCTCTTTGGGGAAACCGAAGGTTTTCTTTGTGCAATTGCGGACGAAGTTATCAAGACGAACAACTACCGGAAATATATTATGAAGGACGGTACGGTCGACATATGTCGGGCATGCCGCCGTCCCGGAGAGTCACTCAGACATATCATTTCCGGTTGTTCTCATCTTGCTAACTCCGAGTACTTGCACAGACATAACCTCGTAGCCAGGATCATCCACCAGCAACTTGCTCTTCAATACGGCCTTGTCGAGTCTGAGGTGCCGTACTATAAGTACGCACCTGCGCCAGTTCTTGAAAATGGTCATGCTTTGCTCTATTGGGACCGATCGGTTATCACGGACAGGACTATTGTCGCCAATAAACCTGATATCGTGATAGTCGACCGGTCCCAGCGGCGGGCAGTGTTAGTTGACATCACCATCCCGCATGACGAGAACCTCGTGAAGGCTGAAAAGGACAAGATCAGCAAGTACCTTGACTTGTCTTTCGAGGTTACCGCCATGTGGGATGTTGATTCGACTAGCATTGTCCCAATAGTCGTTTCTGCGAACGGCCTAATAGCGAAGAGTCTCGACCAACATCTCAAGAGACTCGCTAGACGGCTGGATCAAGGGCCAGATACAGAAGGCGGTACTTCTTGACACGGCACGCATCGTCAGGAGGTTCCTCTCTCTGCAGCCCTAACCACCGGTAGCTTGGGCCCTGCCCCGCTGCTGGCGGCACTCTAGGTTTAGGTTTTTTTATAATATTGTTTATTTGTAATGATTTTTTTCTATTTTTGTTTGGATATCTTTATTGTAAAAAAACCTAAAACTAAGAAAGAAAATAAATAGTGTGAATAATAATAAAATAAAAAATAAAAAAAATGGACACCGCTCAGACGAGACGTCTTTTAGAATTTTTTTTTCTTTTATATTACTTTTATTTGTGAATTTTGCTATTTCAACCTTGATTATACCATAAAAACAGTAAATACAATAAACAAATAATCTTACATCAAGAAAATAGTGTTCAAAATTCAGTATACATTTAATTTAATCTACATCGTTTTTCTCATTTGACGTATCATGTCATATATCAACAAACCCAAAATAATGTGCAAGCAAAATAACTACGATAAAAGTGATAAAAAATGATAACGAGATCTCGAAGATGTCTAGCGGAGACAAGAAGCGCGCACCCACCACCTCCGCCCGCCGCATCATCTCCGAGCACATCGTCGGGAGACGAGTTTGTCACTCCCCCGGAGGGCAGCTCGTCGAGTGATGACGACGGGCCTACGCCGCCGCCGCCGCCGCCACCACCATCTACGCGACGACGAGGACGGCCACCGCTACCGGCACGCTTGGGGCCTGTGGGGCATTCTGCTCCGCGCCCGGCCCTCGCTACCGGTGGTGTAGCGCGTCGCATGCGATGGACCCAGTCTTTAAATGAGAACTGCATGCGCGCCTACTACGGGGCTACAGAGGGAGGAACTAACCTGACCGCGTACCGCGATAGGATACTACCTCTGTTTCAGGCCCTTGAACCAGCCGTCACCGTTACCGCACAACGACTATCGGATCAGGTGCGGGCCATCCAGCGGCTCAAGCTGTTGGACGACTCTGCGCTTGATCGGCTGCGTCTGGAGGCGTTACCTATTATTCCTACTACTTCTGCTTTAACGCGGGACCCGCCCAGTGTGTCGTCGACGCAGGGGCCGACAGGCTCGGCTTCACGTCTGCCCCGGCGGATGCCGCGCTAGACGCAGACGATTGTACGAATACTAACGTAAGTACCCAGACTAATGAGCATTTGAGGAGGGCTTTGGAAGACGCGATTTTGGAGTATCGCACTACTCCTGACTCTAGGCCGCGACTACCACGTTTGCCAATGAATAAACGTAACCTGGCGTTAATGGGAGCCCTAAACGTTTTGCTAGTCCCATATATGCAGACTAGTGAAACATTAGTTGATACACACTCGATTCTTTACTGCGCGGCTATAGCGGCGTGTCGCGTTGTTCGCGTCAAGTTTCCGGATACTGACCGAATACCGCGACGCCCCGCTATCCCTGCGTGGCAAGAACGAATCGAGTGTCGCATCAATATGTTTAGGACTCTTATTGCGAAGTTGATCTGCTTCAGAGGGGGTAATCATCGCCCCCGAGTCATGCGTTTCGTGAATCAGGCCTTTGCTGGGACCGGGATTAGACCCCGGGACTACATGACTTGTGTCACGGAACGCATTGACTTTCTGAAGCAGAAAGTTTATGCATTGGCAAACCGTATTCGTCGCTATAGAGCGCGTGTAGATCGCTATTATCAAAATCGCCTCTTCCAAAGTGACCAAAGGAAGGTATACCGATGTTGGGAAGGAACCAATCAACGTGTGAGTGAGGAGCAGTGTCCGGATACTACTACCATGAATAACTTCTGGCGTAGTATCTGGTCGGTGCCCGTCGAACACACGGAGGGCGATTGGATGAGCGTCGTTGAGCGCGCGTGTGAGCCTATCAAATCCATGGGGGCTATTAGTATTAGCCCCGAAGACGTTAGTTGTGCGATCCGTACGGCCCAGAACTGGAAAAGTCCAGGACCGGACGGATTACACAACTTTTGGATAAAGTGGATTCGATGCTCACACGACTGCTTAGCGGCGCAATTCCAACAAGCCCTCGAGGTTGGTTCCTTGCCAACATTCATGACAACCGGTGTCACCTTCCTGCTCCACAAGTCCGGTAGTACCACGGAACCGAAGAACTATAGACCCATTACATGCTTGCCAACGCTGTACAAGCTTCTTACATCTATTCTGAGGTTTAAAATTAATTCGCACATTGTTGCGCACAATATTTTGGCCCCCTCTCAGAATGGATGTAAGGTTGGGTCCCGTGGTACTAAGGAGCTCCTCCTCATCGACACGGCCATTTGCCAACAAGTCCGGCGGAACAAAGGTGCTCTCTCCACCGCCTGGATTGACTACAAGAAGGCCTATGATTCAGTGCCTCATACCTGGCTGGAGAGGATCTTGGAGTTGTATAAAATTGATACAACTCTGAGGTCTTTTCTAGGTTCTTGTATGAGGCAGTGGACCACAGTCCTTCGTCAACCGGGTGGTTGGGACAGTCTCTCTGGTCCGCAGGACTTTATAAGGATTGAGCGAGGCATCTTCCAGGGTGACAGTCTGAGTCCGTTGTGGTTCTGTCTAGCCCTAAATCCTCTAAGCACATTATTAGAGGATTCAGGGCTAGGCTATCGGCTAAGGAGAGAGGGTGAAGTCATTTCACACTTGCTGTACATGGATGACCTCAAACTTTTTGCACCGAAGCGCCATGATTTGATGGAGTTATTGAAAGTCACTGAGACTTTCAGCAACGCCATCAACATGGAGTTCGGTGTAGATAAGTGCGCGGTCATGCACGTGCAGCGGGGGAAAGTTGTTAATTCAATGAATTTACAACTTTCTGATACAATGAGTTTCAGATCTCTCTCCGAAGCCGACACCTATAAATACCTTGGTATGTCAGAGTCATTGGGTATCGAGAGTGGGGGGATAAAACAGTCGGTGAAGGAACGTTTCTTCGGTCGCCTGACAAAAGTACTTAACAGTCTTTTGTCAGGAGGCAACAAGGTACGTGCCTTCAACGGCTGGGTTATGCCCCTACTTATATACACCTTTGGCATACTAAGGTGGACTCAGACTGAACTAGACGCCCTGGATAGAAAAGTTCGAAAGCAATTGACATCACATCGCATGCTTCACCCACGCTCGTCTGTTATGAGACTGTATATCCCACGGAAATGGGGTGGTCGAGGCTTTTTAAATGCCAAGACACTCCACAACCGTGAGGTATGCAGTCTCCGGGAATATTTCCTAAACAACGAGTGTGGGATGCATTGCGATGTGGTGTCAGTTGACAAGACTTTCACCCCTCTGTCCTTAGGCAAAGAGAACTGGCGCAAGCCTCAGGTGCTGAGCACCGAGGACCGCAAGGACGTATGGAAGAGCAAGGAGCTGCATGGCCGTTTCTATCGAGTCTTAACGGAACCCGATGTGGACCTGCTCGCGTCGGTGAACTGGCTACGATTTGGGGACCTCTTTGGGGAAACCGAAGGTTTTGTTTGTGCAATTGCGGACGAAGTTATCAAGACGAACAACTACCGGAAATATATTATGAAGGACGGTACGGTCGACATATGTCGGGCATGCCGCCGTCCCGGAGAGTCACTCAGACATATCATTTCCGGTTGTTCTCATCTTGCTAACTCCGAGTACTTGCACAGACATAACCTCGTAGCCAGGATCATCCACCAGCAACTTGCTCTTCAATACGGCCTTGTCGAGTCTGAGGTGCCGTACTATAAGTACGCACCTGCGCCAGTTCTTGAAAATGGTCATGCTTTGCTTTATTGGGACCGATCGGTTATCACGGACAGGACTATTGTCGCCAATAAACCTGATATCGTGATAGTCGACCGGTCCCAGCGGCGGGCAGTGTTAGTTGACATCACCATCCCGCATGACGAGAACCTCGTGAAGGCTGAAAAGGACAAGATCAGCAAGTACCTTGACTTGTCTTTCGAGGTTACCGCCATGTGGGATGTTGATTCGACTAGCATTGTCCCAATAGTCGTTTCTGCGAACGGCCTAATAGCGAAGAGTCTCGACCAACATCTCAAGAGACTCTCGCTAGACGGCTGGATCAAGGGCCAGATACAGAAGGCAGTACTTCTTGACACGGCACGCATCGTCAGGAGGTTCCTCTCTCTGCAGCCCTAACCACCGGTAGCTTGGGCCCTGCCCCGCTGCTGGCGGCACTCTAGGTTTAGGTTTTTTTATAATATTGTTTATTTGTAATGATTTTTTTCTATTTTTGTTTGGATATCTTTATTGTAAAAAAACCTAAAACTAAGAAAGAAAATAAATAGTGTGAATAATAATAATAATAATCCCGCAGGGGCGGCTTTGTGGCGAGCCGACGGTGAGTGGCGACACCGCGGACCCCTATCCCGTGAGGGCTAAATGAGACCCTCTGACCCCCGGCTTGCCTTAACCGGCCGGCCGGTGGTGGGAATCGCAAGAGCTAAGACCAAAGCTCCAGGGTGGAAGTGTTAAAGGCATAAAGCCGCTAGTAGCGTTTAGTGAAAGTGCAGCACACCTCTCAACACCCTTAGCTATCCACGCCAATGTTGCCCCTCGGCGCCGACATAACGGTCCGCCTTTATGGGGGGTCCATTCAGTGTATAGCTAGTCACCACTCGCCTTAATATTTTGAAATGAGGCATAATTGGCGGGTGCCGTACCTCATCCCATAGACCAGAAAACAGTCATCAAGCACCACACATTCATAGCCATAATAAATTATAGTACCATCTTTTTATAGTTTTTCATGTCTCCATCCACAAATCATATTTTTATTTAATTTAATATTGTAAAGGGCCTCTTGACGTTGGCTTCGGCTCCGTCAATGCCTTCCAAAGGACCGGGCGATTTGCAGCCCGTGATGTGAATTGAATAATAATAATAATCCCGCAGGGGCGGCTTTGTGGCGAGCCGACGGTGAGTGGCGACACCGCGGACCCCTATCCCGTGAGGGCTAAATGAGACCCTCTGACCCCCGGCTTGCCTTGACCGGCCGGCCGGTGGTGGGAATCGCAAGAGCTAAGACCAAAGCTCCAGGGTGGAAGTGTTAAAGGCATAAAGCCGCTAGTAGCGTTTAGTGAAAGTGCAGCACACCTCTCAACACCCTTAGCTATCCACGCCAATGTTGCCCCTCGGCGCCGACATAACGGTCCGCCTTTATGGGGGGTCCATTCAGTGTATAGCTAGTCACCACTCGCCTTAATATTTTGAAATGAGGCATAATTGGCGGGTGCTGTACCTCATCCCATAGACCAGAAAACAGTCATCAAGCAGCACACATTCATAGCCATAATAAATTATAGTACCATCTTTTTATAGTTTTTCATGTCTCCATCCACAAATCATATTTTTATTTAATTTAATATTGTAAAGGGCCTCTTGACGTTGGCTTCGGCTCCGTCAATGCCTTCCAAAGGACCGGGCGATTTGCAGCCCGTGATGTGAATTGAATAATAATAATAATCCCGCAGGGGCGGCTTTGTGGCGAGCCGACGGTGAGTGGCGACACCGCGGACCCCTATCCCGTGAGGGCTAAATGAGACCCTCTGACCCCCGGCTTGCCTTGACCGGCCGGCCGGTGGTGGGAATCGCAAGAGCTAAGACCAAAGCTCCAGGGTGGAAGTGTTAAAGGCATAAAGCCGCTAGTAGCGTTTAGTGAAAGTGCAGCACACCTCTCAACACCCTTAGCTATCCACGCCAATGTTGCCCCTCGGCGCCGACATAACGGTCCGCCTTTATGGGGGGTCCATTCAGTGTATAGCTAGTCACCACTCGCCTTAATATTTTGAAATGAGGCATAATTGGCGGGTGCTGTACCTCATCCCATAGACCAGAAAACAGTCATCAAGCAGCACACATTCATAGCCATAATAAATTATAGTACCATCTTTTTATAGTTTTTCATGTCTCCATCCACAAATCATATTTTTATTTAATTTAATATTGTAAAGGGCCTCTTGACGTTGGCTTCGGCTCCGTCAATGCCTTCCAAAGGACCGGGCGATTTGCAGCCCGTGATGTGAATTGAATAAAGAGTATAATAATAATAATAATAATGATTTATTTCAGGCAAAAAAAACCCATAGGTATATACATAGTTGTCTTAAAACTAAATTTGAACACTGTAAAGGGGTGCCAAGTAAAAATAAAATACAATTAAAAAATAAAAATAAACCAAAATAAGTCGTAGCAGTACACTAGTGCTGAATCATTTTTTGTTCTGATCCATGTGCACAGAGATCCAGCGCTTAAACGCAGGACCCCTAATGTCGTCAGAGACAGCCACGAGAATTTCATTGGTGGAGCGGCGCAGGCGATGCCAAAACGAAGCCACCCTAGATCGAATCACAGCAAAAAAGTCAGGGACCCCCGCTTCAGCAAACATGCTCGAAGCACTGCAGTACCGCGGAAGCCTCATAAGAGCCCGGAATACGTCATTATACTGGACTCTTATCCTGTTCATTGCTTTTTGTGTAAACGTTATCCACAGCTGGCAGGTATACATGCATAAGCAATACGCTTTGAACAGTGTGGTCTTTACGTCGTTACTACACTTGGCAAACCGGCGAGCGAGCATGTTTCCCCTGACGGCGAGGGCCCTCCTCTCCCGCTCCACGTCCTCATCGTCCTGCAGCCGCTCCGTCAACAAATGCCCTAAGTATTTAAATTGTTTCACAACCTTAACCGCTGTTCCGTTCAAATACACCTCGGGTACCCTGTCCGGACCCCGACCCGACGCGAACACCATCATCTCGGTTTTAGCGACATTGTATTTCAGTCCATGAGCATTGGCATAATGCTCACAGACGGAAAGTAGCCTACTCAACCCCTTGACAGAGGGGCTGAGGAGCACCATATCGTCCGCATAACTCAGGTTGTTGACACACACGTTTCCTATATGGCAGCCGACGTTGGTGCTCCTCAGCTCCTCGATCAAGCCCTTCACGTAGCAGTTAAAAAGGTCCGGAGAGGTTACCCCTCCTTGACGTACCCCACATTCTAATCTGTACTTGTTAGAAGTTGCGTCGCCCCACTTAACACTATTCGTTTGATTTCCGTACCAGAATCTCAGCAGATTGACCACTTGGGTAGGTACATGTGACGCCATCAGTTTGGCCCAGAGAATGTCATAATTAACCAGGTCAAACGCGCGGCTGAGGTCCAGAAAGCACGCATAGACAGTTGTCTTACGCGTTATGTAGTAGCTAACTGTACTCTTCAGGCTGTAAATAGCGGTATCTGTCGAGAGACCGGGACGGAAACCAAACTGCGCATCATCTATCTTTATATTTTTAAGCAGTTCAGGATGAATTAGACGCTCTAATATCTTTCCAATTATCGTACCTAACGATATAGGACGATAATTGGATATAGCACTAAGATCACCAGTCTTATTTTTTATGATAGGAACCACTATAGTGTACATAACTGTTTCAGGTAAGTAGCTAAATTTAATACAGAGGTTGAAGAAACAACATAAGTGTTTATAAATTTTGTCACTAGCCCAGAGTATATGCTCGATGCTGAGCCCGTCATGTCCCGGTGATTTACCACGTTTCATACTCATTATGACCTTTGAAATATCTTCCCGTGTAAATTCTATGTATAAGGTCAGGATAGCTTAAAGATTCTGCACCCAATGCTGATATACAAATAAATAAGATCGCATCTTCAACTATATCTATATACATATTATATTCTTATACCATAATATTATAGTCAATGAGCCAATGTCTACTTACATAGCCATCGGTACATTACTATAATATAATATTTTATATATCTAACCAAATGTCATCATCATCATCATAATCAGCCGGTATCAGTCCACTGCTGAAGTCCTCTCCCAAGTCACGCCACTGAGCCCGATCTTCGGCTCTGTGTTTCCAGTCACTGCCCACCGATTTGCGAATGTCGTCACTCCACCTGGTCACAGGGCGTCCTACGCTACGTTTACCGATTCGCGGTCTCCACTCTAGAACCAGTCTGCCCCAACGGTTATCGGTCCTGCGGCAGATATGACCAGCCCACTGCCTCTTCAGTTTGCTAATCCGTTGAGCTATGTCGATAACTTTAGTTCTCTGGCGAATTACTTCGTTCCGGATTCGAACCCGAAGAGAAACACCGAGCATAGCTCTCTCCATAGCTCGCTGGGCGACTTTAAATTGGTGGACCAGTCTAACTGTGAGTGTCCACGTCTCGGCTCCGTATGTCATCACAGGTAGGACGCACTGGTTACTTTTGTCTTTAGACACTGCGACGAGAAGACTCGACGGAGTTTTCCGAATGCTGCCCAGCCCAGCTGAATTCTTCTCTGAATTTCCTTCTCGAAGTTGTGTTTGCCTAGTTGGAGCGTCTACCCTAGGTAAACATACTTAGTGACAACATCGAGTGGTATTCCAAATATGGCAATCGGTTCCGGAACAACGTGCTCGTTGTACATGACTTTGGTTTTATACAAATTCATCCGGAGACCGATGCGACGAGAAGAATCAGCTAGGCCATTCAACATTCTTTGTAGGTCCTGCAGCGTCTCTGCCATAATGACGATGTCATCTGCAAATCGTAAGTGAGAAATGTACTTGCCGTTGATGTTAATGCCACAGTCTTTCCAGTCCAGCCTCTTAAAAAGCCAAAAAAAGTCAAAAGTCAAATCATTTATTCAGTATACGGGCAAATTAAAATTTTGCACTTACACACGTCAAATTACATTAAATAGATCATATTCAATAAAAAATATTATAGATATAACAGAAACAACTTATTGCTTTGAATTTACAAAAAAAAAACAAAGGTATTGTGCCATTCAGCTTTCATCTAGACGTCGAACGTCACACTTAAAACACATGTTTAATTCCTCTGATTAATTTAGGGTAGCCAACCGTACTATAACGTGCACCCGCAACCCAGTGCATGTACTTCAGACAATTTTTATCCAAAAACTTGTGAAGTAATGAAACATAATAAATAAATAAAACCCAGACTAATTGCAGTACAAATCATATTCCGAATGGAACTGATTGTCCGTCTATCAGCTGCATAATACCGTCTCTTAACAGGCAACCCTAGATCTGCAAACAAAAGTTAAAAATGATTGACTGTTGAATCTACTGGTGTTTCGGAAGTAACTAGATGAATCAGAGAAAAAACACCAAAAAACTCTATGGGGCTTGTCACTTATTTTAATTCTTTTTTTTTTAATTCATATTATTATTTTTTTAATTTACAACATATAATTAGATTATCATACAATTTATATTATATCTTGGAGCTTGGGGAATTCAGGCCAAACATTTTTGTCATTCATATAGTCATTTAATGTATAGTACGATTTCTTAATTAAATTGGATTTTACAAAGGATTGGCCGAGGGGTGTCAAGTTTCGACGCTTTCGAGGTCGGATACCGGAATGAATGAACGTCGCACGTCGTCGTAAAATTAACGTGTCTTGTGTTTCTTAAGTTTAGTAAATAGGTATATTATATATATGCTAGTCTGTAAGGTATTTATGAATAATATGGGTCTTAGTACAACATTTCATGTTTACATAAGTTACCTGAAATAAAGATTTATTTATTTATTATTATTATTATTTTATTAAATCTGCTCATAGACAGTTGATCAATATCTTTAGGAAGTTTATTATAAAATCGTATACAGTTCCACAAAAAAGAACCACTAACTTTCCACAGCCTGAATTGAGGTAAAATTAATCTATTTTTGTGTCTTGTATTGAAATTATGTACATCGGACCTCTTATCATAATCATTCAAATTTTTGCGTACATACATAATATTTTCAAATATATATTGACATGCCACTGTGAGAATTTTAATCTCCTTAAATTTTTCACGAAGTGAGTCTCGCGACTTCATGGTATATATAGATCGAATAGCTCTTTTTTTTAAAACAAATATAGATTGGATTTCGGCGGCTTTCCCCCACAATAGAAATGCCATAGGACATTATACTGTGGAAGTAGCTAAAGTAAACCAATCTAGCGGTGGATTTGTCAGTCAAGTTTCTAATTTTACGTACTGCGTATGCAGCGGAGCTCAATCTACCTGTTAGAGCTGATATTTGAGAACCCCATTGTAGCTTTGAATCCAGGGTGAAGGCCCAAGAATGTAGCGGATTCAACAAATTCTAGTGGTACATCGTTTATTAATATTCTGCTATTAATGACACCCTTTCTTACATTTGGCAGCGAGAATTTAATACATTTAGTTTTTTTGGCGTTCAGTAATAAGTTAATGTTAGAGAACTGAGTCAACAAATGGTTGCTGTAAGAGCCACTATGGACTTTATGACAAAACAGTACGAGACGGTTTTAGACAAGATAGGCTGCCTAGAACAAGAGCGAAAAATTAATCAAGCCACCATACAAATGCTGGAAGATAAACTTGAAAACGTTGAAAAATATCAACGCTCTGGAAGTATTGAAATAAGAAATATACCATTTAACAAATCGGAAACAAAAGATGAGCTGTCTGAAGTTGTCCTGAGGGTCAGCAAAGTGATTAACCTTCCACTAAAAGCAACTGACATTAAAGATATTTTTCGCACGCATACCAACTCAAACAACAGAGCGATCATCGTTGATTTCATCACTGTACTTTACAAGGAAAAATTTCTTCATGCCGTCAAGACGTACAACAAAGCGTACCGAAACAATAAATTGAATACGAGCAACCTTCGGATTGAAGGACCAGCAAGACCAGTCTTTATTTCGGAAAATCTGACATTTAAGATGAGGAAACTCTTTCACACAGCGCGTGAATTCGCCAAATCGAACAATTACAAATATTGCTGGACCGCACACGGTAAGGTCTACATTAGAAAAAATGACGGTGCCCCTTTGATAAGAGTAAACTCTGAACAAGATATCAGTAACATAGGTAATGGAAAATGACTAGCCTTAAGAAAAGGTCTAACTTTAATTAACCTAAAGTGCATGCTTTTTACATGTAAACTGTATATTTATTTAAGGAATCTTGAATTAACATTGTTTAGCCTTCGGACTGACATTAAACACACGCACACATCACAAATACACACAAACACACACAATCACACAAGTGTTAGAGAGAATATATTAACAGCATTTTTTACAGTGGTACTATTAAAACTATCCCTACTTTCAAATAAAATTTCTTTAATGAACTTGAACAATGATAAAGCTTCCGTTATTGAGAAAGTAACAAAGCCTCATTTTGGCAGAAGTAAAACTGAGTCTCTAAGTGTTATCATCTATTTGATTCCGACTTTTAATGGATAGTGAAATAGATATAAACGATGAAATTGAAAGTTTCAGTGTATCAAATTCTCATAAATGCTCGCAAGAAGATTGCAGCCACTATATAAAAATTAAACCTAAATCTTATACTGTTTTTCACGTTAACATCCGCAGCATAAATAAAAACTTCGATGAATTGATTGTACTATTAAATAGAATTAATATTTCCTTCAATTTTACAGTTTTGACAGAATGCTGGTTAAGCAAAATAATAAACGCACCTTTAATGGATAATTACGTCTGTCATCTATCTAAATTTTCCTCCCAAAATGATGGTGTTGCTATATACGTACGAAATGACATAGTTTGTGAAGTGCTTGAACCTTTGATGGCTGACTGTAGCTGTTTGGTTTTAAAATGTGGCTTAGAATTAGCTATTATAGCAATTTATAGATCCCCGTCATACAAAAGCCTTGATAACTTTCTATGTACCTTAGATACGCTTCTTTTATCATTAGTAGCTTTTAAATCAGAGATAATAACGGGAGATTTCAATATTAATATTACAACCGATTACAACGACCCTCAATCTGACGAATATTTAAACTTAATTGCTTCTCATGGATATTTACCCACACACGTTGTTCCTACAAGAGAGAATAGATGTATTGACCATGTGCTTTTGAAATCTTATGTCAACAACTCAACTACTCTTATTTTAGACTCGACCATAACCGACCACTCACCAATTGTCTTCCATTTAGAATTATCAATTACACTTACAGCTAATATTGTTAAAGAAAGAATGCACTTTAACTTACAAGCTATAGAAGCTGAACTATCTCAAATGGATTTTATGGCAGTGTATAACTCTAGTGATGCTAATGTTGCAGCTGACACTCTCATTATGATTCTTACACGTATTATTGGAAATCATACCAAAATGGTGAAAGTCTCTCGAAAAAACCGTTTTATAAAGCCTTGGATGACAATAGGTGCTCTAAAATGCATACGACATAGAGACAAACTACACAAGGATGTCAAGAAAAACCCCAACAACATGATTATAAAACTCACGTACTGTCGATACAGAAATTTCTGTACAAAACTTCTACGCAAATTAAAACGAAATTACGATCGTCAGCAACTTGACAAAGCTAAAAGAAATCCAAAAGCTACATGGAAGGTTGTTAAAAAAATATCTGGCTTAGTTTCGAACACATCAAAATCGACAAATTTGTTGGAAATTGATTCTGATCCAATGAGTTCTGTTAATTCAGTAAACAATTTTTTCGTTGACATAGGTAAGAGTTTAGCGGACAACATTATTAATTCGGATTGTTATGCTGCAAATATCATGCAGTCTGCTATTGATAGGGACAGCTGTAAACCATGCGAATCTATGGTTTTACTACCAACTGATTTTAAAGAAGTGTACCATCTTATTACCAATCTTCGTAACGACTGTGCTACTGGGTGGGATAATATTCCATCCAAAGTTATTAAACATGCACGCCTTTGTCTTGTTCCACCCATCACCTATCTATGCAATCTTTGTATAACTACTGGTGTTTTTCCATCTGCATTCAAGAAAGCCATCGTTCATCCCATCTATAAAAGTGGAGACAGAAGCAGTGTCAATAATTATAGGCCTATCTCAGTATTTACTATTCTCTCTAAAATCCTCGAAAAAGTCTTGAATAGTCGATTAATAAAATATCTTGAAGTAAACAATGTTCTTGCTAAAAATCAATTTGGTTTTAGACGAGGAAAATCTACAGAAGATGCAGTGCTTCTACTTACAAAAAACATAATTCAACATCTAGATCAAAAAAATAAAGCTGTGTGCCTTTTCCTTGATTTATCAAAGGCCTTTGACACTGTTTCTGTCTCTCTTCTACTTCAGAAGATGGAGGCAATTGGGATTCGTGGAGTTGCATTGAATATATTTAGAGACTATCTCACAGGCAGGAGGCAGTGTGTGAAAATAGATAATTTTATAAGTTCTGACAAAAATATATCCTATGGTGTGCCGCAAGGTAGCGTGTTGGGTCCGTCACTTTTCATCATTTATATAAATGAACTTTGTAAAATGTCTATACCGAATTGCGAGATTTTTACTTACGCAGATGACACTGCTCTCGTAGTGTATGGCGAGAGCTGGGATATAACTCAGCAGAAGGCAGAACACGCGTTAAAGGCAGTAATGACTTGGTTTCATAACAATATTCTTACTCTTAACATAGATAAGACGAAATATATAGCCTTCTCGCCTAATCTAGTAGCGCAATCTCCAAAGGAAACTATCGTGATAAGAGCTCACACTTGTAGTAAAACCTCTAATTCATGCACATGCCTGAATATAATGCGTTGCTCAGTTTATAAATATTTAGGTGTACTTATTGACAATACATTGAACTGGAATAGTCAGGTGGACGCTTTGATACCTAGAGTAAGAAAACTCATGTTTGTTTTTAAAAAACTGAGAACAGTTGCTTCTACTGACGTTATTAAAACGGTCTACTTTGCCCTCGCTCAATCTGTTTTGACATATTGCATTACTGCATGGGGAAGTACGCATAACAACAAATTAATCCGTTTAGAGAGGGCACAAAGAGCGATTCTTAAAGTCATGTGCAGCAAACCATTTAGGTACCCAACGACACTGCTTTACCAAGAATGCTCTGTTTTGACAGTCCGCCAGTTGTTCATACTACACGTCATAATGCGTAAACACTCCTCAACCCCATATAACCCACACCTTAATAGCAGCAAACGAAGAAAATATGTGGTTTGTAGGACTGAACCTAGGAGGCTTGCGATGGCCGCACGGCATTCTGATATTGTTGGCTCTCGATTGTATAATTTTATTAACAAGAAACTTAATATTTATCCCCTCACCACCGTAAAATGCAAAGAAAAATTAGTACCTTTTCTAAAATCTCTATCCTATCAAGAGACCGAAGAACTCTTGAAATCTTCTCTCTAATATATCTCTCACATACATTTTACGCACGCACACTCACAAACACATACACACACACACACACATACACACACATACACACACACAAGACACACGCGCGCCATAAGTTATTGGAAAATTATTGATTATTTAGTCATGTAAAATAAAATAATATTCTATAATATAATAATATTTTATAATTTTATGCTAATTTGACACTATTCAAATAAATAATAACTGTTTGTGTAATCTCAAAAGAAATATTCTGAATAAGTAACTAACTGTGATTGTAATTTATTGTTTTGTTAATCTTTAAACTGTTTGTTGGGCTAGGTTCATGAATGTGACATAGTATATTATTTTTCTTACCGAATGCAACTACGTTTCTAATAAAGTATGTTTAATTTGATAAATCATATTTGTAATCGTAACATTTAGTCTCTGATAAATAAATATATAAAATGTTTAGCATATTTAACCACAACTGCATGACTCTCAGTAAAATTTTCTCTTACTTTTACTGTTTACCTCCTTATTGTATAATTTTATTAATCTAAGATACAAGTAAACTGCCATGTACATTAAATAATTCTTTACAACGGATGGAACTAATTACCAAAACACAGGCCGACAACGCCTAGTTTGGTGGTTAGGGACGTAACACAGTGTAATTGTACTAAAAATGAATAAATAAAATTTTTAATTTAATTTAATTTAATTTTATTGGTTGTAAACCAATTCAAAACCTTTGTGATTGATTTGTTAACATCGTCAAATCCTATCTATTTTGAATATTAAGGATGTATCATCCGCGAACAAAACAATGTCACATAAGTTTTGTACGAAAGATGGCAAGTCATTAATATAAACTAGAAATAAAAATGGTCCTAAGAACGATCCCTGCGGAACTCCCTTTTTTATGAGGGATCCAGATGACCTGACACCATTGACCTCAACCATCTGTATTCTATTACAGAGGTAGGATGAGACCAGATCAAGTGCTTTTCCGTTAACGCCGTAGTGTTTTAATTTGCAAATTAGCGTTTTGTGACAGACGCAATAAAACGCTTTAGATAAGTCACAGAAAACGCCGATAGCATCTTGTGCTTTCTCCCAGGCATCAAATATATGTTTAAGAAGATCTACTCCAGCATCAGTAGTGGAACGCCCCTTACTGAAACCATTTTGTTTGTGATTTAAAAGATGATTAATATTAAAATGTGCCAAAAGCTGGTTTAATATAACATTTTCAAAAACTTTACTGAGCGCCGGAAATATGGAGATTAACATTAAACTAAAAACAGATTATATAATATTTATTACGTTAAGTGCTTAACTTTATTTTAACAACTTAAAAATAATTACCTAATGACAATATCAAAATTATATAAACTACAATAATAATATCTATACTATAAATAAAAGACAGAACCTAGGTCGCTACCTGCCGGTAATGTTCTCAAAAAGCTAGCGACGTTATCTCGTTGCAAAAAAAAAAACAAATTAAAAACTAAATTAAACATATCCTCTAAGGCGTTAGTGAACAGTTTCAGGGATATCACGTCCCCCTGTCTCATTCCTCGACGCAGGTGGATATGTTTAGCACGCTGGTTCTGTACTTGTACTGTCATCGTTGCGGCATTATACAGACATCTCATCACTTCGATATATCGCCAGTCGACTTGGCAACGCTGCAAGGACTCCAGAACAGACCAGGTTTCGATTGAGTCGAAGGCCTTCTCATAGTCCACAAATGCTAAGCACAGGGGCCGATTGTACTCTTCGGTCTTCTGCACAATCTGCTGCACCGTGTGGATGTAGTATATGGTGCCGTAACCGCTACGAAACCCGGCCTGTTCCGGAGGTTGGAACTCGTCGAATCTTCGCGCAAGTCGGTTCGTGATGACCCTTGAAAACAGCTTATAGACATGGCTCAGAAGCGAAATCGGACAGTAGTTTTCAAGAGCGTTTTGTCACCTTTTTTTAAAAACAAAACCACCTTGCTCCTATTCCATGCCTGTGGAGTTCTCCCAGTGAAGAGAACAGAATTGAAGAGCTGTTGCAGCTGGCTTACAGCTGGGGCTCCTCCAGCTTTTAGAAGCTCCGTTGTGACTCCGTCCTCACCGGGGCCTTTCCATTTTTGAGCTGTTTAAGGGCCATCACGATCTCATCTCGGCTGACTTCGGGCAGGTCTTCTGTGAAGTGGCGGGTTAAGGTGGCTCTACAATCCTCAGTATCGGGTACGAGCCTTGAAGGATGCGATGCGTAGAGCTTGCCGTAGAAGTCTTCAACTTCTGACAGAATCTCCGACTTGGATTCAACGACGTTCCCCGTTGACGTTGTCAGCTTTGTGAGGTGGCTTCTACCCAGAGGCTGGACGAAAACTTTCGACTCCCGATTCTGCTCAATTGATTCTTTAATCAAGAGCGTGTTAGAGGATCGGAGGTCGCGTCGCACCAGCTTCTTAATGGTTTTGTTGCGCACCTGGTTAATTGACAAAGCTGACAATGGATCTGTTCGTCTCTTTTCCATTAGCCGAAGTGTTTCTGTCGAAAGTTTGGACTTTTTGCCCGTACGCTTGCTCTCGCAAAACTTCGTTCCTTCATCCATGAGGATTTCCACCACTTCTTCGAGTTTCTGGTCTACGTCATCCGTGGTTTCCAAGGCAGCAAATCGATTTTCCAATTTTAATTGGAATGTTTCGGACCCAACAACGGTTTGGAGTAGGTTCGGTCGGAGCGTAGACTTCATCAATCGGGATCTTTCGGCTTTAAAATCGATATCCAGAGTGCCTCGTACAAGTAGTACCAAATGTACTATGACAGTATGTAGTTATAGGATCAACAGAAAAAAAAATTTTTTTTCACTAATTCATAATTATAATATTAATTCCAGAGTCACAGATCGGCTCGGAGCATGGAATATTCGCACAGCGTCGAGCTATTCTTACCTCAATTTTCGAAGAAATGACCACACCGTTCAACATTGCCGAGTGTCCGACCGGAGAACCATGCTCAGACGAAGAGGAACCTAGTACTACCACAACAACAACCACAACTACAACGACGACTACAACGCCTGCCACGACGACGACAACGCCTGCCATGACATCCCCGCCCATTAAGCCGTGTAGTGAGAATTCCACGCCACCACATCCACAGTGCATACACTATCCCTGCGCTATGTGTTATCCACCTCCACAGCCGTGCGCATTTCCAACTCCATTCCTTGCTTACCCGCCCTTCTCTCTACCTCCACCGTATCCTCTCCCACCTCCGCCGTATCTTACCCCACCTCCACCGTATCCTCTCCCACCTCCGCCGTATCTTACCCCACCTCCACCGTATCCTCTCCCACCTCCACCGTATCTTACCCCACCTCCACCGTATCTTCCCCCACCTGCGCCGTATCTTCCCCCACCTCCGCTGTATCTTCCCCCACCTCCGTCGTATCTTTCTCCACCTCCGCCGTATCCTTTCCCACCTCTGCCGTATCCTCCGTCACTCCCACCCCCAAAAAACCAAGAAACTTCGAGAGTGACTACTACCACGCCGAGTATAACCAACGACGACCATAACCTAACCACCTGGTTTATAACGGGCACGTTCTTGTCGGATGAGGTCAATCAGACGTCCTCGAGCAACACTACCATTACGCAGAGTATGAATATAAGAGACAAAGCACAGCAACCAGAATTTCAATTATTGTATCTAGGTGTACCGAAAGACAAATCGAGAAGAAAACATGTAATATTCGATGAAAGAACGAACATGTTTACCAGAGAAATGTGAAAAATGCTGTCCATATAAACCAATATGTTTAATTTATTTTTCCTGATCAGTTCTTTCTGTCCTGATTCAGTCCTGTGATTTCCTGACCTAAGTTAAGTTTCGTCAAACAAAAAAAGAACGAACTTTTCCTAATCATAATTAGTTTAGGTTTATAAGACTCGTTTTTGCTTCATGTTCTTAAAAAAAACCTCGTGTATGCTTTTTGTTTCTTAGAAAATTATTTTGCATATGTAAAGTTTAAAATGTTGCCTTTGTAAAAATTTTAAATTACGTAGGCACCAGTTATGGACACCTTAAGGATTTAGGTGACTAATTTTGGGAATTGCTTGTACATTTGTAGATTTAGGATAATAGGCTAAAGTACTAATAGTTGGTTAATATTTGTTCTTTCTGATTTATAAATAAATAGCAGTGCTCCGCGGCTTCGCCTACGTATTAATTTTTTTTTCGTAAAAACACATCAAAAACAGAATTAGCTACATCGGTCTACCCGTTTTCAAGTTATGGCGTGAACATGGGACATAAGGACTCATTTTTATATAACCCAAAAAATCATATATATTGATTGATTTTAAGACTTTGTTACCCCATTTCACTCTCCTAAAGGTGGAATTTCGAAAAAGCCTGAAACACATATTTACTTACTTATTTACAGAAGTACTTGTGTGAAGTTTCCAATATAATAGACTTACGTTCTTATGTTGTTTCTCCATACAAACTTTCAACTCCTGTTTCATCCCTTTAAGCGGTGAATTTTGGAAAATCCTTTCGTAGAGTTCCGTTTTATTTGTACCGAGTTTTGAGTGAACTGGACCAAGAAATAACATTTTTGATAGAAACTTTATCACCCTATATAACCCCTTCGGGGATTGAATTTTTAAAATCGCCTATTCAATTCATTTAATTTCAACCTATGTCTTATTTCAAAATCTACACTATCTACGTTTCAAATTTCATTGAAATTGGTTAATAAGTTATGAAGATACGTCGAAACAAACATAACTGGGGATTTTTTATGATTTTTCCAAACAAAATTCATTTTACACACCCCATAGGGGTAGATTTGAAAAATAAAAAATACGTGTTTCATTATTTGTTTTATTGATTAATTTGTACCGAGTTTTGAGTGAATCAGACTAAGGAAAACATGGAAACAAATATGACTGAATTTTCTATAATTTTTACAAAGAAAATTCATTTTTCCAACCCCTAGGGGTAGTTTTGAAAAAAATAAAATACACGCTTATCATAATTTGTTTTAAAGTCAAATAAGTATCGGAACAAATAAGTACCGAGTTTTAAGTAAATTGGCCCACGGAATAACATTTTCCATAGAAACTTTATCACCCTATTTGACCCCTTTAGGGTATGATTTTCAAAAATAAGATTAGCCTATGTCTTAAGTTAGAACCTACACTCTCTACGTTTTTAATTTAATTATAATTGATTAAGTGGTTATCGAGATACGTGGTAACAAACATTCACACACACACACACAAACACTTACTTTCGCATTTATAAGATAGTAGGAAGCAGGATAGGATAGGATAACTTACTAAGTACTTTACGTTTTTGAGAAAAAGGTTTTTTTCTCAAAAACGTAAGGTTTTTTTTAAATCCCTTCGAAATCACTAGTGATGGACAGCAAAACTCCAGTAATTACAACCCAATGTTGGATACCTCTCCAGTAATGGACACCAAAAGTTCAACACCTCTCAATCGTCGTCAGGTGGCGCTTTTAGTACTAACATTGACTCTGTAATTTAAATTCTTAAAAAATCATTTCAGGCATTAAAAAAGCTATAAATTGTTAAAATGTACACCACACGGTCGAATTGAGAAACCTCCTTTATTGTGAAATCGGTTAAAATACTTATATTTTCATGAATTAAAATACCCAATTGGCTTTGTTATGTGAATACAAATAATTAGCGGTTATAACCTTAATAACTGAACCATTAATATGAAAATAGTAACAGGAATACGAGTTATTGAAATCTGACACACACTATTGATTTTAACAACCGTATGTTGTTAATTTTTATATAAGATAGGTATAAATACATGTTGATCTCCATCAAATGTGTGTGCATCTTGTACCAAGATTGTTTCATTAGTTCCTAGGTATGAAAGCTAGCTTTATAAATACAAGGTATTTCTTAGTTTAAGAGTTAGTGTACAAAATGTAAATGATTTTGGTTAAAAAACAATTTATTTATTTATTTAATTCCTACATAAATCCTGTCTTGTTTTCTCAGCAGCACAGAATTTGCCATATTATTGTAATTACGATACTAATTCCTCCATTTTTCACCTTTCTCTGGTATCAATGTTCGTTCTTTCATCGAATATTACATGTAGTTTTCTTTTCAATTTTTTCTTTCGGTACGCCTAGTTACAATGGTTGCAATTCTGGTTGCTGTGCTTTGTCATCGTCATTACTCTACTTGGTGGTAGTGGTCATGATCGGGAATAAGAAGGTGTGGGAGGATACGGTGGAGTTGTGGTAGGATGCGGCGAAGTTGTGGAAGGATACGGCGGAGTTGGGGAAAGATGCGGCGAAGTTGTGGAAGGATACGGTGGAGTTGGGGAAGGATGCGGCGGAGTTGGGGAATGATGCGGTGGAGTTGTGGAAGGATACGGCGGAGTTGGGGATGGATACGGCGGAGTTGGGGAAAGATGCGGCGAAGTTGTGGAAGGATACGGCGGAGGTGGAGAATGATATAGCGGAGGTGGGGGAAGATACGGCGGTGGTGGGGGAACATACGGTGGAGGTGATATTATGATATTGATCAATCGTATAGTGCGCGACAGAAGAGCATTCCTTTGTAGGTTGAGGTCCTACTCGAAGGCATCTCTAAGATGTGTAGTCGTCGACGCGCGCCTACCACTGGCACCTGCAGCCTCAGCTCGGCCAGCACCTCCGGGTGGTGCAGGTGACCGCGCAGCACGCGGAACACGTGCGTGCACAGCGCCACCTCCCGCCACACAGCCAGCCTGCGCCACCACACCATGCCGATCACGAAAAGGCTCGGGTACATCAAAGGTTAATAAAAAACCGGCCAAGTGCGTGTCAGATCACGCGTAGTGTAGGAACATGAGTAAAGATGTGGTGTAGGGTTCCGTACTAGTATAATATTTAACATCATATTTTTTTTAATTATTCAACACCCAAGTTCAACGACTATTACTGCTAAACCACAGAATAATGAATAGTACGCTAAACTAATAAAGTTATCTTGACGGCTATATTTTCCTTTGAAGTTCATAAAATGCACTGACATCATGAATTTTTCCAGATTTTTCAAGCTAGCAGTATAGCTTTTAGAGGGGGGGCGCCCTACTGATACGAAAATATGCACTACAAAGTTTAATGTTTCGTAAATGGAGCACTAAGTCGAAAAATACTATGAGCAACCCCTAAGTCATTTTAAAAGAGCTATTCGATACCGATACCCCACACAATGGGGTAGACGACGAAAAAAACATTTATCCCCACTTCACGTGTAGGAAAGCTACCCTAAAAAATGATTTTCCAAAATTTTATTTTACCACTTTGTCGGCGTAATTGATATACACACCTATACAAAATTACAAATTTCTGGTACTAACGGTCTCTTAGCAAAACCTCAGACAGACAAACAGACAGACAGACGGACATGACGAAACTATTAGGGTTTCTTGTCAGGACTACGGAACCCTAAAAAGGGTAAACCCCGTACTTTTTCAGGTACAAAAAACGCGTAAACTTATTCTGTAGTTTTTCAACCATAGGTATGGCTGTATTTGTTCTCGTGAGGGTTCAATATAGCACTTGTTTCCAGACGACTCCGTATAAGAGAATTATACAACATTTTTCTGGCAGCTATACTTTTAAAATCCTTGCATTGTCTACGTACAAAGCCTAAGTTGCAAAAGACTTGCCATCATCTGCCAGTAAGATTATTAAATCGTACTGATTGCACTCTAACGCAATGACTGACTATTCTTAGGGCCAGTTTCACCGGTTTCCGATAGCTCTGGTAGGAACTAATCTGACAGATTTTTGACAGCTTTTGTATGGCGTCATCTTTCAGATAAGTATCTGACACTTTATCAGGAACTGGTGAAACTAGCCCTTAGTGTCGGTACAAAATTATCTTGTAGATACTTCCTTCGCGTTTCCTTCCTTATTTTCATCTTGTCTTTACTTTTAAAATTATCTAAGTGTTTTACCAAGTCAGTCTGTAAGTATAATAAGAATGTAAAATACTTATTAACGCGGGCGGAGCCGTTACACGCACATAGTAAAATTACAAAGATTCACTTTTGAAAGCCATCTTAGGTGTGAGCGCATAGTTGCAAGTAAGACACTTGACACGTGCAAGTGGCGCCCTCTAGTAGTGAATGCACAAAGCCGTCGATACCACGAGTGCCTGCTACAGCGCCCTCTACGGACCAGATCTAGGTCACGATACTTGCTACTTCTCTACGAGATGTTACTGGAATGTCGGATACATTAAACTAAGAGTCAGCTTCACTCCAGTTTCTTGTATTCTATACATACATACATTCTATTCTATACTCCAGTGATCGTTCGATTTTTGTCGAGAACAGTTGTGATTCACGATCGCGCGTACTCCGCGTACCTACAGTAAAGTGCTTACGCATCATAACAACGCTGCGTCAAGACGCGGCCAATTCGCGATTATGACCTAGTTATAGTGCGCGGTCAACATTGACTTTTATTGTTAAGGTGACTATACACTTACCGTTTTAATAATGGCATTGCTTTCTCCGGAAAAAGAAACAATCGAGTTAACCACAAAACTCGAACGTATACTATACGAACGTTACAGTGCAGAAAGACAAGAGCGCCAAAAATTAAAAAGCCTCGTCGATGATCTAACCAGTCAAATAGAGATACTGCAAAAGCAGTTAAAATGCCTTGCGGAATCAAGTGCACATGCACCCCCAAGTAAGGAGGCTCCTGAATCCTGTGCTGAATATAACACAGACGAGGAAGAGCTTGCCCAAGAAACTGAATGGATCAGACATAGAAATAAGTCTAGGAAAAAAAGAAAATTGAATATGTCACCCTCCCAAGACACTCAGGATGAAGAATCACAAAAAGATAATGAAGTTCAAGTTAAAATGAAAAAAATTCCCCAGCCCCCACCAATAATAGTAGACGGGGTTGTAGATTACCAAAGCCTATACGAGTTTCTGTCTAAACAGCAGCCACCCGAAGCATTTACTATTAAAATGCTAAATGGAGACTCCGTTAAAATTAATACTTACAACGAAGAATCGTATAGGGCTTTAACAAAGGCGCTTAGCCTCAGTGACCGTGTTTGGCACTCATACGAAAATAAGCAAGAGAGGCCTATTAGAGTTATGGCGAAAAAACTACACTCCACATGCAAACCAGAGAAAATTGTTGAAGACCTTCAAAATAAAGGATTGAAAATTATAGAAGCAGTCAATAAATTAAGTTGGAAGAGTAAACAACCACTCAACATGTTTATGCTTACTTTCTCCAAAGAAGAAGACATTAAAAATATTTTCAATCTAAAGACAATAATGGGATGTAAAGTTGAAATCCAATCAATTAAGACCACTCAACTTGTACCTCAATGCAAGAGATGTCAAGCCTATGGACATACGCAGAGATACTGCTTCAAAGAACCTAGATGTGTAAAATGCACAGGGAAACATCTCACGCTGAATTGCAAAAAACCAAAGGACGAAAAACCAAAATGTGTTCACTGTGGATTTCCACATCCAGCCAACTACAGAGGATGTATTGTAGCCAAGGAGATACAAATCCTTCGGAACAAAAAAATTAAAAATAGTTCGACAGCACGCCATATTGAGGTACGCACTGAAATGCCTCGTGAACTTAGTAATAACAAACCTCTTTCGGTTAAAAACACGAAATTTAGTGCAAACATTTCCTACGCTCAAGTTGCAGCAGGAGCCCAATCAAATACCCCTCGAGAGACCCACACAAATAATAATCCGGACAAAAAATTAGATGACATATTAAAGCTTATGTTATCATTTGACGAAAGATTGAAGAAAATAGAGTGTAGCACTAAAATAGCTACTTCGAAAATAAGAAAATGAATAAGCCACTTAAAATCATGACATGGAATTCAAATGGTTTACAGAAACACCAGAGAGAACTTCAAGTAATCCTAGACATAGAAAATATTGACGTGTGTTTAATATCTGAAACACACTTCACAAAGCAATCTCACATTACATTTAAAGGCTACAAAATATACCACGCCCTGCACCCAGATAACACTGCAAGAGGGGGTAGTGCTGTTATTGTTAAAGAAAACCTCAATCACTATGAAAAGAGCAAATACGAATCGAGAGAAATACAATCGGTAGCGATATGTCTCAAAACTAGAACGTATATAATAACAATATCATCAATATACTGCCCCCCTCGGCATAATATAAAAAGAGATGTCTATAGCAGATTCCTGAAGAGCCTGGGAAACAGGTTTGTACTAGGAGGAGATTTTAACGCTAAAAATACTTATTGGGGTTCTAGACTTACCACTACTAAAGGCAAAGAACTGCTATGCGCTGTAAAGGATACAAAATGTCAAGTAGAATCATCTGGCTTACCTACATACTGGCCAACAGACCCTAATAAAATTCCAGACCTTATAGATTTCTTTATTATAAAGAACATCTCATCAGCTTACACCAGAACGTATCAAAGCTACGATATGAACTCAGATCACTCTCCTATATACTTAGAAATTAGTGAGAGCGTTGTCACCAAAGAAACAGCACCAACTATAATCAACAAATACACTGATTGGGAAAGCTTTAAAATCATTTTAGACCGTCGAATAAATCTTAAGGTGCCCCTTAAGACCACAGAACAACTTGATGCTGAACTAGAACAATTTATTCATGACATACATTATATTCGGGGGACTATTACTGCTCGCGTCCGTAGGGTTTAGCCCTCGATGTCCTACACGTGTCCCCAGGGTGGCGCCAAAAGAGCAGTACTTTTCAGGTGGTAGGCTTAGGCCGCGGCGTGTTACCACCCACCAGACAAAGCCATGCCGCCAAGCGGTCGCTTTACGGCATGAATGTTTGGTGAAGCCATTATGGGGAACGGGTCGGAAACAGTTGCGTTGCTTACTATAGCTAGTCGTGATACATTGAAGGTCAATTTACCTGGCAGCCAATCTTGGAGAGCAGCGGGATCCGAGGCACGGTTCTCCGCTGGCCGACCGCAGATAGTTGGGGGCCCAAGTAGTGAGCCAGCCACTCATGAAAGGCTGCCCCGCCATCTCGCGAAAAATCCCGGAGGTGCGCCATCGTGCCGGTTGGCGACCGGACGAGAGGACCCGATGGACACCTCTGGGGGGGCTCGGGCGTCCCCGCGGTCTCCAGGATTGGTTCCCAATAGGTGAAAAGACCTAATATGTATCACGGGTTGGTAATTAGCGCCTCGTTTCCACTTCCGTTTCCCTTACCTAACTTCACTCCCCACAAAATGAAAGGCAGAAACAGAATAAAGGTTGAACAGCGGAAGCACGTCCTCTCCCTTCAAGTGCACCTCTCAAACATTCGAGGCTTGCACTCCAATATCCTCTCGGTCCACCACCACCTTGAGACCGAAAAACCGCATATTCTGTTCCTCACGGAGACGCAGATCAAATGTCCAGCTGACGCGGCGTACCTTGCCTACCCAGGCTATGTTCTAGAGCATAACTTTAGGGCGAGGGCGGGAGTTTGTATGTATGCCCGCGATGACATTTGCTATCGGCGTCTCCGCAACCTTGAAGACCCTCAACTTTCCGTCATGTGGATTTTGGTGGACACTGGCATAGAGAAAATTCTTTATGCTAGTGTCTACCGTTCGCACAGCGGAGACGAAGAGACAAACAGGCTCACAAACCACCTCAGTGAGGCGGCTGATGTGGCCCAACAGAGGTATCCTTCTGCTCAATTAGTGCTTCTGGGGGATTTCAACGCCCATCATCAAGACTGGCTATACCCATACCAGAGCACAGACCACGCTGGTCGAGAGATGCGAAAGCTTGCTTTAACGCTAGACCTCACTCAGTTGGTCCAGGGAGCAACAAGGATACCGGACGTTGATGGCCATACAGCCAATTGCTTGGACCTTCTGCTGACAACAGAACCAGACCGCTACTCGGTGTCGGTTTCATCACCCTTAGGTAGCTCCGACCACTGTCTGGTGAAGTCTGTATCCGTCTACTCCCCGCCCGATCCCAGCCAAAAAGGCACCCGGCGGGTGTGGCGATACAGGTCAGCAGATTGGGATGAGATGCGTTGTTTTTTCGCGTCTTATCCTTGGCGGCAGGTATGTTTTTCTTCGAGTGATCCCTCAGCTTGCGCGGATGCTGTGACAGAAGTGTTACGTCAGGGTATGGAATATTTCATACCATTTTCTGACGTTCCGGTGTCAAGCAAAGCTCGTCCATGGTTTAATGCCAAATGTAGAGATGCAGAAGCATCAAAACATGAAGCTTACTTAGCCTGGGCTGATGCTCGAACCCGCAAGACTAGAGATGTACGCGAAAAGAAGAAAGCCTTTAACTTAGCCGCCAAGTCCTGCAAAAAGGCTCTCAAGAAGGCTCGCTTCGATCACATACGCCGAACAGGGAACAAACTTGCTTCTTACCCCTCGGGTAGCAAAGCGTTCTGGTCCCTGGCGAAGTCGATCGAAGAGAACTTCTGCCGTCCCTCACTGCCTCCACTACTGAAACCCGATGGATCACTAGCACACTCGGCTGAAGAGAAAGCGAATTTATTTGCTACTCTGTTTGCGGAGTCTTCACGTTTAGATGCTGGCAATGCTGTACCTTCTAGTCTGCCGACTTGCGGGACGTTTATGTCGGAAATCCGCATTCGTCAGACTGAAGTACGCAAAGCGTTGCGCAATCTAGACGTGAACAAAGCTAGTGGTCCAGACGGTATACCAGCTGTAGTCTTGAGGACGTGTGCGCCTGAGTTGGCTCCTATTTTGACACGCCTCTTTCGCTTGTCTATGACGACTGGTCAAGTGCCTAAGTCCTGGAAGCAAGCAAACGTGCAACCCGTGCCGAAAAAGGGTAGTCGTGCAGACCCTGTCAATTACAGGCCTATCTCAGTCACTTCCATACTCTGTAAGACTATGGAACGTGTACTGAACCACAGGCTCCTGGCATACCTAGAAGTGAACGATCTCCTCAGTGACCGACAATACGGGTTTCGCCGAAACCGGTCTACTGGGGATCTTCTAGCGTATGCCACGCACATCTGGAGCGAAGCCATCGAGAACCACGGCGAGGCGCTGGCCGTCTCTCTTGACATCTCGAAGGCTTTCGACAGGGTTTGGCACGATAGCCTTATTAGCAAGCTTCCTTCATACGGCCTGCCCACTGGTTTATGTGTTTGGATAGCAGATTTCTTAAGGGATCGGTCGATTCGAGTGGTCATCGATGGCTGTTCTTCCGACCAATTGGCCATAAATGCCGGAGTCCCTCAAGGATCAGTACTCTCTGCAACACTTTTTCTGCTGCATATTAATGACCTGCTTAATCCCGGTATCTTTGGGTACGCAGATGACAGCACTGTTGTAGAGAGTTACACATCCAACGCACGAACCAGTGCATTACAAATCCAGTCTCATAGAGAAGCGATGGTCGAACGCTTGAACTTTTCTTTGAAGGCAGTCTCTGATTGGGGCGATGCCAATCTGGTCAAGTTCAATGCTGCGAAAACCCAGGCGTGTCTTTTCTCCGCTAAACGGAGCCCATTTCTACTGGCTCCTACTTTCCGGGATGTGTCCGTTCCGATAAGTAACAATCTCGAGCTTCTTGGCATCTCTTTGACACCAACTCTCAATTTCGGCTCTTATATTGAGTCTAGAGCCCAGCTAGCCTCAAAAAAGCTTGGCATTTTGGCTAAGGTGAGACGGTACTTCACACCGGGACAGTTGCTTAATCTTTACCAAGCACAAGTCCGGTCGTGTATGGAGTACTGTTCTCACCTTTGGGATGGTTCTGCTAAATACCAGCTGGAGACACTGGAAGCTATTGAGAGGAGAGCCAAAAAACTCATCAGCGATGACCTATTAGTAAGCAAGAGACTCCAGAGTCTCGCGCATCGCCGCAAAGTCGCTTGTTTATCGGTTTTCTATCGGATACATTTCGGAGAGTGTGCAATGGAACTGCATGATTTGATTCCACCATCCCCATTTTATAATCGGACATCCAGAGACACTAAAAGGCGCCACCGATTTATGGTGGATATACCATCTACCCGAACGAAGCGATTTGCTTCTTCGTTCATCATACGAACCGCTAAGGAATGGAATACCCTGCCTGAGTCCGTGTTTCCGATTAAGTACAATATGGGGGTCTTCAAATCGCGAGTGAATAGGTATCTTCTGGGTAAGCACGCTACATCATCGATCGCATCATCACTTAACATCAGGTGAGATAGTGATCAAGTGCTACCCAGTTCGGTATAAAAAAAAAAAAAAAAAAAAAAAAAACAACAAACAGCATGGCAAAATACACCAGACATTAGTAAGAAATCTAAAGGTAACAAATATCCAACATCTATATTGAACCTTATAACGGAAAAACGGAAGCAAAGGAAAATCTGGCACCACTCAAGATGTCCAGAAGATAAGAGAAAACTTAATAATCTCACGAAAAGAATAACAATGATGATTCAAGAACACAATGATGACTACACAAATAACTATTTACAAAATTTAACTAGTGAGCGTACCACGGATTATTCTCTATGGAAAGCTACAAAGAATCTAAGCCGGCCAGTTGCACAAGTTCCACCTCTAAAGGATATAAATAGCAGATGGGCAGTTAGTAACGAGCAAAAAGCAGCAAGATTTGCTACCCACCTTGAAACTATTTTTCAACCAAATGAAGGAGAACATAGCTCACTTCTACAGGATGATGAAAGTCTCCAAGAAAAAGAAACTAGCGACACCTAAAGAAATTATTAGACAAATAAAATATACTATAAGTCGTCGTAAAGCTCCTGGTTATGACCTTATATCAGGACAAATACTACACAACCTTCCAAAAAAAGCGGTAGTTAAATTAACCACCTTAATCAATGCCTCCCTTAGATTGAAATATGTGCCTAATTTATGGAAAGTAGCTGAAGTTATAATGATAGTAAAACCAGGAAAACCACCCAATGAAACTACGTCATACAGACCAATATCTCTGCTCCCCGTAATGTCGAAGCTTTTTGAAAAGTTACTCTTAAAAAGATTGAAGCCGATATTAGAAGAAGCTAAACTTATTCCAGAACACCAATTTGGTTTCCGAGAAAAACATTCCACAATTGACCAAGTACACAGAATCACAGATATTATTGAAAAGACACTGGAAGACAAAAAGGTCTGCTCAACTATATTCTTAGATGTGGCACAAGCTTTCGATAAAGTTTGGCACGAGGGCCTTATATATAAGCTACGAAAGAGTCTACCAAGATTCTTTGCAGATATTCTTGAATCCTACATCTCTAATAGAGTATTCAGAATAAGGCATGAAGATTCATACTCTGACGTCAAGGAAATAAAAGCTGGAGTACCGCAAGGAAGTGTTCTTGGTCCGGTCCTGTACCTTCTCTACACTTGCGATATTCCAGAGCTAGAAAATAACACCATAGCGACGTTTGCTGATGATACTGCGATAATGGCTGTAGGAAGTACCCATGCAGAAGCATCAGAAAAAGTCCAGAAAGCTGTTGATCAAATCTACGATTGGACAAGACACTGGAAAATCAAACTGAACGAATCTAAATCAATACATATAGATTTTAGTAACAAAAAACATAATTATTGCCCAGTCATTATCAACGGGAACCAAATCCCCTACCATAATACGGCCAAATACCTTGGCATGACCCTTGACGTCAAGCTGCGCTGGAAAGCACACGTCAAGAAGAAAAGGGAAGAATTAGAGCTACGGTACAAAAGAATGTATTGGCTACTTGGCAAACAGTCTAAGTTGTCAATACAAAACAAATTATTATTATACAAGCAAGTCCTAATGCCAGTATGGACCTATGGTATACAGTTATGGGGCTGTACCAAAAACAGCAATATATCAATTATACAGCGGTTCCAGAATAAAGTATTGAGAGAAATCGCAATGGTTCCTTGGTACATCAGAAATGACGATCTACATCGGGACCTGAAAATTGAGACCGTCGTCAAAATTGTCCAAAAGTATGCAGAAGCTCACGAAAAAAGACATTCACATGATGGTGAAGTCATGTGAATGTCGAGGCAATCCAGCTCCTTGACCATACAAACATAGTAAGAAGACTTAAGCGGACAAAACCGTTCGAACTAGTGTATAAAAATAAAGTTTAGTGATAAAGTGCTAATAGTGCTATACGTATGAACACTTGAACAATGTGTATACATCTTTATTAGAGACAATAAGAAAAGTGTCAATGGACACATTCTTAGTGTAGTTTATGCATACAGTTTAGGCTAAAGTAAAATTGCTTATTAGCCGAAAAGGCTAGATTGTAGTTACAATAGGGACGTATTACTAACAAGTAATATGCTCTATAATAAAAAAAAAAAAAAAAAAAAACTCCAGTTTCTTATAGCTATCTGACATATGACGCCTTACCTATAACACTTTCAAAAATCTGTCAGATAAGTCCCTATATCAGACACTGGTGAAACTGGCCCTCTAATACTTCTGAATATTTCTGTTGCCAGAAGATACTTAATTAATGTTGTAAAATACGAAAGCTTGTATAATTTTTAAATTAAATTTGATATAATTTAAGATCGTTTACAAAACGAAAAAAAACCCGACTTCACATGCCGCGATAGTGAAAATAGCCAGTAGTATCATGTCATCAAGGTAAACAAATGCAATGTCGTCAAGGTATGTAATGTGTTTGAGAAGTTTATCTCTATATCTCCGGAGATAATTGTCATACCTGAGGTAACAAACATTTAAAAAAATACAGTCGAATTGAGAACCTCCTCTATTTTTGTGAAGTCGGTTAAAAACCTTATAGGACATTGATACATAAAACCCAAATGATACTTTTCACAAGCGTCACCATTTTCAGCTAGTCCTTATTAAACCCACCACTGTGTAATATTACTCGTGACAGGGCCGAGTTGAGAGAAGCTTTCATAAATTTTCATTATTCCATAAGGCGCTGATAAATTGAAATCATAATGGGAAGCGCCACCTGTTGCGACGAACTGCAAACTAAATTAGGTAGCTCATCGCCAGAGAAGATTGATATTACCCTATTTTATTAAATACTAGCTGTGCCCGCGACTTCGTCAGCGTGGAATAGTGTCTTTGGGTAGCATTTTTAATTATTTAGGTTAATTATTTCACAAATAAGACACGTACGTATCCACCTACACTTCGCCGTACCACGCCGCGCTAGCCCCCCCTCCCCTAACTTCCACCTCCCCTCCCCAATCCCCTTATTTCCACATTCCCTCCCCTTTCCCCTCTCCTCCCTCCCCCTTCTCCTCACAACTTTGAATGTCATATTTATTAATATCGAATCAACAGCCTATAAAATAAGTTTCAAGCTTCTATTTTTTCGAGCTCAGTGGCGCATCTTGGGTGAGGCCTACATCCAGCAGTGGACTGACAGGCTGATTATGATGATGAAGCTTCTAGCTTTGATAATGCCGATACTTCCATACAACTTTTCATCCTGCCCTTTCCCATGAGATATGACGATAAACGTCTCAAACTTGCTACTGGAATTGACTCGCGGGGCATGGAAGTCGGTTGTTTTAGTGCCGCTGCGGGCCCCATACAGCACACACCTCCAGCATCTAATGTGTTCCGGCAGCTATCCTTGAGAGCCAGTTCCCATTCTAGGCCTAGCGTGCTTACCATCTTCGATCACATCATCACTTACCAACAGGTGAGATAGTGGTCAAACGCTAGCCTATAACGTATAAAAAAAAAAAAGTTTGTAATCTATCATTATTATAAATATTAATTAATTCGATGAAAAGGCGTATGCTCAGCTGTGGACAAATGATGATATAAAATGATGATGAAACATATAAGTTTGTACCCTGCAAGAGAGTTTGCCCGAGGTAAACATACTCCTCTAACAAATTCGAGAATGTACTTTGTACTGCGATTGGTTCCAGACCAGAGTTCAGAGAGTTGAATAAATAATTAATTAATCAGTACGTCCTACCTGTCATGACATACGGAGGCGAGACGTGGACACTAACGGCTCTAGTAGTCCACCAATTTAAAGTCGCTCAGCGAGCTATGCTCGGTGTTTCTTTGTGGGATCGAATCCGGAACGAAGTAATTCTCCAGAGAACTGAAGTGGTTGACATAGCTGATTAGTAAGCTGAAGTGGCAGTGGGCTGGTCATATCTGCCGCAAGACCGATAACCGTTCACGCTGGAGGTGTGTGCTGTATGGGGCCCGCAGCGGCACACACTTTCAGCGGTAATAGGACGGGATCTCTCTCTGCCGAGCGTGGTAACCGCCATGCTCGACAGCGATATCGTGGCGAGCTGCGGTATCTTTCTGCTAAGAGGTAATGACGCTGAAGGAGGCCGCGGAGTGGTCAGGGAGGACGACGCCTCTGCTGACCCGCTCCGGCGCAGAAGTACGGGGGGAGGGAGGAGACGGTTTGCCCGCCTCCTCCCCCTCACTCATAGTGGGGTCACTGGCTGTAGGTCGGGGGACTTTCAGCCGGCTTGCACGACCCCACACGTCTGAGGGGTGGCCTTGGTGAACAAGGTCACCCCTACTTGTGCCGGGGCCTGGATATTTGATCCGGGCCTACCGCCGGGGCAAGATGGTGAATGCTAGAGCGACCGCGATCGGCAAACGTAGCGTAGGATGTCCTGTGACCAGGTGGGACGACAATCGCAAAGCGGTGGGCAGTGACTGAAAACGAAGAGCCGAAGATCGGACTCAGTGCCGTGTCTTGGGAGAGGCCTATGTCCAACAGTGGATTAATAATTTTAATATAATGATTTATATGTACGCAGAAAATACAATTTAAATACTAAATTCGGTTTTTAATAAATTAGCATATCACCTGCTGTAATATTGTTGAGCCCAACAGGGTCGCTAATTTACTGTATTTATTTATGACCTTTTGTAAAAATGTAGAGAAAGCAATAAATTATTGAATTATGACATAACTAATAAACTCGTTGAACTTAGAACTGGAAACAAAGAGCCGAAGATCGAGCTCAGTGGTACATGTTGGGAGAGGCCGGACGTCTCCGGCAGTGGACTGACACCGGCATGATCATGATGAAACTCGTTCAACACAATCTTGTTCGTAAGACCAAGATTGGTCTTCGATAACCAAGGGCCAGTTTTATATAGGTTCCTGACAGATGTCGCTACATAAGGTTATAGTTTATCTGGCAAGATCCCAACAGGCCGTCAGTAACCGTGTAATGAGCCTCAATACAGAGTTACAATCTCAGAGGTCTACACCGAGATCGTGAGAATCGAGAGAAAAAACTATGAACATTCTCATAAGCTCCGGCTGCAACAACTTGTTAAATATATCACATTTTTTTAAATATCTTATAGGCTAGCGTTTGACCACTATCTCACCTGTTGGTAAGTGATGATGCGGTCGTAGATGGTAAGCACGCTAGGCCTAGAATGGGAAATGGCTCTCAAGGATAGCTGACGGAACACATTACATGTTTGGCGACAGATTTTCTAACTTGAGGGTAGCTGGCCAGGCGGACACCAGATAGTGTCCTAGCACCATGCGGGGCTGGTTGGTTTCTTAACGATGTTTTTCCTTCACCGGCGGGCCACTGTGAAAAGCGCACATAAAAAATTCTATAGAAAAATCCATTGGTGCACGGCGGGGATTGAACTCGGTACCTCTGGCACCAAAGCCGACCATTCTCCCACTGACACCACCGGGCCCTCAAAATATCTCGGTCTATTTCCGTTCACAGCTGGACATAGACCTCTCCACAATAATAATAATAATTCCTACAAATAACCACATGTTCAAATTAAACCAAATGGTCATTACGATCTCAGTTAAAATAAAACTAGCTGATACAACAAATAACAAACAGGTTATATATTAAATAGTTTATTGGTACAAACATATTTTACAGTAATGTCTAACTTAATACTATTTCTATGTGCTACGTCAATTACCTAAAGATTTTTTCGTGTGAACGTACAAAGTGTATATTACTAACTAGTACACTTATTTTAACGGACTTCAAAAAAGGAGGAGGTTCTGAATTTAACTCAATTTTTTTTATGTTAGATGATACCTCAGAACTCCATCCTTCCATCTCTGGAGATACTTATCAGACTTCGATGAAATTACAATGGTAATACACCCTTGGGATATCTCCTTTCCATCAAAAAAAGAAACATTAAAATCGGTTCATTAACGACAAAGTTGTCGGCAAAAAAACATTAAAAAAATATTTATATGCGGTCGAATTGAGAAACCTCCTTTTTTGAAGTCAGTTATGTATTGTTCAAAACTGTGTTTACAACCACATAGTTCGATACACACTACACAGCCTAGTCACAAGCATTCCTTTGACTTGGGATTACATTCCACAATGTTTTCATGAAACAATAACATTTTCACCAAAATTGCCGCGCCCAAATACTTCAGGTAAATAGGTATTTAAAATGAATGTTTCCAATTTGTTTTTGATAGCTTACCAGCAATGTGGGTCGCACGTCGCGGGGAGATCTCCAGATATGCTCGTGTCTGGAGGATCACGTCCATAGTGCAATGGGTGGGGATCGAACTCACGACCTCTCAATAGGGAATATGCATGAAGCTCAGTTTTATTGGAAATAATTTTTTTTCGATTCTTTGTTGTCCTGGAGTTATATGTAAAACCTTTTTTTTTAATTTAATTCCATTTTATTTGCTTAAAATAATAAATTAAAAATGCAATTTAAGCGAGGGAAATTTAAGTTTGTAAAACAGATCACCATTGGTCGAATCGAAAGTTGACGTCATTATGCAGTATTCCAAGTGATAGAAACATTGATCGCGGGAACATAAAAATAAATGTATGGTGTGGTTTTATTGTATTTATTTCCAAATATTGTGTTTGCCGCGTATTATTGTGCAAAAATGTATATTAATAACCATTTAATATAGGTAAAAATGAGTACGAGATTAGAGAAACTGTATAATTTAATAAAAACATGCCATTGGCTAAATACAATAATCGCGCGGAGTCTCAGTTAAAGAAAAAAAGTTAATTTGCTTCAAGCGGCGTGTGTCTGACGTAAGTGCGTGACGTCACAATGCATTACCAAAGAGCCCGGGAAATGATGGCGTTTAAACTGCTCAAATTTATTTGTATATTTAAATGTTTATTTAAAAAATAATGAGACTAATTCCAGCAGTTTTTTATTTTTTTATTATGTTATATGGATGTAATGAGTGAAATAAAAATATTAAAAAAAAAAACATGCATATTCCCTATTATTATTTCATATTGAATTATTTAATATTATAATTGTATGCGATTGAAATGAGCACAGCTACAGCTATGGTGTCGCCATGTAGGTGTGACTGGTCTCGGTCAGTGTCAGTGTCAGTGTCATGTGTCAGCTACCAGCTACCAGCTACCAGCTACCGCATGAAGGAGCGGTGTCTGGGCCCGCGCTGCATACGCCCGCCGCCCCACCCCATCCCCCCTGCATACATAACATAAACATACACTTTTAAATAAAATGATTTAATCGTGGTTCTAATTAATAATGTTCATAATAATATAAATCTGTGCCTCCTGTGCAAAACGATATAACTCGAGTTATGTCAACAGTGCGGTTTTAGCAGTTCTATACGTAAAAAACATTACGATTTTTTTGATCTAACTCACGTTCCGATATCTCTTGTAGTTTAGGAGATTGTTTAATACAACTCGAGCATATTTTGCAAATTTTCGTGAATTTTCTGTGTCAAATAATTTATCACAATTAATATCATAAGAAAAAACCTGATTTCCAATATTTTTTTGTGTAAAAAGATGCAATTAAAGTTGTATCTAATAGCTATTCATTTTGTTTCAAATTATTTTGTGTATTTTGATATAACTAGAGTTAACCCAAATAACACTAACACTGTTTGCATAGATGTTGGGTACAACTCGAGATAAACCACGTAAACTTTTAATCATAAATTACTTTTTTTCGTGTTGATAATACAAGATAAATCATTATACACAATAATTTATGTTACTAAAAGGCCGCATAACTCAGTTGTATCAAAAAATCAAAATTTATAACAAAACATGTATGAAAAAAATTGGTGTAAAATGATATACTTTGGTACTCCAAGCGGTTTACGGGAGGTACAGCGAGGCAGGGTGCGCTAGAGCGGCGCTCAGTGTCGCCATTATATTCTGTTTAAGTGTCGCCATAGGTCCGAGAAGGAGAGGACGCGCTCTATTTAGTCATAGACCAGCACCGTTACGTATGCAGCTTTCTTTTTTACACCGACCTGGGGAGCACATGACCACTATCTCACCTGATGTTAAGTGACAATGCGGTCGATGATGTAGCATTGACAATTTAGATTAACGAGTGCGTCACATCCGTTGCATGTTTACTCCAGTGCGCATAAAGGAGTGTCACTTAAATAAGAAACAGTTTCTTACCCATCATGTATTGAGACGAAGGTGCGAAGTGTCCGAAATGTGATCCACCCATCTCCCAGGCGCCGCGGCCGCGCCTGCAGTCATAACGTAATTTAACATCGTCCAAAAAAAACTATCAGAGCCCACTTTAAATGCCGCGCTAGTCATTGTCAGGACAAAGTTTAAGGTGTTACCTCTATCTCTGGAGATACTGAACTTATCTAGATGAAATTTAAACGGGACCACCTGGGAACTATAGTTTTCAAAACAAAAAATATTTTTTTGGCGTCATTGAGTCATCGGTGAAAAAGAAGATGTCCCTAAATATAATAATGCCCCCCGCGGTGACACGCACTCCGTGTCTGCACGAGGAGACACTGGAGACAGACAAACCAACATTACAACAATAGTAGTCAAAGACATTTAATATACAGACGGTGCACTACCGGCCTGAAAGAGACCGACCTTGAACGGAGTTTGTCCCTTTCTTTTGTATGGGACCACAAACAGTATGAATTTTTTCAAGTGGGCCTGGATGCCATCAGAAACTATGCGGAATAGCAAAAAATGCTCAAAAGGAGTCTCGGGCCCGATTTTGAAAAAAAAAACAGCCTGTATTATTACACCATTCGATAGTATCGCTAATAAGGAACGAACTATGGGAAGTAATGACATACAGCGAACTTAAGAAAAACGTTTCTGATTTAGCCATCCAGGCCTACTTGAAAAATTCACCCTCTCTACTATACATATAGTATAGTACTGTATAGCACTAGCAGGTTGTTAGACAAGGACACACTCCCATCTAGGTTCCTTTCGTTGGGCCGTTTTGATGTACATAGCAAATATAACCTTATGTTTAGAGCATACGGATTAAATTGAATTTGTAAAAACATGTGCAGTGCAAGATCTTTATAGTAACTCTATGGTAAAGTCTGTGCAAAAAGAGAACCGTCGTGGTATAACGATGAACTAACATTCAAAGGTAAACAAGAAAGGTACATACCTACCTCGTAGCACCCGATGATGATAACAGTAGGTACCTACCAAGCATCAAACATTTTTATTCGTACTAGTAATGACAGCAATGTTGTCAATGAAACAACAACAGTAAATTAAAAAGACCGACGACCGACGCGACCTATATTTCTGGGACGGTTCTCTCTCTGCACAAAGTGTAGTGGTGAGAGGTATACTGACAGATGTCGGTAGTGCGCCGGCATGGGCTGCGCTCCGAAGCGGCCGCGCTCGCCGCCCGCCGCGCCGCGCCGCATGCCGCGACTGGAACACAACCATACATTCACATCCTTACTTATATTATAAACGCTAAAGTTTAGTAATCATAAAAATAAATCTTTATTGCAGACAAGGTTCATTTAAAAGTTGCACAAACATTTGTAAAAAAGATAATAAAAATATATTATAAAATATAAAAAATAAATGAAACATTGCTTGTTTTTTTTACATCGAACTGGGTAGCACTTGAACACTATCTCACCTGATGTTAAGTGATGATGCGGTCGATGATGGAGCGCGCTTACCAAGAAGATACCTATTCACTCGCGATTCGGACACCCCCATATTGTACTGAAAATGACGATGTTGACGAAAGTACTGACTTGTTGTTGTGTGAGTACACTCTGTGCAACGCCGTGAAGTCGTCCACGTGCAGCGAGGGCGGACGGGACGTGTTGGGCGGCCGGCTGCGGAACGCGTCCACCGCGCCATCCGCGCGCACGCGAGACAGCGCCACTGCGGGCACAACACAACACACACCATATTACTATACACACACAGATAAAACATCTTATAGTTGCTCTAACACAAAAACCGGCCAAGTGCAAATTGGACTCGGCATCGAGGCTTCCGTACGAAACTAGGTTGAAGGTCAAACTCAACTTTGCAGTTCGATTCATAGAAAATAGTGACCCTCCGGTGAAGGAAAATCATCGTTAAGAAACCCCCCACGCCCGCATGGTGGTAAGACACTATCTAGTGTCCGCCTGGCCAGCTACCACCCTCAAGTTAGAAAATCTGTCACCAGACATCTAATGTGTTCCGGCAGCTATCCAGTTTCCATTCTAGGCTTAGCGTGCTACCATTTTCGACAGCATCGACACTTACCAAGAGCATCATCACTTACCAACAGGTGAGCTAGTGGTCCAACGCTAGCCTATATGATATTTTAAAAAAAATCATTAAATCACGAAACGGACTTTAATGCAGTTTTAATCAGTAGAAACAGTAATTCAAGAGAGAAGGTTTATAACTATATGCATTTTAAAACGGCTCTTGGTCATACATGTGAGAATAGTAAATGAAAAAGTGTGAGGTTTAGAATGTTCGTGTCATAGTAGCTTATTATATATACCTGGTTCATAAGTGTACGATGTACCTAAATGAAGCATAAATAAATGAAGTAAAACTAATGTTCTAATCTCAGAACACAAAATAAACCAGAAAACGTCAACTCAGCTTAAGTGAAGTCATTAAAACCACTCTTTAAATAGTATGGTTTCTCGCGTCGGCGATTCGAAAAAGTCTCACTCTCATTCTGTGAACGTCGTTGCGTAGACAACGTGTTTTATAAATGTCAAATTTAATTATATTCAGCCATATTGTGCCTTTCCTATCTGTAAAAATGTTAGCTAGCAACTTTACGAAGGGACTTACGGTTTTAGAACACAGAGCCTCGCTTGAAATTACGTTTGGACGCTGTGCTGTGTATTTTTGTATTTTGAAGTTCTAATTTGATCCTGGTATGATGAGCGATCGTAACATGTTGTTCGCAAGCCGTAACTGGCGTATTTTGTGCGGGCAAAGTCGCAGGGTGCACCTAGTGAATTCTAAATCACAAACTAACAATGACATTATATATCTCGCGGGCCTCGTGGTCCACTGGCGGCTCTAGCGAATATTTCACACGCGACAGCTCCTCTCATTGCGTGCAACGGTCATCCAAACAAATACCCCGATCTACAAGTTTACCCAGTTCGCGTCAAACTTGTCAAAATATCGTTCAAGCTTGATCGAAGCTGCCCTGTAAGTCATAGATGATCGCACGGGCATGCAGTGCACTATGGAATAGAGATGATGAATATAACTATCAACCATTAATTAATTAATTTATTTATTTATGGAAAGCCAACAGTTTCAATTAAAACTAAATGATTGACAGTATATTAACCATAAAACCAATTAAAGGCTCACACGTATACGAAAACAGATTATGGTAAGAAAACATGTGAGCATAAACATTAAGTAATACATAGCAATATAAATATAGAAACAATAAAAATACTTATAGATCTTGAAAATAAAAATTCAGCAAATACACTACTTCACAAAAAATACTAGTTGATCATAAAAAAAATTCAGCACACAACCGCCGTCTTACAGTAATAAACTAATATTCAAAAATAACCATAATATTCAATAAAGCAAATTAACATTAACGAATAAAAATATTATATCAACTACAACTTATAATGACCTCGCCTTGCGAATCACGAACTAACCCATTTTTATGCACTTACATTTAAGCTTTAAACAGTAATAGATAAGGAACATATTCGTACATTGATATATTATACGATGACCGGAGTGAAGTTCGAACATGTTGTTTTCAACCATATAAAATATTCCATAAGTTAACTGCATTCGAAAGTGTGCTCTATAGCCCTCAAAATAAAACACTAATAATTTATTCGCCGGGTCGATGTTTCCGATAATTTTATTGTTAACAGAGTGAAGCGATATTTTAAACAATTAACTGTAGTGTATGGAATGAGTTAATCGGTGTTTTCGATATTTTTATTCTTAACAAAGTGAAGTGGTATTTTATAGTACATTACGATATTAGTGCGTTATAATCAATACGCACGTATATCGTACGACGTTTTTTAACACATTTGCGAGGAAACAGAAAAAAAAACATTTTATATTTTGTTCATTTCTAATTATTGAAACAGTTAGTGAAATTACAATTATTAAAATGATACGTAGTTGTAGTTGGTTTTTTAATTATGTTTTTATTATTATTATTGCTATTCATAATGTCATTGTTTTGTGTTAGGGTAATGTTGGAGACGGAGATCAGAATGCATGAACAGAAAATAACTAACGAGACAATAATAATAAACACACCTCCCCCAAGCCGGCTGGTCACCGAGGGGGAAAGCGACCAATCCCTTCCAGCTCAAATGATAAAAACGAATACCACACAATCAAAAGAAAGAAGTAATTTAATTTATATTGCCACTTTAAACTGCCTAACACTTAGAACACAAGATAGACTTACAGAATTAGAACTAGCCCTCTCAAAAATAAAATGGGACATACTAGGCTTAAGTGAAACTAGAAGATTAGGAGAAAGCATTGAAGACCGTAAAAATTATATATTATGCTATAAAGGCGAAACGAAAGGTAGCCATGGAGTGGGCTTTATGATAAAAAAATATCTAGAAAGGTACATAGAAGAATTCAAAGGTATATCAGAGAGAATAGCCGTACTTATCATATATTTGCCTATGTACAGAAACAAATGGTCAATTATCCAAGTTTATGCTCCCACTGAGCAGTATGACGAGTTAGCCAAAGATGCCTTCTATGACCAACTGTCATCAGTTTTACAAGAAACACATAGGAACGTTATCGTAATGGGAGATTTTAATGGTAGAATAGGTTCTCAGAGAACTGGAGAAGATAATGTTGTCGGCAATTTTGGATTTGGCAGAAGAAGCAAAAATGGCGAAAGAATGATTAATATGGCCTTTGAAAACCACCTCGCTTTTATGAATAGCTTCTTCAAGAAAAATAAAAACAAAAAGTGGACATGGCTGTCTCCAGACGGTTCATATAAAAACGAGATAGATTATATAGCAACCAACAACATAAAAGCATTCCAAGATGTAAGCATCGTTAAGCAACTGGATTTCAACAGCAATCATAGAATGGTCAGAGCAAAAATTAGTAATTCAGAACAAAAAATCAGCAGAAATAAGTTCAACCCAACAAAAAATACAAGCCATCAAAATGCAACAAAATACAGAATAGAAGAAAAATATTATTTACAAATAAATGAAATATATGGACCAATACGTTATAAATTGACAAAACCAAAGGAACCAAACGCTACAGAAAACGAAACCAAAATACTTATAGAGGAAAGAAGGCAGCTCTTGAGAAATAAAAAAGATAAGAAAAATATAAAAGCCATATCAGAAATTAGCAAAAAAATTTGCAACAGTATTAAAAGAGATAGAACTAAAAGAAGAATATACATACTAAACTACCATATAAAAAAGACAGGAGGAGTTAAAAAAGCATTAAAAGAACTAACGGAGTCAAAAAAATGGATACCGAATATTAAAAATAAATTAGGTAAACAAGAGAATAAAAGAAGATCTATAATCCAAGCAGCAACCGAATTTTACAGAACACTCTATGCACCAGAACCCAATGTACAGGATCTAACAATAGATCTCGAAGACGACGAATTAGAAGACACACCAATATTTCTCCCATCGAAATAGAAGAAGCTGTACAAAGCCAAAAGAAAGACAAGTCACCTGGACCAGATCATATAACAAATGAGTTGATTAAAATTTCAATAGCTTCTCGCGATAACCTAATAAAACTTACAGATATATATAATACCATCTTAGGCACAGAATCTATACCATCACAATGGACCAAAAGTACAATCATATTAATACACAAAAAGGGGGACTATTACTGCTCTTGGGGGGCTATTACTGCTCGCGTCCGTAGGATTTAGCCCTCGATGTCCTACACGTGTCCCCTGGGTGGCGCCAAAAGAGCAGTACTTTTCAGGTGGTAGGCTTAGGCCGCGGCGTGTTACCACCCACCAGACAAAGCCATGCCGCCAAGCGGTCGCTTTACGGCATGAATGTTTGGTGAAGCCATTATGGGGAACGGGTCGGAAACAGTTGCGTTGCTTACTATAGCTAGTCGTGATACATTGAAGGTCAATTTACCTGGCAGCCAATCTTGGAGAGCAGCGGGATCCGAGGCACGGTTCTCCGCTGGCCGACCGCAGATAGTTGGGGGCCCAAGTAGTGAGCCAGCCACTCATGAAAGGCTGCCCCGCCATCTCGCGAAAAATCCCGGAGGTGCGCCATCGTGCCGGTTGGCGACCGGACGAGAGGACCCGATGGACACCTCTGGGGGGGCTCGGGCGTCCCCGCGGTCTCCAGGATTGGTTCCCAATAGGTGAAAAGACCTAATATATATCACGGGTTGGTAATTAGCGCCTCGTTTCCACTTCCGTTTCCCTTACTTAACTTCACTCCCCACAAAATGAAAGGCAGAAACAGAATAAAGGTTATACAGCGGAAGCACGTCCTCTCCCTTCAAGTGCACCTCTCAAACATTCGAGGCTTGCACTCCAATATCCTCTCGGTCCACCACCACCTTGAGACCGAAAAACCGCATATTCTGTTCCTCACGGAGACGCAGATCAAATGTCCAGCTGACGCGACGTACCTTGCCTACCCAGGCTATGTTCTAGAGCATAACTTTAGGGCGAGGGCGGGAGTTTGTATGTATGCCCGCGATGACATTTGCTATCGGCGTCTCCGCAACCTTGAAGACCCTCAACTTTCCGTCATGTGGATTTTGGTGGACACTGGCATAGAGAAAATTCTTTATGCTAGTGTCTACCGTTCGCACAGCGGAGACGAGGAGACAAACAGGCTCACAAACCACCTCAGTGAGGCGGCTGATGTGGCCCAACAGAGGTATCCTTCTGCTCAATTAGTGCTTCTGGGGGATTTCAACGCCCATCATCAAGACTGGCTATACCCATACCAGAGCACTGACCACGCTGGTCGAGAGATGCGAAAGCTTGCTTTAACGCTAGACCTCACTCAGTTGGTCCAGGGAGCAACAAGGATACCGGACGTTGATGGCCATACAGCCAATTGCTTGGACCTTCTGCTGACAACAGAACCAGACCGCTACTCGGTGTCGGTTTCATCACCCTTAGGTAGCTCCGACCACTGTCTGGTGAAGTCTGTATCCGTCTACTCCCCGCCCGATCCCAGCCAAAAAGGCACCCGGCGGGTGTGGCGATACAGGTCAGCTGATTGGGATGAGATGCGTTGTTTTTTCGCGTCTTATCCTTGGCGGCAGGTATGTTTTTCTTCGAGCGATCCCTCAGCTTGCGCGGATGCTGTGACAGAAGTGTTACGTCAGGGTATGGAGTATTTCATACCATTTTCTGACGTTCCGGTGTCAAGCAAAGCTCGTCCATGGTTTAATGCCAAATGTAGAGATGCAGAAGCATCAAAACATGAAGCTTACTTAGCCTGGGCTGATGCTCGAACCCGCAAGACTAGAGATGTACGCGAAAAGAAGAAAGCCTTTAACTTAGCCGCCAAGTCCTGCAAAAAGGCTCTCAAGAAGGCTCGCTTCGATCACATACGCCGAACAGGGAACAAACTTGCTTCTTACCCCTCGGGTAGCAAAGCGTTCTGGTCCCTGGCGAAGTCGATCGAAGAGAACTTCTGCCGTCCCTCACTGCCTCCACTACTGAAACCCGATGGATCACTAGCACACTCGGCTGAAGAGAAAGCGAATTTATTTGTTACTCTGTTTGCGGAGTCTTCACGTTTAGATGCTGGCAATGCTGTACCTTCTAGTCTGCCGACTTGCGGGACGTTTATGTCGGAAATCCGCATTCGTCAGACTGAAGTACGCAAAGTGTTGCGCAATCTAGACGTGAACAAAGCTAGTGGTCCAGACGGTATACCAGCTGTAGTCTTGAGGACGTGTGCGCCTGAGTTGGCTCCTATTTTGACACGCCTCTTTCGCTTGTCTATGACGACTGGTCAAGTGCCTAAGTCCTGGAAGCAAGCAAACGTGCAACCCGTGCCGAAAAAGGGTAGTCGTGCAGACCCTGTCAATTACAGGCCTATCTCAGTCACTTCCATACTCTGTAAGACTATGGAACGTGTACTGAACCACAGGCTCCTGGCATACCTAGAAGAGAACGATCTCCTCAGTGACCGACAATACGGGTTTCGCCGAAACCGGTCTACTGGGGATCTTCTAGCGTATGCCACGCACATCTGGAGCGAAGCCATCGAGAACCACGGCGAGGCGCTGGCCGTCTCTCTTGACATCTCGAAGGCTTTCGACAGGGTTTGGCACGATAGCCTTATTAGCAAGCTTCCTTCATACGGCCTGCCCACTGGTTTATGTGTTTGGATAGCAGATTTCTTAAGGGATCGGTCGATTCGAGTGGTCATCGATGGCTGTTCTTCCGACCAATTGGCCATAAATGCCGGAGTCCCTCAAGGATCAGTACTCTCTGCAACACTTTTTCTGCTGCATATTAATGACCTGCTTAAACCCGGTATCTTTGGGTACGCAGATGACAGCACTGTTGTAGAGAGTTATACATCCAACGCACGAACCAGTGCATTACAAATCCAGTCTCATAGAGAAGCGATGGTCGAACGCTTGAACTTTTCTTTGAAGGCAGTCTCTGATTGGGGCGATGCCAATCTGGTCAAGTTCAATGCTGCGAAAACCCAGGCGTGTCTTTTCTCCGCTAAACGGAGCCCATTTCTACTGGCTCCTACTTTCCGGGATGTGTCCGTTCCGATAAGTAACAATCTCGAGCTTGTTGGCATCTCTTTGACACCAACTCTCAATTTCGGCTCTTATATTGAGTCTAGAGCCCAGCTAGCCTCAAAAAAGCTTGGCATTTTGGCTAAGGTGAGACGGTACTTCACACCGGGACAGTTGCTTAATCTTTATCAAGCACAAGTCCGGTCGTGTATGGAGTACTGTTCTCACCTTTGGGATGGTTCTGCTAAATACCAGCTGGAGACACTGGAAGCTATTGAGAGGAGAGCCAAAAAACTCATCAGCGATGACCTATTAGTAAGCAAGAGACTCCAGAGTCTCGCGCATCGCCGCAAAGTCGCTTGTTTATCGGTTTTCTATCGGATACATTTCGGAGAGTGTGCAATGGAACTGCATGATTTGATTCCACCATCCCCATTTTATAATCGGACATCCAGAGACACTAAAAGGCGCCACCGATTTATGGTGGATATACCATCTACCCGAACGAAGCGATTTGCTTCTTCGTTCATCATACGAACCGCTAAGGAATGGAATACCCTGCCTGAGTCCGTGTTTCCGATTAAGTACAATATGGGGGTCTTCAAATCGCGAGTGAATAGGTATCTTCTGGGTAAGCACGCTACATCATCGATCGCATCATCACTTAACATCAGGTGAGATAGTGATCAAGTGCTACCCAGTTCGGTATAAAAAAAAAAAAAAAAAAAAAAAAAAAAAAAAAAAGGGAGAAAGGGACAACATTGAAAACTATAGACCAATTAGTTTAATGTCAAACGTATACAAGGTATTTTCCAAATTGATTTTAAGGAGACTCACAGGCACAATGGATGAGCAACAACCAATCGAACAAGCTGGTTTCAGAGCAGGTTTTTCAACTGTCGACCACATGCATGTATTGAAACAGTTATTGGAAAAATGCCAAGAGTACGGCAAATCACTTTATATTGCGTTTGTGGACTACAGTAAGGCATTTGATTCGGTAAGAAATGATTCGCTCTGGAAGGCTCTAAATGAGCAAGGAGTCCCCAAAAAATACATACGTATTATTAAAAATATATATAAGAATAGCACTGCACGTATAAAGCTAGAAACTATTGGTGAAGAGTTCCCTATAGCTAGAGGGGTGAGGCAGGGTGACCCATTATCTCCAAAACTTTTCTCTACTATCTTAGAAAGTATATTCAGAAGCCTAGAGTGGGAAAACCTAGGGATAAACATCAATGGTAGGAAACTCAACCATTTGAGGTTCGCAGACGACCTAGTCATAATCACTGACAGTGCTAGCACGCTCCAACAAATGTTGCAACAACTGACAGAGGCAAGCAGAATGGTCGGTCTCACCATGAAATAAATCCAAGACAAAGCTAATGACAAACAGAGAAGAGACGTACATAAAAGTAGATAATGAATATATTGAATATGTCAAAAGCTATACATACTTAGGACAACAAATATCATTTAGAGACCAAACAGACTTGGAGATTGATAGAAGAATTACTATTGCGTGGAAAAGGTACTGGTCACTTAAGGAGATATTCCAAAAGCAAACAGTTTCCTATATTTGTTAAGAAAAAGGTGTTCAATTTGTGTGTCTTGCCATGTTTCTCTTATGGATGTCAGACCTGGGCACTGAATCAAAAACATCAGAATGATAGGTGTTACACTTAAAGACCGCATGAGAGCTAATGATATACGATCCATAACTAAGGTGGAAGATATAATAAGAATAGTAAGGCAGCTAAAATGGAGGTGGGCAGGGCACATGACAAGAGACAGTAGAACAAAATGGACAAAACTTATAACTGAATGGCAACCACGCGATGGTAAAAGGAAAAGAGGCAGACAGGTGAAAAGATGGATAGAAGATATAAGAAAAGCCGGTGATGTTACTTGGATGAGGAAAACAAGAGACAGAGAAGACTGGAAGCAGCTGGAAGAGGCCTATGTGTCACAGGACACGCTGATTACTAAACCGGGAAACCAGATGTGTTAGTTTTAAGTAATTTTTATTTAATTTTTATTTGTTCCATGTATAAGTATAAGCAATAAAGGCTTAATAATAATATAACTAACCCCCTGCTTGCCTTTACCGGCCGGCCGGTGGTGGGAATCGCAAGAGCTAAGACCTAAGCTCCAGGGTGGAAGTGTTAAAGGCATAAAGCCGCTAGTAGCGTTTAGTGAAAGTGCAGCACACCTCTCAACACCCTTAGCTATCCACGCCAATGTTGCCCCTCTGCGCCGACATAACAGTCCGCCTTTATGGGGGGCCCATTCAGTGTATAGCGAGTCACCACCCGCTTTAATATTTTGAAATGAGGCATAATTGGCGGGTGCCGTACCTCATCCTATAGACCAGAAAACAGACATCAAGCAGCACATATTCATAGCCATAATAAATTAATGTACCATCTTTTTATAGTTTTACATCTCTCCATCCACAAATCATATTTTTATTTTATTTAATATTGTAAAGGGCCTCTTGACGTTGGCTTCGGCTCCGTCAATGCCTTCCAAAGGACCGGGCGATTTGCAGCCCGTGATGTGAATTGAATAAAGAGTATAATAATTAAAAAAAAAACGCTTTAACTGACGGACGTGTCTTTTTACAAATTTATTTTTTATTTACTTTTATTGAACATATTTCCATAATCCACATTATTTGGCATCAACATATTCACCCTGCACCTATTAGTGATTATTTTACCCCTGTTCTGTGAAAATCCGAAAGACATCGCTATTATTTAACTGTGATAGTAATGACACAATATGTCAATAGTGAAAATAGTGAAAAACCAACAAAGAATACGAGATGAAAGTAAATAGAAGAAATGATATCTCGTTTGAAAGCACGTCGAGAACAAGCGGTACATAGCGCGCACCCACCACCTCCGCCTGTCGCATCATCTCCGAGCACATCGTCGGGAGACGAGTATGTCACTCCCCCGGAGGGCAGCTCGTCGAGTGATGACGACGCGCCTACGCCGCCGCCGCCGCCACCACCATCTACGCGACGACGAGGACGGCCACCGCTACCGGCACGCTTGGGGCCTGTGGGGCATTCTGCTTCGCGCCCGGCCCTCGCTACCGATGGTGTAGCGCGTCGCATGCGATGGACCCACTCTTTAAATGAGAACTGCATGCGCGCCTACTACGGGGCTACAGAGGGAGGAACTAACCTGACCGCGTACCGCGATAGGATACTGCCTCTGTTTCAGGCCCTTGAACCAGCCGTCACCGTTACCGCACAACGACTATCGGATCAGGTGCGGGCCATCCAGCGGCTCAAGCTGTTGGACGACTCTGCGCTTGATCGGCTGCGTCTGGAGGCGTTACCTATTATTCCTACTACTTCTGCTTTAGCGCGGGACCCGCCCAGTGTGTCGTCGACGCAGGGGCCGACAGGCTCGGCTTCGACGTCTGCCCCGGCGGATGCCGCGCTAGACGCAGACGATTGTACGAATACTAACGTAAGTACCCAGACTAATGAGCATTTGAGGAGGGCTTTGGAAGACGCGATTTTGGAGTATCGCACTACTCCTGACTCTAGGCCGCGACTACCACGTTTGCCAATGAATAAAAGTAACCTGGCGTTAATGGGAGCCCTAAACGTTTTGCTAGTCCCATATATGCAGACTAGCGAAACATTAGTTGATACACACTCGATTCTTTACTGCGCGGCTATAGCGGCGTGTCGCGTTGTTCGCGTCAAGTTTCCGGATACTGACCGAATACCGCGACGCCCCGCTATCCCTGCATGGCAAGAACGAATCGAGTGTCGCATCAATATGTTTAGGACTCTTATTGCGAAGTTGATCTGCTTCAGAGGGGGTAATCATCGCCCCCGAGTCATGCGTTTCGTGAACCAGGCCTTTGCTGGGACCGGGATTAGACCCCGGGACTACATGACCTGTGTCACGGAACGCATTGACTTTCTGAAGCAGAAAGTTTATGCATTGGCAAACCGTATTCGTCGCTATAGAGCGCGTGTAGATCGCTATTATCAAAATCGCCTCTTCCAAAGTGACCAAAGGAAGGTATACCGAGGTTGGGAAGGAACCAATCAACGTGTGAATGAGGAGCAGTGTCCGGATACTACTACCATGAATAACTTCTGGCGTAGTATCTGGCCGGTGCCCGTCGAACACACGGAGGGCGATTGGATGAGCGTCGTTGAGCGCGCGTGTGAGCCTATCGAATCCATGGGGGCTATTAGTATTAGCCCCGAAGACGTTAGTTGTGCGATCCGTACGGCCCAGAACTGGAAAAGTCCAGGACCGGACGGATTACACAACTTTTGGATAAAGTGGATTCGATGCTCACACGACTGCTTAGCGGCGCAATTCCAACAAGCCCTCGAGGTTGGTTCCTTGCCAACATTCATGACAACCGGTGTCACCTTCCTGCTCCACAAGTCCGGTAGTACCACGGAACCGAAGAACTATAGACCCATTACATGCTTGCCAACGCTGTACAAGCTTCTTACATCTATTCTGAGGTTTAAAATTAATTCGCACATTGTTGCGCATAATATGTTGGCCCCTTCTCAGAATGGATGTAAGGTTGGGTCCCGTGGTACTAAGGAGCTCCTCCTCATCGATACGACCATTTGCCAACAAGTCCGGCGGAACAGAGGGGTTCTCTCCACCGCCTGGATTGACTACAAGAAGGCCTATGATTCAGTGCCTCATACCTGGCTGGAGAGGATCTTGGAGTTGTATAAAATTGATACAACTCTGAGATCTTTTCTAGGTTCTTGTATGAGGCAGTGGACCACAGTCCTTCGTCAACCGGGTGATGGAGACAGCCCCTCTGATCCGCAGGACTTTATAAGGATTGAGCGAGGAATATTCCAGGGTGATAGTCTGAGTCCGTTGTGGTTCTGTCGAGCCCTAAATCCTCTAAGCACATTATTAGAAGATTCAGGGCTGGGCTATCGGCTTAGGAGAGAGGGTGAAGTCATTTCACACTTGCTGTACATGGATGACCTCAAACTTTTTGCACCGAAGCGCCATGATTTGATGGAATTACTGAAAGTCACTGAGACCTTCAGCAACGCCATCAACATGGAGTTAGGTGTAGATAAGTGCGCGGTCATGCACGTGCAGCGAGGGAAAGTTGTGAATTCATTGAATTTTCAACTTTCAGACACAATGACTATCAGATCTCTCTCCGAAGCCGACACCTATAAATACCTTGGTATGTCAGAGTCATTAGGTATCGAGAGTGGGGGGATAAAACAGTCGGTGAAGGAGCGTCTCTTCGGTCGCCTGACGAAGGTAATTAACAGTCTTTTGTCAGGAGGCAACAAGGTACGTGCCTTCAACGGCTGAGTTATGCCCCTACTTATATACACCTTTGGCATACTAAGGTGGACTCAGACCGAATTAGACGCCCTGGACAGAATGGTCCGACAGCAACTGACGTCACATCGCATGCTCCACCCACGCTCGTCTGTTATGAGACTGTATATTTCACGGAAATGGGGCGGTCGAGGCTTTTTAAATGCCAAGACTCTCCATAACCGTGAGGTATACCGTCTCCGGGAATATTTCCTAAACAACGAGTGTGGGATGCATCAAAATCAAAATCAAAATCATTTTTATTTGTAAGAATGTAGGTCATAACAGAGATATGCCAAGATGTTGAGCCAAAAAAGTTCCTTGTACATTCTTCGCCTTTAGGCAAACAAATATTAAAATACAATTGAAAAAATAAAAAATTAACTAATACAATTAAATAAATACATTCATTTTAGTTACTCAACTACCAAATCATAGATATAATCAAATCAAATCAATAAATAAATACATTTTACCACAATTCATAATAAATAAACATTGAACATTAGTGTTAGCAGAGTCTAGTCATGCTCTGGTCTGTGGTAACAAGTCATGTCAAAAAAAAAGAAAAAAATCTTATTAGACGCTTTTGTCATTAAGAAAGTCCGCAACACTGTAGTAGCATTTACTTATCAATAATAACCGCAGTTTCAATTTAAAGCTGTCTAAGCTGCATTCCTTAATTGCTTTTGATAATTTGTTATAAATTTTTGGAGCCATCCTAAAAACACTTTTTCCCATCAACGATGTTCGGAATGGCTTGCTACACAGCCTTGAACTATTTCGCATGTTAAAATTATATGTTTCCCCTAAAGTCTGAAATTTGCTAAGATGTTTTTTACAAATACCGCAATTTCGTAAATATATATACAAGGTACAGTCAAGATTTTTAAATTAATAAAATGTGGTTTACAGCTGTCACTCGGTTTCAAATTAGTAATCGCCGCATCGCATCGCGATGTGGTGGCGGTTGACAGGACCTTAACACCTCTCTCCTTAGGCAAAGAGAACTGGCGCAAACCTCAAGTGCTGAGCACCGAAGATCGCAAGGACGTCTGGAAGAGCAAGGAGCTGCACGGGAGGTTCTATCGAGTCTTAACGGGACCCGATGTGGACCTTCTCACGTCGGTGAACTGGCTACGATTCGGAGACCTCTTTGGGGAAACCGAAGGTTTTGTTTATGCAATTGCGGACGAAGTTATCAAGACGAACAACTACCGGAAATATATCATGAAGGACGGTACGGTCGACATTTGTCGGGCATGCCGCCGTCCTGGAGAGTCACTCAGGCATATTATTTTTCAAGGAGGAATCTTCTAGGGAGTAGTTTAGACTTCTGTTTAGGGATATCAAAAAACTTTACCATTTAAATTCTTTCTCGGTCGATACACTCATAAAATAAATTATACACTGTTATATGGAATATAGAGACTTTAACAGTCGGGACACATTAATCCCCATTCGTTAAGCCATTAATGTGTCCCGACTGTTAAAGTCTCTACATTCCATAAAACAAAGTATAATTTATTTTATGAGTGTATCGACCGAGAAAGAATTTAAATGGTAATGTTTTTTTATATCCCTAAACAGAAGTCTAAACTACTAGACTTACTTGTTTTATTCTTTTCAGTTCGTTTTTTAACACTTCACTTTTTGCGCAGTCTGGTTTTTTGATTTTTTAATTTAATGTTTTTTTTTTGTAGTTGCATATATAAAAGCCTTTTCTTTTTGCTAGATTTAGCTATTCCTTTGGTTTTCCAGTTAGGTTTCTTTTTAAATGTGACTTTTATCTTAACAATTGGAAAACTCAGATTACAAATCATGGTAAATATATCTGAAAACACTTTATAGGCTTGGTTCATGTCATGGTGACAATATACGTCAGAAAAACTGATCTGAGATATATGTATTTGATAAATATCTCGATATTATCATCGATTTTTCTTTTATATTAAAACCAAGAGTGGTGAATGTATCCAGTGCTACAAGGTATTTTAAGCAATTGCCCAGTGTGATCAGATAAGCCTGTATTTAGTACAACTGATTCAGACTTTCTTACGTTGGTGACTATATTGTCGATGCACGTTTGGCTATTTGGTGATATGCGCGTGGGTTCAGTTATAGTACAATGCATATTAAAACTACGTAACAAAGATAAGAATATTTTAGAATACTTGCTGGTTTCCAGAATATTTATATTAAAGTCTCCAGCAATTACGATCCTTTTAGTTATATTACGTACCCTGCGAGTGATTTTACAAAGAACGTAGTCAAGTTTATCAAAAATTACGTTGAGATCACCATTAGGCGGTCTGTAGACACACAAAACCGTTAGATTTAGCGCAATGGCCGATATTCCACAACATTCAAAATTTTTTTCTACTGAGGTTTTTGTGAGCCAGTCTAGTGTTGTATAATCTAACGATTTCCTGACATATATACAAACCCCACCTCTACTGTGGCCGGATCGCGAATAATGAGTTGCTAGTTCGTAACCTTCTATCTGTAGTGTATTATGAAAATCTGCTTTAATAAACGTTTCAGAGAAACACAACACATCAATTTTATGCTGTAATGTATCCAGATAAGACTCAATATGCGATATTTTGCACTTTGCACTTTGCAATACTCATGATGTTATGATGAAGGATTTTAAAATAATTATTTTCTTTAGGTACGAAAAAACTCATCATCAGTCTGGGTGCCAATAGTTCTGTGTGATATTTCTTGAGATTTAGTGATGCTATTTGTACTACGGACAGTAATATATTCGTAGTATTTTCGTTTATATTCTAGATGCAATACCTCTTTCAGGGTATTTCTGGAAAGATTCAATACGCGATTTCCGTGTTGGGGTCGCAAGTAGCCAGCGAAAGTAACCCAGTCAAATTGATCACACAAATGTTTATACATCGAACAGAGCTTGTCTGTATTCAATTGTCTATTATGAAATACTTCAGTCAAAATAATGTTCGTATTTGGTAATTTGCCCAAAAACCAGTACAATTTTGATTGTAGTTGTAGTGGATTTATATCATTGGAGCCTCCCACAAATATGATATAATCGGATTTAGTTAACGTTTTACAATAGCTGAGTTGAGAGGATATCATGTTTTTTGCTCTGGCTCCTGGCATAATTATGGAGCGTACATCGAAAGACTGCCCTAGTAGAGTACCTAAAATTTTATTCATACCCTTCCTTCATCACTAGCAATAATTAAATAAAAATTGTACTCTTTCTAGACTGCTATCTACACGTATTTCATTGTGAGGTATGACATCATTCGAGTTAGAGGGCTCTGCTTCATGAGACACTATATTATGATCTATCTGTTGCGATGTTGATGGTGCTGGCTCTACGGGTTCTAAATTTGGTACTGATTGGCATGATTGGTGTAGATTTTGTCTCAGCACGAGCTCAGTTTCTTTCGATACTTCAGTTTCCAACATTACTTCCACTATAGATTCTTGATTATTTGCTGAGATGTTCGTGCTTTTCTCGACGAATGTTTCTCTCGCATGCAAGCAAGGGGAAGCAATATGTTCAATAGTGGTGGTGGTAGTGTGGCCTCTATGTTTTTTGTGGGATTTGCGTTGTGATGTAGGGTTGTGACTTTTCCTTGATTGTGTCGGTGTGTTAATCGTATCCGAAATTGTGTCTTCAGAATTGATTGACATAGTAATTTTCTTTAAAGCCTTTATTGTTAAGTCATTTTGGCTAAGTATCTTCTTAAGTTCTCTATTCTCTAGGTTCAATTTGTCGATTTCAGCTGTAGCTATTTCAAGTTGTGTTTTAGTTTCTGTTAATTGTACTCGTAAGTCATATGCTTCTGATTGACTATCAATTGAAGGATTAGGCAGACTTTTCATAGAACTATCCATTAGTAGAGAGTTCACATTACTACTAGCATCCAGGGACATGTTATTTGAAGAAGTGTCTAGAGTTGAGTTAAGCGACCTAGTCCTAATACGACGGCGAATTGTGACATTTTCATTTAAATTTTCTTTAAATGTGTTTGCTGGATTACATTCGGTAATTGGTGTTTCATGACATGCCGAACACTTCCATGACATGTCGCTTTTCTAATTCCATTAAATAGTATATTTTGTACGTAACATTTGCAGTTTCAATGACATAACTAGTATGGCAAGATGCACACTTTAAATATATTTGTTTAGACTGACCAACATTTTCATTAGCATTGTCAATTTTTCTTCCCCTAAAAAAATTCATTTCGGCGACTAGCGTTCTCTAGTTACCACTCATAAAACCAGGTAAATATACCGTATGGATTTAAATTCTAGTGCACTTATACTTGGAACGTGTACAGACTTAATTTTAATTTTTCTTCACTAAGTACAACTTTCCATAAGCTGCATCCCTTGTACCGTGTCTGCGCTAGTCTGTATGAACCCGTTTGATCATCTGTGATCTATTGTAAACGGCTGCTGTCAGTGTCAATATCGTCAAATGTCAAAGTCAATAATTATTGCATCAATGTCATCTTATCTTCTACGTTATGTCAATGTCATACAAATGGTCCAAAACTTCAGTTGTCAACCATGAAATGTCTTGTGATTATATTCTGTCTTTATCCGTGATTCATATGATTGTGTTGTGACATTTATCAATGTTTGTTTTCTTGACATGTAAATTGAAATTTCCCTTGTGTTTTGAATCAACGTAACCGCTCTTCCTTGATTGTAAATATCAAATGAGTGCTCACCGGATTGATTTCTTGCCTTATTATGTGTTGACGTCGGTCTGGAGGTATTGTTGTTTGTGTTATTCACTTTTCGAGGTTAAAGAATTGATAAAACTATTTTTAATCTAAATAAATTAACACAGCTCTTATTTTAATGTTTACACGGCCAGAGTTACCAGGCGAGTTGCTATACTTCATCATTACTATTATTATTTTCTCTCACTCCTAGTTTTGTATAGTTTTACATCCAGATATGTTTACATTATGTTAATATGTACCCATAAGTGAAAACTAATCGTTCGCTGCTGAAAACTCACACCGTGCGTTTTTTGATATTTTGGTATCGGAAGTAAAATTAAAATATAAATATATTTTTTTTTTTTTCAATTAATTTTTTCACAGGTTACACGCACCCCGTGTAACCTTCTGCTGTTGGATTTTAGTTTTGATTTGATGCCATAGCTACGAAAAAGAATTACAAAAAATAATTTAAAAAATATAAAAAATATGCGAAAAGTGGCGCAGTCAAAGTGTTAAGGCTGTTTGAACTATTAATTTGTTTCCTAATTCTAATTTTAAAGCTGTTTCTTTTCCATATAAGTAAAAATTAAAAATAAAGACTTGCATTGAATAACAGGCTACTACGGAACCCTACACTGCGCGTGGCCCGACACGCACTTGGCCGGTTATTTTATATTAGATACATTGATATGGACAAGTAGTACGTCGCGAGTCTCTCGGCTAGTAGTTAGAGCGAGACAGGCACACATACCGGCGGGACGTTTGTCGTCGTGCGTCCTTGTCTCTGCGCGCACGTCCAGACAGCCGGCCAGGCGGCGCACGGCCGCGCACAGCGCCGCGCCGCCCGACATCACCTCGCTGTTCGCCAGCTCTACCAGGTCGCACGGCACCTGGGACAACACAGTCATATTCTAGTTATTATTTTATTCCGTCCATCTCTCTATTTGACATATGATATGACAAATCATGTTTAACCATAAAATGTTCCTTCAAAGCCTTAGAAAACGCCGGGCATCTCGACCCCATGGACCCATCATTACGACCTCAAATCACCAATGGTAATGAACGAAATATATTTGTCGCCAAGTAATAGGTTTCTGCAAGTCTGCTAGTACATGGTACAACTTCTTTGTCAGTCATTCTATGGTGACACACGAATATTTTTCGGTTTGAAGGGCAGTTTCCATTGAATTAACATGAAGACATAAGTGTTAACAGTGTGCAGTGTAGTAATGCGCAAATATATAGCAATTTGGAGTGTTATGTGTCACAGTATTGAGTACAGTATTGACTTCATGTACGGTTTAGAGAATTAGTAAGTTGGAAAATCTGTAGACGAACATCTAATGCATTTATGTATATATTTAATTTTTACAGATAAATTTTCACAGATGATGTATTTCTGTTCCCGCTATAACAACAAATGCTAAAAACGAAATAAATTTAAAAATTAAAGGAAGTTCCCACACATGAAACGTTCACTATAATGTCATCTATTAACGTTTACCTATTCTAACACCTTTGTGTTAACTTTCACTTAGATGGCGTTAGATAATCTTTAGATGGCGTTACAGTAAAAAAAGCACGCGGCTCACAACTCTGTTTTGATAAATGTTTAGTATTGTACTGTGGTACGGGACCCTACGTGTGCGAGACTGCGTGTCTGACACGCACTTGGCCAGTTTTTTTTACATTAAGTCGAGGACTCTCAAGAACAGCTCTGGTAACTGTCCTTCAAAGCCAGTAACCATTGCAGACATGCACTCAACTTAAATACACCAAACGAGATAGTGGTCAAACAATCCCAAACTAAAAACAAAATGTATATTTTTAAGTGATGTTAAATCTGGAGGAAATGTAATCTATACTAATATTATAAAGAGAGAACATTTGTATTTCTGTATTTTTGTATGTTTGTAATAATTTGGGTCAAAAACTACTGAACCGATAAAAAAATTCTTTCACTAATACATAGAATGGACTTTCGGAATGAAAATAGCCTATATACTATCCCGTTTAAATCAAAGGTACATTCGTGGAGACCTAATTTGCAACCTAAGTCGGCAAAAAAACGGTCGAAAAAACACGTTTCTTACGAACGCTGCTCAATTGAAAATAGATAGAAGAATATTTTCTATGGAAGAGATATACAACTTAATAAGACCTACAAAAAAGTCCGCGACAGCATATGTCTATCTCTTAAGGTTGATTCACAGTAACAATTTTAATCTTAAATTTTTTGTTAAAAAATATTACATAACTTCCAAGGCTATTTTCAAGTATATTGTATTAATCCTTATACAAATAATTACGTTAATTAGCTTGGCCACATATTATAGATTAAAATTGTCCCTTACAGTATATAATTCAAATTAAAACTCTAGAAGATATCACGAATTTCACTTACACGCATCGCAAAATTAATAAAATATTTGCAGTGAAACCACAGATTAGGTCATAGTTACTAGGAAAATATTATAAGCTTAGCTATGCTGTAGATCCCCATCAATCACAATCAATTTGAAGTCAATATAGTATAATAATATTATCTATTATATAAAATAATATTCATCTATATATATAATAATATAATATTTTAAACCACTCCGACTGATCTATGTATAATCTTTTCATTAAAAGCATTCCAATGACTCTAAACACGACATTTAAACTCTGAGCTGTAAGTTGGTGAGGATTTGAGTATTCTGTAGAGTCCAGGAGATGTCCCAGCATCAGGTCAATGTTCCATGTTCTTACAATATCGTTGAAGAAGAAGATTTTCGAATTGATCAGACCTATGAAAGTTGATTTCATAGCGCAATTAACTAGAAAAAAGCTCATAGTTTTAAAACGATTGAACAAATTTTCATGAATCAAAAAAGCTATGAACACTCTCGATGAGGACATCTATCGAACAAAAAAAAAACGATCAATAATAAAAACAAAATCGGTTCATCCGGTTGGGTGCTAAGATGTTACAGACAGACAGACAGATACACACGTTAAGCGTATATTACTTCTACTTTTTGCGTCGGGGAACGCCGAACGTAAGGTTAAGGCGGCAGATGTTCTCCTTGGTGGTAAGCTACTTTTTGGTAGATTTAATGATCCCACTACCACTGTACTACGTAGTATTATTATACTATTATGTCTGTACTACTATGTCTACTATGTACTATGTACTATGTACTACTACTATGTACATATATAATATGTACTACTATGTCTGTACGAAAACCCATGATTCATGAATGTACATAAAACTTTCATTGGTAGGTATATAGCTAGGATTAGAACCAACGACCGGCGGGTCAGAATCAGGGTAACTATCCTTTACGCCAAAGGGCCGTCCAATATCACTACGTAAGTATTATAAAACAATGTCCATCACTGCATCTGTCTGTCTGTTCGCAATAATCTCAATAGCTACTGAACGGATTATCCTGCGGTTTTCACCAATAGCCAGAGTGTTTATGAGGAAGGTTTAGGTGCATAATTCGTTAAGGTTTTGTGTAAATTGGTTGAAATATGACGATGATTGTTAAATATGTTCATATTTTATATTCGATGCAACAAACTGATGCAAATTTTATAGGCATATTTGTTCTACCCGTGCGAAGCCGGGGCGGGCTGCTAGTATAATATAACTCACGAGATCAGTGTCGTGTTCATCATCGTCATTGAGCACGGGCACGTTCAGCCAGAAGCTGGTGGTGAGGCGGTCGTCGAGCGCGGGGGCCGGCGCGTGTAGCGTGCGTGCTAGGAACTGCGCGGGGAGCGGCGCGGGAGGCGCGGGGGGCTCGGGGGAGTCCGCGCCACCGCGCGGGGAGAGCGGCCCCGCCAGCTGGGAGCTGAGCAGGGTCGCTGCTGCGGCGTCCTCCTCCGAGTTACGCTCCTGAGAATCGGACAGCTTCATTGGATCACAGCTGAATGACTCATTACTTTTGGTTAATTATACTTCTTTAAGCGCACTGGGGTAAAATTTCACGGAAGTGAATGAACTGAATTCCCGCTATATGAAGGAAGTTTGACTTCTACCGCGTAGCTTTCTACGTTCCCACTTTTTTTAAATTCTAAATCAATAAGCATTAAAATTTTACAAGGTTTTTAAAGAACAAAAATATCAATATATCGATCATAAACCAACATCATAATCAATAAACTAACCTTCATAATAGCATCCAGCTTGAGCACGGGATGGTCGTCGTCTCCCGGCGAGAACCCGACCATGTCCGCCATGTCCTGCGACGTCAGCAGCGAGCGCCGCCCCCCCGGCGTGCCCTCCCCCTCCTCCCCCCGCAGGATGCGGATCAGGTCGATGTACAGACTGAGACACTCGGCCCTCTCCTCCCCCGTCCCCTCCAGACTCCACCGGAAGAACTTCCCGAGCGCTTCCCGTTTCTTCGCGACGAACTTCCTGAACTGCTGGAACCCGTACTCGTGGCAGGTGAGCACGAAGTACGCGCGCAGGATCGACTGAGCGACCGCGCACGTCTTGGTCGGCGACTCCAGGCAGGCCGCAGTCGCCTCCAGGAACGCCGCCAGGGCTTCCTTGCTGGGCAGCGAGTTGGAGACGAGGAGCTCCCCCGCGGCCGGCGTCAGCGTCACGTCTATGTCGCAGAAGGCCGCCAGCGCGTGCGCCGCGAACTCCTGCGCCGCCGCGTGTTCGTTGGAGGCGTGCGACACGGCGAGCACGCCGCACAGCGCGGCCTGCAGGTCGGCGGCGCTCAGCGCGTGCAGCGCCGCGCACTTGACCGGCGCGTGCGACACCAGGCACGCCAGGAAGCCCAGCACGCGCGCCGCGCTCGCGGACGCCGGCTCGCCGGGCCGCAGCTCGCGCAGCACAGCCCCGAGCGCGGCGCGCGCCACCGTGCCCGCCGTATTGGGCGCCAGGTCGGCCACCTGCACGCACACGCGGCGCAGCACGTGCACGACGGGCCGGTACGTGGACGTGCACACGATCTGGATCATGTCCGTCAGGTCGGCGGCCAGCGCGTGCAGGTGCGCCGACCACAGCCGCCGCTCGTCCGCCGCGTCCGCCAGCTCGCGCGCCGTCGGCCGCGCGCGCGTCCGCATCGGCAGCGGCAGCGGCAGCAGCTCCGAGAACGCGAGCAGCCCCGGCACGAACGTGTACGGCGCCGTCATCGTGTACGATATCACCTCGGAGCACAGCGAGGTCCACGGCCCGCGCCGGATGGACGCGCCGTCGTGCGCGTCGTCGGCGATCGGCTGCGCGTAGGCCAGCAGCGCGCGCACCGCCGCCTGCGCAGCCCGCGCCGCCGCGCGCCGCGCCACGCAGCCGGCGGGGAAGGCGCGCGCCAGCCCGTACGCGCGCAGCAGCACCGGCGCGGCGGTGAGGTCGCGGAAGCGCGGGCCGCGGCTGCGCACAGCGCGCGCAAGCAGCTCGTCCAGCAGGCGCAGGCACGGCAGCAGCAGCTGCGCGAGCTGCAGGCCGCGCGCGGACGCCAGGAAGGCGGTGTGCATGCCAGGCTGCTCGAAATGGGCCGCCAGTCGCTCCAGCACGGCCGCCAGCGCCGCCGCGCCGTCTAGCGAGTACAGCTGCAGCGCGTTGTACTTGTACCGCAGCTCCGCGTACTCGTCTCCGGCGGGCTCGTCGGCCACGGTGACGTGCCGCTCGCGCGCCGGCACGCACAGGTGCAGCAGCACGCGCAGCGCGGTGGTGAGGTCGCCGGGCAGGTCGGCGGCGTGCTCGGCGGCGGCGCGCACCGTCTCCGCCAGCTCGGCCAGCTCCTCGCCGGCGAGCACGGCGGGCCGCTCCGCGGGCCGCAGGTACGGGCCCAGCTCCTGCAGCACGCCGGCCACGCTCGGCTCGAACCGCTCGTGGTCGCGCGCGGCCGCCGCCAGCCGCCGAGCGTACCTCTTCAGGAAGGGCACGTCGGCGGAGTGCCGCACGGCGGCCGCGATCAGCTCGACCGCGTACCCCTTCGCGGGCGACTTCCGCTTCGCCGGCGGCTCGGTCTTCTTCGCCCTGAGATCGGCCTCGAACACCTCCATGAGGCACTCCGCGTTGTCGCCCATCACGACGACGTCGGGCACGGCGGTGCGGCCGATGCCACCGAAGCCGAGGCAGTAGAGCGCCTGCAGGCGGTCGATCAGGTCGTTCTCGTCCAGCGCGCCGGCCTGCAGGTCGGCGATGGAGCGCAGGTGATGGAGCGCGCGCAGCCGGTACGCCATCTCGAGCGCCAGCAGCTGCAGGTCGGTGTACCCGGTCAGGTCGTGCGGGAACGCGGCCTCGTCCGCCGGCTGCCCCTCCGCCTGCATGAGCGCCCTGAACAGCAGCTCGCCGGTCTCCATGTTCCGGTAGAGGAACTCGAGGCCGCTCTCCGAGTGCACGAGCTCGTGCAGCAGCTCGTGCACGGGGCTGACGACGGGCAGCGCGCTGCAGGTGGCGGGCGACGTCACCAGGTAGAGCAGCGCCGGCAGCGTGCGGTGCACCGAGAACAGCCGCAGCAGCCCCTCGTTGGAGCATTCCTCCTTGCCGATGTCGAACTGCGCGGACACGGGCAGGAACCTCTTCGGCTGCGAGATATGGAAGCTGCGGCTGCGGAGCGTGTGCAGCAGCTCGTCGAGAGCGTTTACGATGAAATCGACGTCGCGCTCGGGTAACTCGTCCCCGCCGGAGGAGTCCAGCTCGAGAACCAGCTCGTGTAGCTTGGCCAGCAGCTCGTACAGGTTGAGCTTCTTGATGAGCGCGCTCAGGGCGAACTTGATCCTCGTGAGCGGGTTCGTCTGCAGGATGGACACGAGCGCGCGGTACCCGTTCTGCGGTTTCCTCTCCTTCTCGTTCTTGTCGAACTTTGGAAACATCTGCTCTTTCATGAACTTGTCCACTGCCAGCTTGGAGGAGAGGCACGCGTTCAGCGCCTTCAGGATCATGAGACGGATGCTCAGCGCCATGTACTCCTCGGAGTAGATCTCGAGCAGCGACATGGGGAGGTCGATACCCGCCTCCAGGAGGACCTTCGTGACCCTCTCGTTGTGTGCATGCGAGGTGAGAGCCTCCGCGAGCCGAATGCCGCACTTCATGTGTCGGATCTTGTAGGTGGGCTGTTGCTGCGCCAGGGCCAGCTCGAACGTCAGCCCGATCCTGCAGAACGTTATCAGGAGCTCGTACACCTCCGCGAACTCATCCCGCGCCCCCTCGCGTCCTTTCTCCGGGAATACCCTCAGGATGATATCGGTGTGTTTGCACAGATTCGTGAGCGAGACGAACACCTGCTCGCACTGGTGGACCCAGTCCTCTCTCACCGAGTTCTCGACGTCGAGGAACGTGCCGGGCGCGACCTTCTGCTCCGAGAGGTCGTTGGCCTTCGCTATCTCCGACAGTTTGAAGAGGTCAGGGCTCGCTTCGCATAGCTCCTCGAACGAGGCCGAGCGGACGTCCTTGGTACCCTCCACGTCGTTCAAGAGGTGAATTTTGTTCACGTGCTGGTATCTTGTCCACTCGGTTTTGAACGGGTTGTAGTATTTTATGATGTCATCGACCCCGCAGTACTCGTTGAGCTCGTACTCGCCCTCCATGTAGGAGGAACCCTCGAGGTCGTCGCAGATGTCTTCGTCGGAGAGGATCGGTTCGAACTGTTCGGCGTCCATGGACTTGTCTTCGTCCGGGCGGACGGGGGACTCTGCTGCCTTCGCGGGTGGCGTGTCCACCAGCTGTACGGTGACGAGGCTCGAGTGCGGCGGCTCGGGGTATGGCGGCCGCTCGCCCTCTTCCGACGGGCTGCGGATGGAGGACTTGTGGCGGTAACTCTGGTGGTAGAAGTCGACGCGCGGGATCTGCTTGCCGCTCCGGTCGTAACCCTCGGGCTCCTCGGAGCGCGGCGAGCCGGCAGGGCTGGCCAAGTCAGCGTGCGGCGACAGCGGGCGGCGCGCGACGTCCGCGGGTGGCGTACGCGGACGCTTGCGCGGCTCGTCGCGGCTCGGGGATCGGCTACTGTAGCTTGACCCTCGGATGCGACCATACGGCGAGTGTCGCTTCCTCTCGTAGGGGCTCTGTTTCTCGTAAGACGACCCGCGCTTCTCGTACGGCGACGGCCGCTTCTCGTACGGACCCTTCCGCTCGTAGGACGGCGCTCGCTTCTCGTACGGGGATCTCCGGCCGTATGACGCGGCGTCCTTATCGTAAGATCCGGCGCGGGAGCGGTCGTAAGAGGCGTCGCGGTGACGTCTGTAGTCGTCCTTCTTGTAGGAGGCTCGGTCCCAGTCTCGGTCGGCGGAGGTGCGCAGCCGGTCCAGGCTGCGCGGCCGGTCCAGGCTCCGAGACCGAGACCGGCTGACGGGCCGATACTCTCCCTTGACGATGTAGTCCCGGTCGCGACTCCTCGACCGCGAGTGAGGCCGGTCGAGCCTCTCGTCTCGGCTTCTGTCGCGCAACCTCGAGGACTCCCGACTTCGTCTATCGATGGATCTTCTTCGACTTCTGCCGTCGCGTCTCTCTCGTTCGCGCTCCAGCTCCACGGATCGCGAGCTGCGCCGCAACCTATCGCCCTCTCTCTCGCAGCTGATGTCGCGTTTTTCCCACTCCGTCTCGTCGACGTGTAGATAAGTGCGCGGGTCTTTCGGTGCGTCGGTTTCGTAGTACTCGGCTCGGTATGGATTTTCATAATTCTCTGGATAGTTGTTGGGTCCGTAAACGTCCGGTTGTACGACGGCGACGTTTCCTGTGTAGGCAGGTATGGGGTTGGCCGGTTCGGGTGTCCATTCCGGGTTCTGTGCGACCGGTTGTTGCACGGGCGGCGGCTCGCGGATCACGGCCGGCCGAGGAGTAGGCGGTGGTGGATTTACACCGATAGGAGTCTCTGGTATTACTTGAGTTAAGTTGCCGTAAACTGCTAGGGTGATTGTTGTGTACCAGCCTGTAATTTATTTGTAAAATTATTAGAATTTGAAAGAATCACATCTTATTGTGATGACATAATGAAATGGTTAATTTCTATTAAAATCCCGGCACTAATAAAATGTTTATAATTAGTTGAGATCAAAAATAGACACACACATAATATGTTGTACCCAACTACTTGAAAAATGTTGCATTCCTGTGGCCTATGTTAACAATAGGTATTTATTGGATGATGATGATTATGACAATCAGGTAATTGCTACATAGAAATAAAATTAATATGCACTGCTGGAAATCGATAAAACTTTTTAACAAAAAACTGGCCGAGTGCAAGTCGGAGTCGCACTCGTAGGGTTCCGTAACACCGTTAAGTATTCCAGAACTATGATTTTTCGCAACTACAAAATTAACTTTGTTTTTCATAGTGTTTGTATGAAAAACAAAGTTATCTTTACGGTCACCATATCTCTAAAACTGCTGACTGTATCTCGTTCAAACCAATTTTCGTTGTTAGTTTTTATTGAGATCTACAGAATATATAGTTTTTAGATTTTTCACTCCCATACTTTAAAAGTTAGAGGGGGGGGGGGGGGGGGGACACACATTTTACCACTTTAGACGCGCCTATCTTTCAAATGATTGACTTTGAGAGAAAATGATTTTAGGAACCTCAATGTCATTTTTGAAGACCTATCTATATACACGTATAGGTTTGAAGAAAAAAATTTTTTTTGTTCCATTTCCCTTATACTTTTATATTTTCTATTTTTGTATAAAAATCGAAAAGCGGTTCACAGAATACATCTACCTACTAGGTTTCAATTCTGTAGTTCTAACAGTTTCGGAATAAAATGGCTGCGACATACGGACGGACAGACAGACAGACAGACATGACGAATCTATAAGGGTTCCGTTTTTTGCCATTCGGCTACGGAACCCTAAAAAATTGAACCGCCGAAAAAACTGAAAAGCAAAAAATAATTAAACATTTTTATTTAACCTTAATAACGATGTTCTAAGATGTATCAATAGCTTTATTTACAGAAGGTACATATATACAACTTAAAAATAAATTAAACTATTAACTGAGAATAAATTAAATGTTATAAATAAAAATTAAAGTAGTTATAAATAAAAAACAGAACCTAGGTTGCAGCTGTCTGCCGGTAACGTTCCCAAAAAGCTGGCGACGTTACCTCGTGGAATTGCTAAGCTAATCCGTTGGCCGAGGTAAGCGCCAGCTCTTTGGTCATGAGTGACGTCTATTAAGCGTCTGGACAGCTCCTTTACAAAACCCCGGGCATCTCGACCCCACGGACCCATTGTTTCGACCCCAAACGGAAGAAAAATGTAGCTATCACCAATAGCAGCATATTTCCTCCGTTTGAGGGTTTCTGCCGCATCCGCTGCCGCACCCGCTGCTCGTAAGGTCCCGCATATGTGGGACGCCGCTAACGTGTCAGCACACGTCGCGTCCCACACCAACGGTCTCCCTCGGCGAAGTTCTTAAACTACTGTTAGTATACCTAACAATATATTTTTGTGATTGTTTTGAGTTTTTAACTAAACATAATAATAACTAGGTTTTTAAACGAATGTAAGTATGTATACCTAAGTAATTTTGAGTCGGCGCCAAACAAGCAAATTAATTAATTACGTAAAGCGTGATGCGCGTCGGAGGCATGGCGCGACACGCCAGTTCGCCGGAAAATGCCGAGTGTTGACGAAGTTAACATCAGCGAGACTGCAACCCGAACGGGCACCACATATAGTAATCTGTGACGGCCCGTGACGGGCACACGTCGTTGCGAGTGGTCGTGCATCTCTATTTAGTATGTGGGTCGTGTGGAAGCGCATTTTTTGGACTTTTTATGTTCATCGCTGTAGATTTCACATTGCATTGTTAATTTGATTTGATTATTTCTTTAAATTTAAGAGGTTATTTAGTGATCTTTGCGTATTGATTATTTGGCGCCGACTCAAAATTACTTAGGTATACATACTTACATTCGTTTAAAAACTTAGTTATTATGCTTAGTTAAAAACTCAAAACAATTACAAAAATATATTCTTAGGTCTAACAGTAGTTTAAGAACTTCGTTATTAAGGTTAAATAAATAAGTTTAATTATTTTTTGCTTTTCAGTTTTTTCGGTGGTTTAATTTTTTTGTTAAAAAGTTTTATTTTAATTTTTTTTTGTATCCATAATCTATACTATGTTAAAAGCAGGCGTCAGTGCTTACCCTTGGCCTAGACAAACGTTATATAAAACATTTATGCTCTATAATAATAATAAAAATAATTTAAGATCACATAAAAAACTAAAAAAACCGACTTCCAACGTCACATTAGTCAATTTCAATACTAAGTTTGAAGTGTTTATCTTCATATATCTGGGAGATACTATACATATCTCGATGAAATTTAAATAGTACCACCTGTAAAATATCATCATGCTGGGGTAACAAAGTGTGCAATATTGTTTTGGATTGCGCTGAAATTTGGCATGCAGATAGTTATTATGACGTAGGTATCCGCTCAGAAGGGATTTTCTAAAAAATTCCTCCCGGATACTGAACGGGGATTCAAAGTTTGTATGGCGAAATAAGATGAGATAAAGTACATGTTGTAGGATTTTTTGAAATGGAGTAGGTAACAAAGTCTGAAAATTTGGGTTATTCGGTTTTTATAAATATGAATCCCGATTGCCTTACTCACGCGATAACATGAAAACGGGTGTACCGATTTGGCTAATTCTTATTTTATGTATTTAATGATAGAATTGTTTTTACAAAAGTTAAAAACTTCTTTTATTTACTTAAAACTTTTTAAGTAAATAAAAGAAGTTTTTAACGCGGGCGAAGTCGCGGGGCACTTCTAGTCTATATATATAAAAGCAAGTTGTGTTAGTTACTACACTACAATATAACTCAAGAACGGCTGGCCGAATTGTTATGATTTTTGTATCTTTGGAATTGTCTTTGTCAGGAATAGGATAATATGTATTAAAAACAATGAATGATCGACCTAAAAAAAATATATAAGATAAAATATTTTGCCAAAATGTTCCTGGGTTTCAAAACTGCCAATAATTTATGCTGCACATTAATAAGGGTCATCTCTCCACACGGTTCGTGCATTTAGCCAGTGTCAAGTATAAACATTCTACAAGTGTGTGTGTACTACACTTTTTGTGAATTCAAGTCATGTAGATTTTAAAAATGTGAATAAATTTTAAATACTGTCAGTAATGACAATGTATGACATATTTATTGATTGTCAAATATACGTGCGCTCATAAATGTATGCTTACTCAGTAAAGTCCACATCTTTACTGAGGGTATGACCAGGCCTGTCGCACTCCGCGCTGTAGCTATGAAACTACAAGTACTTCCGCGCACCCTCTCGGGTCCATGTTCAGTCAGTTAAGTGTCACGCGCGCTCTCGATCGGCCGCGCGCCTTACTTGTACCTACCTCATTATTATATTCCTTGCTTACGATATTAACATACAAAAATACTATTCAGTATGTCTAAACAAAGGGCTACAAAGCATTGCGTAGCATACGTTTATACATACTTATACGTTTTTACATACTCATTTTCAATTGAACGTAGAACATTATTTTCTACCGACTTTCCAAACAGAAGGAGATTCTTAATTCGTCTTTGTGTGTATGTTACGCGATTACTCCGTCAATTGTGAACCGATTTGAATGATTTTTTTTTTAATCGGTAGAGTTCGTTGCCGTTGTAATTTCGTCGAGATCTGATGAGGGTCTCCAGAGATATGACGATAAACGTCTCAAACTTGCAACCGAAACTGACTCGCGCGGCATGGAAGTCGGTTGTTTTAGTTTTAACTATCTTAATTAAACTATCACATAATTTATCTTAATTAAAGTATAACTGTAGTACTTTTATCCTACCACGACATTAAACATGAATGTAGCACTTTAAATATACTCATTACATTGTTCTACCTTAAAGTATTCTGCTACCAATTAAAGGCTTCAATAAGTTATCTTACAACATTCAACCCTATAGGAGAGGCCGCGAGTTGACCGAGTTATTCAGACTCTCGCTGTGCGGACTTACGGTGCATTTCACTGTGCGCAACACGCGGTTCATAGTTACTATTAGTTGATACTGTGACGCAAATTCAAGGTCGCACTCGAGGCGTGAAGCGCATTTTGAACGTTACCGACGTTGTAACTAGGTTTAATCTCGCCTTTTTGCTCGCAGGGAGTGCAATTTCTGTACTTGTACTATTCATTATTCTGTGGTATGACTTGGACTAGACTTTGACTTGAAACTTGACCTGACATGTGACTTTGACCCATCTTTACGACTTGAATTCTTAAAAACTTGAAGAATTTTAATATTTGACACTGGCTGAATACACTAATTGTGTGGAGCCATAAGTTTTTTTGTAGTGTAGTGGTTATATTCTCTTTGATGCTTACAAACAATCAAGACAATAATAATCAATGCCTAATCAATTTTTTATTTTGAGACAATGTAGGTAAATATAGACATATGCAAGAATGTGATAGCCAATTAGCCAAAACAGTCTTATCCATAAGGCAAAAAAATATTAGACAGTTATTCATGAAGTCAGTATACTTATTCAGAATTAAAATTAAATACTGGTGATTATATTTTTACAATTAAAATTAAACTCAACCGAACTAATGTCAAGTTAATAACTTCTCTTTAACAATATTAACAGTCAGTATATATTATGTTAATCTTTGATAATAACATTGTTTCATTCCATCATGTCTTGCTGACATGCGGTTGAAGTACTTGATTATTGTATTTTTATTCTATTTCTGTATTGCCATAATGCATTACTAAACTTAATATCTCTTTTGTATTCATTGTATTACGTTCACAAAAGCCTAAATTAAGTTCATCTAAAAGGTAACACGTCATTCATTGTCTGTTAAGTGGTATAGTCTAGCGAAACTCAATGAAATAATTCGTTCTATGGAGTTTGGCAGTCAAATAATGGTGGGCGGAAACTTCCATCACACTCTCACAGTATCCTTTCTCTCTTTTCTTCCGTTGACATTTGAAAATCTCGCTAAGACTTGACTTACTTCGGCCATATTGTTTTGTTTCATTTGTTTGTTAATAATACAAGTTCTTTAAAGGTTTGTTGTGGGTTTTCGTAATGTGATATATCTTTCAAATAAGAGTTTCTACTATGAAAGCACGGCAGCGACCTTAAGAAAAAATTAAAAATAATTCTATTATATTGTATTAAAAAATATATATTGTATCTGATCAAGGCTTATTGTTTGTCTCTGCCCACATTTCAAGCCGACGCTGTGTTAGTACCAACTATGCATCTTCATGGGTGATCCTAATACAACTAGTTAATATATAATTTTATGAGTACCCAGCCCGTGTTTTCGATAAAATATATCGATATCGATAAAATTTTATATTATATGTAGCCGCACTAATTATTTAATCTGTAAGGTTGGCAGACACTAGTTAGTCCACAGATAACTAAAGTCAATAAATATCTATGTTGGCATTATAGTGACTGCCAAATGAATCTAATTGGCTTGTTATTGGCTAGTACTGAGTCCCGTCTCTTAACGTAATATTATATTCTCTTTGGGTAATACAAAGTTCGCCGGGCCAGCTAGTCTTTTATATATGTCTGATGGAAACAAAGATTTTAATTTACCATGTTATTTATTATATTCTTACATAAAAGAACATTCTGACTTTAGATTCTATATTTTTTTTTACAGATGACTGAATAATCGTTTGGCTGTAATCTCACCTTATGGTAAGTGACGATGCAGCCGAAGGTGCAGCATGATTGCTCAGTATAAACCTATTCACTCTAGACTTAAAATATTTACATCTATGTAAATAATAATAAACTGGCCAAGTGCAAGTCAGACTCGCACTCGTAGGGCTCCGTACCACACTACAGTATTTTATAAGATAAAATACCACCAGCAAACGGGTTTTACCTGCGTATACATTGTTCCCGTGGAAATATCGGGATAAAAAGTATCCTATGTGTTATTACAGGGTCTAGGCTATCTACATACCAAATTTCAGCTCACTAGGTTGAGTAGTTTTAGCACGAAGAAGTACCATACATACATACGAATGCTGGATACAAATGCAAAATGTGATCTATGGCTTATGGTAAGAGAAGTAAATATGTAAGTAGTGGACAAGATGTCATAATATAATTATCTTAGATGAATGACATATCTTTATTTATATCACCATATTTCCGCTGCTCGACTTCCAAGTACTGTTTCAATTTATATTTAAACAAGCTTAAAGTTTTTACATTCCTGATTGGCGGTGGAATATTGTTCCAGCACTTGGTAGCGGAGTAGCGGAAAGAGCCCCGAAAGCCGATAGAACGGTGATGCGGTATGGATAGTGGCTGAGAGACATACTGTAATAAAAGAATTTGGGTTATAAAAATAATATATGTTACTGGTTGTAACATGAAGGTTATAGAGTATAAAAAGCTAAAAATTAATGTTAGGTAGACAGTATTTATGAATATCGAGCGCCCTTGTTCTACCAAGATCTAAAACTTACCAGGATAAATCAGCGGTGTCATTGAGACTTTTAATCTCGGACCGGGGGACAGGCAAATGATATAACACTGTTTTGGGAATGTATGACAAATTTTAATACTTCAAAACGTCCCTTACCTCCAAAGTGAGTTACATTACTTAGTTAAAGCCGCAATACTATGTCTAAACATTTGACTATAAATACCATTCGGTTTTCGTTACTTTTCAGGTTAATTTATTTTACATTTTACTACTGAAATTTGGTTATTGTCTTTCTTGCATCTTGCGAATATGAAATTAAAGTTTTAAGGGTAATAAAAAGAGTTATAATGAAATTAGCTTAGCTGCAGCGTCCGGGGGCGTCTGAGCACACCGTTCAAAATAGACGACGACATCTAGCGTCGCTCAAACAGCTCAAAACTACGACGACATCCAAACGTGGTGCGTCGAACAAACATCTCAAAATAACGACGTCTTCCGGCGTCGTACAAACAGTTGGCGACACCCATAGTCGTCCAAACAGTAGACGGCAGTCGCCCAAACAGCGCCAAAAGGCTGTAACCAAAAATCCGATTGTAATTTGTCGCCATGAAGGATGACGCGAAACCTTTTAGGTTATCAAAAATTGACTCACCGCAAAATCACGACGTTGTCATATGGCACTACGCCATAAGCACGCCGAATATCATCGTAACGGCGATTTGGAATACGGATTCACTTAATAGAATCCGATTTATAAAATTTTCTAAAAATGAGCCCTTTGTATGCCTAGGGGCAAGAAAAAGTGACGTCTCCGATCGAGAATTGACAGATGTCAAAGTCATTTTTTTTTTTGAAAGATTGTCTATAGGATATTGAATGATCCACAGACCAAGTAATAACTCGATTATTTAAAATCGACTAAAAATGGCTAAATACGAAAATGTTCTAAATTATTTAAAACCAAAAGGTAATTTTGTCAGTCTTAGAAGCTGAAATGTGCTTCCAAACGAAAAATATGTAACGAGTCGAAATACCTCGTTACAGTACATACCTTCCCAAAAAAAAATAAAAGAATGAAACTTCTTTTATTTTTGAGAAGAACTCCCAAAAAATTCCTAATAAAAACTTATTCAAAAAAAATTAATAAACAGAAAATATTCCGCCACCAAAATATGAAATTTATTCAAACTAAAAGAAGACACTAATAAAGCATAACGTTAAATCAGTTAAGCTTCTAGCCACTGACTAAGTTGCTCTAGAAAAACAAGTTATAAAAACTTTCTAACCAAGTGAAAAACAATGTTAAGGTTTATCAAAACTAATCCATCAATATGACTCAATCCTAAAATCCATCACAAATTAATTATACTCAAGAGTGGATAAGCACCATAGCCTCCATCTACCTATCTGTATTACAAACCAAATAAATATTTCTGAAATATTTAACAAAAGTGTAGATAAGCACCATCGCCTCTATCTTTTATAATCTCAGAACGATTCTAACTAAATTAAAAGGTAATAACAAAGGTTATCCATATTGTAGTACGGTTAAGCATTAGCTGCCGACTATAGATAATTATTCACTGCAAAAGATTCAGTGAACAAGTTTTCAATGAAAAAGTTGAACAACAAAAGTTCAAATTATTCTCATAAAAATAGAGAACCAAAAATAATAAGTAGTGACCGGCTCAACTCTACCGACTTTCCGAACACTAACAAATTAATAAAAGGGTTTGTCAAAAAGACCAAAAATTGTATATTGTGACCGGCTCAACGCCACCGACATTCCGTGCACAATAACAAGTTAACAAAAGTTTGTTGGGAAAACAACAAAGTTATATTGTGACCGGCTCAACACCACCGACTTTCCGTTCACAATATCTAAAAAGTTTTCAACGCTTGAACTAAAAATGTCAAAGCGAGGAAAAAATGAAGAGTAAAAAATTACCCAAAAAGGTTAACTGAGACAAAAGCTCAAAAAGAGTCAAATCTGAGAGGCAAATCCGGGTAGAAATTATATAGAGCTCTAAGTGTCAAATCCAAGTCTTAGGTCTACAACAAACACAAACTAAATAATCTAAATAATATATAACATGCTTCACAAAGACTGAAACACATCTATATTAAAAATGTATTTACACTATGTGCAGGCTATTTGAAAAGTGGAAAGCTTTTCATAGCAATCTAAAACAATATTTATACTAGAAAAGTGGAAAACTTCTCAAAGTATCTAAAAGAAAGTTGAGTACTTGAAAAGTGAAAAGCTTTTCAAAGTAACCAAAATAATAAAATATACAAAAATATACATAAGATCTTTTGATGCCAAGAAAATTTCTAAAAGAAAATATAATCGTTAGATGTAGCTTTTAAAGTTGGGTAAAAGTTCAAAAGTAGGATAAAAGTATCAAAAATAGAATAAAATTACCAAAAATAGACCTAAGTTAGGTTTAGTATATTTAAAGTTGTATTTCAATAAAGTGTTGGTTCTCCTTTCAGGCGATCATCTTTCATCTCCGGCAACTTCTTTCATACTTCAAATCTCATTCATCAACTAACAACGCCGGACCAAAATAGAATATCAAAACAAAGTTAATTAAAAGTTAAATCCAAAAATGAAAATTTTAATATTTAATTATATCTTTAACATGATAACGTCCAGTACTTGTTTTATTAAATTCCTTTAGTACATAAACGTTAGGAGAAATTCTCTCTACAATTTCACATTTAATAAACTTAGGTGCTAATTTAGCCGAAAAATATGCAGGGGCATTTGACTGTACAAAACTTCTACGCCAAACTACATCACCGACATCAAAAGAAATGACTTTTCTTCCCCTATTATAATAAAGAGCATTACGCTTATAAGCTTTCAAAAGATAAGCTTGAACTTTAACAAAAACTTCACTAAGTGAATTTAAAGAGTGAGCATAAGTATCTCTAGTACCAAGCTCAAGTTGATCTAAGTTATCAAAAGAGTTACTAAAACGGTGCAAAGATGCATCAAAAATAAGTTCTCTACCGAACATCAAAAAGTTAGGAGTGTACTCTGTAGCAAGATTTACACTACTATTTAAAGCTAATTGGACATGAGGCAAAAACCTTGACCAAGTTCGATGATCATTTTTAACAAAACAAGAAATACATGTTTCTATTGTCTTATTATATCTTTCTACTGGATTATTCTGTGGAGTGTATAGTGCATTATAAAATATTTTAGTGATGTTGAAATTTTTTAAGAAATCTACAAAATATTTAGATATAAATTGGGGTCCGTTGTCGGCCACTAAAATTTTAGGTACACCAAATTTAAGAAATATTTCTTTTTCAAAGATTTTACAAATTACTTTAGAAGTAGCATTTATCATTGGAAATATCCAACAATATTTAGTAAAAACATCTACAATTGAAAGAATGAATCTATGTCCAGAATAAGATTTAGGTAAAATCCCAATAATATCAACGGATAACATTACCATGGGTTGATCAACTTTCTTAGGGTTAACCATCTTACCAGCAGGAGCAGAAGTTGAATGTTTATAAGCTTTACAAATGTCGCAAGAAGAAATATATCTTTGAACGTCTCCGAACATTCCTTTCCAATAATAATGTTGTTTTATTTTATTAAGAGTTTTATGTATTCCAAAGTGTCCAGAATTAATATCATCATGATTAGAACGAATAGTATCTAAAACATGTTCTTTAGGTATAACAATTTTCCAATTCAAACGACTATTAGGGTCAAATTTATTTTTACAGTAACAATATAAAGTATTATCTTCTACTCGAAGGTTTTTCATTCTAGAAGGGTATTTTTGACAATTTATAAAGACTTTTCTATACCAAGGGTCTTCTATATCTTCATCTGGTGAGACAATATTTATAGCGGAAACTAATATTGAAGTTATATTGATTCTAGATAAAGCGTCAGGAACTTGATGTAAAGATCCTTTTTTATGAACAATATCAAAAGTAAATTGAGAAATACGTGCAGCCCATCGAGCTAAGCGTCCACTAGGGTTATTAAGTTTTAAAAGCCACTTAAGACTAGCATGATCTGTCACAACTGTGAATTTCATTCCTTCGACATAAGGTCTAAAATGTTCAATTGAATCTAAAACTGCCAAAAGTTCACGTTCAGTGGTACTATAATTTCTTTCACATTTATTTAAAGATCTTGAATAATAAGCAATTGGATGTTGTTCATTATTTTCGTCTTCTTGACTCAGAACACTACCAATTCCTACAGAACTAGCATCGCAATGTAAAAAGAAAGGTTTTTCAAAATCAGGACACTGTAAAACAGGTGTAGTTATTAAGGCATTTTTTAAATTAATGAAGGCTTCTTCAGCTTCTTCATTCCAAACAAAAGTATGTTTTATCTTTTTACTTCCGGAAGTTAATTTAGTTAAAGGGGAGGCAATATCAGCGAATTTACAAATGAAACGTCGATAATATGAACATAATCCTAAAAAGCTTCTAAGTTGTTTTACGGACTCTGGTCGTGGAAAGTTTTCCCATCAAAAGATATCTTACTACGCTTCAAATCAGGAAGTTTATTTGTTGAAGGCAAATGCTTTTTCAATTGTTCATTGAGTTGAACATTCATCGAGTTAAACGAAGGTAAAGGTGTAAAATTATGCAAGCTACTATGACCAAGGTTAGGTAAGAAAGGGTCAACAGCCTCTAAATTATCCCACGCCGGATTAGAAATAACATCCCTAGAAGTACCAGGTAAGTTCTCTTCCAACAAGGGTGGAAATTGAACCTGTTTGTCAGTCATGATGAATAATCAAAAATATTAAAGAAACAAAGACAAACAACCAACTAAAAATTCAAAGAATAGTTAAAACTCATCAAAGTTTATAAGATTTTTTGTTAAAAACGGTTTAAGTTATTATGTTTTAAAGTTTATGTTAATATTTAATAATGTTCAAAAGTATTTAAAGAAATTTGAATGTACAAAGAAACATTCAAATTGTGAAGTATGTAAGATGCAAAAAAGATTCACAATTTATCTTAATTTTCAAGATTATTAACAACGGCTAAGGTTATATCTATTTGTGAAAAGTAAAATCAATAAACTAGTTAATAATTATGTTAATAAGCTAGTATTTTCTAATATGAATGTAGCTTAATGCTTCTCAACAGTAAACAAACGTTATAACTTTATATAAGACAAAGTTATATCAATTCAAACAAAAACTTAGCACTTTCAATGTGGTCAAGGTCAGTTCCTTACAAAATGTAAACAACGCATATCTCAAATGTTATTATATAGTAAGTACACACTTAGATTAGTCTATCCAGTATATAAGACATATAAAGAACATTGTATGTTAATTAGTTTTGTTAAAATACAAAAAAAGTTGTAAACAAAGTTACAATTCTGTTTTCAAAGTACAAAAACTGTAAAAATGCTTAAAATAACAAAAAATTGCACTAAATTGTGACAAGAAAAACAAAAATAAGATGCAAGAAAGATTATATATGTGGAGGTAAATCCGGTCCCTGTTCTCGCGCTAATTGTAATAAAAGAATTTGGGTTATAAAAATAATATATGTTACTGGTTGTAACATGAAGGTTATAGAGTATAAAAAGCTAAAAATTAATGTTAGGTAGACAGTATTTATGAATATCGAGCGCCCTTGTTCTACCAAGATCTAAAACTTACCAGGATAAATCAGCGGTGTCATTGAGACTTTTAATCTCGGACCGGGGGACAGGCAAATGATATAACACTGTTTTGGGAATGTATGACAAATTTTAATACTTCAAAACGTCCCTTACCTCCAAAGTGAGTTACATTACTTAGTTAAAGCCGCAATACTATGTCTAAACATTTGACTATAAATACCATTCGGTTTTCGTTACTTTTCAGGTTAATTTATTTTACATTTTACTACTGAAATTTGGTTATTGTCTTTCTTGCATCTTGCGAATATGAAATTAAAGTTTTAAGGGTAATAAAAAGAGTTATAATGAAATTAGCTTAGCTGCAGCGTCCGGGGGCGTCTGAGCACACCGTTCAAAATAGACGACGACATCTAGCGTCGCTCAAACAGCTCAAAACTACGACGACATCCAAACGTGGTGCGTCGAACAAACATCTCAAAATAACGACGTCTTCCGGCGTCGTACAAACAGTTGGCGACACCCATAGTCGTCCAAACAGTAGACGGCAGTCGCCCAAACAGCGCCAAAAGGCTGTAACCAAAAATCCGATTGTAATTTGTCGCCATGAAGGATGACGCGAAACCTTTTAGGTTATCAAAAATTGACTCACCGCAAAATCACGACGTTGTCATATGGCACTACGCCATAAGCACGCCGAATATCATCGTAACGGCGATTTGGAATACGGATTCACTTAATAGAATCCGATTTATAAAATTTTCTAAAAATGAGCCCTTTGTATGCCTAGGGGCAAGAAAAAGTGACGTCTCCGATCGAGAATTGACAGATGTCAAAGTCATTTTTTTTTTTGAAAGATTGTCTATAGGATATTGAATGATCCACAGACCAAGTAATAACTCGATTATTTAAAATCGACTAAAAATGGCTAAATACGAAAATGTTCTAAATTATTTAAAACCAAAAGGTAATTTTGTCAGTCTTAGAAGCTGAAATGTGCTTCCAAACGAAAAATATGTAACGAGTCGAAATACCTCGTTACAATACCTGAGAGAGCATGACCTCCTTTGAGACATCCAGTTAATCTTCTTGTGCAAATATAGGGGTTCTTTAAAGTTAATTATGCCAAATAGTAGAGAAGCAAGGTGAAGTATACGACGCGATTTCATCTTAATGGCATAGTTTTTGTTCAAAAAAGGTGTTACATGACTTCTGGCAGGAATATTAAAACAAAATCTTGCACATGCATTTTGTACCCTCTGGATTAGATGTTGGGTTCTAGATAGTAAACGAGAACCATATACGGTGTCAGTGTAATTGAGCTTAGAAAGTACAAGAGATTCTATTAATCTTATACGAAGGTCTTCGCTTAAGTACGGTCTGAGTTTATATAATGTTTTCAACCTGTGAAAGCAGTTTCGTACTGACTCCGTGATATGCTCTTCGAAACGCAAGTTGACATCAATCTTTAAACCCAAGTTGCAGGCCACGTATACCCTCTCAACATTCTCACCCATGAGGGTTATGTCGATGGTATGTGGCAACAATGACAGTTTGTGTTTGCTGCCTAGAACCATAAATTTAGTTTTAGTTGGGTTTAGTAAGAGGCAATTATTTGTTGACCATTTCACTATCCTGTCTAAGTCTTCGTTTAGTTTGTGTATGGCTAAATCTAAACTTTCCGGAGCAAAATCAATGAACATTTGGATGTCATCTGCATATATGTGGTACTTGGAATGTTTAATGCATTTAATAATATCAGCACTGTAAAGGATAAACAAAATTGGTCCTAGAATGGACCCTTGTGGTACACCTCTGTTTACCTCAGTAGGAGCTGATTGTAAGACATCACCAGAGGTTTGTTTTAACTCGACATGTTGTCGCCTGTTTCCTAAATAGCTGATATAATAATATATATATAAATATATAATAATATAGTTATGATCTATATATAAACCACCCCGACTGATCTATGTATAATCTTTTCAATAAAAGCATTCCAATGACTCTAAACATGACATTTAAAATCTGAGCTGTAAGTTGGTGTGGATTTAAGTATTCTGTAGAGTACAGGAGATCTCCCAGCATCAGGTCGATACTTCCATGTTCTTACAATATCGTTGAAGAAGAAGATTTTCGAATTGATCAGACCTATGAATGTTGATTTCATAGCGCAATTAACTAGAAAAAAGCTCATAGTTTTATAACGATTGAACGAATTTTCATGAATCAAAGCTAAGAACACTCTCGATGAAGACATCTATAAAACAAAAAAAAAATATCAATAATAAAATCAAAATCGGTTCATCTGGTTGGGTGCTAAGATGCTACAGACAGACACAGATACACACATTAAACGTATAATACCCCTTCTTTGATCCCATGATTTGATTGATTTTGATTCAATGATCCCACTACCTCTGTACGAAAACCCATGATTCATGAATGCACATAAAACTTTAATTGGTAGGTATATAGCTAGGATTAGAACCAACGACCGTCGGGTCAGAATCAGGGTAACTATCCTTTACGCCAAAGGGCCGTCCAATATCACTACGTAAGTATTATAATACAAAGTCCATCACTGCGTCTGTCTGTCTGTACGCAATAATCTCAATAGCTACTAAACGGATTATCATGCGGTTTTCACCAATAGCCAGTGTTTATGAGGAAGGTTTAGGTGCATAATTCGTTAAGGTTTTGTGTAAATTGGTTGAAATATGACGATGATTGTTAAATATGTTCATATTTTATATTCGATGCAACAAACTGATGCAAATTTTATAGGCATATTTGTTCTACCCGTGCGAAGCCGGGGCGGGCTGCTAGTATTAGTATAAACTTCTCAGCATAGCACGTTATTCAGCCAAAAAAACATGTTGTCGGGGACCCCCCCCCGGATAGACAGACAGACGGACAGCGGAGTCTTAGTAATAGGGTTCTGTTTTACCCTTTGGGTACGAAACCCTAAAAATGTATGTAAGTGCATAACTTCCGATCGAATGCACCAAATTAGATATTTTTTCTTTTTTGTGTTTGGTATTGCCAGGTCAAGGTTATGTATACAAGAAAATTAATTAATTAAAGAAAAAAAAAACTAATTCTTATATAAAAAAATAGTTTTTATTTTTCCATACAAATTGTTCGTACCTGTCAAACAGGATGCATTTATTTAATTTGTTATTAAAACGGTCTTTTTTTGAGTTCCAAACCCAAAGGGTACCAAAGGAACCATATTACTGCTTTGACTTTGCTGTCCAACGCACACTTGGTTAGTTTATTTATATAAATAAGTTCAGACAACTATTATTCGCGGTACGAAGTTCGCTGGATCAGCTAGTTAATAATAAAAAACTTTAATAACAAAAAGCGGACACTGATTGGAATCAATATATTTATATAATGGTCTAGTCAAATGTTAGAGGTAGGTATTATTTTTTTAAAAACCACATTCAACAGGGGAATAATAGATTTGTTAACTAACCTTTAAGCACAAGTCCATCAGTAGGAATCCTTGGATGATCCAAGTCAGTGCTACACTCCATGTGTATCTGTCCATTCTGACAGTACTCCAGGCTTCCCAGGGCTTCAAAGGTCGACGCACCCGGTTTGCTCAGGTCATTCACGAAGAAATCTATGTGGAATTTCGTAGGATTCGTCGCACCGAGTCGAACGCCTCCCGCGAAATCGCCTTCAACTCTTGCACCAAGAGGTATAATCCGTATCTCACGAACGTAAACCGACTTTGGAAACTGCACGAGGTCTAAATTCAACTCCTGCAATTCAATTTCAGAGTATTTAAAAGGAATTTACTAAAAAAAATCTGAGCGGTATTAAAATTATTTTGATACAAACCTCGCTGGTGTCGTGAGAGAATGTGTCGAAAAATAATAGGTCAGGGGTTTCGGTGGTCGACATGATTACTTTGTCGGATTCTATACATTACTTCATCATCACCATCTTTTCGTAAAATATCAAACACCAAATAAACACAACAAATTACAAAAACACACCATGATCGATACGTTTCGATCCGATGGCAATCAGCTAATAATATCAGCAAAGTCAGCAATAGACATTGACATTGACAAATGACATATGATGACAAAATTGACAAAGACAATATTGAAAATCAGATTTTTTAAATTTCCTTATGGTTTTTTAAGGTTCCGTAGTCCTGACAAGGAACCCTTATAGTTTCGTCATGTCTGTCTATCTGTCTGTCTGTCTTTCCGAGGTTTCGCTAAGGGATCGTTAATACTAGAAAGCTGTAATTTTGTGGAGGTATGTTTATAAATTACGCCGACAAAGTGCTGAAATAAAATTGTGAAAAATTTTTTTTTAGGGTAGCTCCCCTATATGAGAAGTGGGGATGATTTTTTTTTTCATTGTCTACCCCATCGTGTGGGGTATCGTTGAATAGGTCTTTTAAAATGACATAAGGGTTGCTAATACTATTTTTCGATTGTATGCTCCATTTACGAAATATTAAACTTTAAAGTGCAAATTTTTGTTCCATTTTGTCCAATCATTCGGAAGAAATCATTACAGTTTTCAAATCCGACGAGAGATGATTAACTTACGTAATAAGTAGTCATAGATGGCGCCACCAATGCATAATTGGGTTAACAAATGCAATCCACTAATTTCGTCGTGTCGATGGATCGAACCGTGGCTTAATTGGCAGAGCACCTGGACGTGTAATCCGGGGGGTGCGGGTTCGAGTCCCGTCGGTACGATGAAATTTAGGATTGTGTTTAACAATTTACAAAAATATAATGTGTGGACACTTCAAACAAACATAATATTAGCAGTAATAGTCGTTAAACTTGGGTGTTGGATAATTTTGTACCAAATACAAAATCCTTAGAATAAATCCTTTAAAGTGACAAAGACGGACTACCTAGTTGCTTGTTTATAACGGCTAAAGACTTGCATTGAATAACAGGCTACTACGGAACCTTACACTGCGCGTGGCCTAACACCCACATAGCCGGTTATTTATTTCTAGGCTAGCGTTTGACCACAATCTCACCTTTTGGTGAGTACTGATGCGGTCAATAATGTCAATATGGTAGCATGCTAGGTCTATGGGAACTGGCTCTCAGGGATAGCTGCCGGACCACATTAGATGTTTGGCGACAGATTTTTCTAACTTGAGGGTGGTAGTGGTAGCTGGCCAGGTGGAAACTCTTTTAACTATTACAATAATCTGTGACTCTACATACAGATAGTGTCCTACCACCATGCAGGGGTTGGGAGTTCCTTAACAATGTTTTCCTTCGCCGGAGGGCCACGGTGAAAGCGCACTTAAATTTTTCGATAGAAAAATCCATTGATGGGCGTGGTGGCTCCACACGATTCGTGTATTTAGGCAGTGTTAAGTTAAAGTTAAATTCTTCAAGTTCTTGTGAATTCAAGTCATAAAGATGGTTCAAAATCATATTTTAAGGTCAAGTGAAGACATAGTCTAGTCCAAGTCATACCCTCAGTAAAGATGTGGACTTTACTGACGATTTTCAGTGGAATGTTAGTGAGAACGATATGGAGATTTGGCGGGAACGTGAAAAAGTGTGTGTGCTCTTATTATATTTTTTCGTAAGACTTGTGATTTTCCGCGAGTTAATGTGTATTATTAACCATAAGTGTTGGTGAATGTGTGTGAGTGTAAGGAAACTACACAATGTTGAAAAACATGCCATTTGCGTTCTCACCAAAATTCCATTGAAAATTTTCATTAAAGGTCGCATCTTTACTGAGGGTATGGCTTGCACTAGACAATGACTTCAACTTGACCTGAAATGTGACTTTGACCTTTTGTTATGACTTGAATTTACAAAAACTTGAAGAATTTTATTACTTGACACTGGCTAAATACACTAATCGTGTGAAGCCATGATAAAACTAAAAAAAAGCAAATAAATTATATGAAGTCAAAGTTTTGGGAACCAGAGCTGTGAAAGTAACGAATAAATGTATACCCGTATGAATTCGTTACTATAAAACATCGAACTCGTTACTTTCGTATCGTTACTCGTTAATTTCGTTACAATCGGCTGTCGTGTATAATTGTATGTGTCAGTATCATTCTGGCACGTTACTAATAGGTTCGTTAAATGTACTTGTATATTTAATTATGGGTTATAGCACGAAAATAAATGAGTATGTATGTTTTTAATGTTAAATAAAAATAAAATGTGTTTTACTAACTAAACTTATCCCGTCGTGCAGATAGAGAATAAAAATTACAGACGCAGTGTTACCGTATATTTTCACTGCACAGAAAACATGTTGCAAAACAATTGCCGCTCTGTCATTCATAGGCTGTTACACAGAGACGGAGATCGTACGTACGTACGTATATCGTACATATTGTCTCGTCTTGTTCCGAATACCGACACATGCGAATGATGCGAGTAACGAAACATATTCGAGAGTACCGATTCGGTACTTCGAGTCAGGCAGTGTATTCGTTCCTTTAGTAACGTATACATACGGTTCGACACAGCTTTATTGGGAACTGTTTTGGCGTGAACGTGGAAAAGTGTGTGTGATCTCATTGTATTTTTTCCTAAAACTTGTATTTTTCCGCGAGTTAATGTGTAATAGATGTGGATTATTAACTATTAAGTGCCGGTGAATGTGTTCGAGTGTAGGGAAGCAACACAATGTTGAAAAACATGCTATTTGCGTTCTCACCAAAATTCAACTGAAAATCTTCAGTAAACACCACATCTTTACTAAAGGTATGACTTAGACTAGACTTATACTTGAAAACTGACCTGAAATGTGACTTTGACCCATCTCTTAGACTAAAAGTGATAAAAACTTAAAGAATTTCAATACTTGACACTGGCTAAATACACTAATCGTGTAGAGCCATAAAAAAATTTTAAAAAAAGTTTTGGGAAAAAAAGGCGGGAAATTTTATATTAACTTTTATCTGGTGTTTTTCAGTGATTTTCCGCTGTGTGCGGGCTACGGAGATGGGTAAGAAAAGGCGTAGAAAGGAGAAGCAGCCTCCGAGCCAATCTGCTGCGGGATCCGGCGAGTCGGACTCAGAGTCGGTATCCTCGGTGGTCTTGGAAGAGCCGAAAAAAGATAAGTACGATATTTATAAAGTACCGGGATACTTTCGCAAATATCCGGAGGATTCAAAAAACAGTGAATTTATCGTATTCCTTGAACATCATGGCGAGAATCTGGTCTTCAGTAACCGTGATCGCATGGCCTTGTCGAAAGGGCTTCGTGAACATGGCGTGTCTGGAGTAATCTAGGATGATGGATCCATCATCCTAGGTTCCGCACGTGTATTGAACGACTATTTTAATACAGTTGCGAAAAAATGAAGCAATTTAATAATATAATAAAAACACAATAAACTCAACTAACTTAATTCACATATACATTGAAATTGGTACAGTTTTTTATACTAACTGGCGTTTTCTCTTCTCTCCACACAATAAATTCGTCATGTAGATATGTAGCGACTTTTTGACTTTTCCGGTAAAATGTTCTCCTTTTTGTGCAATTATACTGAGTTCCGGTGGTGTTAATTAAAAAAAACTAGGGTCGAAATTACTCATTTTGTGCAACAAACAACTAAACTCGCAAAGAAAATTTCTGAAAAATGGCGCCAACCGTAGAATATAAGCAGAGTTTTTTTTTCTTCACCCATTCTGGTAGGCAAAGGGAACTATGCCCATACAGCCAAGTCTTCAGTAGAATTTTTTTATTGATATGAAATGAAAATGAAATTTAATGACTTGAAATGAAATGAAACCTAACCTAACTTATTCAATCAAATCATTAAATCTGATATTAAAACAAATTAGTAGCTTCTTTTTAGAAATATACGTATTTACATGAATCATATTTATTTTATTTTATTTATTAGGAATAACAAACAACTACATTATAAATATAATATTGACAAAAATTAAAATTATGTTTGTATTATTAATAACGTAGTCCACAGCGTTATTCACGTATTGAATATAAACATATACTTATAGAAAAGCAACTAGAGGGATGGAAAATCTTTTCTGAAATTTTTCCGCAAAAAATTTAAAACAAAGTAGAAGTGACAAAGCTGAAAGAAGTTCAACTATTTTGAAACAGTACAGAGTCTTCCTTAACTAATAAACTTATCAATAATTTTCTGAGTTCATACAATGAACATGTAAATATATCAATGTCTTTGGTAAATGACCTATTAAAGGACTCGACCATACGACGAACAGGTGAACGAAGGCCCGAATCATAAAAACTTCTATGCATTTTTTTAGTAAAAACTTCATGGTTGGTTTTTCTTTTTAATAGACATTATTTTGACAGTTGGGAAAGAGAACGCACGAGTTCGGGAAAGGTAAAAAAAAAGCACGAGTATGTAATAGCCCACATCCCGAACGCGTTTACGTCCCTGCAATACGCCACTTTTTGAGCAACTGTATTAAAAAAATATTAGACCAACTGTCCCTTAGGGCTAGCATCCCAACCAAAGACACCGAAGTCACTGGCGTTCCGTCGTCCGTGCCTATCGGAATGTCGAATAAACAAGTATTCTCACTTATTGGCAGTTCTAAAAATGTCATCCAAGTGCGATGATTCATGCGCAGGGTAAGGGATGATGGGGAGCAGTGTCGTTTATCCCCACCCAAACAGTGGCTGTAACCTTTGCATCGACTATTCTACCAGAACACGTACATTTAGATTCCTGGCGACATGAAGTACGGCAATACAATTTTAATTCGAACTCATAATTTATTGTATTTAATTTAATTTTAATTTGTTGATTGTGTGTATGTATATGAGTCTAAGTAACTTGAAATAAACTTATTTTATTTATTTTTTTATTTATTTAATACGTTCCGCCTGTAAAGCAGCGCCTCAAATGCATGCGCTTTGGGCATCTCGCGAAATGTTGTCGTAATGCGGTAGTGTGCTCTATTTGCGCAGAAAGTCATAGTTTTAAAACATGCACTGTTGATATGAAGCTTGCTAAATGTGCTAACTGTCAAGGTAATCATATAGCAATTTCGGCATCCTGCCCAATTAAAAAACATAAAATTGAGGAAAACAAATTTAAATCCCTGTCACCTATTCAGAATTATTTAATGTCAAAGCTTTCCCAAATCTGACTGCACGCACACTGGATGCCCAAGTAAATAATTTAATGAAATCAGAGACTTTCAGAAATTTACTAGTCGAAACAATAATTAAAATTGTTAATTTTACTTTTATTTCTTGATAAAGGATATTGTAATCAAATTAAGCACACATATTTCCTTTCGATAATTTGTGATTCTAAAATCAATAATCAGACTTATAATTGTTGTGGAATATGTATCGCTTGGCTTTAAAAGCATTATTATAATTATATCACTACTGGCTGCGCCCCGCGGATTTGCCCGTGCTTATTGAGTTATTCCTGGTTACACCTTCCTCTTGTATCACTCTATCTATTGATGAAACTCCGCTTTAAAATCCATTGCGTAGTCTATACCTCTATACTAATATTATAAAGAGAGAACATTTGTATTTTTGTATGTTTGTAATGATTTGGCTCAAAAACTACTGAACCGATTAAAAAAAAATCTTTTACTAATATATAGAATGGACTTTCGGAATGAAAATAGGCTATATATTATCCTGTTTAAATCAAAGGTTCATCAAACATTCGTGGAGACTTAATTTGCAACCTAAGTCGACAAAAAAAAGGTCGAAAAAACAAGAATATTTTATATGGATGAGTTGTGCAACTTTATAAAACCTACAAAAAAGTCTGCGACAGCATATGTCTTTTTGATCTTTAATTTTTTGTTAAAAAATATTACATAACTTCCAAGGCTATATTCAAGTATATATTATTAATCCTTAATTATCCAAATAATAACGTTAATTAGCTTGGCCACATATTATAGATTAAAATTGTCCCTTACAGTATATAATTCAAATGAAAACACTAGAAGATATCACGGATTTCACATAGACACATCGCAAAATTAATAAAATATTTGCAGTGAAACCACCGATAAGGTCATAGTTACTACGAAAATATTATTATAAGCTTAGCTATTCTGTAGATCCCCACCGATCACAATCAATTTGAAGTCAATATAGTATAATAATATGATCTATTGTATAAAATAATAATGGTCTATATATATAACTAGAAGTTCGCTTCTAGGCTTCGACCGCGTTAAAAACTTCTTTTATTTACTTAACACTTTTCTTTTGTAAAAACGATTCTATCATTCATCAAATAAGAATAAGCTAAATCGGTTCACCCGTTTTCATGTTATCCCGTAACTAAGGCAATGCGGGATTCATATTTATAAAAACCGAAAAACCCACATTTTCAGACTTTGTTACCTACCCCATTTCAAAAAATCCTACAACATGTACTTTATCTCATCTTAATTCGCCATACAAACTTTGAATCCTCGTTCCGTATCCGGGAGGAATTTTTTGAAAATCCTTTCTGAGCGGATACCTACGTATATATATATATAGTATAACTATCTGCATTCTAAATTTCAGCGCAATCCGAAACAATATTAATTTTTAGACTTTGTTACCCCAGTTTATCCTCTTAGGGTGGCATTTTATAAAAGTCTGAAACTCGTATTTACTTATTTATTTAGAGAAGTACTTGTGTGAAATGTCGAATAAAATGACTATCCAAACTTTGAACCCCCGCTTCATCCCCTTGAAGAGTGAATTTTGAAAATTCTTTCTTAGCGGATACCTAAGTCAAAATAACTATCTGCATGCCAAATTTCAGCGCAATCCGAAACAATATTGATTTCAGACTTTGATACCCCACTTCACCCTTTTAGGGGTGGAATTTCGAAAGAGCCTGAAACACGTATTTACTTATTTAAGTACTTGTGTTAAGTTTCAAATATAAAAGACTATCTAATCTTGTTTCTCCATGCAAACTCTGAACCCCTGTTTCATCCCCTTCAGGGTTGAATTTTGGAAAATACTTTCTCAGAGGGAACTATCTGCATGCCAAATTTCAGTTCAATCCGAAACAATATTGGTTTTCACACTTTGTTACCCCATTTCACCCTCTTAGGGGTGTAATTAAAAAAACCTGAAACACTTATTTACTTTTTTTTTTGTAGAGCACTTGTATGAAGTTTGGAACAGAAAATACTATCTAATCTTGTTTCTCCATACAAACTTTGAACCTCCGTTTCATCCCCTTCAGGGGTGAATTTTAAAAAATCCTATTTCAGAGGTAACTAACGTTGTAATAACTATCTGCATGCCAAATTTTAGCGCAATCCGAAACTATATTGATTTTCACACTTTGTTACCCCATTTCACCCTCTTTTCAGGTTTTTTGAAAATCCACCCCGGATTTTCAAAAAACCTGAAAAAGTATTTATTTATTTTTTTACTGAAGCACTTCTGTGAAGTTTCGGATAGAAAAGACTATCTAATCATGTTTCTTTATACAAACTTTGAACCCTTGTTTCATCCCCTTAAGGGGTGAATTTTGGAAAATCCTTTCTTAGTACACCCTTACATACTAAGACAAATATACCCTCCAAATTTCATGTCTCTACGATCAGCGGTTTAGGCTGTGCGTTGTCTGTCAGTGAATCAGTCAGTCAGTATGTCTGGACAAAGATTCTTATAGTATTAGATAGATAATAAAATATTTTAAACCACGCCGACTGATCTATGTACGTAAATAATCTTTTCATTAAAAGCATTCCAATGACTCTAAACACGACATTTAAAATCTGAGCTGTAAGTTGGTGAGGATTTGAATATTAGTAGAGTCCAGGAGATGTTACAGCATCAGGTCAATGCTTCCATGTTCTTACAATATCGTTGAAGAAGAAGATTTGCGAATCGATCAGACCTATGAAAGTTGATTTCATAGCGCAATTGACTAGAAAAGAGCTCATAGTTTTAAAACGATTGAACGAATTTTCATGAATCAAAGCTAAGAATGAAGACATCGATGAAGACATCTATCAAACAAAAAAAAACAATCAATAACAAAATCAAAATCGGTTCATCCGGTTGGGTGCCTAAGATGCTACAGACAGACACACAGATACACACCCTAAACGTATAATACTCCTACTTTTTGCGTCGGGGAACGCCGTAAGGTTACGGCGGCAGATGTTCTCCTTGGTGGTAAGCTACTTTTTGGTAGATTTAATGATCCCACTACCTCTGTACTACGTAGTATTATTATCTTTTCTATGTCTGTACGAAAACCCATGATTCATGAATGTACATAAAACTTTCATTGGAAGGTATATAGCTAGGAATAGAACCAACGACCGTCGGGTCAGAATCAGGGTAACTATCTTTTACGCCAAAGGGCCATCCAATATCACTACGTAAGTATTATAAAACAAAGTCCATCACTGCGTCGGTCTGTCTGTTCGCAATAATCTCAATAGCTTCTGAACGGATTATCATGCGGTTTTCACCAATAGCCAGAGTGTTTTTGAGGAAGGTTTAGGTGCATAATTCGTTATGGTTTTGTGTGAATTGGTTGAAATATGACGACGATTGTTAAATATGTTGATATTTTATATTCGATGCAACAAACTGATGTAAATTTTATAGGCATATATGTTCTACCCGTGCGAAGCCGGGCGGGCTGCTAGTCTAATACTATAAGAATCTTTGTCCTGACATACTGACTGACTGACTGACTGACTCACTGACAGACAAAGCACAGCCTAAACCGCTGGTCGTAGAGACTTGAAATTTGGAGGGTATATTTGTCTTAGTACGTAGGGGTGTACTAAGAAAGGATTTTTCAAAATTCACCCCTTAAGGGGATGAAATGGTGGTTCAAAGTTTGTATGGAGAAACAAGATTAGATAGTCTTTTCTATCCGAAACTTCACACAAGTGCTTCAGTACAAAAATAAGTAAATACGTGTTTCAGGTTTTTTTGAAATTCCACCCCTAAGAGGGTGAAATGGGGTAACAAAGTGTGAAAATCAATATTGTTTTGGATTGCGCTTAAATTTGGCATACAGGTGGTTATTATGACGTTAGTATCAGCTAAGAAAGGATTTTCCAAAATTCACCCCTGAAGGGGATGAAACGGGGGTTCAAAGTATGTATGGAAAAACAAGATGAGATAGTCTTTTTTATCCGAAACTTCACATAAGTGCTTCAGTAAAAAAATAAGTTAATATGTGTTGCAGGTTTCTTTGAAATTCCCCCCCCTAAGAGGGTGAAATGGGGTAACAAAGTGTGAAAATCAATATTGTTTCAGATTCCGCTGAAATTGGGCATGCAGATAGTTATTACGACGTTAATTCCCTCTGAGAAAGGATTTTCTAAAATTCACCCCTGTAGGGGATGAAACGGGGGTTCAAAGTTTGTAGGGAAAAAACAATATTAGATAGTCTTTTATATTCGAAATTTAACACAAGTATAGTTATAAATAAAATATATCTAACTGAAATATTTAACTGTAATATTTAACCGAAACACTCAACTGAAATATTCAACTAAAACATTCAACATAAATATCTAACTGAAATATTAAACTGAAACGAGTTGGGAGCGACGGAGTCGGCAGTCGCAGCGTCGCTGGCTGCCTTCACTCGACGACGCTGCGACTGCCGACTCCGTTCCGGCTCCGATATCTTCGTTAGGGGAGTGAATACTGTCTTGATAGAGTATTTACGTAGTACAGTACCGATCTTGTCCGTCACTCCCTTCACGTATGGCATGAACGCTGCCTGCCGTTCAACGTCAGTGGTCCTCTCCTTATATCTGCGTCAAGAATGACCTCTTCCCGCCTTGTAGCCGTTTTTTATCAGAACCTCCTGAACATGTGCGATTTCTTCCTCTAGGTGTTCAGGGTCACAGAGGTCACGAGCTCTATCCATTAATGACCTGGCTACAGATCCCAGGTGACGGGGGTGACGGTGCGACGAGGCATTCAGATACCTATCAGTATGGGTCGCTTTCCTATAGACAGAATGTGATAATGAACCATCAGGTCTCACCATAACTTTGACATCAAGGAAAGGCAGTGTTTTGTTCGTTTCTAGCTCATAGGTAAACTTTATGTTGGTATGAATCGAATTCAGCTTCTTTGCCAGAGTGGCTACTGCCTGCTCATCACCTGTCATGATGCAGAAGACGTCATCAACGTACCGCTTCCACACCTTTACTGATGACGACTGTAGGTCTATGGCTTCTTCGATAAATTCCATCCAGATGTTGGCAAGGACAGGTGCCACTGGACTTCCCATGGCAACACCGTCCATCTGGAGGTAGTGCTGCCCACTGTATAGGAAATAGTTTCCTTCCAAACAGATCCTCAACAGCACAAAAAAGTTTTCTGGAAGGTCATCACTGTACCTTGTCCTTATCACCTCGATGCACTCCTTCACTGGAACGTTGGTGAAAAGTGATTCTACATCGAAGCTCACCATGATGTCGTCTGGTTCCAGTTTAAGTTCACCGAGGATTTGAACAAAATGGCGAGAGTCCTTTACAAAAGACGGAGTTTTACCCACTAATGGTTGTAACACCGACGCAACATGCTTTGCCAGATAGTAGGTCGGGGAGTCAATCTGACTCACGATGGGACGCAGGGGCACGTTTGTCTTGTGTATTTTGGGTAGGCCGTACAGTTTAGGTGGTGTAACGATCTTAGGTCTATATAATCTGTCGTACACGTCTTCTGTGAAAAGAACTTCGTTATCCCTAATGACGGCACGGATGCGACGAGTTACCCTAGCTGTAGGATCATATGACACAGGTTTATATATACGCCTATCTTCTAACAAATCCCGTAACTTATTGTCGTAATCAGACGAATTCATTACCACGGTAGCGTTTCCTTTGTCAGCTTTCAACACAAGAATGTCCTTATTCCTGCGTATGTGCTGAAGAGCGGAACGTTCTTCCGCGGTAACATTACTCTTAGGTAATGTGCTCTTTCTTAATATTACAGAAACATCCTGCCTAAGTGATTCTGCTGCATTAGGCGGCAACTTGTTTCTCAATATTGTTTCTTCCAAGCTGCTGATGACTTTTTCATAGGGAATCCGTTTAGGTGTCAATGCGAAATTCATGCCCTTCGCTAGTACACTCTGTGTCGCGTCATCCAACGTAAAACTCGAAATGTTCACTACTGTGTCTTTCTGTATGTGAGATGAGTATTTGTTTGTTCTGTTTGAGAGCTCACGCTCGTGGTGTAACCGCAATTTCTCCAACTTTTTGTTATGTCCCGCGGTACACAGATCGTATGTGCGATCCGCTTGTTGGTAGGTAACCCGATCACACAAATCCAAATCACTAGATGATAACACAGCGCTACACTCCGAATGCACATCATATAGATCACTATTTACTCTGTCCAAATTGTAATGACAAATCCGTATTAGTTGTTTAAGTAAACGGACACTCGCGTTTTGCAGAATTTCTCTGGAGTGCGCAATATCACTACGTGGTTTTATACGCACACACGTAGGTATATAGCCCAAATCACGACATTTCATTAAAAATATCAGCGATGTATTTAAACGCGCTCGTTTCTTCCGAAGAAATTCTAGGTGACGAATTCTATTTGCAACCTCCGGCCCGTAACGGTTAGCAATTGTAAACTTTTAACTTTCGCGATTTGAACACATAGTTATAAATAAAATATCTAACTGGAATATTTAACTGTAATATTTAACCGAAACACTCAACTGAAATATTCAACTAAAACATTCAACATAAACATCTAACTGAAATATTAAAGTGAAACGAGTTGGGACCGACGGAGTCGGCAGCCGCAGCGTCGTCGAGTGAAGGCAGCGACGCAGCAAGTCGGCGCGTGCACCAGGGACAACGACCTGCGATGCTCTGCCACCCACTGCACCCACACGCACCACGAGCTCCACTCCCAGCCACCTGAAACATGAAATAGTTGGTAGTCCGCTATGGATGTGTTGTTGAGTTGGGAGCGACGGAGCCGGCAGTCGCAGCGTCGTTGAGCGAAGGCAGCGACGCAGCAAGTCAGCGCGTGCACCAGGGACAACGACCTGCGATGCTCTGCCACCCACTGCACCCGCACGCACCACGAGCTCCACTCCCAGCCACCTGAAACACTTAACCGAACATTTAACCGAAATATTTAACTGAAATGTTCAACTGAAACTTTTAACTGAAACTTTCAACTGATCTGAAACTTTTTAATTGAAAATTTTTAACTAAAATATTTAACCGAAACATTTAACTGAAATATTAAACTGAAATATTTAACCGAAATATTTAACCGAAATATTTAACTGAAATATTTAACAGAAATATTTAACCGAAATATTTAACTGAAATATTTAACTGAAACATTTAACTAAAATACTTTAACCGAATATGTAACTGAAATGTTTAACCGAAATGTTTAACTAAAAGGTTTTAACTGAAATATCCAACTGAATATTTAACCGAAATATCCAGTTATAAATATTTAAATACGGGACTTATCGCGCCTAAAACATCAACAAATCTTATCTACTCGACGTTTCGACCAAGTTGCATTGATCGTGGTCACGAGACGACTGAATGTTGTGAATGTCCGCACCGCTATTTATAGGAGAGATCGTTGGAAACTACCCTCAATTAATTTAATTTTCAATTTTTATCAGAGTTGCCATTGCGACACACAACACTGACAATATCGGCAGATTTTTGCTGCTTTGATCTTTGATTCGAACACTTGCTAATCACAGGGTTCCATGTTGCCTATAAGCTACTTCCCTTTGACCTTTTTAGAGGTCTAGCCTAATTGGCACCAACCAACGTTGGTACGGAAGCCTCGGTGGGCGAGTCCAACTCGACTTTGCCGGTCTTTATTTAGTCTTCAAAAGTATATGCTATAGCAACCTCCATGGTGTATAATCTTTTTGGGACTCTTCTTCTAAAACCAGTACATTCTCCTATGTTTGAGGTATTTATCTCCATATCTCTGAGTATACTAATCAGATCTCCATAAAATTAAAATGGGACCACCTCGGAAACGTACCCTACCTATTAAAAAAATAATCATTTGAATCCGTTCACAATTGACGGAGCAATCGCGTAACATACACACAAAAAAAAAAAACACAGACGAATTGAGAACCTCCTCCTTTTTTGTGAAGTCGGTTAAAAACATAATTTGCCAAATCAGTTTATAAATGACGGAGTTTAGTACTTAACAAACTACAACAACCTCCACCTATTTTGTAAAGTCGGTAAAATAAAATAAAATGTCTGCGGATGTAGTTATTTATACTGACAATACTGTGGTAAAAATAAGCTGTTATATTTAATTTGTAACAAATTTACTACTAGTAATGTACTACCTACCATAATTCTACACAAGTACTCGAGGTTCATAGACGTAACACTTCACCTTGCAAATCAAAATCCGTCCGAGCGCTTTTGCTACAGCCAATCAAATACAAACATAGTAGTGAAACACTAGAAAAACATGACCCTCCATTTATGTAGTTGGGTAATACAGCTCTCGCAGACAGTATTGAGCTTCTATTGATACAATGTGAGGTGATCGAGCTATCAAATCAAACAGCAGCGAGATTAAGATACAGGAAAGGTGTAAATGAGGCGAAGAAGCCTTCGCGGAGGCTTTGCTACCTGCGACCCACAAACTGCCGCGTTAACTGTGGCGCCGGCGACCACCTGTGTGATTGGTGGGGCTGCCATCGCGGGCTGATTACCCGGTAACGTGGGAGATTGGCATTGAGGAATTGTGGAAATTTGTGTTGATTGTTTGTTGAGTGATTGTAGGTAGAGAGTGTTTGGATTGTATTAATTTGCTGAACATTTCTATAGTCAGTAGGTATTCAGTAGGTATCAAAACAATTTTCAATATACTTAGTTAGAGCCTACGGTTTGACCCCTAATATCTCACTTGTTGGAAAGAGACGATGTGGTCGAGTATAGTTTTGTAGTATATTATATAGTATAGTAGTAGTAGCACGCTAGGCTTAAAATGAGAACTGGCTCTGAAGGATAGCTGGCGGAATGCACTACTGTGTTTGGACACAGTACAGACAGATTCAACTTGAGGGTGGCAGCTAAGCTAGCCAGGCGGACACTATAGATACTACCACTACGCAAAGCGTTTTTTTTTAAGATTACTTGCAATGTGGGTTGCACATTACTAGTATTCTCGTTAACCCCTACAACTAAGCTAAATATGCTTGTGTCTGGAGTGGGTTTACGACAATGGCGCAATGGGTGGGGTTATTGATTCAAGTTTGACCAACACCTGTAATCTGTTAAAATAAATATGTTAAAATAAATTCGTAAATAGCTTACATTTTCTTTAAATGGTGTCAAACAAGCTCTTGACTATGATCTTACTAGACGGGAAGAATGAATGAAACTGGTTGAAGAAGGCACATACTTTTCAGGGTGAATACGAACGTTAAAAGAGCGTTAGGGTTACTTATGTCATTTTAATAATGATTCAAATATAATGGAAGAATTTTGACATTAATGATAACGTATCAGACATTATTCATTCTTCAGAATATGGTAGAATATAACAAAAAGCTCTTGGACCCTTAAGAGCTTTCTGTGGTCTTAACAGTGTCCATTTTCTTCCAGCTTATCGTTAATACTATACATACCTGCATGTATCAAATCGTTTGATGTTCTTGATGCGTCAGGTGTTCTCAGAATCGGAGTCGGAAACTCTAGTTGATCACATTGACTGCCACAAATTTTTCCACAAGTTTCCCCGTCTAGCTCGGCAGGCTGCGTCTCTCCACGCTGGTCACCCCAGCTCGCCGGCCGGCCAGTCGCTCCTACGCGTCCGCTCCGCTCGCACGTCTCGCTTCGAGCGCACTTATAAGACACGTCACCAAACTTTCCAACGAGTGCCACTTTCATCGCGTTCCAAAAATTGTGTTTTTGTGCAGTGTTAATGTGTGTTGTGTAAAGTGACCATGCAGGGCGCCTGGCGGGCGTTCTGCCTGCTTTTGCTGGTCGCAGCGGCCGCTGCTCAAGACACAAGGCATTTAGCAGGTCAGTCAGACACTTACTAACTTTTAGAACGCAACTTTCTTCTTCGATCAAAATGTATGCGATTCATTCGCAGCAAATAAAATGTTAACTCAAATGAGGTATTATTATTTAATCTGCGGTGTGATCGCGTCTACATACCAAATTCAAAAAAAAGTTGCAAATATCTCAAAAGGACGGCACAGTCGTCGTGATAACGGTAAACAATAAGAATATTGTGTTAGCCTACTTTCTGATGTAAATTTGGCGTGAGACCTACTATTTAAAGCGCTAACTTTGAAAGTTAAGTTAAGACTAAAGATCTAGATCTCTATTGAGCTGAGTTATTGTTCAGCGTTTTTAGCTAAGGGGGTCATTGCCGAGAATACCGACTGGTTTAGCCGACTGCGCATGAAACGTGTGACTTGTCGGTTTCTGCAGGATTAATTCAGTTACTGGTGCTTAGTGCTGCTCACTTAGATTATTTAAATATGTAGGTTCATATTACGTATACCTACATGCCTATAGATTAAAAAAATAAAATGTTTGAAAGTAAACAAGTAGGTACTATAACATGCTTATCCAATTGTAATTATATAAGTACTAATTAACTAATTGTACTTAAACATTAAATTTTATTACAATTGCAAAGGGTTCCAGGCAGTTTAGTGCTTGTTTAAAATAGTAAATCAAAATATGTTACCTTCCTACGCAGTAGTAGTTTTTTTATGGTAAAAGGTAACAAAACAAGCACGACGCTCGCTTGATGGTAAGCGATGACGTCTACATATAACAGATACTGCGGCATGCAAAATTCTGGACTGTCAGAATTTTGCATGTCACTGTACTGCGCCTGTTACCTTGAGACATAAAGATGTCGAGTCTCACATGCCCTGTAATTTCACTGGACATCTTGCCATATCAACCGAAAAACATTCCTATTTCACGGCTGAAAATTAATTGGCAAAGTGTTGGTACCGCCCCAGGCGGACAAGCAGAAGTCCTACCACTACAAAATTGTGGGTTTGACTCAAGTATTTTTTTATCCGCAATTTTACAAGTAAATTACAGACGAAATAGCCTAATTACGTATGTAGGAGGTAAGGGAACAAGAATTTGAGGACAATATCTAATAGCGGCCCACTGATCCCAATCACAATGGACACGCAGTTATTGTATTCAAAGCATTCTGGTGTCGGTACTCTATGGTTAAAATAATAATGGAATTGACGCACCCAATGTTTGTAAGTACATTGAACTTGTGTCAATTATTTTTAAATTTCTTTGGTATCTTTTTGTAGTCAAAACCCCTTGAAGTAGTAGTAGTACATGGTGGTAGGACACTATCTAGTGTCCGCCTGGCCAGCTACCACCCTCAAGTTAGAGAATCTGTCGCCAAACATCTAATGTGTTCCGGCAGCTATCCTTGAGAGCCAGTTCCCATTCTAGGCCTAGCGTGCTCACCATCTTCGACCGTATCATCACTTACCAACAGGTGAGATAGTGGTCAAACGCTATCCTATAAGATATTAAGAAAAAAGTATTATCTAGGGTAACTTTATTTTAGTATAAGTAGTTAGGAAGACAATTTTGTAATTTATGAAAAAAAAATCTAAAACTGGATAACTGAACTGAAAAATGCAAATGAAGTCGGGGCAGGTCGCGTTTAATGTATTTACAGTATATTAAGTACTTTCATATTTTAAGTTTTCAATATTTATTACGTTCAAAGAAATGTGACAATGAAATGAACAATGAAAAAAAAATCAACACCAATATAATACGGCGAAAGTCTGATTGTATACGACATAGGAACGTTTTTAATGCAGGCGAAGTCACAGAGCGAAGCTAGTGAAGAATAAATAAAAATTAAAAGTGTTACAGTACTTTACCAAGATATTTAAATATACAAAAGAAAAACGTCTCTCAACAATTAAAAAAATTCTATTATACAAAATCTGCACCTACCTAGACTACCTACCTAATAAGCGGAAACTAAGATATTTTGTATTTGTAGGTGGTGATGAAACGATTTTCAATCACGGAATATTTTGTTCTCTACTTAGAACATTGGGCGCTCGTTGAAGTCTTTTCAATAGAAATAGATCGCGCGACATGCTTAATTAGCTGTATAGTACATAGTGTACCTACATATATTATAAAGGGTGTCTCATAAATTACAAATGCAAGATTTTTTTTTAATTATTCATTGGATTATCACAGCATAGGGTTAAGTATGCAAGCATAAAAAAAAATCAATGATGTTAAATTACACGATCATCCCCCTTATTTTCAATCATTCGAAAACCTATTCGGATTCGGAAACTGCCACTCGTTCGACTCAGATTTTTGCAATTAACAATCCTCTAATCATTTCTAATCCATAACTTTTGATATTTCAACTCGAGAAACTCGGTAATTCCAATCGGAAAGGTTTCCGCGACCAAATAGCTCACGGAATAATAAATATTCAAAATTCATAATGACGCTTCCGTATTCGAATGTTACCGAATGAAATGACAATAACTATGCTCGAGGACCAAGTCTCATCACAGTAATGCTTCGAGCATTTACCAAAGGAGATGTTAACGCAAGGCGTTACAAGGCAAACGTACCCCTCTGCTGGACATATATCAATTTTTGGCCAAATGAGCGTACGTAACTACGCTGTATTTTTGATACTGTGTGCGTGTTTCAAGCTAGTGTGCGGGATCGTTAAAGTGAGTGATTTGTGTGTGTACAATGCGTGTTTACCTCGTCCCCCGTAAGTATCGGCTGAAAAAAATGTTTGCGGATTACAGCGTTAACATCTCCATTAGTAAATGCTCGAAGCAGTAATGAGATAATACTCGACCAGGAACTGTCTCATGCCGTAATTGAATTGTTCTCCTGATTGTATGGCGTGTATTAGGCATCGTCTTGTTGAAACCACGTATCCGACCACATCAATAACATCAAATGTAAGCTGAAAGAACTCTGTTTTCAACCAACTTCCAAAAAGAAGGAGGTTCTCAATTCGTCTGTTTTTTTTCCTTTTTTTTTTGTATGTATGTTACGCGATTACTCCGTCAATTGTAAACCAATTCGAATGATTCTATTTTTATTCGGTAGGGTAAATTTTCGAGTTGGTCCCATTGTAATTTCATCGAGATCTGATAAGTATCTCCAGAGATATGACGATAAACGTCTCAAACTTGCTACTGAAATTGACTCGCGGGGCATTGCAGTCGGTTGTTTTACTTTTTAAACTATATTAATTATTCTGTCACGATTCATTGCGTGAATTTTGGGACACCATGACAACGATTTAATAAAATCAGCTTATCCTATCTACCATTGGCATTCCATTCATAGTAGATTATATACCCGGGGTTTATTAAACATGTGACGAATTAACCGTGCGACTTTTCATCTGAATGTGGTTGTACCTCGGATTTGTGCATTTTGCATTCATCAGTTCCAAAGTACAGAACATTCATTATAAAGCTGGTGTGACATTTGACATCGTACTATCGAGCTATCACGTAACATTCGTGTAAAATACTATGTTGCACTATTAAATAAACGAGTGGGATGAACTCAGATTCCAAGCGAACAACAATAAAATAAAATTGACAGCGCAAAGAATACTCCACACACGGTGATGTGACATTGACCGCCGGAAGTCGGCGAGTCGACGTGCCTGCCCATTCAATGAGCCACTTCCGGTTTTTATATTTTAAACGAAAAACAGCCGTAGTTTTAATAAGATGTGGCTTATAATACTTAAAATGTGTCTGTAACATTAATTTCAAGAAAGCGGGCGGATTCAGTTACAAAATGAAATTAATACGCAAGGCGCGCTTCGCGCGATTAAACTATACGTCTACATTATGGTTATGGTATAAAGATTGTTGTACAGTTTTAATTATGTTTTCTGATAACTAGATTTTACTGAATCTGAAAGTTATAAATGAATCTAAAATACCTACACATACGTGATATTATTATTCTCATTTGAGTTTTTCAAAGTTATAACGGTTAACATTAAAATATGTGGACAAGTATGCAGGTAGTTTGACGAACCTTGACGCTACTAGGTAGGTACGATCACATCGGTTTGAGTCGAGACATGATCACTGGTCAGTTATCACTCAAATATATTCTAGACGACGAGTTCATTCTGTTGAAGTATATTTGAATATTACGCAACCTCTAATTGAAAACCTTTGAATATTATATTTATCAAGTATACCTATACTCAAAGTTGAAATCTTAACGTTTCAGTTAGTAAAATAATATTATTAGGTACCTGTATAACATGTACAGTATTTTTTTTAATTATCTGACTTGATCACTATCTCTCCTGGTTCTCAGAATGAAATGAACTATGGAAACATTAGATATAGGCACGGATTGGTCACCAAATTCAATACGTTCCAACATGTAATGTGTTCCGGCAGCTATCCTTGAGAGACAGTTCCCATTCTAGGCCTAGCGTGCTTACCATCTTCGACCGCATCATCACTTACCAACAGGTGAGAAAGTGGTCAAACGCTAGCCTAAAAAAAAGTCCTTATCACTAAATTAGTTACATGTTTAGATCTTTACTTACCACACCATATTATAAGATTACTAAAATCATTTTAGTAAAAAAAGTTACCACCGCTATTCAACAGTCCAATATAATTAATCTAAAATGGCATCCAGAGTTAAATAGTTATCTATTTATCTTATTTTTGAAGTGAAAACTTCTTTAGCGGAGTTGTGCACTTTTCTTGGGATGGGTAAAAAATGTTAAACTCGCGTCAGGTCACGTGTCCTAATCGAAAATTCGTAAAACGGAGTGCAGGACGCTTGCGTGAGGTGTCATTCCAAAATATTCAAAAATGACGTGTTCAAGTCTTCACTACTGCTGGCACTCCCGGAGATCAACCCGTTGTTTTTTATTTTATGAAAGGTATTATCCCCCTTCCCCGGCAAAATAGTTTAAAATCTTACCTTATGATTCTCTAAACTAAACTCTTGCAACAATAAACTCAAAGATAAAAACCAAGACAACGAACAAGAAGCAGCGATGTTTCCTCTGACAAATAAACTGCTAAGTCGAGATTTCCTCGACTGAAAGAAAAATTAAAGTGACCGCGAGACTGTGGAGTTTTATTTAAAAAGTAGGCAGTCGCGGTGATAACAATTGCAATGAAATCTGAGAAGCGCACTTTCTCCGGCGTTTATAACAAAAAGTAATGGAAGTCATAAAAACTTTGTATGGTCTAAGTGAGATACAGTTTGCTTAGACTTTATTTTAAAACCTCTGCTAACACCAATATTATATATGTGAAAATTACTTTGTCAGTTCCCTATATATTCCACAGATAAATGATTCTACCAATATTATGGATATTTTGACGGCCTTCCCACTGGGTTGTGTGTTTAGATATCAGATTTCTTGAGGGACCAGTCGATTCGAGTGATTATCATAATGTAAATACTAAGTAGTAGTTTTAGTTCATATGCATTACTAGAGCAAGTGATATTAATTATGTACGTAATTAATTCGTTATTTAGAATATTATTTTTTAGAAACCATTCTTACATTTTATAATTTTACATTGCACGCTCGAAATGGGAAAACTGTTGTTTACGTTACTACACATAAGACCTTGTACTCATGTACTTACTTCACAGTTTATGCAATAAAGAACATTCTTCTTCTTCTTCTTCTTCTATCGAGGGCTGTTCTTTCGACCAATTGGCCATAAATGTAGATGTCCCTAAACAGTACTCTCTGCAACGCTTTTTCTGCTGCATATTAAACCCGGTATTTTTGGGTACGCAGATGACAGCACCGTTGTAGAGAGTTATATATCTAGTGCACAAACCAGTGCATTACAAATCCAGTCTCATAGAGAAGCGATGGACTAGCTCTTGAACTTTTTCTTGACGACAATCTCCGATTGGGGCGATACCAATCTGGTCAACATTAATCCTGCTAAAAAATATGCAGGAGCAGAATATTCTGCCTGAGTTGTACTATTCATTATTCTGTGGCCTGAGTATGTCCTTCCGGATAAGAACAATAAGATGGGGGTCTTCAAATCGCGAGTGAATTGGTATCTTTTGGGAAAACGCGCTCCATCATCGACATCATCAACACTTAACATCAAGTGATGTGTGTGATTAAGTACTACCCAGTTCGGTATAAAATAACTACAGGTATGGCCAACAGTATGCTTTTGAATACAGGTTACATTTTAAAGCGGTCGAAGCCGCGGCGTGCAACTAGTAAAATATAAATATGTATTTAGAAGTTAGTACTGAATTGTTGTATCTTAGAATTGGAGAGCTAGCTTATAAGTTAGCTTAGTAAACTGAGTATGCTGTTTCTGAATTATATGCTACATGCTTCATCCTAGAGTAAAATATTACTTATCCATTACCCCTCATACCCCATTTCAATATTTAACATTATTACATTTATTACAGTGTAGATTGTAGACTTAATGAGCAAAAGATTTAATTGAAATCCATGAATTTATTTTTATACCCCAATGAGAACGTTAGAAATATATCTTTCATGAAATAATCAGCTGCGCCCCGCGGCTCCGGTCCTAATTCACTATACTGGCTATCCATGTGCAAAATTTCAGGAAAACCGGTCGAGCCGTTTGACCGTGAAGAGGTCACAAACAAACTAATATACACACCGACTTCGCATTTATAATTAACAAACATGAAACTTTTGTGTTTTTGTGTAAAAATGAATGACGAATTATATTGGTTGTTTCTATTCGGAACAAGAATATTGCACATAAAAGTAATACAGCAATATAAATACAACAGAAATGCAATAATAATAAATTCAATATCAAAATAGCTTTCGCAGGCAATTTAATGTATCTGCCAGTTAACAGAACGAAGTTTCACTGAATACAGTTAATCAAAGGTTATTGAATTAACCCGACGCTAAAACCATATCTTTGAAACGAGTAATTCTGCAAATTAATTTCATCTAAGCAAGTTTTTCGTCTTGTTCTTTCGCGTGGTGTGTGATAGAGAGGGTGGTGAAACTTGTTTTGCCAGTGTTTCCTTGAACTTGTCAAACCCGCTAGGCGACCGGTGCTTGCGTCCACTGGATCACTGATAGCTCGAGCTTGCTACTTCGCGGTTTCACGCATTATTTTATGAGAAAAATGTGAAATTAAACGACGAAAATACCTGAGGGACCGCATGCATGGAATTTTTCAACAAGAAACGATTCAAAATATTGAATGGCACTCAAAAAGGGGGACGGTTTCGATTCGCCTATATTTTTTTCTCAGAAGTCCGTCAATTATTAACCGATTTACAAAATTATATTATAATTTTGAAAATTCGAGAATATGCTTCCGTTTGCGTTTGGTACCGTTGTAATTTTATCGAGATCTGATAAGTATCGCTAGATATGTGGTGATAAAAATCTCAAAGTTAGTAAACGCGCATTTAAAGAAAGTAGGTAGGTTTTTTTCGTTATTTAAACGATTTTAAATTATATTATTATAAGAGGAGGACCTGAATTAAATTATCGCTAAAGCCACCAGTAATAACAAAATGACGACCAAATCATCGCCGAGGAAACGATCATGTTCAATCTGTGCAGTTAAAATATATATCCAAGAATTTGCTTGTTAGATACAATAGAATGTACAAAATGTTTCGCTCGTGCGTACATAACACATTTCACGATTACAGTGTATATATTGTATACAGAAGACAGAAAAAACAGTAGATGAGCAGTGTTAGTGTTACGGATTTCATAAGACGGGAAGTGAGTGTGCAATCGGTAATTATGTGAAAAGCGCAATTACAGCGGTATCCGCGCAAAACGCGCGCCTCGGGTCGCGTGCAGCGAAACTTTTATTGATTGAGTATTAACTAATCGGAAACCTGGCAGGTTCCGGGTTTTCTATACATGTAAGATTTACTCTCACTCTATAGAGTGTATATATATGTATATATATGTACCTCCTTCCAGAATAATCGGCCTTAGATTATGTCCTCCACATTTTGCCTTCTGGGTGTCGTCAACGATGTTCCGTGATCTCATCTCACCAGGATGTCTGCTGCTTTGCTTTCAAAACGCAACATTGGTTTTCCTGTTCTTGATAAGAAAATCAATGTAATTTCCCTATTCGAAGCAAAAAAATCTTGAATATATTGCACAAAACCACAGAATAAATAATACCTAGTACGAATAACAAAACCTTCGATGTTACATACATACATACCTTCGTTGTTACATTGCCAAAAACCTCATAAAGAACCTAACCTTCGATGTTACATTGCCAAAAACCTCATAAAATTGTATTCCGCCACATTATCGGTATCATCACAACTATAAATAAACATTACCTTCTATTCTACCTACATGATTTTTTCCTCGCTGCATTGTCAATGTCAAAAAACAGCCTCGAAACGCGACGCCTGCTGAATGCGCGTACGCAGAGAATGTCAACTAACCCCGTACTGGAAACCCTTTCGCACAACTAACTCGCAGCTTACCGTAACCATTGACGGTTTAGAATGAGTGACGTTAGGTATCTAGGGTAGGGGAAAGGCGATGTATGGGCGAGCGAGTGAAAGTGTCACGTGGTACTTTTAGGTCATTGACTGGGATCCGGATGGGTGCACGGACGGTGGAAAATGGTAGGTCTGTCCGTTGGTAACCGACTGCCGTGCATTAATCATGTCGCTCATGTTTGACTTCAGAGTGCTCCGGTGAAGGCAGACGATGACTTTTTAATATAAACAACTACTATTATACCATTAACTTAGCAATCAGTCGAGCAAACATTTTTTTTTCAATTTGTTTGAATCAGTTCTGCAATACTTCTTAAGATAGTGTTGGTAAAGGAGTTGTATACAAAAAATATGCTTTACTAACTTCACATTGGAATACTCTTAGTTCTTTTGATGAGACTTCTGCTAGTCCATGTAGCGATTTGCTTCCACCTTTGTCATTCTCACCGCCAAGGAATGCAATTTCCTCGAAATGTAGCGTACACTACTTATGCTTATAGATGTTTTAGGTAGTCATCATGTTATATTATAGCTTACAGTACTGCACACGTTTACTTTCTCATCAATAATTACAAAACGAAAATAATATCGTTTAAAAACTAAAAAACAACCGACTTCAATGCCGCGCTATTCATTTTCAGTACCAATTTTGAGATGTTTATCTCAATATCTCTGGAGATACTTATCATACCTCGATAAAATTACCATGGTACTACACTTGGGAAATCTCCTTTCGAACAAAAAAAGAATAATCAAAATCGGTTCATAAACGACGACGTTATCCGCGAACAAACATAAAAAAATATATATATATATATACGGTCGAATTGACCTTTTTTTGAAGTCGGTTAAAAATAACCGACTTCGAATGCCGCGCTAGACATTTTCAGTAGCACGTTTGAGGTACTTATCTCAATATCTCTGGAGATCCACATCAGATCACCCTAAAATTACAATGGGACCGGACCAACGGGAAGCATATTCTCGAATTTTCAAAATTTGTAAATAAATGAGTTCTGATGTAACATTCATAAAGAAATATATAAGTACAGTCGAATTAAGAATCTCCACGTTTTTGTGAAGTCGGTTAAAAATTATCTGCATTAAATTAATAACTATACGATATTAAAATTTTGATAGTAACATGACGTAAATACTGATAGTAGAATCTAACGCTGAAACATAGTTCGTGTAAAGGTTAATTTAAGTTAGAGTGAAGGTAAAAATAGTGCCGTCTCATCGGAAATGGGTTAAAGTTTAGTTTGTGATCGGTTAGGGGTGTAATTGATTGTAAAAGTTTAATTAGTGTTTAGTGGCACAGCTGCTTGCCTCAAAATGATAAATAGTTGTTCAAGTATTCAAAGAGTCTGAAAATAAGGAGTTTCCGAAGAAAGAACAATAGAATTTGATCAGGGCATGCATTTAATGAAGTAATCTAAATAGTTCTCTAAATAAGATCGTTTAAAAAACTAAAAAGAACCGACTTCAATGCCGCGCTATTAATTTTCAGTACCAATTTTGAGGTGTTTATCTCCATATCTCTGGAGTACACACTTGGGATATCTCCTTTCCAACAAAAAAGAATAATCAAAATCGGTACATAAACGACGAAGTTATCCGCGAACAAATAATAATAAAAAAAAAACATATATACGGTCGAATTGAGAAACCTCCTCCTTTTTTTGAAGTCGGTTAAACATATTTTTATGAACCTATCAACTTTTATTTTCTACGTAATGTATTAAGTGAAGCATAAACTACAATTTTCTCATTAAATAATCTTTGGTATTTTTATATGCTATTTTAAATTTACATTTCTTTGGAATAGTTGTACTACCATAAATATGTATATAAATAGGAAAAAAGCTTTTTTTATCTTAAACCTACATAATCTAGGTACTTTCAGATAAGCACGATTCCGAGTTAGGCTTTCATAATTGAAATTACAACATTAAAGACACCTTATATTTAAATTGTAGTCAAGTAGTACCTCCAATGTAATAAAAATATATTACAAAATAAGATGTATAAAAATAAAAATAATTTGAGTTCGTTTAAAAATTGATAAAGATCGCTTAAAAAAACTAGAAGAACCGACTTCAAATGCCGCGTTAATAATTTTCAGTACCAAGTTTGAGGTGTTTATCTCGATATCTCTGGAGATACTCATCAGATCTCGATGAATTTACAAGTGGTCACGTCAAGATACACTTTTAAATAAAAAAAAATATTGAAAATCGGTCAACAATTGATATAAAAATCGGTTATCATACATAAAATTATAAAAAATACAGACGAACTGAGAACCTCCTCCTTTTTAAAATCCGTTTACCACCTTATCCGGCTGAGCGCTGCTACAAGACAAAAAACATTAAGACCGAAAGAAAGTGCTGCGTTTACTATTTTCGCTCGCTGTTTCATTCACGACCTAGAAACTATAACGAGCAAATAACGACATTTTAAAAATACAGTTTGGAAAGGAATGTTTTAGTAAATAATGACGTCTCAGCCATTACAATAATGGAAGTTAAGCGGAGTCGTAGAAAACCACTATAATACCAGAAGTTGAATTATTTCTTCTTCACCGATTTATTGGAATTTAATTTCTACATGAAAGCAATAAGGTTGGATATCTAACACGGATTGTTGTGTATGTTGTTGACCTCTGACATTTCATAAGGCGACGTTGGTGAAATTTCTCTGACCCAGAAGTTGTCAACCTTTCTGTAGATGACTTAGTCATGTTATTTACATGGTAAATAATTAAAGCTGTTTAAATTAATTGCAAGTGAAGTGTATATAAATGACGAATAAGGCAGTTTACCTCACCAACGCAAACTGTAGGTTTATTGTTTTTCGTCATATTTATCCTTTTAGTAGGAGTTTTTCGTATTCAGACTATTTCTCATGGAGGATCTTAGGACCGGAAAATGAGACGATAAAGTTTATGTCCAGCAGTGGATAGATTAGGTCTGATGATGATAAGATATATTTTTAGTGGAAGGACTTCTAGCAGACCGACTACTACGGCACCATTTCTTGTAAATGCAACTCACATGTTTAATCTATCTTAACGATATTACTACTACTTAGTACTACTACTTAGTAGCACCTTCTTTCGATCTTTCCACTATACATGAATTGCGTCTTCGCTATTTCACTACAGTCTGTTTACAGTATTGGCACAGTTTTATAATCGGTAAAACTGTGGTATTAGCATGAGAGAAGAGCACGCTGAATTTTGCTGTAGTAATTCCATAATGTCCACGCCTTAGTCAACCTATGACCAGTGACATTGTGTAATGTACACGAAGTAAACTGGCAACCCCAAGCATGGCAATGTAGCGCGACTGGCACGGCCCGGCACGGCGCTCCTCGTTCATACACACACATACACACACACATGCACACAGTCACACCCGTCCTTGCCTGTTGACTTTGACTTTGAATTGTTTATGGGGTAAAATACCTTTGTTGTGTGCATTGCTTTTACAGGAAATTATATTGATGACGAATTGTTGTGATTTGATTATTGTAGGTTTTTGCAGGTAGCCGAATTTTTATTTCAATTATTGCAGGCTGTTGAAGTAAATATTTTATAATATTTAAGTAAAGATTAGCAAAAATGATTACCTTGCTCCGGTTTTCTCATCTTATAAACTCTCTAAGATGTCCTATTCTCTCAAGACGGCTAAGTCATTTAGCCGTGAAGAGATGAAAGATAGGATTTATCTAAACAACAAAAAATAATTAGTAACCTGATTCGGCCAACGATGGTGAAGTTTTAGATACAAGAATTCATCATCATGAGCCGGTATCAGTCCACTGCAGGACATAGGCACAGATTATATAATAGTTATAGGCCTCTCCCAAGACTCACCACTGAGCCCGAACTTCGGCTCTTTGTTTCCTTCCAGTCACTGCCCGCCGCTTTGCGAATATCGTCGCTCTACATAGTCACAGGGCGTCCTATGCTACGTTTGCCGATTCGCGGTCACATTATATTGATAAAAAATCGGTCAAAAAAACATTACAACCGGTTGTTCTACCGTTTTAGTAGGTACTACAAGTGGGGACCAAATAGAAAATGGCATTCGAGTATTTCGAGTGGAATCTTCAGGCACAATGAATCTCATCTAAAAATAAATTTATCTCGCCAAATTATCTTAACCTTAAGAATATTAATGATGCTATAAAATCAAGATTATAAGTTAAAGGTTAAACGGGTTTATATTGCAAGGAACTATTGTTTGTTTTTGTAATAAAATGTCAAAGTGTAGACACCCTGTGAGAATCTTACTTCAGCATCTTACATTCGTATGGTGACGTAACTTATTATACTTTTAAAATTGAGTTGCAAATTTTAGCAGCGAAAAGAAATAGGACGATGACTTTCAGATTGCGACAAATCAATTCAAATCGCGAGTGAACAGGTATCTTCTAGGCAAGCGTGCTACATCGTCGATCACATCTTCACTTAACATCAGGTGAGATAGTGGTCAAACGCTTGCTTATCTTCAGTAAAAAAAAAAAAAAAAAGACAGAAATTCGGCTAAGTTAGCTAACTCGGCGACACTTCTGTTTGCAGTTTAAGGTGAAAATAAAATCATAGGATTTCCGTGTCTGTAGCCTCTGTAGGTACGTAGTACATTCAATATTTCTTGATATTCTCTACGATAAGATCGTTAACTAAACGAAAAAACCACTTTCAACAACTTGGACTACTCATTACTATTTGCTTTGGTCCAATTTAAACATTTGACATTTAATCAAATATTGGGAAATTATTTCCCACTTGACGCCACCGTCAAATTTCTGTTTTATTTCTTTACTGGTAACTCCAGTTAGTACCAACCTCAGGCATAAAATTATCCTACAGATTTTTTTAATCTAATCTAATGGCAACATTTTATACGAAGCCGCGAACTGTCATCGTATGTCAATTTCAAAAACACAGTTTGAAATATTTTGCGAAAAGACCGGTTCTGGTGGGAGTTTTGAAAGTTTTTGAAGAAAAAAAATCTGGTAAGTGCCTAAACACAATATTCTTGTAAACAAGACATGTTTTCTGATTGCCTTTTTCGATTTTTGCCTTTGTAGCATTGATATTTGTTGGATTTTCTTAGGTTTAACAAAGTGGGAAATAATTTCCCATTGTTTGTTCCTGCATTGAAAAAATACCAATTTCTATATATACAATAAATAATTTATTAAACAAGCAAAGCAGGAGCAACTAACATGTATAGAATTTGTAGTAAAAATGTATTAAAAGTTGAGAGCTGTTCCGGATAATGGGAAATAATTTCCCACTTAATTATATTTTGCTTTGAAATACCGGATAATGGGAAATAATTTCCCACTTAATTATATTTTGCTTTGAAATACCGGATAATGGGAAATAATTTCCCACCGCAAAACCCCCATTTCCCCCCTCTTTATAGAAAAAGGAGTCTTTTTTTCGGAATCTCCATAACCCACTTAACTAAATAACCTGAACAGTTTCAAATTTTCTCAAAAAAAAAATTTTGTTTGATTAAGGGTTAACACTAAATTAGTAGAATTATTAATGAGCTATGTACCGTGTTTTTAACCGACTTCACAAAAGAGGAGGAAGTTCTTAAATCGTCGCAATCTTTTTTTTTTCGCAAAGGATGTTCACCGATTTTTCGAAGATGCCTGAACCGATTTGGAAAATTCTTTTTTGTTTCAAAGGGTACCCTTTCCAGGTGGTTCCATTTAAATTTTAACGGAATCGGATTTGTATTACGATACATTTGTATACTTCCATGACATGATACTGGCTGCTGGCTACTTTGACTTGCGCTACGTTTGAAGTCAGTTCTTTTAGTTTTTTAAACGATGTTAAATTATTATTTACGATAGCATTTAATATTTTGTAAACTCTTCGGGGGCGAAACTGTAGGGCGTCAGACGTATTTGAAAATTGAAATTTTTGAGCCTCGTTGGCTTAAAGGATAGATGGCTTCTTGACTTCAAAGTGAGAGGTCACCGGTTCATATATAATTCAACACGGATGTTCGTGTAGACGTGATACGAGCATAATTATGATATATCGATGTTCTGCCCGACTTGTCACCAAAAAGTAGCTTACCATGTTACAACCATCAAGGAGAAAATGTGCTGCTATGATCTTACGGAGTTTAGCCAGCTAACAGCCATTGAGAGTTAGAGTATTCTAGGCCTAGCGCATTCATCATCATCAAACATTGAGCAGCGGAAATATGGTGATATAAATAAAGATATGTCGTTCAACTAACATATTATGACATCTTGTCCACTACAATTTCCTTCTCTTGCCATAAACCATAGATCACATTTTGCATTTGTATCCAGCATTCGTGTGTATTAATCTATTTATTATTATTTTTCTTTATATATATATATATATATTCTATGTATATATTTTAACCTACTAATATGTTTGTATATATATTATATTGTATATAATATTTAGATTTAATAAAAATATTTGCGCGCTAGTCCATCACCCGCAGGCTTAGCTGAAAACCAGCGTCTAGGCGTGTAACCCCAGACATATGTGCTGAGTTAAGTCTTTTTGACACCTCACTTCTCATAAACTTATACAACCTAACCTAACTTTAACTTAACTTTAAATGATTTTCTTTCTTTTCTTTCTAAACATCATCGCTCACCATCAGGTGAGATAGTGGTCAAACGCCAGCCTATAAGATATAAATTAACAACTTAACATACAAATACTTATAACTTGTATTGAAAACAAACTAAGCAGTTACGTAAGAAGAACATTTCCACAACATCTTTATAAGTAATATCAGATTGTATATTTCATTTAAATTACAATATGTGTTTTGTAATGTGTATGTAAACACATCGATCCGTGAAGGTGTCATGGTGTTAGTCATTATTATATGGAAGTAATACTACAAAAGAATCTATATTATTACAGGTTGAATCATTTCAATTTTTGTGCAATTTCAGTACACCTAACTTCCAACAGACTCAGACCAAATAAGAAGTCAAGACAACAACCGCCGAACAACGCACTGAGGCCGTTAAAACTACGGCCCGCCGTGTACATACAGTTACACGCACACATAACGAAACTACGCCTTACCTTACGCTTTACGCGGATTGTCACACTATAATAATTCGCAATTTTTAAGGAAAATAAGGGTGTAAAATCCAATCTTCGAGAAATAAAAAAGCAGGATGGAATCACATTTCAAGTGTTTAAGTGCACACATGTTTACGAAACCCACCTCACGTCATTGTTTGACAGTGCTCCGTCTAGACTAACTACTACTAGGTCTAAGCCAACAGAGGGCTTCCCATTGAGATACAATAAAAGGGTTTTAATGGTAAAAACTTGAACTGTGCAGTCATTAGACATTAAAAATAAGAAATAAAATAATTTTCAAGTAGATAAAAATAGAACTGTAAAACATCAAATAATTCTTCAGCAGTACAATAGAAGTCTCATAAACAAAGGTCTATCCAGCGAGAGACAAACAAACAAACAAGTCAGTAATTACGTTAGAATTATATCAACAATTGCAGAGGGCTGCACGCCCAAGATAACAGTCATGCCATCCTCCGCCATTCGCCATATCCCGCCATTTGCCATTCGCTGCCATTTTCGCCATATTTGAATGCTAAGCTGCCATTTTGTAAAGCAGTTTACGTTAAAAGGCTTTAGGTCCTTGAGGACGAACTCAGTTGATGAAGTATGGTAATGTATGCGACGGGACCTACACGTCTAGATCATGTGTAGCTATAGGTCTTGCACTAGACTGCGTTCGCGTCTCTGTAATAATTACATACACCTTGGATAATACAAATTTGTATCATCAACACCAATGTTCTGAGCTTAGTCAGATTGTATGTTTCTTCATGATGATTAATAGATAGTCAGTAGGGTAGAAAAAGATAAAAGATACTTACTTTTATCGCTGTCGGAGCCTGTTAAAGTATATAAATTAGTATGCATTAAATATATTGTCCAGCCAAGTTTACGCCATTTCCATCAGATTACATACATACATAAAATGATCTCCAGCAGTGTTCAAAAGCAGGCATCATCATTGTAAATAATACAAAAGTATGATTATCATTGACAGTGATATGACTTCTGCTAGTCTCCCTGGAATGGTACCACCACTTTGTTTTTCAATCGCGATATTAGAAAAGTTTTAGGTTTTAAGGGCGAAGAGTCCAGTAAAATTACAGAACATGTGAAACTCAACAGCTAATTGTCTAACGGACGTGTTGGCAAATACCATCGCCTACCATCAAACAAAATCTCGTGGTCACGTATGTCAGTGTTACGTCAGAAATTTCGTAGTATATACTGTTATTTTATTCATCAGGAAGATTTGTTAAAGCGAGCTGAGTCGTGCAGTCCCACTAGCAATGACTATTAAGAAATACAATGGTGTTGCAAAAGTACAGCTCAGTCCAAATATAGATTTTAAATCTGCCATTCACCAGCAGCTAAATCGATTCACACGCAAAATGTTTGCAAGGTAGGTACGATTAGTAACCATTCTAGAATTCCAGGACAGAACTTAATTAGGGCTTGAATGGAGCAAAACATTAAGCAACAACATGCTCTAGCATTATGCTAATACGACCATAATCTAGAATTAGGTCTACTGAGCAATACCTACATGGTATAAATTTGATTACTCATATTATTTCTTAAACCGTCTTATAAAAGGGCTTCATCGTTGTTCACCGAAAACATGCCGAACTTTAAAGACCAATTGGTGATTTAACCTTTTTCAGATGGAGATACAGTCAGGCTACAACAAAACATCGGTAAAAGAGTATTATCTGTTCTGTGGTAAAATGCAGGTGCCAGTTTAGTAGTCGGATTGAGGCGTCTCGCCTTACTACTCTTTCAATTTCAGAAAAGTACGCCACCATCCTAAACCGCATCGTCACTTAACATCAGTTGAGACAGTGGTCTTATTTGTTCGCACGATTAAGAGATTAAATAAGCGCTTTGTGTTTTAGTTTGAATTTTAATTAAAAACCTAACGTAGCTCATTGCGTTTGCTATTTAATGTTCAGAACAATGTTGCATGAGTTGTATCCCTGGCGTCCAATAACGTATTAAATGAGGTGTGTACTCCATTGCAAGAGATGCTTTATTTACTGTATGCTGTAGCTTTATTGTTCCGTTCGACTGATACTAATGGAGCAGGCTTTATTGCAAGAGTTGGATGCGATTATTGTCGGTTGTGTATTGGAAATATTTTATACAGCAGCTTGCGGTATTCTCGCATCTTTCATGTTGCCTCAGCTTCATTTTAACAATACTATAAATAAATATATTTTAACCGACTTTAAAATAAGTTACTTTTCAAAAAAAAATAAAACCGACTTCATAACCACAAAAAGGAACTCAAAAGCGAAAAATAATTTACTTAAAATTATTATAAGCGTTACCCACTTCTCTATTTGAAGTAGGTGCCAGCCAAGCCTATTGGATATTAGATAGACACTATGTATGTAGTAGTAGTAAGTAGGTACATGTAGGTTAGTAAGTAGGTAGATACATGTAGGTATTATCTATCTACTACCTATTAGACTTGGCTGGCACCGACTTCAAATACAAATAGAGAAGTGGGTAACGCTTATAATAATTTTAAGTAAATTATTTTTCGCTTTTGAGTTCCTTTTTGTGGTTATGAAGTCGGTTTTATTTTTTTTGAAAAATAACTTATTTTACCCTTTTTAGTGCAAAAAAAGTTTAAATGAAATTACATGCATCTATTAAATTTCGTGTCTGGGCCGTTATACACTGACGGATATATACTTTTTTAAAATTTCAAGTATGTACCTATAACGGTTAAGAAGATACAGATCTGTAAAGTGCGCACTTATAGACACACTGACGGACGGACGGACGGACGAACGGACAACAAAGTCTCAGATAGTGTTCATTTGGTACCCTTTGGGTTCGGAACCCTAAAAAAATTGACTTTAAATGCCGCGCTAAAGTGAAAATATTCACTAGTAATAATGATGTCATCAAGGTATCAAAGGACAATGTCCAAAATGGCCCTGTACAAAAGTCAAAGTCAAAGTCAAAGCATTTATTCAGTATATGGGCAAATTAAAAATTAGCACTTACACACGTCAAATAACATTAAATAGATCATATTCAACAAAAAATATAGATATAACAGAAACATAACGCTTTGAATTTACAAAAAAAAAAACAAAGGTATTGAGCCATTCAGCTTTCATCTAGACGTCGAACGTCACACTTAAAACACATGTTTAATTCCCCTTATTAATGTAGTGTTGCCAACCGTACCATTACGTGCACCCGCAACCCAGTGCATGTTTCAGTACTTCAGACAATTTTTATCCAAAAAATTGTGAAATAATGAAACATAATAGATAAATAAAACGCAGACTAATTGCAGTACAAATCATGTTCCGAATGGAACTGATTGTCCGACTATCAGCCGCATAATACCGTCGTAACAGTACCGTCGTAACGTACAATTAAAGCATCTGACACACACGATAATTAATTGTCTATTTTATTACAATAATTCCAAATACTTTTATAACACGGACTAGTTGTATTTCAAAATGAATATTAATAGGTATTATTTGCGATTATTAACATTAATTGCCGCCATATGGCCAACAGAGTACTGAATCACTCTACTACGTTATAAGAGGCACTTCCCTATATTGTGGATACCCGAATTATGAAAGCACTGTGTAGCCAACCTAACAACGGAAAGTATTATTTACGTAGTAACTATTATATAATATGTGGTTTTATGCTTATAATTTTTTTTGCTGTGTTGATTGGTACAAAGTACGTTCATAATTCTGAGTTATTTAATTATGTATGCAGTGTCGCGGGACTGAAATGGTCGCCATCTTCGCCAAATGTCATGTCATGTCAAAAAATATTAGGTATTGTTAAACACAATCCAAAATTTCATCGTACCAACGGGACTTGAACCCGCAACCTCCGGAATAACATGTTCCGGTGCTTTGCCAATTAAGCCATGGTGCGAAGTAACGTTACGACCACCATGGCTTAATTGGCAAAGCACCGGAACATGTTATTCCGGAGGTTGCGGGTTCAAGTCCCGTTGGTACGATGAAATTTTGGATTGTGTTTAACAATTTACAAAAATATTAAGTGTGTAACACTTCAAAGAAAACATAATATTAGGTATGTTTAAAAAGTTTGCACCCTAAAAAGACTTTGCCCGGTAGAACATTCCTGTAAAGACAAATTATTTATATTTATATATAATTATTTATCATAATTATTAATATATTATTATTTATTGAGGGCCCGGTGGCGTAATTGGGAGAACGGTCGGCTTTGATGCCGTGGTACCGAGTTCAAACCGCCGTGCACCAAAGAATTTTTCTATCGAAAAATATATGTGCGCTTCTCACAGTGGCCCTCCGGTGAAGGAAAATATCGTTAAGAAACCAATAACCCCCGCATGGTGGTAGAACATATCTAGTGTCCGCCTGGCCAGCTACCACCCTCAAGTCAGAAAATCTGTCGCCAAACATCCGGCAGCTATCCTTGAAAGCCAGTTCCCATTCTAGTCCACTTCTCTATCTTCGACCGCATCATCACTTAGCATCAGGTGAGATAGTGGTCAAACGCTTGCCTATAAGATATAAAAACAGTTACCGTAAGAATATCTTATATGCAATAGCAACCTCCATTGTGTTTAATCTTCTTGGGACTCTTCTACTAAAACTAGTACATTCTCCTATGTTTGAGGTATTTATCTCCATATCTCTGGTGATACTAATCAGATTTCGATAAAATTAAAATGGGACCACCTCGGAAACGTATCCTACCTATTAAAAAAAGAATCATTTGAATCCGTTCACAATTGATGGAGAAATCGCGTAACATACACAAAAAAAAAAAAAAAAACATTATGACGAATTGAGAACCTCCTCCTTTTTTGTGACGTCGGTTAAAAAGGAGGAGGTTTCTCAGTTCGACCGTATATATATATATATATATATATATATATATATATTTAATGTTTGTTCGCGGATAACTTCGTCGTTTATGAACCGATTTTGATTATGTTATTTTTTTGTTGGAAAGGAGATATCCCAAGTGTGGTACCATGGTAATTTTATCGAGGCCTGATAAGTATCTCCAGAGATATGGAGATAAACACCTCAAAATGGGTACTGAAAATTAATAGCGCGGCATTGAAGTCGGTTATTTTTAGTTTTTTAAACGATCTTACTAATAATTATGTAGTACATTGGAAATATCTATTATTAAATAGCGGTGTTAAGGATTATAAATATTTGCTTGATGCTTCAGACAAACCAAATATTGAAATTTTGTTTATTCGTGAATAACTTCGTCGTTTATGAACCGATTTTGATGATTCTTTTTTTTTGATGATCTTTTGTTGGAAAGCAGATATCCTAGCGGTGGTACCATAGTAATTTCATCAAGATCTGATTGGTATCTCCAGAGATATGGAGACAAACATCTCAAACTTGGTACTGAAAATTAATAGCGCGGCATTAGAAGTCGATTTAAAAAAATAGAAAATAAATTTTAATAAATTTGAATTAAAAATAGTGTAAGAAAAAAATATTTTATTGTAAAAAAAAAGCGTGGGGTGCATGGTATCAATAGTTCCAAATATTTTATGAACAGATATGACTAGAAGGGTTATTTTGATAATATCCTGAAAAGCACCCCACGCTTTTTTTACAATAAAATCATTTTTTCTTACACTATTTTTAATTCAAATTTATTAAAATGTATTTTCTATTTTTTAGTTGGATTTTCTATAAAAGCGCATTTTTTTAGTTTTTTTAAACTATTATTTAATTTTCATTTTTTAGTCGAATTTTTTTTACATATATTTTTTTAATGTTTTTAAATTTATTTATTGTCATCGGTCCTTAATAAGTATGCCAAATTTCGAGTTAATCCGACGTTTTGAAGGGGGTTAAAATCATGTTCAAAGATTCCGTTACATACTAACATACAAACATACATACGTCTGAAGCTAATAAAAGCGTATTAAAAAACGATCATTATAGGCTAAAAATAATAGTTAGTCAATGTTCTGCCTTCGATGTGTATTTTAAGGGTTCAATAGTATGTCCTTCGGTCAGTATGTTATTCCGGTAGGCTATTGTTGTACGTAATATTATGAATGTATATGTAGAGTACAGTACAGGTCATACAATGTGCTTGTCTGTAACAACTGCACATTGTACGTATATAATAAACGTGTATAATAAATAATAAATTATGTTATGAATACAGGTTTATGTATAGGTGTCAGTGTCAGGGTGTCTATGTTACAGTACTTGATGAATGATTGGGTCGGGTAGTTTACATAGTAATAGACGGTACCCCTAGTACGAGTTTTCATCGTAAACGCTTTGACAGATCTCACATAGTTTTCGACTCATTCTGGCTCCCTGATTGGTCTAAAATTAGTTAAGTGTAGTAACCACAAGAGGCACTGTACTGTTTTTCATACAAAATTTGCTCGATATACAATATCGAGTTTGGTATGAAAACTCGTACTAAGGGTACTGTTTAATAATATAATAGCTTTGAACTGCAATCACTATTTTGTTTTAAATAGCATTCAAAAGCACACAAGCTGCACAGTAATGTCCTGGGTGATTCCTGAGCCCTGAATCAAACTATGTGGGGTTGGGGGTGTTGGATAGTGTACATATTTATCATCATCATCAGCCTGTGTCAGTCCACTGCTGGACGTAGGCCTCTCCCAAGATGCGCCACTGAGCCCGATCTTCGGCTCTTCTCTTCCAGTCACTGCCCACCGCTATTACATATTTAAACTAAGACAAATATGCGAAAAATGCTGCTTAAAAGGTCATATCTTTCGATCGCGTTGACTTACAAGTTTATTTTTTTCACAGTTGAAAGATACTGTAGACCCGAGTATTTGATTTATGTTTTAACTTGATAATTCTACGTATTCTTGAGAAAAATGCTCTTGACAGATGGACAGACAGACGAAAAACAAAGTGATCCTATCTCCTTTTTTCCTTCAGAGGTAAAACAACGATAATCTCACAAAATCACATCACAAAAATACCTAAAGCAGCTGTAGGACCTTGTGAATAGTTACTGAAACACTATATTGTTAAATATTATGTTTCTTTGAAGTGTTTCACACTTTATATTTTTGTAAATTGTTAAACACAATCCACTATATTGTTGTTGGGAATTCAATAATATTCTCTTTGAACCACAGTCGTTTCCCCCAAATCAATAACACACTGACTTTAGCTGAAGAAAATAGTTTCTTGTAAGGGGACTACCTTTAATTTTTAACCGACTTCAAAAAAAGGAGGAGGTTTCTCAATTCGACAGAATATTTTTTTTTTTATGTTTGTTCGCGGATAACTTCGTCGTTTATGAACCGATTCTGATTATTCTTTTTTTGTTGGAATGGAAATATCCTAAGAGTGGTACTATGTTAATTTTATCGAGGTCTGATTAGTATCTCCAGAGATATGGAGATAAACATCTCAAAATTGGTACTGAAAACTAATAACGCGGCATTGAAGTCGGTTATTTTTTAGTTTTTTAAACGATATTATTAATTTAATATAGTTTTTATTATTTAATTTTATAGTTGCCATTGTATTGTGCTGCGGTGTGTTCGTACCTTAATTTATAACTTTTTCTATTTTTTGTATTTGGCGTAAAAATGCACTTAGTATTAAGTATCTAACAACCTATGTTTGCGGAGATACAGCCCTGTGAAACGCAGACACTTGAACGGACGGACGGACGGACAGCAAATTCTCAGTAAGGGTTCCGTTGGTATTTGGTACGGAACCATTAAAATAGTCGTCTATCTTTCCAGACTAGAATCACCTGAGACAACTTTACATTTGACCAACTTATTCTCAGACTGGGTTGCTCCATCTTATTTTAACCGTATAACCGGTGTTTATGTATGGAGTTCGACTGATTTTTGACGTTTGTTATAATTAAAGTAAGATGGTGCTACTCAGCCTAAGAAATAAAAACACAAGTAATCAAAACGTTCAACCCTATCTTGAACACATAAAATAAAAAGGTTAATATAAACAATCAGGTGGTACGTGACGGTAGACAAACAGACATACAATGGTCTTTGTTGCAGTGACCTTGCACGCAAGGAGACGCTGACTGCTTACTGTACCACCTTGTTATCTTTCCTGAATTACGTGCACTACGCGACAACTTCTCAATGATACTAGGAGTTGGTGATAGTTTAAAAACTAAAACAACCGACTTCAATGCCGCGCGAGTCGATTTCAGTATCAAGTTTGAGACGTTTATCGTCATATCTCTGGAGATATCAGATCTCGATGAAATTACAATGGAATCACCTTTAAAATGTACCCTACCAATAATCATTCGAATCGGTTAGGGAGTAATCGCGTAACATACTTAAAACATTTTTTTTTTAAAACTTACAGACCAAATGATAATCTCCTCTATTTTGAGAGTCGGTTGAAAATAATACTTAAATGGAAAAGTGTCCAGTAAAATTACAGGACATTTAAATTAAAAAATAAAATAAAATAAAGGATGTCCGTGTGCTAAAGTGCCAAAAACTCTGGCTGCATTCCCGCATAAGAGATTCTTTGTGCTAAGAATGAGCCAGCCCTTTTGTCATCGGTGGCATCGACAAATTAAACAATTAAAAATCCTCAGACTGAAATCATAACACCTCTGCTACATATTCGGTAAATTCCAGAATATGCCTCAGCATCATGTCAAAGTCACCTTTTTTTTGTAAATATCTTATAAGCTAGCGTTTGACCACTATCTCTCCTGTTGGTATGTGATGATGCGGTCGAAGATGGTAAGCACCAGTAGCGGCGTTAGGGTAGGGCGCTGGGCACGCAGGGGGGGCACAGGCGCCCCTTTGTTTATACGCCTTTTTTTTTGTTTTTACCCCTTTTGTTTGAACGGCGTTTATATATGTATACGTAAATTCCCTAAATTTAGGAGAAAATCATTATGTTGGCAACACTAAAATGGTTCTCGCACCGTTCAATCCGCAACGCGGGAATCCCCCCACCCCTCCCCCGGGGCGCCGTACGAATCTCGCCCAGGGCGCTGGTAGTGCTAAAACCGGCACTGGTAAGCACGCTAGGCCTAGAATGAGAACTGGCTCTCAAGGATAGCTGCCGGAACACATTAGATGTTTGGCGACATATTTTCTAACTTGAGGGTGGTAGCTGGCCAGGCGGACACTAGATAGTGTCCTACCACCATGCGGGGGTTGTCGGTTTCTTAACGACGTTTTTCCTTCACCGGAGGGCCACTGTGAAAAGCGCACATACATTTTTCGATAGAAAAATCCATTGGTGCACGGTGGGGTTTGAACTCGGTACCTCTGGCGTCAAAGCCGACCGTTCTCCCGATTATGCTACCGGGCCTTCAAAATTTTCCTTCAATATCTTTGAAGCAACCGGATACATCCGGTTCATCAGTTTGGGAGCTATACGATGCCACATATAAAGGAACAGAACACTCTACAAATCACCTTTGTGCGCCGCAGGTTAACACAAACTAATATTTTTCTGTATCATTCGCAAATAATAAAATTTTAGGATTCTGTTTTCAAATGACGCAGCATTTGATGTCGTTATTTTTTTAAACGACCTTAATTTATCAATTCATATTTTAGGTGATCATCTCCATATCTCTGGAGATACTTATCAGATCTTTGTGAAATTTAAATGGGACTATTTCATATCCTCTTTCCCATACAAATAAAGATTATAAAAATCTGTCTACGTATGACGGCGTTATGCCCGAACATAGGTACAAAAAAAATTTAAACATCCGATTTGAGAACCTGCTCCTTTTTTGAAGTCAGTTTAAAAGGTACTCTAATGTTGCGACATGTTACAAATAAAATATAATTTATTTTATTTGTAGAAAATATGTATATTTTCAGGATGGCCAATTATTAGAGGGATAAAAAGGTGTTCACAGTCTCCTACGATATTTTCCTTGATCTATATATCGATCTATATATCGATTAATGAATCGGCACTCTACAAATTAAGATAAACATATACGATCGAATATTCTACTTAAAAATAATCAGCTTTTAAGAACCTGCCTACCCTTTAAGGTACTCTCAAGGCGGTACAAAGAATTTTCATTTAAAAGAGTACAAAGGGGGATTAATACAGGCTTTGTATCCCGAATTAATAACGCGGCCCTATGTGAACAAGCATGCATCCGTGGTCAAAGACGACTCATTCAGTGGAGTGTCACATCTAGCGGGTAGCGATAAGCGGTTGGATGGTTAGTACCTATAAACGCTCGATCTACGTTTTATCCGAGCATATTGCACATGTGATAGCGACTACAGAAGTGCTGGATATGTCATAGGATGGTCAAATTGAGGTTTGACCATCCAACAATCCAGTGATTGTACAGCACGAAACCTTCGAGCATTTACCAATGGAGATGTTAACGTTGTAATCCGCAAAAAAAATTTTCTGCCGATACTTACAGGGGACGAGGTAAACACGCATTGAACACACAAATCACTCACTTTAACTACGCACACAGTATTAAAAATACAGCGTAGTTACGCACGCTCATATGGCCAAGATGAGTTGATGACATATTTCAGCCTAGGCAATAAGTTTTTTATCGTACGTTTAGTTAGCTAGCATAGGACTGTTACAAGTGGCATAAACGAAAGGGGGCCTATGCCCAGCTGTGGGTAGAATAAGGCTGATGATGATGATACAGTAAGTAAATAAGTTTACAGTAATTCTCTGTTAGTGTAGGTGTTTCCACCATAGAACATGAAATACCTTGCTATGTGATTTTCACATTTGGACCGTATGATTATAAAACACATCAGTAACATTTTCAAAAATATGTTTTCAATTGTGTTTTATTTTTTTTACTGAATATTTAAACGTAATCGTCAAGCTATAGAAAATTACACTTAGTTCGACTTGAAATAAATATTTTTTCCTATCGCTAGCAGCATAACCACAGCCCAAGTATGTGAACCGAGAACCTTTCGAAATGAAACTTTCCTTAAATTGATTTTATTGATACCTATCTAATAAAATATGTGAAGTCTTCGATAAAATGTAGGTAATCATTAGGTATCGTATCTGAACTTTAATTATTTACCGCAAGTATGGTACAATTAAAAGTTTAAACTTTCAAGAGACGACTGCAAACTGCAGACTGCAGTCGTATCGTGACCACGATCAATGCAACTTGGTCGAAACGTCGAGTTAAATAAAAAGATAAATCACGTGTTTTAATATTTATAACCATGGTACAATTATTGATGTTAGTCCTTGATGTAAAGTTAAGTACCATCAGCCATATTTTGTATTTACATATTAAATAACACGTTTGTTATTCTCTGATATAAATTATTTGATTATATTGCACACGGCCATGGATATATCATAAAGTATAATATGTAATAATGCAATCATCAACTTCGTGGTTAGACGGCTCATTTGTTTCTTCTAACCGCTTGCTATTGCGCATTGCAACAATTCCAAGAAAACTAAGTAAATGGACCACCACTTAACTTTTATGTAATTTCATTACTAACAAACAGGTAAACGGTAATGTTCTACGAGGTACCTCAATACCTAACCCTTTTAAACCTCCGACGCAAACAGAGCGTTATCAGTTTCACCTATGTGAACAGAAAAATTATAAATGTTCTCTCGTTTTTCTCGTTCTAGTTCTCTGGTATATTTTTTTATATCATATAGGCTAGTGTTTGACCCCTATCTCACCTGTTGGTAAGTGATGATGCGGTCGAAGATGTTAGCACGCTAGGCCTAGAATGGGAACTAGCTATCAAGGATAGCTGCCGGAACACATTAGATGTTTGGCGACAGATTTTCTAAATTGAAGCTGGTAAGGCAGCTGGCCAGAAGGACACTAGATAGTGTCCTACCACCATGGGGGGGGTGGGGACTTGGAGTTTTCTTAACGATGTTTTTCCTTCACCGAAGGGCCACTGTGAAAAACGCACATACATTTTTCGATTGGGATTGAACACGGCACTTACCTTTGGCGTCAAAGCCGACCACTCTCCCACTATACCACTGGGCTCTCAAAAAAAAATGTAAAGAGAATACACTAAGCAGCCAATACGTAACATTTTGTACTTTGAACTTGTGTCAATAAAATAAAAACAGTAAAAATAGAGTACAGGCTTCCACTTACTATCGACATAGCCGGTGATGTTCAGATATAACAAACCGCACTAGCATTTCGGGAGCCAACTCCAACAGCCTCGAATTTCCGCTAGGAGTTCTGAAGACAAAGAATTTTCCTCAACACATTGACAACCTCGCTACCACGTGTCGCATTACTAATTACGACTATTTACGACTTGCCACCAGTGTTAGGTGGTGAGTAAGCCCGGTAGTGTGCGTTACTGCGTGTTAATAGCAATGGGTATGCGGTTACGTGCAATTAAAGGCTTTGCAGGAAATTACTGGGCTGTGTAAGTGGATTTAGGCACGTGATGGGGCAACCCTAGAAAATCCTTTTCATAGTAGGACTATAGCTACGATTTGAGGTTTTACTCGCAATAATGAAGAAAATAATCACACCAAGGGTTTTCTGTTAGTCCACCTGGGGTTCTATGACGTCATTGGCATATATTAAACAAATAAATTGAACTGTTTTCGTTTTGGAGACAAAGCCTGTGAGAATTAAGATCTAAAGTTTTAAAAAAAACGGATCGTCGCGTACCATCAGTTACCATCATACCAAAGAAGTATTTGTATAATCTTTACATAGTTAGTATTTAACAGACTCGCTCCCGCTGTCTGTACGCTGGTAAAGGTTGTCGTGTCTGGAAGAGATCGCTCTAAGCGATAAGACCGCCCATTGTACTTGTTTAAGACTTAACTGTACTCTAATGTTTATTGTTGTAATGGTGTACAATAAAGTGTTATCTATCTATATATCTATCTACGCTTAGATCTTTTATCTTAGATCTTTTCCCTATGGATTTTAATATGGTTTTCATCAATAGATAGATTAATTCAAGAGAAAGGTTTTTAACCAGGATTTAATGCGGGCAAAACCGCGGCGCGTAACTAGTTAAGTATAAGTAAAGAAACAAACTTAAGCATTTATTAGTATAGCATTCATTGTCTGAACTTGGCACCATGTTTAACTTTTAATTTACTTATCATATTCAATCTAAGAATAAATAACTCGTATTCAATACCGCATTATTACTAAAACGTGCAACTAAACATAAAAACATGACATTTATACAGCAAGATTAGCCACGTCACGATTACTAAGAAAATTAAATAGGGAGTTATTATGATGCACTGATGACGTCACAGCCCGGCACCGAGTGGTACCGCCGGTTTACGTAACTCTGCGCTTTAACTATTTACTAATAGAGATTGTTTTTGTTTGCAGGTATGGTTTTACATACAAGAAACGGGATGTAGCTATTAGGTAAGAATTTTAGTTTCCACAGGCATGGGCCTACCTCCTGCTCTGGACATAATAAATGTTATTAAAAATATCTAAGAATAAACTAAATTATCGAGATATGTATTAAAAATATCTAAGAATAAACTAAATTATCGAGATATGTATATTTTGGATGTTCTTCAAATATACTTTAGGTAAGCCGATGTGATCATATATAGGGATTTGTCTTTAAAAAATATTTTGACACCTGATGCAATGGCATCAGGTGAGTAGGACCACAATCAAGTGCTTGTCTGTCAATAACATAAGCGACAAAGTAGTTTGTCACTGTTGTACCAACGTTGTACCAACTTTGTACCTACGTTGTACCAACGTTGTACCATATTGGTGACATTGTGAGTCAGTCGGACAGGCGGGTCTATTGATGGATTCCTCGCCTCATTAACTTATGGGACAAGATATAAACTGAAGCGGGCCCTACAAATAAAAAGTATATTTCTTTTTTAATTTTTGCGTTCTAGTCATCCCAGCAAAGTGTTAACGATCAATATTTTTGTATTTCTGGGCATGCTTACAGATTGCCCAGCTTCCAAGGCATAAAACTTTTTTTTACGTCTTACTAAGTAAAAAAAGATATTCTATTCTACAGCCGCATTGCCTGCAAGAGAGATGATGTCTTTGTTATAATGCGTAATGAGGTGAAAGAGATTAACCGCATCGTATAATGCAGGGACCGACGTCAGTATGCATAAAGCGGTATTTGTAATAGAATGGTATTTTTACTTCATTTGGGCATTTCATGGAAAGCGGTTAATATGGCACTATAATTTTTAGAAAATATTTAATATTATTATATTCGTAAAACTTATTATTAGCTCAGGCACATCTAGGCTGGTCTTATGCACGATGCACAAGTAAGCAAGTCGTTCTTCGTCGCAAGGCTATTATTATTTTTTGTTTATGCACAAGTGTGAAGGTAATTTTGCTCGTGACTTGTTGGCAGTATTGTCTGCGAGTCGCGCGGCCACATCGCATCCTTTCCCGATGATTAGACCCGCCCGCCATTATTTAAATATCACGCCGTCTCGTCGATAGTGATGGTGTCAAGTCAACGAATTGACAGACTTGTACCTACATCAACTCTGGGTAGTAAATTGGGTATTCCATAAAATCACAAGCCAACTAACATAGTGTTTTAATTTTGAGATAAGTACACGAGTATTATCCATTCATAAATATTAGATCTCAGAGTTAGTCTAATCACCGTACATAATGTACTGTGGTTAAGATTATATGTACTAAGGGCCAGTTTCACGGGTTTCTAACAGCGCTAATATGAAGAAATCTGACAGATTTTTGACAGCTTTTATATGGTGCAATAACTATCTAACACATTATCAGGAATCGGTAAAAATGGCCCTAAATCTATAAATGATTATTGTTGTGAGCTCGGAGCTTTACACGCACTCAAAAAATATTTTGAAATTATCGTGTTTGGCAATACCTCACTAGAATGCAAGAAAATAAAAAAAAGCTAGCTAAAGACTCCCATCTCGTGTGAGGAAATAGGTTAAAAAAAAAAAACCTCACTTTAAATTTTATTCTCTTTATTTTTCTGTGCTATAATACTAACTTGTCAGATGGCAGGCTCCTTGATACCCGTATTGCTTATTGTCATACTTAGGCTGAGTTGCACCATCTTACTTTAACTATAACAAATGTCAAAAATCTGTCAAAATGCATATAAAAACACCGGTTAATAGTTAAAGTTACGGTTAAAGTCAGATGGTGCAACTCAGCCTAAGTATTTTGTACAGAGTTAAGTATTGTATACCCACTGCCGTGTTCTATGTGAGGTGCGGACTAATCCTTAAATTCCCAGCATTATTAAGTAAACTTTATATTGCGAGTCCGCAGACGAACTTCTCGAGTTTATTATTCACAAAGTCGATGAACCATGATTAGCTGGTTGGAATTAATGGAAAATGTAAATAAGTCGTCTAGATAGACGACAACTCAGCCGTACCTAAATAATCTCTTGTCTGTTGAATTTATAAATCAGCTATTTTATTTTTACTTTTAATACTTTGTCAAAGATATTTTAATGCTTAGGGATCAAAATGCATGAATTCTATTTTGAAACTTGGCTACCGAAAATAACAATAACTTATTGAAATATTTTCTCACATCTTTTATTCTCAAACCGTACCTTATCTTTATTATCTTGGAAAATAAACTCAATGTTCAGTTATAGTTATTTAAAAAAATACTTATTAAGTTTAACTGCTATGTTGTATGTAGTTGTATGTAAAGAAATTATAAGAGCTCAGCTCATGAAATTTGATAAGAATTTTCCTACATATTTCTACATTGTATGACTACATAAACGCGAAATGTTTGTATGAAGAGTGTATGTATTATATTAGCATTCATCCGTCGGGCGAAGTGATTGACCCAAAACAATGTGACTATGGTATTTGCATAGGTGAGTTCGTTGACCCTGGATTCTTATGATGGAAGGGATTGGCGTGTGATCGAAAACTTAGATAGTGCCTGCTATGTATGGTATGGTTACTTGTTGTAGAAAGTTGCCTTCTTTGCCACAAATAAGATTGATACATTGAGATTGATGACAAAGATTACTGATATATGCATTGCGATACAAAGAAAAGGAGAAATGTAGTCAATGTACAAAAAAATCTTTCTATTGCTCAAGGTTATTTTATTAATAGACTACTCGAGGAAGGAATAATTTTCTGACGTTTTTTCGTTCGTGCGTAGATATATTTTGTACTTATCTCTATTTTTAACCGACTTCAAAAAAAAGGAGGAGGTTTCTCAATTCGACCGTATATTTTTTTTTTTTTTTTTTTATGTTTGTTCGCGGATAACTTCGTCGTTTATGAACCGATTTTGATTATTCTTTTTTTGTTCAAAAGGAGAGATCCCAAGTGTGGTACCATCGTAATTTTATCGAGGTCTGATAAGTATCTCCAGAGATATTGAGATAAACATATCAAAATTGGTACTGAAAATGATTAGCGCGGCATTGAAGTCGGTTCTTTTTTTTTAGTTTTTAAACGATATTATGTCAATACTTTTTGAATTGTATTATTTGAAGTCATGTGAAGTCATTTCTTTAGTTTTTGATAGTTTTTTTTAGTCTTAATTTATATTTTCAGTTTTGAATGATTGACTCCGTAATTTTCAATAACAGAAAAGATAATTGGTAATGCTTGTATGTCGGACGTTTGCAGCAAAATGGTTGGTTATAATGATGAAGGTAATATAACATGCGATACTCATGTTTTGTGAGAATTTAGTTCAGTTACATAAAACATAGATTATTCCAGTTTGCTACAGGAAGCTCATTTTCATCATTATATAAATTGCTTGAGCTGTATTACAGCACCATCATTGATTGCAAATATTTCAGCTCATCTGTTATATATAACATTGTTGTATATACTGCAAAAAACATAACATATACCTACTTAGTTTCTTAGGACATAATTCAATCGGTTTTGAGCCTTGTTGCGGTGTGATAAAGTTTATGTATGATAATCTTGAGCGAAGAAAATAGCTGTTTAATATTAGTTAGTGGTCGTAAAGTCCGGTTTATAGAGGAGCTCAGTATAACGCAGCCGAGGTCTGCGCTAAACGATTATTAAGTGGTCCTTAGGACGCTTGCCCATTGGATTCGGATATCCGCGGGTTGGGATGGCCAGATGATTGGGGAGTTTCAGGCATATGTCTTAAAACATAATGCGAACATCAGATACATGATCTGCAGATAAACATACGGTTAGCTGAAGATTATAAGATATTTAATATTCAAGTTCTTTAAAGTTTATGTCTTTAAAATTTTTAGTTAGACGCGAGAGACATGCGGTAGGCCTGAGTCCTGTTTGAGTAATTTTGATATCTCCCGTGAGTGTAAATCCGTTTTAAATTATTATATGATACAAGGTACGTATGGTGTCGTGCCAATGTCATCGTTGGTAGTTATGTGGTGGAATAGAGTTCTTTCTGATACCTGTTCCAAATACTTTAGAGTAATAATAAAAGCACATCGATATGTTGAGTTAGTAACGTAACATAACACATAGTTGAGATGCTACTATAATAATTATTGTCTCCAATCCAGTATCATTAGACGTACTGGTTTATTAGATAATAATATAAGCAAGTAAAACGTTACGAAACTTAATGACGCTCATGTATTAAAGACTATCCCATTTGAGAGCGTAATGAATGATTCATGCCCGTTTGCACTAAACTTAAGAATCGCCTTAGCTTGTCAAAATATCACAAAATAAAATAATCCGGCTACCAAAATCTCAAAATATAGATAAGTATAAGACCATTAGCCTATCTGCAAGATATATTTTGAGATTTTGATTCCCGATGTTGCTTTAATTGAGATATTTTTAAAACTTAGGCGATTCTAAAGTTTAGTGCAAACGGGCATCAGTCGTTAATGTCCTTGCCAATGTCAGTCTGATGTCCGTATGTTTTTTAGGGTTCCGTAGTCCTGATAGTTTTGTCATGTCCGTCTGTCTGTCTGTCTGTCTGTCTGTCTGTCCGAGGTTTTGCTAAGAGACCGTTAATACGCCCCCCCCCCCCTCTAAAAGCTAAACTACTGGCTTGAAAACTCTATAAAAAATCGTGATAATAGCGCATTTCATGAACTTTAAAGGAAAATTATAGCGGTTGAGATAACTTTATTCGTTTAGCAGTAATAGTCGTTGAACTTGGGTGTTGGATATATCCGTACCAAATACAAAATCTTTAGTATAAATCCTCATATTATCCTTCCATTATTATCCTTAGAATAAATCCTTTAAAGTGACAAAGATGGAGTACCTAGTTGCTTGTGTATAACGGGTAAAGACTTGCATTGAATAACAGGCTACTACGGAACCCTACACTGCGCGTGGCCCGACACGCACGTGGCCGGTTATTCTTTAAGTAGATGTGTTTGCGATGTGAGTGTCCGTCTATGCCTTCTGCAATACAATACAAGAATGTCCTAATTTGACAGCTGGGTCGAAGATCACATTACAAGACTAGCATCAGTCTCCACTCCACCCTCTTGCACAACACATTTAAGGGTTGAAATAAACTTATACGACTCACATTTGATCTCCTTGTGAATTTTATAGGCTTAGGTTTGATTTCCATTTGTAATTTCCATTTCAAAATGTTATACCATTTGCAAGAGCTCGAATGCCTAAAATAACGTAACTCATATAATATGTAGGTATCTTTATTTAATTCACCCACAACATCCATCCAGACGGATTGAATTTGAATTCACATTTGTGGAATTTAATCCCGCAGAAACATTTCAAGAGCAAAAATGTACCGCAGGCGAGTCGTAACACAATTTGGTGATTGTTTGTGCATATTCCCCAACGCTATAGTAATTGGCTTAGCATTTCTATTTGAATTACGTCCACGGTGGAGGAAAAAAGCACATTTAAATAATTTATATATGTTAATGTTTCTTGCTATTGTTTTTATGTTACGTGGTTAAATGTGCTTATGTTGTAAACATGTTTTATTTTAAAATGTTTCTTGTTTTACTTACTACACGAAGAATACTAGAATCTACACATACTTTATATGGGGAGGTTTGAAGGGGAGTTTAATGGAGATTCAGTCTAATATGGAACCAATTATTTATGTTTATTTTAAAGCCTTTCATATCTGAATCATTCTAGTAATTTCATAAGACGGGATTTTTTAAACACAAGCGCTACACACACTACGATCAAAATCGAGGTCTTCACTTATTTGTAAGTTTTGTAACAGGTTTTTCTAAGATAATCAAGTGTCAACATATTAAGGTTGTCTGGAAGAGATCGCGATTAGCGATAAGACCGCCCATTGTAACACATTATTCTAAAGATTACTATGTAACTTAGTTTTAAGAAGGTGTAGTGTAACAATAAAGAGTTTATCTATCAATCTATCTATATTAGAAAGACAAAGTTTAGGCTCTAAAGTACTCAATCTCTCGCTAAAACATGAAAAATGTTCCGAGCTTGGCAGGCAAGTAATATGCACATCAGACACCCCACAACAAACTAGCTGTACTTACTTGTCAGTTGGCAACCTTCCAGCGCCCCGGAGACATGCATTATACAAATGAACAAGTACAACCTTCTCTTACTATATTTTTGTATCGAAGTTCGTAAATTGACTGAAAGCTCACCATTTCTATACAAATGGCATGTGAATAAAGAAAGACAAGTGTCTATGAGTCTATGGGATTATGCACGCAATATCATCATCTCTATTATATGAAAAATTGAAGCAGATTTTATTGTGATATTTTATAAAAAAAATTAGAAAAAAAAACATGAATAAGTACCTACGCAGCTCATAAATGGAATACTCATCTTGTGACATTTACTACGCAGTACTATTAAATATTCTGTTCATTTACCAAGTAATGAAACGCCGGGGATTAAAGAAGACTACTAAGGACAGACACAGACTAAGGACAAGTCGGTTCTTCATTGTTTTATTTATTGCTAGTGATTAGTTATCATTCAAACATTCATTAGGTGAGAATTAAAAAAACGTTGACCTATCCCGTATTCCCGTATAAAATAGTTGTAAGGCTACAACACACCTCTGTTCATATTACATTGGCCTTAATAAATGTAAAATCAGAAAACATCGTGTGCTTTCCTACTACACATGTCATCCATTTTATTTTCCAAAACATGTCTATTCTAACTTGGAATCAATTAAACACAATCAAAACTCCATAGCTAAAAAAGAACTGTTACAACAGCCTACGGCTCAAAGGTATCATTTAATTAATCATATGTACTGTATACGCATAATCACCATATAATCCTCAGGTCATTACTGTCAGACTGGCTGTCTCACTGTCTCCCAGAGATTTCAATGGCAATTGTTTATCTGTCTCGCTTACACACGTACTCTAACGTATGCAGGAAAGAGAAAGATAGAGTGCAATGGTACTCAGCCGCGCGTGCGCTGCGAACCGTTAACTGTGCTTATAGTATGGTGCAAGTTAAAAGCATTATTAAACAAACTGATACCCAATTTAAATAAAATAAAAATGCACATTCTTGTCACACTTTTTAACAATAAAAATGTATATTTTTTTTTAGTTTTCAATTCATATCTTTCTGTCATAAAAAAAACCAACTTTAAATTTTTGCAATGTGTTAAAAATTTTTTAATGTATTTTATATTATAACTCTGTATTTTTAATTATTTTAATACGTATATGAACAATAATAAATTGCCAACGGGTAGTTTTGAGCCGTGAAGAATACCATTAATACCTGGTATTTCTGGATGGTTCCCTATTGTTTCGCATAACATTTTTTGTCATAATATACTTTAGCATACTGTTGTTTCTCCTAAGTATATTAAGGCATACATTAATTTCGCATAAAGTAATTAGGCATATTTTTCTTGACATAATTACTGTTAGCATAAGATTTGTGGCATAATATTCTAAAAAATAATATTACAAACGCTTAACTATAATTCAGCATAATTGTTTTGGCATAATTTTTATTTGTCATATTATTATAGCATAATTATTAAATAGTACTTTTTAAAATTTTTATCTCTTCACGACTAATCTAGCTAGTACACCGATTTAGTTTAAATATTGCTCTGGTATACCTAATATAATGGAATGGGACATATAATACTTTTTAACGCAGACAAAGATTACGAGGCTCAACTTGTAAAATTACGAAAAAATATCATGAAATTAATAAAAAAGCTTGTTGGATGTGTTAAGCACGTCAAAATGCGCGTAATAAGTGTAAATATTGACTTATAACTATCTATCCAAATTACGAACATAATAATGAGCTGATATCTAATCAAATGTAGAACCAAAACCGTGAGATAGATGCACTTCGAAAAAGGTATGTTATGTTAATTTTATGTTTGCGTTGGGTCAGTTTCAGTTCTAAAATAAAAATAATTGCGGCGTAGGGGTGGCCCCAGGGGCCACCCCCGCCGAACTTGAACCTACTGTCACAGTCTAGTACAAAAAATGTTGGTATTAATAACTTTATATTACTTTATTGAATACATTTAATTGGGTACGGACTTGAAGGTCACATATTAATAAATATTAATTTAAAAACTTGAAACCACGAAATTTTTTTGAGCCAAACAACTCTCTACTAAACATGACACGTAGTCTTACCTTAATTCTGACTTAGGAAGTGTTAAATATTTTTTTATTTACTCTTATAATACTATAGTCGTTTCTTTAGAAATTAATACATGTGTAATTAAGTAAACATTGTTTATTTAAATTGCAATAATTCAGCATAAAATATATGTATATATTCAATTATGACTTCATTTATTATGTCTAAAACTATTAGGCCAATTAAAAATATGCCCTATAACTTTATGCGAATCAAAATTAGGCCGAAACAGTGTAGTCTTAATGAAAGTTATGCTTGTTTATACAATATGCCAAAAGAAATTATGCGATAGTACTATTATGCCATTTAAAATTATGCGTAACCCGTTATGCCTAAGTGAATCAGGAATAAAAAATTATGCGGAACAAAGGGATCCCTTTCTGGATATTTACAAGTATTTTATCTGCTTGTCTCTGTTCGTCTCATTGTAATCGTTTCGTCTCATTCCAAAAAAACACCAATATTATAACTGCAACTGTCAATTTGTTTATTTGTTTGTTTGTGACCTTTTCACGGTCAAACGGCTAATAGAGTCGATGATATGACATTGGATACTTAATAATGCGGGTGAAGCCGCGGGGCGCATCTAGTAAAATATAAATGTCAAAATGGCGAAAGACAGTGTGTTTGTTAACTTTTCTTAACCCAAAGGCTCGACTAATTTGACAAACATTTATTCCAACTTAACAGATAGACAAAAGAGATTTGAGTCTATGATACTTTTTAACGCGAACAAAACCGTACTGCTGGCTAGTCTTCCATAGCTTGTCCACGAAGTAAAATTCTGAGTCCCGTTACTACGTCGCCTCGGCCCGTGATTCGGATTTTGTTTTATTTGTCGGCAAACGGGTCAATTTCGTGGTCCCGATGCTCAAAGTGGGTTAGCAGTTGTAGGTACGGATTGTGCTTGTTTACGGCTTTTTGGAAAGTGACAAAGGGCAAACATTTCCGACTCTTGTAGGTGTGTGTGTGTGTGTGTGTGTGTGTGTGTGTGTGTGTGTGTGAAGATTGATTGATCATTGGTCATTGAGGTCAAATGATACGTGTATATTGAGTTCTTTAAGGTTAGGTTAGGTTAGGTTAGGTTATATTTATACACGAATCTAAGGATTTCGTTTGTGTATTGAATTGCATTAGAAACCGATACATTATTTCGATACCTAGCTAGCTTTAATGTGACAGTCTTGTTTATATCTTATAGGCTATCGTTTGACCACAATCTCGCCTGGTGGTAAGCGATGATTTGATCGAAGATAGTGAAAGCGCTATCCTAAGAATGGTCGCACTCTCAAGGGCTGTATGCTGTCGCAACACCGTAAGTTTATTACCGTAGTTTATGGTGGCAGATTTTTTCCTTGATGGCGGTAAGCTAATTTTTGGTAACAAGTCAGGCGGATCAACGAATAAATGCTCCTAATCCATGTGAACGATCTCCCATGAATGTACATAAAAATATCTATCGGTACACGACCAGGGTTTGAACCAGCAACCTCCCGGCTAGAAGTCAAGCTATGTATCCTTCACGGCAACGGGCCGTCTAAAATATTCTCCAGTATAAAATGTTGATACATTTCAAAACAAAATCATTCAAACAGTTTGGCTACTTTACTCATTTACGAGATGTTGTCTCGAAATTCCTAAACATACAATTTATAAATATTTTAGGTATTATGGTCCCTCAGTCAGAGGTGCCGTTCTGAAACCGGTTATTTTATTTGTTAAAATGTCACATTTGCGACGATCCAGGTCGATGACCTATTCAGATAGGAACGATGCGGACACGGAGATTATTCTAGAAAGATGTGAAATATAACTTCCTTTCGACTTAATTATGGTTAGCGGTTAAGGTCTTATGCGTTTGTCACTATTAAAATAATGTATTCATCCACACGAGCCTTTTAGTACGAACTTTAGTATCAATTTTATCGTGCATACTAAGACGAGATGCTGGTCGCTCGCCTAATGGTAAATAATACCTATAATTATCAATAATACCTATAGTAAACACAAGAGCGTACTAAAAGTTGCTCTAAATACACACCAGGCAACATCTTTTATTTTGGTAAACCAAAAAACCTAACTAGCATATAACAAATTAACTACTTGTGTAACAATTTACAAATACTCACCAAATCATACAAAAATCGCAGGTCAGCAGTACCTATACCTCTTTGTCAAAGTATTTTAGTTGCTAATTCAAATTTTCAAGCCTACCTTAAATAATGGCCTAGTTTTTCTAGACTTTCTTTAATGCTAACGGTTAACTTTAGTCTGGCTTTTACGGCAGGTTCACTACTATTTTTGATGTTTTAAAAACAAGTTTTTGGTAAAATGAGTTTAACTTTCTATTTCAACCGAAATGCTTCTCAGTTTATTTTTAGCTAAGAAGTTTTTATTATTTTTTGTATGATTATTTTATTATAAGTTACTTGACACTTGAATTTATTAATTTTAAATGGTTATTTTTTATACCTGCCGCTTTTAGTAACTAGAGCTTCTCCTTTTTTACTTTCTTCAACCATTATATTAAAAAATAAAATGAAATACGTATTAACTGCATTTATAAAGACATGTATCGCTCGTGACAACGTGTCTGTAAATAATGCTAATATTTGTGAACAAAATTTCGGTTCTTTACAATTTTGGATAAGATTTAATTGACATTTCGCGTGAATTGCAATTCATACAAACATTAATGACTAGCAGCCCGCCCCGGGTAGAACAAATATGCCTATAAAATTTGCATCAGTTTGTTGCATCGAATATAAAATATGAACATATTTAACAATCATCGTCATATTTCAACCAATTTACACAAAACCTTAACGAATTATGCACCTAAACCTTCCTTATAAACACTTTGGCTATTGGTGAAAACCGCAGGATAATCCGTTCAGTAGCTATTGAGATTATTGCGAACAGACAGACAGACGCAGTGATGGACTTTGTTTTATAATACTTACGTAGTGATATTGGACGGCCCTTTGGCGTAAAGGATAGTTACCCTGATTCTGATCCGACGGTCGTTAGTTCTAATCCTAGCTATATACCTACCAATTAAAGTTTTATGTGCATTCATGAATCATGAGTTTTCGTACAGTGGAAGTGGGATCATTAAATCTACCAAAAAGTAGCTTACCACCAAGGAGAACATCTGCCGCCTTAACCTTACGGCGTTCCCCGACGCAAAAAGTAGAGGTAATAGACACTTAACGTGTGTATCTGTGTGTCTGTCTGTAGCATCTTAGCACCTAACCGGATGAACCGATTTTGTTTTTATTATTGATAGTTGTTTTTGTTTGATAGATGTCTTCATCGAGAGTGTTCTTAGCTTTGATTCATGAAAATTCGTTCAATCGTTATAAAACTATGAGCTTTTTTCTAGTTAATTGCGCTATGAAATCAACTTTCATAGGTCTGATCAATTCAAAAATCTTCTTCTTCAACGATATTGTAAGAACATGGAACATTGACCTGATGCTGGGACATCTCCTGGACTCTGCAGAATACTCAAATCCTCACCAACTTACAGCTCAGATTTTAAATGTCGTGTTTAGAGTCATTGGAATGCTTTTAATGAAAAGATTATACATAGATCAGTCGGGGTGGTTTAAAATATTATATTATTATATATATAGATGAATATTATTTTATACCATAGATCATATTATTATACTATATTGACTTCCAGTAGTTTTTGAGCCAAATCATTACAAACATACAAATATACAAAAATACAAATGTTCTCTCTTTATAATATTAGTATAGATTAGGCAAATAATACAGTTTTTAATAACTTTTATACTATTTTTAGAAATACACATTTCCTTCCACACATACATTCTGTTTACCATATCTTAAAGTGATTATTTTCAAGAAGCCTTTGCATGCCATAATATAGCAGGCAGAAGAAAACAAATGAGTATTTGAGTATATTTTACAAAACTATTAAATCGAAATGCTCGAGTTGCAATAAAATTAAAGCATAGTAAAATAACCTAAGTACCCATTTAAAACAATAGTCTTAGCAGAGGTTCACTTAAACACGCTTACCTACGCTACACCATTAATATAATACATTATCCACGACGTCAGAACAATACAACATTACCAAACATTGCTAATAAGTCTGGAAACTTGGGCATAGTGACGTCATTGTATAAGATAATGGATTTAGGAACATGATCATGTTAAGCTTACAGGTATACAACGTCTGACGGTTATTAATATTATAGACATTAGCCATTCAGCCTGCTATACTATTTGATTGAGATGATCAAATATCAGTATATTGGTAGAGATCTTCTACGATAACATGGCCCGCCCCTCCAAATTACTGTTTTAATGTGTGTAGTCACATCCTTACGGAAGAGTGTTTATGTAGTTGTAATTATGTTGTACTACGTTATAAGAGTAGGCACTTCCCTACATTGTTGATACCCGAATTATGAACGTACTTTGTAGCCAACCTAACATAACGGAAGGTATTGCTTATACATTTCATAGAAACTTTTTTTGCAGTGTTGGTTGGTACAAAGGACGTTCATAATTAGGAGTTATTTAATTATGTATGCAATGTCGCGACCCAGCAGTACCAGTACGCACACATGCGTGGTAGTGCGTTATAAATACTTTCACAAATACTTTCAAACGTTTTTAGGGTTCCGAACCCAAAGGGTACCAACGGAACCCTATTACTGAGACTCAGCTGTCCGTCTGTCTGTCTGTCTGTCTGTCTGTCTGTCTGTCTGTCCGTCTGTCACCAAGCTGTATCTCATGAACCGTGATAGTTAGACGGTTGAAATTTTCACAGATGATGTATTTCTGTTCCCGCTATAACAACAAATACTAAGAACAGAACAAAGTTAAAAATTAAAGAAAAGTTTAAAAAAAAGTTTTTTACGATAGCGCAGCGCCACCTATCTAGCATCAAAGTTGGCACGCTATTACGCTATTATACGTCTTTACCTTAATCTGAATATCGGAAGCGGCTCCAACGATTGAATAAAATTTAGTATACCTACATGGGATTTCGGGGGCGATAAATCGATCTAGCTAGGAGTCATTTTCAGAAAATGTTGTTTTATTCTTGTTTTCAATAATCAACTTTATTGATAATCAACTTAAAATATGACTCTTCCCGACATCTATTGGCGAGTAGAAGTACTGTTTCAGTAAAGCAGTTACTTGCTCTCAAAAAAATAGTATTATTATTCGTCAATAGATGTCGGGAAGAGTCATATTTGTCTGTTTAAGTGGCAAAAAATACCGAGCAAAGCTTGGTCAACCAGATATTTAATAATATTAATTACTACAATTACTATTTAAAAGTGTAATTGGTATGGCGCCAACAGTCTTCAATAAAATTCCTAAATCTTTAAAGGACATGGACAATATTATGTTTAAAAATAGGCTAAAACAATTTTTAATTCAGAAATGTTATTATGGTATTGACGAATTTTTAAGTGACAAATTATAATCATTATTATTATTTTCATGACATTGTGCTGTATCCTTTTAATTTTATAATTCAATTTATTTTATAAGAATGACCAGTGTAATATGTATTTAAATTTGGATTATATGTAGTGAGTAAAGCAGCGCCATCTGCAAAGTTTGCACGCCTGTTAAGGCAAAACATGAAAACATGACGATCGTTTGAATATTTTGTCACAAATTTTTGTTATACGCATGTTTTACGCAAATAAAATATCTTAATCTTTATCTTATTATTACTATATAATACTATTCTATTACTACTATATAATACTATTCTACCTTTGTGTTAACGTTTACTTAGTTGGTGTTAGAAGTTCGTTAGAAATTCGATAGATGGCGTTCGGAACCCTCCGTGTGCGGGACAAAAGTCTGACTCGCACTTGGCCAGTTTTATTTAATTTTGGAGGGGCGGGTCATGTTATAGTAGAAGATCTATATTTAGTATCACATTTGCCTGTTTATTACTTAGTGACTGATTTACACAAATTAATTCAAATTTAAGGATTAAACCCGTGTCTATCCGATGTTAGGCGAATCGTAATCATCTTTTATAAAAAGCTGAATCGCTTGCTTTTGACATTAATATCACCTGAAAAAAGACTAACGATAAACGAGCTGGCTGCTTACGGATTTAAGTCTGATTCCTGATTACATTGATTCAATCAGTTCTAATTTTTTTAAGTCAATAAATATAACAGTGTTAAGTGAAAGTCGACTGCACACGTCTGACGTATTTCTGACGAGCTGTAGGACAACTTCACTAAGTAAAACTCACACAACGTTAGCCGACGAATGAGTTGGTGGGATAGGCTCAGAACTTCTCCTTGAAGAAGTGGCAATCAATTCAGCTATCGAATCGACCGTGATAAATAAAAAGTGCAGGAAGGCATTTGCCGAAAAGAGGGACGAAAAAGGCTCACAGAAAAACTAAACACAAAAATAATAATTTGCTTGATGTCGCAAGCTCACATATATCTTGGCGCCTGTGCACAATACGTTTTGAAGCGCGTTTTTGACGTTTTGGTGCATTTTTGCATCCTCCGCGCGGTATCAAAGCGTATTAGCACATAAAATTACACCGTGACATTACACCGAGGGGCTTGCGTTTGAGCGTCCCGATTGCGCTCAACGCGCGTCGTCAGTGCATTTCGTTTCATAGTGGAGATAAAATACGTGCCTAATATGAACATATTCTAACACCATAACATAATGGGCTTAGTTGAATTCAAGCCATTACCTCCCGCGCTAGTTATATTATAACATGCTAATTGCTCGTCGAAACGATAACTTAATCATCCGAATGTTCTCCTGAGTTGAAGCTTTCGTGCAAATGTTATTAGCAGATGAGTGATTGATGTGCTTCGCTGAATTTGTATTAACTGTGCATATGAAGGCTTTAATTAAATTAATAATAAGTTGATCAAATAATTGCATACAATATTTATATGAATGGCTATCAAAGAAATATACACACTCGTCCTTGCTAAATGGGTTGGATTTAGAATCGTTTGGCACGAAAAAGGGGGGGTGGACGGGAGAGGGGAGGGTCCCCTTTCCCTTCCCCACCACTCTCATTACTAGGTAATGCATAGTTTTTGAATTATTTCGTGCTATAAATTATTCTTAATTATTACAAAGTGAGGTTATTATTTTACAAAAAAAACATAATTCAAAAACTATGCATTACCTTGTAATGGTAGTGGTGGGGAAGGGAAGGGGATCCTTCCCCTCCTCCCTCCACCCATCCACACCCCTTTTTCGTGCCAAACGATTCTAAATTTCAACCTGCTAAATTACTTGTAAAAATTGCTTTCAGCATTAAGCCTTTCTTTTGTACTTATTATTGTTACAAACAAACATACAATGACTAACAATTTTAGGTAATTCATTGACCGGTGACTAAAAATATTAGTACAAATTAGTATTTAATTGATTAAATTGGTATTTATTACATTTTAAATAATTTCATTACACCATACCGGTTTTTACCGCATATTTCTTATTTCATGGTTCAAATGCTATTTTCGGTTATTCAGTCTCAAAACTTTAATTAATTCATTAATTCATATTGCGTTCAATATTTTTTGTTGATAAACTCTAGGTACCTATATTGTACCTATTGCTTAATAATATTCCAATAGGTATGTCATGTACATACACCTCATAGAGTGAGCCTGCCCGTCGACACTTGAAATCCAATCTGTAAACCTCTTTTCAAGAAACTAAACATATTGCCTTTGCCTTGCCTCTACATATTTGAGATATGTCAATTTGTTCATCGAAATCGCTCCTATTTGAACTTCACAATGACGTGGCTATCAGAAAAAACAATCGTAAGAAATTTAAACTAAATGTACCTCACCAAAGAATTAAATTGTATAGCAATACTGTGTATTGTATGGCAATACATATTTATAATAAGTTACCTGATCTATTTAAGGAATTAACTGATAGCAGATTCAAAACTAAGGCTGAGTTGCACCATCTTACTTTAACTATAGCAAATGTCAAAAATCTGTCAAAATCCATACAAAAACACCGGTTAATAGTTAAAGTTACGGTTAAAGTCAGATGGTGCAACTCAGCCTTAGTTATTTAAATTTCTTATTGACAAATGTTTCTATTCTGTAAATGAATTTATGGATGAGAATATAAATAATTATTTTTCTAATTAATCTAACTAACTTTACATCTCTATTTATTTAATTTAAATTAATTTGACGTATATTTTCTTTTCTTTGAAATGTTATCCCTAATTTTGACATCCAAATTTCATTAAACAGAATTCTGACATATATTCTATCCTTTTGACAAACAACAATCAATTGACATTTGACATTCGTTAGTTATCTATACTAATATTATAAAGAGAGAACATTTGTATTTTTGTATGTTTGTAATGAGTAAGCTCAAAAACTACTGAACCGATTTAAAAAATTCTTTCACTAATACATAGAATGGACTTCCGGAATGAAAATAGGCTATATATTATCCCGTTTAAATCAAAGGTACATTCGTGGAGACCTAATTTGCAACCTAAGTCGGCAAATAAACGGTCGAAAAAACACGTTTCTTACGAACGCTGCTTAATTGAAAATAGATAGAAGAATATTTTCTATGCAAGAGTTGTACAACTTAATAAGACCTACAAAAATTTTAATCTTAAAATTTTTGTTAAAAAATATTACATAACTTCCAAGGCTATTTTCAAGTATATAGTATTAATCCTTATCGAAATAATTACGTTAATTAGCTTGGCCACATATTATAGATTAAAATTGTCCCTTACAGTATATAATTCAAATGAAAACTCTAGAAGATATCACGAATTTCACAAACACGCATCGCAAAATTAATAAAATATTTGCAGTGAAACCACAGATTAGGTCATAGTTACTTCGAAAATATTATTATAAGCTTAGCGATGCTGTAGATCCCCACCGATCACAATCAATTTGAAGTCAATATAGTATAATAATATGATCTATTGTACAAAATAATATTCATCTATATATATAATAATATAATATAATATTTTAAACCACCCCGACTGATCTATGTATAATAGCTTTTTCCAATTACTCTAAACACGACATTTAAAATCTGAGCTGTAAGTTGGTGAGGATTTGAGTATTCTGTACAGTCCAGGAGGCTTCCATGTTCTTACAATATCGTTGAAGAAGAAGATTTTCGAATTGATCAGACCTATGAAAGTTGATTTCATAGCGCAATTAACTAGAAAAAAACTCATAATTTTATAACGATTGAACGAATTTTCATGAATCAAAGCTAAGAAAACTCTCGATGAAGACATCTATCAAACAAAAAAAAAACTATCAATAATAAAAACAAAATCATCCGGTTAGGTGCTAAGATGCTACAGACAGACACACAGATACACACGTTAAACGTATATTACCCCTACATTTTGCGTCGGGGAACGCCGTAAGGTTACGGCGGCAGATGTACTCCTTGGTGGTAAGCTTCTTTTTGGTAGATTTAATGATTCCACTACCACTGTACGAAAACTCATGATTCATGAATGCACATAAAACTTTCATTGGTAGGTATATAGCTAGGATTAGAACCAACGACCGTCGGGTCAGAATCAGGGTAACTATCCTTTACGCCAAAGGGCCGTCCAATATCAATACGTAAGTATTATAAAACAAAGTTCATCACTGCGTCTGTCTGTCTGTTCGCAATAATCTCAATAGCTACTGAACGGATTATCATGCGGTTTGCGGTTTCACAAATAGCCAGAGTGTTTATGAGGAAGGTTTAGGTGCATAATTCGTTAAGGTTTTGTGTAAATTGGATGAAATATGACGATGGTTGTTAAATATGTTCATATTTTATATTCGATGCAACAAACTGATGCAAATTTTGTAGGCATATATGTTCTACCCATGCGAAGACAGGGCGGGCTGCTAGTATGTAATAATAATAATGTTCATAATAATATAAATGTATCAGTGCTGTGTATGCGTGTAAGAGTAATGTAATGTAATCTTGTTCTGGAATTGTTTAATTAATTTAACACCGGCAACGGTAGAATATGTTGGCTAAAAGAATATTAAGACCTATTTGTACCATTTTCTGGCAAATAAATAATTTTGATTTGATTTTGATTTTGAATCAACGATTACTAAATGCCACATACTCGTACATCTCGAAACACGGATTCTACACAAATTCATCATCTTTGTGCCAACTCTGCATCTTAGTCACAGTATACTGTATATTACATCACAATTCAGTAAGTTATCTTCATAAAAACGTATATAATAAAAGTAATAGTAGTAAACGTTTTAAATAATTACAAGTAATAAAGCGGCATAAAATATAATGTAACTATAATTACAATTAATTATTACAAAATTACTAAATGAAATCGGAGAGCATTCTCTCAGTAATATCCTCTGTAAGAGCATTACTGGTTTATTACCGGAATACCGAGCATTACCGGTATAGTGGGCGCACGCACTAATCGGCGACCATTCACGCCCACTTAACGGTTAATCGGATTGCATTGATTACGGTCGGTATGTACCAAAGAGAGGCGGGTGCAGCTCTGTCTTTACAATTGTCAAGTGAATATTGCAACTACAATGGACCAAAGCGTGACCACTGGCTACTATTTAAGCAATGCTTACTAAACATTATTGAGAGGCCTGGTGGCGCATTGAGAGAAAGATCGGCTTTGACGCCAGAAGTAGTTAGTTCAGGAACCCCCGGCTTAGTAAGCTGGCAGGATACAGGTTTGGCAAGCTAGTACCAATCTAGCAACGGCCCAGCATGGTGGTAGGACAGTGTCAAGTGTCCGCCTGTCCAGTTTCCACCCTCAAGTTGTAAAATCTGTTGCAAAACATGTAATGTGTTCCGGCAGCTGTCCTTGAGAGCCAGTTCCAATTCTAGGCCTAACGTGCTACCGTCCTCGACCGCATTATCTCTTATTAACAGGTGAGGTAGTGGTCCAATCAAGGAGGTGCCAGCATGAAGGAGAAATTCTGCCGCCAGAATCTTACGGTGCTCCGGTAGCACTTAGCCCTTCAGAGTCAGAGTATTCTAGACCTTGGGTAGTCACTATATATATCTAAAAAAATGCATGAGATCCTGCATCGTGCTAACGATATTTGCCGCGATGGTAGAATCAGGAAGCAAATCATGTGCGCTTGCTTCGTCATCATAAATCAAATTTTTTTTTTCTCTACCTATGTACATAATATTTCGCATTTTTAATATTAGTAATATTTATATAAAGGTACGGACACACCGCAGCGTCCTGCGTGCGCGATCTAGGCGGCGATCAGATAGCGCAGTAGTATTTATACCGACTGGTTCACACCAAACGCGATCAGAAAACAATTGAAAAGTACTGAGAACGCGCCCTCAGATCGCAAGACGCCGCGGTGTGGCCGTATCTTAACTCGGCTCAGAAATTGATGATTTCTGAAAAAAAATCCGATCATCAACGCTAATGCGAACTTTTTTGTTTCAGGTATGAGTCTCTCGATAATCAATGATAGAAGCCATCGAAACTAAACGTCGATAGATAGTTTCCAGGTAATAATCCACTAAACAATGCGCTAAATTGCTGCAATTCCACATATCGGACGATAAAACCAGGTCCAAAGTACCCGTGGTTCTCGTAACGACCACAATTTTACCGGTAAATTCCGCTTTTTGAAATACGGAACAATACCGGTATGATGCACCCGAGGTTTCAACATTGTTCCTTGTTGAAAGTGAAACTTTTGGCGCTCGCGTTTTGTTGTGAAATGTGAATATTCTGGTGTTAAAAAGCCGTTGAAATTGTAAATATCAGGTTCCACTGTGTAGTATGCGCGATACTCAAATATTTATTTATATTCCACATTATTGTATAATTCAAAATAGGAGTTTTATTTAAACAACTTAAAAATAATTACCTAATGACAATATCAAAATTATATAAACTACAATAATAATACCTATACTACAAATAAAAGACAGAACCTAGGTCGCTACCTGCCGGTAATGTTCCCAAAAAGCTTGCGACGTTACCTCGTTGTATAGCTAGGCTAATACGTTGGCCGAGGTAAGCGCCAGCTCTTTGGTCACGGGCATAGAATAAAGACAACATCCTTCATCTATGGTCACGGGTGATGTCAATTAGGCATCTGGACAACTCCTTAACAAAACTTCGGGCATCTCGACCCCATGGGCCCATTGTTTCGACCGCAAACGGAAGAAATATGTATCCATCACCAATGGTAGCATATTTCCTCCGTTTGAGGTTTTCTGCAGCATCCGCTGCCGCGCCCGCTGACCGTGAGGTCCCACATATGTGGGACGCCGCTAATGTGTCACACATGTGGCGTCCCACATCAATGGTCTTCCTCCACATTATTTGTACGAGATACCTATAAATTGATATCTATTTGATTGTGACCTTACCAGGTTCATAGTGTTAATGTAACGCTTCCCAACCGATTGTAAAATGGATCATAAGTTACTATCAATAATTTCTTTCTTTTTATTTTGAAGAGATAATCGTATCATCTTACTATTTTTAAATGATTGGTTGCTTTTATAATTTTATTAAACTAGTTTCTCTCTCTCTTTCATCTCACAACACAGGGTTTTCTCTAAGGTGAGATTCATAGCTCCATAATGTACCATTTCAAACTCTATTTTGATTGCGCTAAGTACAAATAAACTATTGCCAGTGGCTCAGTGGACCGTAGACCTTGCAAATCTGTTTTTGCATAGCTTAAAACTGAATGGCTAATATAGGTTTTGTTACGTTTTAAACCCCCTATATCTTTGACATTTAAACAACTGTACAAAAACTGAATCAACAAAAAATAATTGAAATAAAATTTAAATCGAACCAAGCTCATGAAATTCCACGAGAATCGGTTGAGAAATGCGACCAAGAGGAGAACATCCGAACATCCGGATATGTCCGGATTTGGCACGATACGAAAGCATTTTTGTCCAAGCTCAAAAGGAAACGTTTCGCTCTCGCTCGATCAATTATTATGAAAATACCAAATTAAAATTACAGATTTATGCTAAACTAAAAATGAACTGTGAACCAACCCGCTACGCCAAATAAAATTTCGTTGACATTCATGGATTGAGCACAATTTTAGTATGAATTAATACAGATTTAAATGTACGAATTATCCACCTAGTTAGCAGGCACTGAACAGATATTACCTACCTGAATTTAAAACGAAAGACCTGAAAATACAGTACTAACTATTAATTTAGTCTTAATTATGCCGCAAGATGGCGGAGGTAATTGAAGACATTAACATATAACACTGTATGGAAAAATTATAGTGGCGTGTCTGGAATAAATTACATAGAGCGAGAAGACTGGGCCGCAATTTGTCTATTAACGGTAAGAAATGTGCAAGTGCATGGAAACTAATGAATGATTCTTATATAAATGGCTACTGATGAGGTTGAACGATGAATCATATTATGTTGACACGTTCAAAAATGAACGAGTTTACCTGAGACCCGAGAAACAAGGTAAGTAATGGAGTTTTGAATCATTGTGTATTTGATATTATATGTATGTTTTAATAATTTCTTTGTTATGCTTTGCAGCTTAAACGAAACTGATATTATGTATCAATTGATTCGAATGATTCATGGAACAAATCTAGAGTATAGTATATTTAGTAGTATACATAGTATTATAGTAACTGTTTTGCTTAAACTTACAACTTAACTGGTTATTGTGATCTGTTTTGCTTAGCAACCATCCTTCGTGGTATGGTTAGCATCTTTTCTGAAAATGGTCTATTCAAATTTTATTTTTATTTGCAGGCATTTTATATAACACTAGCTGTGCCCCGCGGTTTTACCTGCGTAGATATCGTTCCCGTGGGAATATCGGGATAAAAAGTATCCTATGTGTTATTCCAGGGTCTAGGCTATCTACATACTAAATTTCAACTCAATCGGTTCAGTAGTTTTTGCGTGAAAGAGTAACAAACATACATCCATACATTCTTACAAGCTTTCGCGTTTATAATATTATAGTAGGATTTATAACGATATATTTTTATTTCGAAGCTTCGTGTCGATATTATTTATTTAGTAAATTTAATGTAGGGATAATGTAGGTAATTATAATATTATATAGTAAAGCAGTGTAATGATAATATTGATGTAACATATAGCACTGACTATTCAAGGGCAAAACCAAAATAAATACCAATTTAAACATTTTCCACAACGACAGACATATTTTTTTAAAACCTTTCAGTAGGTTGACAAAGGGTGCGTTGATTTATAATTCAGTACAAAAACCCGGAAACTTTCACCCTAATCCAGCCATTTTATTAACACGATCCGGATAACTTCCTCTCCATAAACATCAGCACACACGGACAATAGATCGCACTGTCCACCGTAAATACACAGTATACCGGTACTAAATACCGGTGCAACTGGTATATGCCAGATCCGGTTCACGGACGAACATAGGGCGTGGCTATTTAAGTATCGGTAATACCGGGTATAAGCGGTATGGTATGTTCCTGTAGGATGACAATCGGATTTATGTCAATTTAAATAAAGAACAATTCAGTAGGTAATGTGTTGCTTTGGAAAAGCGATTCGTCACTACGTTCGTTTTAGATAAGTATTATAATAAGTCAAATAATATGCAGGAATCTAGCTAACTACAGCCTTACTCCAAATAACCGCATAATATACGCTGCATTATTTAATTATAACGTTTTGTATGAATAATTTTGTCTGTTGTAAGCCTATATATCGCAGTAATGGCTACATAAATTCTCCTGCGAATACCTAGTACGCGTTACGAGTATATTAGTGGTTGCGTTTATCGTAATGGCTTAGGAGTCGGTACATAAATACGCGGCAAATACCGACTTGGTATATTACCATAGATAGTTAGTCACCGTGATACGTGTCGGGGGAGTGTCCATAAGTTAAAGGAGTGGATAGATCTATGTATGTTTCTTTGGTCGTGAAGTCACAATTTTGAATATGTGGTGGAGATTTTATTAATTGACCGTCAGAGTTCACTTATCAAGTTAGGGGGTTAAACTATCCTTAGTCTTGTACTATTTATTATTCTGTGCCTTAGTTGAAGTCATCTGTTTAATTATAATAAACTGCATCATTATTTATTTCTCAATTATCATTTAAACTATAATTCGTTTAGTTTGGCCATAACAGCGTGAACGAATAATAAATATACTCACTCACACTCTAATAAAAGTGTAAATAAGTGTCATTTTCAACCTTGTTATTATTTGCTACACAACAAAAGTTCGGCAAAACTTTTTCTGAAAAAGATGTAACAAAAGCGATTGCTCGAAATGTGATACGGTTTATAAAATGTGACACGGTGTCCTATAACTTTGACATTTGTGTCATGCAAACGCGACCTCAGCAACATCTGTACTGGCAATAAAATATCATGTCTCGGCTTTGCTATATCACCTTTTAAAGGGCTTACCCACTACACCAGATCCGATAAAAGATTCATGAAAATACTTTATATATTTTAAGTGTGAGTTTTATGAAATGTTTTCTTTAAGAATAAATTAAACGAAGCCGTAAGTTTCGAGAACTTTATTGCGTCTCATGGCTAAGAGTCGCCAATTTATTTTTAATAAAAATAATAATAGCTTACCAGCTGCTTCCTGCTCAAAAAAATATCTGAAAGCTTTAAGGTACAAATTTTATTGAGGGAAAAGTGTAAAAAGTGCGAAGGTTTTTTCTGAAACTGTATGCATTCATTGGTTGATTATGTTTATTTAGGTTAGTCGGTGTCTAATCGAAATGTCAAAGTACTAAGTACTAGTCCAATATCACAACAAAACTGATTTTTCGGTGGAGCAAGCACGATTATCTATCATCAAAGTGTGTTTAAGTAAACGTCATAATTTTTACAAAATTGATTGATCAGCCCCTACCAGGCGTCAATGAAAATAATTTTATTTTCATTTCCAACGATTTGCTCACGTTTACTATCCTCCTATTGGTCTGAGTGGCAATGTATCATTGATCACGTTTTGATCAATATTGTGACATGTTGTGGGAAAGACACATTTACCTATTGCTTTATCTATTTCGGTCTCTCATCTCATCTCATATAGTTTTTAACATTTATTATTGGAGTATAATTTTTTTATATATCTATTGTTTTCTTTATCATGTAATAAAAAAATATGTTTTAAATCTTTATTATTCATTTTGTATTTTTTTTTATTATTATTTATTTATTATTATATATTTACATTTATTAAATGTTAATTAGTTAATTATTTAATGTGGCGACTACTAGACAAAAAAATAAAAAAAATAAAGGGGGTGCTGCTGAAAATCAGCGCACTGCTGCAGGAAGTGCAGTAGCGCACAATGCTGAGCATGCGCCCTATTCATAGTCAACCACTTCATAACTATTATTATTATTTTTAGTTTTACGATATTTTTCTTTCTTGTACTGGCTATGAATAAATGTTTTTCTTTCTTCTTTCTTTCTTTCTTTCTTTCTTTCTTTCTTTCTTACTATACGATAGTAACTCGCGCTAGCCCTTTACAGATCGTAAAAGTTGACTGTTGTGTGTTTTGATTGAGGTATAATCGGGAGCAGTGGGTGGGCAAGCTAGATCTTCGTTTCGCGAGTTACTGGGGTGGGTGAAGCGATTTTCCACGTGGACCGTTCGAACGTTCTGTTTGCGTTCGCAGATACATTTATATTGTGTTTGGATGTTTCGTTTTATTAATGTAATCGGCTAAACGCGTTCACCTCGAACTTGCCGACTTAATCATGTATAATTTTGATATACTACGATTTGGAAGACGGGTTTGGACAGACAGACAGAAAGTAGATTGTAGAGCGTCATATATAGCGTTACTGCTGTCCTCCAGACCAGCATTTTTTTGACCACATCGTCATGTTTGTCTGTCCAGCATACAAATGAAACTGACTCATTTATGTATTTAAATCCAAACCAAACTTAACTCTGCCGCATTCGGAGTCTGTCTACGTAAACAGTTCCGCTCGTTCCTCAACGTTTACAGTTATTTTAACTTACAAAGTAACCATTTCGAAAACCGCTGCAAATTAATTCAGCGTTTTCAGAGCTTATCGTTATTTTCAGCTTCAAGCGGCTAAATGAATTAGCTGGCGGGCTTATCCGTACTCATAGTGGATAATGTCTCTTTAAAAATAAACTTATTTAACCTCTGAAAAATAGCTACATGAAAAATGCATAACTCTCGTTCTCTGGAGATTGCTTCATGCGTTAAACCAACCGCTTTAAATCTCATTAAAAGCACGAACATATCCTTGGAAAATATTTTCGATCAAACTCCAATCTATCAATCTGGAGGACGAACGAGCCAATCACGGCGCGACAATCAATATTCCCGCGGAAAGGAACATGAATATCAGAATATTGATATTGTGATATTGGCGGCGTCACGTCGCGGGTATCAACGGACCGTGACATGAGGTGACGACCTGCTAAATATTCTATATTAAATATATATATATATAAATATATATATATATATATATATATATATATATATATATTATATAATAAATAAATTATATTATAAATATCCACGAATTTATTTCTCCATTATTAATTTATGCCTTATTTTTAACCGGCTTCAATAATTTGAGGTTATTGTCGCGCATAACTTCGTCGTTTATGAACCGATTTTGATGATTTTTTTTTGTTTGAACGGAGATATCTCAAGCGTAGTACCATAGTGATTTCATCAAGATCTGATAAGTGTCCCTAGAGATATGGAGATAAACACCTCAAACTTGGTACTGAAAATTAATAGCGCGGCATTTGAAGTCGGTTCTATTAGTTTTTATAAACAATCTTATTATTTGATACAAACATGTGTTAGCTTACTGATCGATAACAAGATGGGTGGTAGCCGGTAGTCTAGTAATCTACCATAAACTTAATATGTCTGGAGCTAAATATTTACTTGGAACTACTTCCAAAACTACCTGCCTATACTTCAGCTAATAGGTAGGACTTATTAATAAAATATAAAAGTCCATCTAACACATGCATTTTCAAATCTAAGTAGAGCTCGTACCGGCGCTTTGTTCGACCGGTCGCCGTACAACATGGAGAATATATGGATGGGTGACCGTGAGTAACATAACAATCATTTATACCGGGTGATTTTTGTTGTTCAAATTCTTATGGATGTATGATACGAGTTCCATCAAATATTTCATTTGATACTTTTCTATCCATTAAATCGCGCGCTTGATTAGCCAATCAAATAGCTTAATTGTAAACCTAATTATCGCACTATAATGCCAGCTCTTCCGCGACAATTAATTGAGTTACAAGACGAGTACGTAAACAGACCTGTTTAAAAGTACTCGTCTCGTAGTCAGCACTCAGTATCGAAGCTAAACGTACTTATAATCGAAAGAAAAGTACATATCCCTGTAAATGAAACAAAAAAATCACCTGATGTAAACCTGGTATATAACAGCTGATCTCAACCGTGTTTCGGATGATACGTTGAATATCGTTCTGGTACACCAATTGTAGGCCATGTCAGAGAAGCCTTGAAGTGGTTAACTAGGCTGCAGGTTCACTGTGTAATACTCTGGCTCGCCTAAGTCCACGTAAGTAATTCATAAATTCGCCCTCTTCCCGTGACGTGACGTTGCACAACTATATGAACTCACGATATTTATGCTATAGTAGTTGAGCGCTTACAGGTATACAATACACTACACGGGCCAAAACAATTTGACAACATACCATCGCCACTCGTTCGCTGCTGAAAACACACACCGTGCGTTTTTTGATTTTTGGTATCGGAAGTAAAATTAAAAAAAAATGTAATAATGTTATTTTTTTTTGCACGAGTGGTGCGTGTTACCTTCTGCTGTTCGATTTTGGTTTTGATTTGATGGAGCTATGAAAAAAAATTACAAAAAAAAAAAAAAAAAATATGCGAAAAAGTGCCGCAGTCAAAGTGTTTTCTTCGTCCATCTATCGCATGTCGCATTACAAGGCGCTCGCTAAATACCCTAAACCGAATAATTTTCCGAAGATTTTCAGTTAAATCCCTACGATCCGAAAAAAGTTTCACATGCATCGTGGTTTCATAAAACGATACCTCACTTTCTATCAAAATGAGTCTTCTAGATAAATGTTGAAGAGCAACATCAGTGTCGATGGCTTCTAGAGTAAACACCGGATCTTGTCAAACCAATTGGCGACATGTCTATGAGCAGAGGTGGCATCACCACAGAGTACAAAGTATCATTACTATGCAGGCTGCAACAGACTAGCATCTTTACCTATATTGTACTTCAGTTGCAGGTAAAAATCTCGTAAAATTACGAGGTCTTTGTCCTCCGCTAAGCAGTCAGATTAACTTGTTTACATTTTATGGTATCGACGCGACGTAAACTTAACTTTGCTTTCTGATAGTGGATGCATAAACCATCCTCGATTTAATGCACCTTAACTCCAGCCCCATACAGTTGCAAATCGCCTGAATTTCGAAGCCTCGAGAACAATAGGTGATAAAACGTGCAAACACTGTAAACTATTTGAAAGTTCAAAATATTCCGGTAATTGAGATTTCATTTGCTGTAATATAATTAATTATTTTTATGTTCCACGCTCCAATTTTTCAGAATGAAACGTGATAATAAATGCTGCAATATGCAATATGAAGTAATTGCAAATCGGTGCATCAAAAAATGAAAAACTGCCGCTACAGTCTACAGAAACATTATTTTACTTTCGATCTAAACTATAAATATTTGAAATTAAATCACTCATTACATCCATATAACATAATAAAAAAATAAAATACTGCTGGAATTAGTCTAATTATTTTTAACTATATATACAATATAAACTACTCCTAAAACTATAATACAGACTATATAAAATCTACAAATAAAAAACTGAATCTAAACTTGTGTGAGTTTCTTTCATTTATTTATTTGCTATTCTCATGATACTGCTAGTTTTCTTGTTTGTTATTTAACCGTTACAAAAAAAGAAATATTTTTCTGTTTGAGGGACGTCGATGTATGAGACCGGGCGGGCGCAGTGGCGTAGACTTTTGCGTGCCACAGCATCTGTCATGGATGGAAGACATCATTGCTTACCATCTTACTAGTCATGTTTCCTTAATTATAAAAACAAATCATGTTGTGATTGTCTCTCTAATATGATGTTATCAATATCTTGACAGCAACATCGGCAACGCATGAGTAACACCCCCAGTGACCTTACGAAAAAACAATCATACAAAGCGGTTCACAATTGGCGTATTAATCGCGTTAAAAACATTTTTTAAAAAAACATACAGACCAATTGAGAACCTCCTCCTTTTTAGAAGTCGGTTGAAAAGAGGTCACCAACGGGTCATATAGAGTCACGGTAAATTAGATAAAATCTCGTGGATTCGTTAAAAAAACAAAGCTAACACAGAGAACAAAAGGATCAGCCGACGAGGTGTTAAATTGAAACACAATTAATTGAAATCCATCAAATCCACCCCAGCCAGCCTTCCACCAAATGAATGCAGGATGAAAAGGTTTTCCTCCAAATTGTTATGATTAACTCACGAGTATAATCTTCGCGCAATATCTATCAATATGTTGGTACCATAAATAACCAACAGTACCAATCTTTAGATTCAAATATTATATGTCTACAGTTTATATTTTTGCACATTATTACAAACAATACAAAATTTCATCGCCAGCGGGACTCGAACTCGTGCCTCATGGGTAACACGACCAAGCTGTAACCAACTTAGCTACGAACGACTCCCACCTAAGCGACGAAACAGCTGGATTGCATTTTAACCAATTATGCTAAATACTTTACAAAACCTAGGTCGAACCAGTCGACAACAATCAGTAGGGAGTATAATAGTCAAATTCAAAATTCAAAATGTTTTATTGCACAAAAATAATACACACTTAAATAAAAGTCGCTAGACATCTAACTGGACGAGTGAACGCCCGTATCTTGATGGTCTAGAGTCTCCCACGTTTAGGCACAAGTAGTACAATACAGATGTTTATTTGTTAGAGTAGTTAATACAAACATAAGTTAAGATGAGTAGCAGTAGCAGTCGGTAATTTATAATACTTTCCAAAAATTTAATTTTTTCCTTTTTGGGGCAATTGTCTTGCGGGAAGGTCGTGGTATTGACCTGGTTCCGTGGGCAAGTGTCATCAGTCTTACATGTGATCCCTGGGCTTAAAGAGGACGACATGTGGAAAGTTTTAGCTGCTGTTCGAACCACCCACCAAAGATAAATACACCAAAACGATATGTGACCAATCGCTTAACTGAGTTCCGGCATGATGTTCCACCAGCTGGTATAAAGTCAGGTTGAGACAGTCGCGGTGTTTGGACTGGACTAATGTTGGTGGTCCAACACCTCCTACTGCCATCCTTCTATTTATAATCAAACGCCATACGATACCATCCTAAAACGCATCATCACTTTACATTAGGTGAGATAGTAGTCATGAGCTTGTTTGATTTATACTAAAAAAAGAGCCAGAGAACTTATTGTCAAGCCAATACTGTAATTGTGCTTTTCTAAATGATGTGCCTTTTAAAACACACGTATGTAACATGTAGGTACCACAGATATAATGTACATTAGATAACGCACCTATTACGATTTGTATTGAAACTAAGCGTGTCAACTTTTCAATGTCTTTGTTTTCAATACATACTGTGACGGCACAGCCAAAATGTAGTATTGGAAAAAGTTATCGGAAATATGTCCTTGTCTTTGGGGGCTCGAAACGTTTGGGCTATTGCAGTAAATTATCATGCAGCGAGGCATTTTTATAGTTTTCGCAGCCGTCCAGCTGCAAAAACAGACACGCGTGGACTTTAAGTAAAGGCGGCCAACCTGGACGTTTGGTCGGGGTTCGGACACTGGAAGTACACGCATTTGCGTTATCTATGTGGTAGGTACCCTTTCGAAAAAAATAAACGAATGACGCAAACAATAAATCACATTTCTTCCTAATTACTTAATGTACTTATGAAGTATTAAAGTTATAGATACCGTAGAATGGAACATCTAGTAAGAGTCGTAAACGCTGACAGATAGACTCGGGAGCATTAATATCTGAAAGCTGAAAGTTTCGGGAGTAGTCGCCAGCTTGTGGCGTGCTCCAGCTATGTAAGTACATTATTCAAATCCAGACAGTGGGCACATCAAATGAGATCTAGTTGAAGTGATCCCTGTCTGGATTTATCCAACATTTGGAACGGGTCAAACTTACAAACTCTTATTAGTAAATTACGGATTAGGACTTTGGTATCTTGGAAAAGAAAAGGTAAATCAAATATTCTTTTGTTTGCACATGACCGCTTTATCTCACCTGATGATAAGTGATGTAGTGCGTTGTTAAATGTAATGATAGTAGTACTTGTGTGGAGTTGAAAGACACTGACACAAGGCGCTGCACTGTCTTTAGTTAGTCTGATCTAGAGCACCATTGTTCCAATCAGTCTTCTAAACTGCCTGGCATTGAACATCATGCCGGAACTTAGCGAACCATTTGGCGACATGTCATTCTTTCCGATAGGTTTGATGGTTTTCAGTTTTTAACCGACTTCAAAAAAGGATGAGGTTTCTCAATTCGACCGTATATATATATATATATATTTTATGTTTGTTCGCGGATAACTTCGTCGTTTATGAACCGATTTTGATGATAATTTTTTTGTTGATAAGGACATATCCTTACAATGGTACCATAGTAATTTCATCGAGATCTGATTAATATCTCCAGAGATATGGAGATAAAAACGTCAAACTTGGTACTGAAAATTAATAGCGCAGCATTTGAAGTCGGTTCCTTTAGATTTTTAAGCGATCTTATTTTTTTATGCTAAATAGGCAAGCGTTTCATCACTATCTCACCTGATGTTAAGTGACGATGCGGTCGACGAAGTAGCACGCTTACCTATATACCTGTTTACCTTCATAGGCTTCCCTTACCATCAGGAGATCGTTATACTTGTCCTGTTACCTACTCATTTTGCTGAAGTATTAGTTACGAAACATCAGAGCCACAACACCTCTGTATTTTCATTTCCCGTCTCAAAGTCAATCCATGCGTTGGTAAAGTTCCGTTAGCAAGTTATGAAGCAAGTTTACCAAGTATAGAGCTAAGTCTAACTCAGCCACCGATCGCATTGTAAGCACCAACTTGCCAAGTCCTGTGTTTGACGGGTCCAAGCCGACAGACTTCCATTCTTCGTTGTTAATAATCGTTCTCCTTGAGAGAATTATCTAAACTAATATTATAATAAAAAGAAAAGATTAGATTTTTGTTTGTTTGTTTATTTTTAGGGTTCCGTACCCAAAGGGTAAAACGGGACCCTATTACTAAGACTCCGCTGTCCGTTTGTCTGTCTGTCTGTCTGTCTGTCTGTCTGTCACCAGGCTGTATCTCATGAACCGTGATAGTTAGACAGTTGAAATTTTCACAGATGATGTATTTCTGTTGCCGCTATAACAACAAATACTAAAAACAGAATAAAGTTAAAAATAATAGAGGGTCCCCATACAAAAAACGTGTTTTTTTCGGCATTTCACGCCATCTATGAACGCTTAGTTAGGTCAACGTCCCATAGAGGGCGTTATATTGAAATGTCGATCCCTAACACCTTTGTTAGACGTTAGATGGCGTTATAAGAAATAAAATGTTTATTAATTATTACTTTTGCTGGCGAAAAATGATAGTGGTATTTTTTGCTCGATCTTATGAAATACTGTAGTATGGTACGGAACCCTACTAGTGTGAGTCCGACTTGCACTTGGCCAGTTTATTTGTTATGATTTAACTCGAAAACTACTAGACCTATTTCAAAACTATTTTTAGTAATGGAAAGCTACATTATCAGCGAGTAACATAGGCTATAGTTTATACACATATTCTCACGGGAACGGGAACTACGCGGGTCAAACAAAATCGACTTCAAATGCCTCACTAGTTATTTTCAGTAGGAAATGTTTGTGGTGTTTTTCTCCATATCTATGTGGATGATTCAGATCTCGGTAAAATTACAATGGGACCAAACGGGAAGTAAACTCTCTCTAACAAAAACTAATTTTCCAAATCGGATAAATGACCGAGTTCTGAGGTAACTGGTATTGAGAACCTTCTCTTTTTGTGAAATCGGTTAATAATGCAATAGAAAGTAGTAGTTTATCCTAGCAGATAAGTTTCCAATATGCTTTTAGGAACTCTATCGGGAACCGGTTAAATTGGCCGAAGTCTCACCAATGCGTTTTTCGGCATCTCCTAAGAACGCCTCGTGTAAAAGCTAAACACGTTCCGGGAATTCAGAGTTTTGGGTTAGCACGCTACCTACTGAGCTTTGCCGTTGCGACTCTATCAAGGAACGGTTGAACTGGCCTTTCTAAATATTATGTGATTCTTGATATGTACATGAAAATATCAATAAAAATGAGACGATCACTTTGACAGTTCTGGTGCCACATTCGTGCAAAGCCGGGACAGATTCTAGTTTTAAATATATTGTTTAATTGGTCTAAAACTGTACAAATTCTTTTTAAAACCTCTATAAACATAAGTTATTTTTCAAAAAAAATAAAACCGACTTCATAATCACAAAAAGGCACTCAAAAGCGAAAAATAATTTACTTAAAATTATTATAAGCGTTACCCACGTCTCTATTTGAAGTCGGTGCCAGCCAAGTCTAATAGGTAGTAGATAGATAATACCTACGAGTACATGTATCTACCTACTTACTAACCTACATGTACCTACTTACTACTACTACATACATAGCATCTATCTAATATCCAATAGACTTGGCTGGCACCGACTTCAAATAGAGACGTGGGTAACGCTTATAATAATTTTAAGTAAATTATTTTTCGCTTTTGAGTGCCTTTTTGTGGTTATGAAGTCGGTTTTATTTTTTTTGAAAAATAACTTATTTTACCCTTTTTAGTGCAAAAAAAGTTTTAATGAAATTACATGCATCTATTAAATTTCGTGTCTGGGCCGTTATACACTGACGGATATATACTTTTTGAAAATTTCAAGTGTGTACCTATAACGGTTAAGAAGATACAGATCTGTAAAGTGCGCACATATAGACACACGGACGGACGGACGGACGGACGGACGAACAGACAACAAAGTCTCAGAAAGTGTTCATTTGGTAGCCTTTTGGTTCGGAACCCTAAAAAAATTGACTTTAAATGCCGCGCTAAAGTGAAAATATTCACTAGTAATAATGATGTCATCAAGGTCTCATAGGACAATGTCCAAAATGGCCCTGTGCAATAAAAGCATCTGACACACGATAATTAATTGTCTATTTTATTACAATAATTCCAAATACTTTTATAACACGGACTAGTTGTATTCCAAAATGAATATAAAAAAGTATTATTTGCGATTATTAACATTAATTGCCGCCATATGGCCAACAGGGTACTGAATCACTCTACTACGTTATAAGAGGCACTTCCCTATATTGTGGATACTCGAATTATGTAAGCACTGTGTAGCCAACCTAACAACGGAAAGTATTATTTACGTAGTAACTATTATATAATATGTGGTTTTATGCTTATAATTTTTTTTTGCTGTGTTGATTGGTACAAAGTACGTTCATGATTCTGAGTTATTTAATTATGTATGCAGTGTCGCGGGACTGAAATGGCCGCCATCTTCGCCAAATGTCATGTCATGTCAAAAAATATTAGGTATGTTTAAAAAAGTTTGCACTCTAACAAGACTTTGCCCGGTAGAACATTCCTGTGAAGACAAATTATTTATATTTATACATAATTATTTATTATAATTATTAATATATAATTATTTATTGAGGGCCCGGTGGCGTAATTGGGAGAACAGTCGGCTTTGATGCCGTGGTACCGAGTTCAAACCGCCGTGCACAAATGAATTTTTCTATCGAAAAATATATGTGCGCTTCTCACAGTGGCCCTCCGGTGAAGGAAAACATCGTTAAGAAACCAATAACCCCCGCATGGTGGTAGAACATATCTAGTGTCCGCCTGGCCAGCTACCACCCTCAAGTCAGAAAATCTGTCGCCAAACATCTAATGTGTTCCGGCAGCTATCCTTGAGAGCCAGTTCCCATTCTAGTCCACTTCTCTATCTTCGACCGCATCATCACTTAGCAACAGGTGAGATAGTGGTCAAACGCTTGCCTATAAGATATTACAAAAAAAATTTCCCCACCTTTATTTCTATCTCGCTCACAGTTACCGTAAGAATATCTTATATGCAATAGCAACCTCCATTGTGTATAATCTTCTTGGGACTCTTCTACTAAAACTAGTACAATCTCCTATGTTTGGGGTATTTATCTCCATATCTCTGGTGATACTAATCAGATCTCGATAAAATTAAAATGGGACCACCTCGGAAACGTATCCTACCAATTAAAAAAAGAATCATTTGAATCCGTTCACAATTGATGGAGAAATCGCGTAACATACACACAAAAAAAAAAAAAAAAAAAAAAAAAAAACATACAGACGAATTGAGAACCTCCTCCTTTTTTGTGAAGTCGGTTAAAAATGTACAAAGACCTCAGAGCCTCATAAAATAAACAAAACTGCGTCACAAGGAAGTAAACAAAAATCCTAAATTCATAGAGAGAGGTAAAAATAAATAAAGTCTGACAATTAACTCATTCTGACCCTCGTCTACTAACTAAACCCGGTACAACTGCTTGCATAACTAAATTAAATACCCTCTTAATTACTCAGAAAAATAATCCTTTCCCCATTGCCAGTTATAAAATGTTTGTAGGGTTGCGTGAGCGGATATCGAAACGTTGACACCAAGATTAATGATAGCGACTTGATCGCTTTACTTGCGGAGATTATATTAGCGCTGCTCTCCTCACAGTGTAGGTATTTTCTTTGAAAAACTATGTATGTATCAGAAATATTCGTGAGCTAGAGATCTATAAATATTTTGGGTGATTAATGAGACATTTTTGAAGTTGGTTAAATATAACCAACTTCAAAAATGTCTCATTAACCGACTCAAAAATTTCTCAGAGGTTTCATTCGACCGTATATACATTTTTATGTTGGTTCGCGGTTATCTTCGTCGTTTATAAACCAATTTTGATGATTATTTTTCTGTTAGAAAGGAGATAGTTATAAATATTAAAATACGCTACTTATCGCGCCTAAAACATTAATTTTATTTAACTCGACGTTTCGACCATGTTGCATTGATCGTGGTCACAAGACGACTGAAAGGAAGAAAGAAGATATCCCAATGGTGGTACCATTGTAATTTCATCGAGATCTTATAACTATCTTTATAGATATGACGTTAAACGTCTCAAACTTGCTACTGAAATTGACTCGCGGGGCATGGAAGTCGGTCGTTTTAGTTTTTAATCTATCTTAATTATAATACGAGACAATGCACTGATTTGTTTCAGCATTCTTGAATTGAGCATGCTATAGATGAGACTCTTGACATGAAGAACACGGAACCCTCCTAGCACATGGAGGAACTTGTACTTTACCAGCGTCTCCCGTCTGCTGAGAGCTCAGATGTTCCAGAGAGAGGTTTTATAATTTTATTGCATTATTTGTTTCTAGCAATTTTTCCACAGATTTTTCTGAAAATGTTGTTGGAGTTTTGTGGCATTTTTAAGAACCCCCTAAGTGTAGGAAAGATACTCTGTGAGGAATATTTTAATATTGGAAAGTAATACGTTTTGTATGACTGGAATGTTGTATTGGACATGTTATTGTTGCAAGCTTAAGATAGGAAATATTCGACTTTTATAAATAATAATTTCTATAGGTGGTGGGAGCATTATTATATCGATGTTCCGCCTGACTTGTTACCAAAATGGTGGCTCGTAAGAGTTTGATAAGATAAGCAAGGAACCGTGCTCAGAACAGTGAAAATTGAAAGCTGTAGACTAAGTGTTAGGCTAATGATCATAACTGATGTAACACAGAAAACATTTCTAGATTTTTAACCGACTTCAAAAAAGAAGGTTTCTCAATTCGACCGTATATATTTTTTTTATGTTTGTTCGCGGATAACTTCGTCGTTTATCAATCGATTTTGATTATACTTTTTTTTGTTGGAAAGGAGATATCTCAAGTGTGGTACCATGGTAATTTTATTGAGGTGTGATAAGTATCTCCAGAGATATGGAGATAAACACAAAATTGGTACTGAAATTAATAGCGCGGCATTGAAGTCGGTTATTTTTGGTTTTTTAAACGATATTATTATGCTCAGTATGCAAGCAATTAACAACTATCTCACATGATGTGAATTGTGAAGTAAGGATGTGGTCCAAGATGTAGCGCCCATTAAAATACCTTTCGGTTTTAGCTCGACAGTAAATACTGTACACTATATCCAGGGCATTTATATGTTTCACTTTGCCCGGTATTTGCTCTGTATTCTGGACTGAATCGAAAACGTTAGAAATTCAATGTGAGCTGTTAACCAAGCGTTCAATAAAAGGTTTTGGTGTGCAGTTATCCGGAAATGCACAAACGGAAAAGTGCAACCTTGTTTCATGGTAGAATTGCTTAACATTTTTGTAATTGGACACTGAAAAACACTTTACACTATCTAGCCTTATAGTTGATGACGATGTGCTGAAGGTGAAATCGTGATTTTCTGGACGCTGAGCAGGAGCATTTTTAGAGTTCTGTAATATTTTGGGTACCAATACAAAGACGAAATAATGCTTCGAAGGCCATCTAGAGTTTTTTTTAGTATCTACTATAGTCAGATATCATCAATGATCAATACTTTCAAGGCATATCTTGCTTGTAAGTAAAAGAAAACGTAGTACGTCATTTTTATTTAGTTGTATTTATTTTACCATTTTATTTTCAAACAATTTTCTTTAAATATTAGACTAATTAAAAGCAATTCCTGTTTAAGCACCACTTTAACTTTATTTGCAACAAGGAAATCTTCAAAAAATTGCTATCATTAGTTATCGCCACCCTTACTAAACCAGGGCATTAAAAAAGTTATTTCACAATATATAACCCTTTGAATTTTTCAACCGACTTCCAAGAAGGAGGTCGATTCGTCTGTATGATTTTCTTTGTGTGTATGTTACGCGATTACTCCGTCAATTGGGAACCGATTTGAATGATCGGTAGGGTACGTTTCCGAGGTAGTCCCATTGTATATCGAGATCTGATAAGTATATCTAGAGATATGATGATAAACGTCTCAAACTTGCTACTGAAATTGACTCGCGGGGCATGGAAGTCGGTTGTTTTAGTTTCTAAACCTTAATTATTTATTTTGCTCATGAAAGTGAAACAAGTCAAAGAGGTATGTCTGGTCGTATAGCACGTGGAAAGAAGTAGTCTCTGCCTTCCCCAACTGGAAAATAGCGTGATTTTATGTGTGCATATATGTATCTCCCATTTCAGGATATTTAATTTGTTCGTTACGGTGATTGTATAATGCATTAACCTGCATTAGTTATCCTTAGAATATCACAACCTCTTATTTATGCATAGATAGTAAGATAGATAGCTATATAAATTATTTATTGACACACTAAGGAGACAGACACATAATTATAATATACTTATACAGCGGAACTAATAAGTGTTACAATTGGACTTCTTATCGCTAATATACAATACAATTAGCATATCTAAATGGTGGTAACTATGTATAAATATTCTATTTGTAAAACCATCGATCGCCCTGAATCTCGGGTGGCTACCGTGATCTGCTGATTTTTCAGAATGTACTTTATAAATAATCGGTTCATATTTATCTAAAGGACGTTTACATGGAAAGAAAGAAAGAAAGAAAGAAAGAAAGAAAGAAAGAAAGAAAGAAAGAAAGAAAGAAAGAAAGAAAAATCATTTATGTTGCAACAAGACAACAATAGTACTTAACATTTCACTTATTTAAATATGAAATATAAAATTAAAATGTAACATAGTGAGAAAATTACACAGCATTGTTGGATTATATGGCAGAGACCGCTTTATGCTACAAGACACGGCATCCTTTGTCCTTATATTGTATCCAATATTCAAATGTTAAATCTTCTTAGTAGAAGAACCGTCGCAGTACCACAGAATAACTAATAGGTAGTACAAGCACCGAGAGTTTTAAACAGCGGCGGTTAGCAGCTTCGTTGCAGAAAACCGCAGACAGTGTTGCTAGGGTTTGGGAACGAGGATAGCTCTTTTTGGATTTAAGTGCTGGTTTATCCCCCCTTTAATCAGTTGCAATGTTTTCCTTTATTGTTTGATTAATGTTTAGAAAATGTTATAAAGAGCAAACGCTGGGTGCACTTTTCCATACAAATCTATTCCCTCGCTTTCTCTTTGGAAATTGCTTCTAGAACAAAATTTGTTTCTACAAAAAATCAAGGTCTCCTGTAGCTACGTCCCCTATTATTTTCTTTTTTTGACCAACCAATAGTAAATATGAATATGACCATTCAAAAATCTCCAAAAGGAGATTAAAAGGCTTATATTTCTTTTTGCAATTGGTTGGTCAAAATAAAGCAAATTATAGGGGCATAGCTAGAGCAGACCTTGATTTTTTGTGGAAACAAATTTTGCACTTGAAGCATATTCCAGGGAACAGGAACGGGGGAATACATTTACTAAACTTTACTAAATAAGTTAAAATATTCTGCAAAAACGACTATACCATTTAATGGAATTTATTAAGTCACTGTTCCGATGTCTTTCAAGGATTTGGGCATCGAGGAAGGAATCCTGAAGAAAACCGCAACTTTATTTGTCAACATTAATCTATCCGCTTTTTTAAAGTTGGCAACACCGCACTCTTGAAACGTTGTGGCGCACTCCATTAGTCAACGTATGTAGCAACTAGCCACAAGTCGAGCGAATTAAATCCGAATCTGAGTTACCATCTACTCTTTCTAAGCCAAGAATTTTGGTGCCTTATTTAGAAACCTCAGAGGCGGCACTCACTGCAGCCGTGGAAACTGGACACTACGGGGGTAAGCTTGTTAGTGTTGCCAGTCTGTTTTTGCTTCTTGCTCAATAATTGGCAACTTATTAGTGCCGTATCGGGTTTTATTCTGTTTATTTTCTACTTATTTTTACGTTTGGAAATAGAATAGAATTGAATATGTTTTTAAGTGACATCAGATATGGTTACAATATTGTGATATTTTCTAAGTGTGTGTAAATTCATATCTTAACGTATTTAGCATGCGAACTTTATAAAATATAGGTATGATCATCTCAACTTTTTGGTGGTTGGTCTTCTGTTTGATAAAATGTTGAAAAATAATGTTATAGTTTCCTTGAAATGTATCTTTGTAAAACTGTATATTACTGTAAAATCGACGTTGTCAATAACACAACTATGTTACTGACTCATATCTTCATAGATACCATCGACTCTGTAACTTGCTATCATTATCATATAGCTTATACTGCTTATCATGACACTGTGTCATATGCGTCGATATTTAACTGTACGAAGCTTTCTATAATCGTAGGTATACATTAAATTGAAGTGGATGCAGCTAAACAGCTGTTGAGCTTCCTCAGCGATTTCCGAGCTACAACCCAGGATTAGTTAGAATCCCATAAGTACATCCGTGGTCCACCATATACAAATGTAGTCTATAATACCAAAAGTACCGAAAGCTCTTTCAGACATCTCCGACAACTACTTAATCAAAAGCAAGCCAATAAGTCACGCGTACTAGTGAAGTTTTTACCCGAGGCAAGTGGCCAAGTCCTGAGGGTCTCCGAGTTTTAAGTAGCGGCCTGAACTCGAGAGTTTGGAGATTGGAAACTTTGAAGGGATGCCTGATAGTAATAGGCTTGGGATGTTTCTTGCGGCTGTGGTTGGATTAGATGACTATTTGTTATATCTGTGGCAGGTGCATTGCCGAGCTTAGTTGGTTACCTCTGAAGAATATGGTTTGGTTTTTAATACTGGGTATGTGTGAGTCTTTTTGTTGCGTGGTCCCTGTGCTGGTTATTATACAATAATATACATAAGATTTTTATTGATCGTGGTATATATAATAAACACCATCATTTGTTTAGTATATAAATAGTAGACATGCATAAAGACGCCATTAGCATAGAAAAGATAATAATACTACGTATAGAACGGACACTCTGTTCCCCCCACTAATTCCGGGCTTCCTCACCCCGCCACCGATTTTGATTTGTCGAGGCGTCAGTCTGAGCAAGGACGCTACACGCGTACGGCTACAGAACAATAGGTACTACTCTCGAGGAGAAGAACATCAACTTCATACATTTATGTTAAGACCAGTAGACACCGGAGGTTCAAATTTACGTAGGTTCTTATTATGTAGGTATATTATAAATACTTATATACCTACCTATATATTCGTATTTTAGTTATTTCATTTTTATAACACAGCAATTAGGAACTTGATGTAAGTACCTACGTAGTATTTATATTCTATTTGCTTGTTGAAATGTTGTGATTTAATGTTTCTGTAGACGATGGTTTACGAAATAGCGACTAATATTTTGAGTGTTAAAAGCTTTTTGGGTAAGTGTACAAAAAATATTTATACGGTCAGTACGTAGTACGTATGTACGAAGTAACTATATTATAATCTGTGATACGGTGATTACGGGCGACAACCTTAGACATCACGCACACAAATGCACGTATAGAAAAACGACATGTGTGTAGTGTCTGTGTCGGTGTCACAGTGTCGGTCGTTAAAACGCTAGTTTGTATGGAGATTTAGCGAGTGTCCGGGGTGTGCCATTAGACACATATTTTTAACAGCGTATAGGCTATTTTTTTATTACTATCACACCTCGTGGTAAGGGATGATGTGGTAGAAGATATAATCAACAAGAATACTAGTAATGTGCAACCCACATTGCGAGTAATCTTTTTATTTCTTTAAAAAGAAAAAAAAAAAGAATTATTGTCACTCACGGGTTTTAGTTGTAGGGTGGTAGGAAGTGGTGAACACGCTAGGACAATAGAATTAATCAATGTCAAATTGATACTAGCCATATCTAATAAGGTACATAAAATGTAAGCATAGGACAAACATTGCGAGTCAATGTACTCGTAGCTCTGAAATATGGTATACAAACATTATTTTGAGCAGTCGAGTAAAAATAATACTGTAATCCTTCAAAAATTTCCAGACTTAGCAACGTGCACCTTTTATATACAGCTTTTACCCTCACCTCATTACCTTCACCACCACATCTCAGTGCTGTCACACCTCAATGTTAATTATCTCCGAGACAAAACTTAATTACCATGAATTTGTAACTTGGGACCCTAATCCGAGTAGATTAAAACCGCATCAGAAGTACACAGGTGTCCGAAACTTGGCCGGCTAAACTTCTCTAACTTTAGCTGACCTTAAGGGTGGACCCCTACAACGTAGAGGGAATATGGCCAGGGCAATTTATGTAAAAATGTTGAAATGTTTTGTTTATAGTAATAGTAATTACTTTGCAACCGAATCACAATATTTAAAAATGAAAACAAACGACTTCCATGCCTCTCGAGTCATTTTCAGTAGCAAGTTTGAGACGTTTATCATCATATCTTGAAAGATACTTATCAAAACTTGCTGAAATTACAATGGGACCTCGGAATGTACCCTGCCGATTAAAAAAAGAATCATTCAAATCGTGTAACATACAAACAAAAAAAAACATACAGGCGAATTGAGAACCTCCTTCTTTGTCGGTATGTTTTTTTTGTATATATGTTACGCGATTACTCCGTCAATTGTGAACTGCGATTCAAATGATTCTTTTTTTAATCGGTAGGGTACATTTCCCAGTTGGTCCCATTCGTACATATGTACGAATATGATATATATGTATAATATGGTTGGAATATGATTTGTACTGCAATTAGTCTGCGTTTTATTTATTTATTATGTTTCATTATTTCACAGTTTTTTGGATAAAAATTGTCTGAAGTACTGAAACATGCACTGGGTTGCGGGTGCACGTAATAGTACGGTTGGCAACCCTACATTAATCAGGGGAGTTAAACATGTGTTTTAAGTGTGACGTTCGACGTCTAGATGAAAGCTGAATGGCTCGATACCTTTGTTTTTGTTTTGTAAATTCAAAGCAATAAGTTATGTTTCTGTTATATCTATAATATTTTTTATTGAATATGATCTAATATTATGTTTCTTTGAAGTGTTTCACACTTTATATTTTTTGTAAAATTATTAAACACAATCCAAAATTTCATCGTACCGACGGGACTCGAACCCGCACCCCCCGGATTACACGTCCAGGTGCTCTGCCAATTAAGCCACGGTTCGATACATCGATACGACGAAATTAGTGGATTGCATTTTGTTAACCCAATTATGCATTGGTGGCGCCATCTATGACTACTTATTACGTAAGTTAATCATTCGGAAGAAATCATTATAGTTTTCAAATCCGACGAGAGATGTTGCACTGCGTAATGAATATGATCTGTTTAATGTAATTTGACGAGTATAAGTGCAAATTTTTAATTTGCCCATATACTGAATAAATGCTATGACTTTGACTGTTGTTATTGTAATTTCAAAAAATCCGTTTTATTTTCGTATTGTAAACTTAAATTATTTTTCGAACAACTTCTTACAAAGAGGAGATTCTCAAATTCGTCTGTATGTTCTTTTTTGTTGTTTGTTACAATTACTAGTAGTAACTAATCAAGTTCAATATGCTTGTGTCAGAAGTGGGTTCACGTCAATAGTGCAATGGGTGGGGATCGAACTCACGACCGCTCGATCGCTAGGCCGACGTCCACCGGCGAGATCGAGCGACGATCCGCGCAAAGAGCTGGCAGTCCGATCCGAAGAGCCGCAGACCGGGCTCACTGGCGTGAATTAGGAGAAGCCCATGTTCAGCTGTGGACTATCACAGGCTGCTGATTATGGTGACGATGATGATTCAGATCTTGAGGCTGCCTGGTAATGTCACTTGTTTTTTGTTCTTCATCCGAAACACATATCACCTTTATGATTAAATATATCTGGCATAGAGAACCTCTGTAATACCAGAGGTACAATCGGACTGGTGGCGTACGCAAGCTCTCTTGCGTACGTACCTTTACTGTACCTTTCCTTAAATTGTAAAATAATCGATTATAACATAAAATTGCTATTTTTTATTTGATTCGATTGCGTTCAATCCATAGACTTAATCACGCAATTATTAGATGGCATTATATTCATAGGTTATTACTATCCCGTCATTTACATTTTTAACCGACTTCAAAAAGAGGAGGAGGTTTCTCAATTCGACCGTAAATATATATATATATTTTATTTTTTATGTTTGTTCGCGGATAACTTCGTCGTTTATGAACCGATTTCGATTATTCTTTTTTTGTTTGAAAGGAGATATCCCAAGTGTGGTACCATGGTAATTTTATCGAGGTATGATTGATAAGTATCTCCAGAGATATTGAGATAAACATCTCAAAATTGGTACTGAAAATGAATAGCGCGGCATTGAAGTCGGTTGTTTTTTAGTTTTTAAACGATATTATTTAGGTTGGAAATTTTCCACTTTCATTTACTATTTAAATTACGTCTCATGCTAGTTCAATTATTGAGCAAAATTAACTCTTAACATAGTGTTAATTTTTTAATTACATAGCTATGTATACATAACATGTAATACCTAGTATAGTTTTCAGAATAAGTCGATAAGACCTTATGTAGTTATTTTTAACCGACTACACAAAAAAAGGAGGAGGTTATCAATAGTTTTTTTTGTAAATTTGTATTAAACTCGTGTCAAATGTTCGCTGCCAGCAAGGCTATAAGTCATCGGTGCAATAGGGAGAGGTATGTGCGGTGCCAATTCATTGATAAACGGGCTTATCGAGTCCTGGAAAATTGCCACCCAGTGCGTGCTTGTTGTCATAAATACAGGTAGCGAGGTTTATATGCTTTCATATTCATTTGACATTTGGAATAATAATTATTATTCATATGATATTTTTAATGTTATTTAACTTGTGTAAGTGCCGATTTTTAATTTGTACATATACTGATTAAATGTTTTGACTTATTGACTTATTTATCTAGTAATTCGAAAATTTTTCTTTCAAATTGAATTAAAATACAAAGATGGCCTTATCAAGTGCTCGTTTACATTGGTTATTTGTATTCCATTGCATCTGAATCCCTTATAAGATTGATAGCTTGAACCTTGTGGACTCTGACGTTACACCTAAATTAGTTAGCCAATAGCTTTGTATCGAACGTCTACTGTGATGATAGTTTAATTGTTTACATCAACCATCGTTACGAGTCAAATGATATCATTATCACGTTTTAAACACTTTGATTGGTTTATGACCAATTGTGTACAAATTTGGTGTCTGATTTAAAATTAATGAGGGTTCACAGATTGTTGTATGTTGAAGCTCCGCAGGCTTATAAAACGAAGCTAGCTTGATTGTTTTTAGCATAATACGCTTATTTTAAGATCTATTTGTGTTGGTTGTAAGAGTTAGATAGGCTTTACTTATATAATATAAGTTTTTAAGTTTTCATGGTCACTAACACTTTCACAAGATATTTGAACGGGATATTTACCATGTTTTTAATTATTGTATGTTTTTTTTTTTTTTTGTGTATGTTACGCGTTTTCTCCATTAATTGTGAATGATAATTGTGATTCTTTTTTGAATTGGTAGGATACGTTTCCGAGGTGGTCCCATTTTAATTTTATCGAGATCTGATTAATATCTGCAGAGATATGGAGATAAATACCTCAAACATAGGAGAATGTACCGGTTTTAGTAGAAGAGTCCCAAGAAGATTATACACAATGGAGGTTGCTATTGCATATACTTTTGAAGACTAAAAAATATGACCTTGAATAATGTTTTTACATCTTTCTTCTCGTTGATTTTGGTTTTTGACAGATTTTGACCACTATAGGTATCTTATAGGCTAGCGTTTGACCACTATCTCACCTGTTGCTAAGTGATGATGCGGTCGAAGATAGAGAAGTGGACTAGAATGGGAACTGGGTCTCAAGGATAGCTGCCGGAACACATTAGATGTTTGGCGACAGATTTTCTAACTTGAGGGTGGTAGCTGGCCAGGCGGACACTAGATAATGTCCTACCACCATGCGTGGGTTGTTGGTTTCATAACGATGTTTTCCTTCCTACTACCTATTAGACTTGGCTGGCACCGACTTCAAATAGATAAGTGGGTAGCGCTTATAATAATTTTATAAATTTATTTTTTGCTTTTGAGTGCCTGTTTGTGGTTATGAAGTCGGTTTTATTTTTTTTGAAAAATAACTTATTATTCACCTAATAGGAACTATAGACTTCAGTATCTGGCATAAATTTCATCTTGCTAGGTCCACCCGTTCCTGAGAAAATCGGTGGTGATATACGGACAGACAGACAGGCAGACAGACAGACGGACAAGAAAGTGATCTTATAAGGGTTCGATGTTTTAACTTTTGAGGTACGGAACCCTAAAAATAGAAAATGTTGAAAGAAAAATAAGAAAGAAAAATCATTTATTTTGCAACAAGCCAACAACAGTACATAACAATTCACTTATTTAGATATGAAACATAAAATTAAAATGTAACATAGTGAGAAAATGACACAGCATTGATGCAAAACAGGACCCAACTCAGCATTATGTTGCTCATGCTGGGCATGACCAACGCTGGTCTTCCGTTGGAACCCTGAGTGATATCACGGAATCCGACTCAGAACTTCAGAACTGTTGCGCACAGGCGCATACATTTTATAGCAAAAGAATTACCTTTAGCTTTCTTGTTAGTTACTTACATTTTATTGTCTTGTGACAGTTTTAATGAAAGGTAAAATTTAAAATATAAGTAGCCACAGAAAGATTGTAAACAGTAACTTTATATGTGAGATAAAAAAACACATTTTCTTTACCCTCATAAAACATTCTTCAAGTTGGCAATGATTAAATACTTCACAATTATTTTTATGGTAAAACTATCAAAGGAACTTAAAATGATAAAAGCAACATCCTTAAAACTTCCTCATCTATAGAGTATGTATAATAATGATATAGTGTGCATGCTGCCTGCGCCTCAAATAATCTAAACTACTTTATTCACGGACTCAAAGTGAGCGCTAAAATGTTGTTTACAGTTGCTACTTTAAGCGCTGGTTAAATTTGCTTTATCTTACAACTTTTAACCGAGAATTCGTGTTAATTAAGTTGGAACAAGTTTGAAACTATCCGAGAATACTGAGATGGGAATTATTCGATAATTAACTGTGCTGCGAAGGAATCTTTGCTCGATTGTTTGCGGCTGTTACCAGAAATGGACAATATTGTTATGTATACTAGAATGTATTGGATAGTATTATTTGAAGAAATAGAATAATAGTTCTGTGGTTGTAATCATTCTCCGTTCTATTTTCGCGAAGTACAATAAATAGGTATTTCAGGTCGTTGCGCACTTTTTTGGGTACAAAGAAATAAATCACTGTAAGAAGCTAAATACCAAACAAGAAGACGAGGGTCGAGGTTCTCCCGTCGCAATAACATCTAACTGCCACGCAAAAATCTGTGTTGCCAAAAACTATGCACGTCACTGCACTGCGTCCGTTACTTGAAGGCATTGAGTCTCACAAATCCTGTACCTAATTTAGTTGTATGGTTAGATTTCTGTTATCGTCATACAAAATAATTATCAAGTATTGAACAACAATTAGCGATATTCATAGCATAAAGATAGATATAATGATATTAGACGATAATGGCAGGAATGATGTACCAAGCCAAGTAATAGTGGATGTTAAACATTTACGATTTGCTACTGTAATCGTCCAATTATCCTGCTGTAAAACGCCCTGTTCCCCGCTAATTGAATCAACAGCATTAATTCAGTTAATCCGGCTGGAAGCACATAGCTCTGACACCGTGACATCATCCCTTCAACTGTCAGATTTGTCCGGACAAAGTTTTGGCCAAAGCCTGGACTTTGCCAAGCTTTTTTTCAGTGCGCCTTTGTCACTGACTCTGAAAAATAGGTGTAGACAGGATTAAGGGTTTGAGAGTCCTTTTTTGTATATTTTATATATTGGCAATCCCTTTTGCAGGCGACCTTTTTGTTATGTTATTGCTACGAAAGCTAGCTCAATTTTTTCTTACTTTAATTTTAATAAAATATAAATTTCTGCCTGACGATACTGATCATTATGTACTTGTATGAACATTTCTTTCACAATACTGATGCGGTATATTACACTTTCGGCCATTATTTCTGTATTCGAGCAGGGTTATAAAGGCAAGTATTTCAAGACAAAGTTCCCAAGTCTGCAATCTGCAAGGTATTGTCGCGAGAGCAACTATCCTGCATTATGCAGGAGGTGACTCCATCCGTAGTCGACTGAACTTTGTTTATACTATTGTTACTTTGGATTGCACCCTTAGGGCAATCAATAAGGTTTTGTGGTGTGCCAAATTATTTTAGTCCCGGGTCGGGCGCCAATTTTATTTTGCAAACAAATTATTGTTGTACCATGTTGGGCGCCAGAATTCTAAATTTAACGAAATAAAGATTTATAGCAAAGTTAAGCGATGATTTAATATGTCTTTAATATTTAAGACACCGCTTTAACTCAATCATAACTATCTATTAATCAAAAACGGAAATATAACGTGAGTAACGTGATGTCTATATAACAATCGAACGCAAAGTTTCATTGTGAGGCAGAAACTAAAGATCCTGATGAGGGCTTCCGGATTAAACCGAACCTACTGTCGATCGCTATATCGACATTTCGAAAAACACGTTGAATTAATATGTTTCATATGAACTTGAGTTTTATGACAATCATTAATATACTGGCAAATTTGTCCTATCTAAGAATATTAGAATCAATAAATAAAACGCTGTAAATATCCCTTTCACTAAAAACATAGCTTGCTACAAACTTGAATCCATCTAAATTGCCCAAAACTGAGTCAAAAGGTCCGTAAACCTATCCGGTATCCTTTTTCAAAACAAAGTTCGGTAACGAACGGACTGCGCCGGAGGAAAGCTATAAGCTAGTTAATTGAAAACTGCTTCGATCGTTCTATTTCGTCTCTTTCGTAGAACGACGCTAGTCGACTATAAACCGGTGCTCTTTGTGAGAAATAAACTGAGTGTGGAAAAGATACAAAGTAGGTGATAATGGATGCAGATAAAATACGATACGAGGACACTGAGATAAATTGGGATAGCGTTTAATGCTTCGGAGACATTAATGGGACTTTATATTTGCTGGAGACCATTTTTCACATCGAGTACTTGTTCACTGAATTTTTTTAACCCGACTACGGCATAGCCAAAAAAAATTGTCTTTTAGCAGTCTTGTATGTATGCCTATGTTTATGTGTGTTACATCGTAGCGTTATTCGTTCGTTATTTTGGTTACCATGACATCTGTAGTCGTTTTTAGGGTTTCGTAACCAAAGGGTGCCAACGGGTCTCTTACTGAGACTATCAGACCAGAGAGAGTATATCAGAGGGCTGCTATCTTCTGAACTGTGATGGGTTGACGATTGCATTTTTTTATTCGTAAAGTATTTATTACTGGCTATTATAACATTAAAATTTAAAAAAAATAAACAGAATATAGTTAAACATTAAAAGATAGTGCCAATAGAGTGTATTATTATGGCACTATGACAAAAAAAATGGAAATTAAAGGAGCCCTATACAAAAACGTGTTTTTCGGCAAATTTTGTTCAATCATATAAACAATTGTACTGTGGTACTTAACCCTACGTGTGCGAGTCCAATTCGCACTTGGTCAGCTTATTTAGCTTTACGTTATATGGTATCTTCCTATAGATTTACGGTTAGTCAGAAACAACATAACATTCGGAGTTGCCATTTCTAATTAATTTTACAAAGGGCACCATTATTTTATAACTGAAATGGGTGTGAGAGAGCTAGCCGTACGCTCATTTATCGACAGGCTGTAATGAACTTCATTAGGAAGCTGCAACGATTAATTTGCATTTTAATTTATACCACAATGCCTCTCATCATTGTTTACTTGCGGTTACAGTGTAGAGACAGCTTTACAATATCACGTTTATATTTCCATATATAGAAAATTGCAAATTTTTCTCGCTAACTAGCAACGGTAAAAATACGGCTAAAACCTTCAAATTGAGATCTTTAACGACTTCAGAAAAGGAGGTTCTCTATTTGATTTATTATTTATGTTTGTTACTTCAGAACTCCGTTATTTATAAACGGATTTGAATAAATATTTTATTGTTTGAGCATGTTCTTATAAGAATCTCCAGAGATAGGGAGATAAACACACCTCAAACTTGCTTCTGAAAATGACTATTGCGGCATTTGAAATCGATTTTAAATTATTTGAGTTATCGATGCCAGAAAAAATACTGATTATGAAATGTTCTTATGTCAGAGTTTCTGAAACTTAATTAAAAGAGTAGTTCGAAATAGGGACAAGTGTCGAAAGTCGCAAGATTGGACAATATTTGTTGCAAATGATGATAGACCTCTAAAAGAAGAAAATTCTATGCGTTTCAATGTCTACATAGCTTTCAATACGTTTAGACTATCTGCAATATGATGCGTATAAGCTGTAACTCATAGACGGGACTTCAAAAAGATATATTTCATCCGCTGTATGTAATGTGAGTTGAATGCTAGCCGGCGGCGCTGCGGACGCTCGCATCGCGGACAAATGCCGCGTTCTCCAACTTTGCTCGCCACTGTTAGATATAGTGTTGGGGCCATTATCGTGTGTTTTAAAGTGCTTTATGACATGCTTGCATCAGTACTATAGGTTTTATTAAAGACGAGGATGAAAATTGAGTATCACTCGGCTGCTATATTATTTTCTAGCACCCGACGTAAATTGAGTCCTTCGCTATACTCAGGATTCTACTCACCCTTCGCTGCGCTTTGGATTCTACGATAGAATCCACTGGACCATTCTGGATATGATGGTAAATATTTAAAAAAAAAGTGATTTTAGATATTTTCTCAGATTATCAATGTTATCTAAATGTATCATCAACCTATTTATTAATTTTTACTTATCAACATTTTTTAAATAATAATCTTATTAATGGAAATTGGCGCCCGACGTGAGGCAATGTTAATCAAATATCTGTTATTATTTAATATTTATGTATATCTGTAACGTCGCACGTGATTGCATCGATTATAAAATATCGCGTGTAGACATTCAGATAGTACTGTCAGGAATAGTCCTTATTGCATTATTTGTAATTGTTGTAAAGCATCACTTCAGACTCCAGCGACGAATAGATTGTTAATAAAATATAAACACTATTATATTTTATTAACAATCTATTAGTGTGCCTGGATAAAAAATGTAATAATTTATTTTTGTGTTTTTAATACTGAGAAAAAAGAAGTAAATGTCTCTGTGTGTGTAAATGCGTGACATTCTATTTATTCTCTTTAGTTTTATAATTGTCGTGCTAGTATTTTCGTTCGAAAGAAAGTGTTATTGCTGTCATAGCTGGCGTCTTAACCGTGTAGACTTGCACAAATATCAAGGTTAAAATTATCCCAAACTATATTACAGAAAAGGGAACTGTAGATTACACTTACAGTAAATTTAATGTATTATCCGTGTTGCTCACGTGCACACAAAGAAATGAACGCTCAAAGCGGTACATCTCGGCAGTGCACGGTATTTTATCTGGTCCCACTGTAACGGGCTTGTAATGTCAGCCCCCGGCACTGCAGATGCACTGCTAATGTGCCTTCCTTTCACGCGCGGCGAAATATTGTTTTAATTTATGTAAAACTTTTATCTATTGGTATACTATTAATTTCGCTTCTTAATAAGTAGTGAATATATGAAGTAGGACCCTACTTAAAATACTGTATGCATAATAAAGTGTTGTTTTATTGTAAAAGTATATATAAAAAAATGCTCTTCGAATTGATAGTATTCTAATGACCAATTCTAATACAAATTCATATGGATGAGTGAGCTTTTGATGAGTGGTTATCGTGTGGATGATGAATTGTGGATCGATGATGTCACGTCACAGTACATCCAACATATCCTGAACAAATATTACGAGAGTAACAACCACATAGTCAGAGTCTTGAATTTTGTAATTCATCTTTTGAGTCACATCGCTGGGCAAAATACTCCCTTATATTCAAATACTCCGCCATAATTTAGTACAAATACTAATAAATGTTTTATTTTGTTTCAGGTACGTCAAAAGGATTGTTCTTACTTTCTTTGTCGGAAATAAATTAACGAGGTCAGTTTTATTGAGTAACTCTTTATATTTTCCGTCGCGAAATAAATTAAAATGTGAACGCCTGCAGTTTACCGCTTCATGCCGCTCTTGCCGTCGCTTTGTGCCGTGTTCTAGGAAATTATTATTTTAAAGGTTTGCTTAATATTACTATTCTCTAAATTACTAATAAAATATTACAATCTGAATTTATAAAAATAACCAATACTTATTTTATTACCCACGACGGAACGGAGACTGTATATGCGTTTGGGTGAGAGGATGGTTGTTTTTTGTTTGTTTGTGTGTGCAAATCCGTGTTGCCATTTTTCTCCAAAACTACTAGTCAGATTTTGATGCAGTTTTCAGTTATGGGTTCAGGTGTAATTGGTGCATGTTTATAGATAGGTGTTACGGTGAAAACTCACCAGAGGGCGCTGCAGTAATCATTAGTTGGTGCAAATCGATGTTGCCAATTTTCTTCAAAACGACTAGTTCGATTTTGATGCAGTTTTCAGTTATAGGTTCGTGTTTGATTGGTTCATGTTCTTAAATAGGTGTTACGGTGTCAACTTACCAGGGGGCGCTGTAGTAAACATTTGTTTGTGCAAATCCATGTTGCCATTTTCACTCTAAAACTAGGTTGATTTTGTCTTTAAACGGTTCGTAATTAATCAGTGGTGGTTCTTAGATGTTATGGCGTTAATTTTCTAAAGGACATTGTCGTAGGTGTTTATTTAATTTTTTAATTTTGTTACTTGTCCTTCATTCATATGCTAGAAGGTATCTTCTATACAATACAATAACTCTTTATTGATTACCAAGAAGAAGAAAACATACTTAAAGTATAGTAACAATATTCAGGCAATATAATCGGCCGTCTTATCGCTAAGAGCGATCTCTTCCAGACAACCTTAGGACGGAAAGGAGTAGTATTACTAATAATGGACGGCGGTGCACAATAAAAATAAAACAAAAATTAAAAACGAATGCCTACTTTAGTATCTTCACTCCGAGATAGCGGATCAAATTGCGTGCAACAAACTGTCGAATTATTTTTTTCGCTTAAATTAATTATAATTAAAATTATAAAACGAAAGAAGCTTCTTATTACTGAAGCAACTACCAATCGTCACTTTTCAAAATAGCGATCTAGGTCCAATCATCATCACCATAATCAGCCGGTATCTGTCCACTGCTGGACACAGTCCTCTCCCAACATGCGCCACTGAGCCCGAACTAGGTCCAATAACTCTCAGTAAATAATTGCTATAGATTGGAGTTCTAGACTTGATAGTCGTCTAGGTTTAAAATAATTATTTTATTGCGAGAATAGATGGAATTACTTCGTGGAAGATTTTGCATGAAATCGATTTGGATTTATGGATATTGCACCAAATTACGTTCGTCTACAGTTGTGAAATTAAAGGTCGATAGGTCTTTCTAAATTAATTTCAACCTTTGGAAGTTTTATATATAAAATAGAGTTTGAATTTTTTACAGATAAATCTTGACCTGATCTTCACCTGATGTTAAGCGATGATTAATTTGTTCTTATTCTTACCTAGCTCAAAATGGTGGACGGCAGTTACATGAGTCGCTGCAAGCTAAAACTGTCTTCCCTCCTAAATAAAACTTGTCAGTGTTCAAATCAAGAGTTAATATGGCTAACAATGGTGCAACCATGCTTTAATATCAATTTTAACTTCATTACTTCATTATATAAGGTTATATCGATCTTACGTTTGAATAATTCTTAATAAAAATTATAAATTGAACAAAGCTGAACTATTCCAACATGTATTCGGAATAAAATATTACTAACAAACGTTACTTATCAGAATCAGAATTAATAGCAGATTCTGAGATCTAAATACTTAATACCTTCGAATCTCATACTTATCACGTAAACCACGGCTCTGTCGGACTCTACACAATACACTGTCGGCAGTTCCGAAATCACAGTAGAAAATACTCTTATTTCACCAATCGAGTGTGAAACAATAAAATCCTTTCCGCAAACCGCGTCGTTATTCCGGATCCAGGATTGCATCGGGCAGTTCGCAATCGATCTGGATTACCGTACAAATGTTCGATGCCGAAGCGAACGTAAGCGGCACGCGGGAATTCTGCCTGCATAATGCACGGAACTATTCTGGAGTGCTCCGACCGGAACGTTTAAATTCTAAACGGAACGTTGTGCTTTACGTGTATCGGTTTCATTGGTCTTTGTCGAAGCTTTTGTTGGTGGAGCAGTCATGATTCTAAATTTCTAAGAGGTTCTTTGGTTTATAAAGAGGAGTTTAAAATAAATAATTAAGATAGTTTAAAAACTAAAACAACCGACTAAAGTCAGTTTCAGTAGCAAGTTTGAAACGTTTATCATCATATCTCTGGAGATTCTTATCAGATCTCAATGAAATTACAATGGAACCACCCCAGAAATGTACCCTATTAATTAAAAAAATAATTATTAGAATCGGTTGATAATTGATGGAGTAATCGCGTAACATACATACAAAAAAAATACAGCTAAATTGAGTACCTCCTCCTTTTTGGAAGTCGGTTAGAGAGAATGCATAGTTTACTTAAATAGCTAGTCGAGCCATTGCAAGTGTTCATTTTTTTTTGTCTTTTCAAATCTCCTATATCATACAGCTACTTAGTTTTAATTAGTTTCAGATTGTGAATCTGAAAAATTGGAACAAACGTGACAAACAAAGATGTTAGTCATTGGTTTCGAATATTTGTAATGTGCGTTTACATTGTGTTATTGATGGAACTTTTCTTATAGAAATTCTTACCGCAGCTACACACACGTGTTTGTCTGAAACTCAATTCGTCAGTATAATATATTATTGTTTCCAATATACATTTTAAGACATAAGGTAAATATTGGTTGTTCCTGAATACTTACCTCCAGCAGAATCCCTCGCTCCACACTACAGATAGGTAGCTAGTTTATGTGTCCATTTCGGTTGCACTTTTATGATAACGAAGCGCGCTTTTGTACAGACAGGGTTCTGGAAATTTGGAATATTGTGTGGAATACTGATAAAGAGCTGATGACACTTCATTGGAAAATGTGCCTTTTGTTGCATTGTAGTCGTGTCGGGCAAACTTGAAACTCATGACGTGGTGATATTTTCGGTAAATAAAGCTGTTTGCAGTACTATAGTACTTGTTTATGTACATTTTTAGGGTTCCGTACCTCAAAAGGTAAAAAAAAGGAATCTTTATAAGATCAATTTCTTGTCTATCTTCGTCTGTCCGTCTGTCTGTCCGTGTGTCACCACCGATTTTCTCAGGAATGGGTGGACCTAGCAAGTTGAAATTTAAACCAGATATTGTCATTAAACTTAGTCTGAGAAGCCGCGGTGGGCGAGTCCAACTTGACTTGACCGGTTTTATTATGTAGTGTATTAATTCTGGCTAATTTACTTCTAGTTTTCACATAGGCAAGCGTCTGACAACTATCTCACCTGTTGGCAAGTGACGATGCAGTCGAGGATGTTAGATCACTAGGCTAGGCTAGTTATTAAAAACCCTAGAGATATAGACTTGAGAAGGATCTGAAGGGATCAGAATTGTTACACTATGTTAGTAGGACGTAACAAGTTATCGCACCTACACATTTATTTATATCACAATCTGTCACTGTCATCTGTCAACAAATGGTCAAACCAATCTGTCGGTAAAAACTTGGTTGTGATATGTATCATAAATCAAAATACTAATCCTCTGTTAGATTCATTTCAATAAAGCGGTTTAATAACATGTGCCTAAGTTACACTCAGTTGTAACAAACTCGACACCATCTCTTGCAAAGTTGTGAAGTAACATAATTATTTAGTTAGTTGGTTACTGTGCATGGATGCATTATGCAGAGGGTCTACTATTTACTGTGCAAATAATGTACGAGTATGTGCGCTGTGCAGCGCGGTGGAAGGAATGCGAGGAAATTAAGTTATGATGTTGTTTGCCAAATATTTTGGAGAATGTGTGTTCCTTTGAAAAATACAAGTAGGAGGAAGAACATTTCTACGTATATTATATGTATGCCAGGATAATACAAGAGCAATGCAGTTTTGTCTGTAGTGCTACTTGTTGTATGAAACTGTATACAAGTTCAAAATAATTCATAAGGTAAAAAAGTATGCATACATGCGAAGACCAGTTTCAGTAAATCTTTATGTAAATTTCTTATTTTGGTAACTGCATTGAATTCTGAAATTGAGATGCTTAGTTTCGGAAATTCTGGCAAGGTTTTATCCTGTGCAAATCTAACTTTACTATTTCCGATTTTATTTATTATTTATAAATGAATTTCCCGTATATTGTAGCACAGAGCACGTCTGCAAGCACTTGAGTGAGTGCATTAGTGTAATGGTGCCTGCAACGAGACACAGAGCAGGCGCGGTGATGGATGGTTAGCTGTTTGCTTGCACTTCTTTAATTCATTATTTAGCTTTATTACTAAACTGATGAAATGAGCGAAGGTGACTGTCGAGCAAGATAAAACTTTCGAGGTTTCATTTGTTCGCTCGTATGTATTGGTAGCGTTTGTGCTTTTGCTTGTTAAGGCTTGGCTCGTATTGTGTGCTTGAAATTGAAAGTTTAGGACCACTGCGTGGCCTGCGTTAAAATAGCAGTACTAATAGCTCAATTTTTTTTTCCCCCAGAGCATCGTCAAAGCGACTAAGAAAAATTTAAAACCAAGTAACTAAAATACCCAGACCACGAACCGCTTCTAAGCACCTTTAGGTCACTCCGAACTAAAAGTACACTATTGATGACAGCATTCCCTGAAAGGGCTCGCGTCAGCTGGGCCATCGGTAGGCATGCCAAAAACTTTTAAAAATATTGTAACTTAATAATTCTTTGGCTGAAAACTGAATAAAATCAGCCGATTAACCGCTGAGGTAAACGATTTCTTGAGTGGGAAAGGCGATTCAGTAAGCGTTACGTTGAATAGATACTCTCAGACTATAATAGAGATTCTGATAGACAGTAGCCAAGGATTAGTGCCGTAACATTGGAAAGACTTTAGTGCAGCAGTGGACTTATGAAGGCTGCTGATTATGTTCATTGTAATTAGTCGAACGCAAGAGCTCGAAGTTTAAAATCGTTTTATGCTTTAACCAATGTCTCCTCCGTGGTGGTCATAGGTTTTTCATCTTCATTTTCGACATAAGCTCAAGTGGCTTCCTATTCGACTTCGCCGGAATACTCACATTCTCTCTCTCTTATTCAGTATACTTTTCAATCCCGCTTCCCCGCGCTACGTTAAAGATCGCTTTGAATATTTACATTCACAGCACTCATTAACGTTGAGGTCATTAGAAAATCTAACGTTACAAATACCTACTCATTCAACATCTTTTCTCGATAAATCGTTTTCGGTACAGGCTGCACGCCTTTGGAATGATTTACCAGTCGAAATCAGACAATCTCCATCTCCTCAGACCTTTAAGGAACGACTATATAAACACTATCTTGCCAGTCTCCACTAAATTGCTAGGTATATTGTGTTCTATGTTAATAATTGGTAGTCTCAATCATTGTATTGCTATGCTACAGTGTATTTTATTATTATATGTATGATATTTATTATTTAATATTTAAAGATAGGTATGTATGTATGTACATATGAATATATATATGAATATATATATATATATATATATATATATATATATATATATTCATATGTACATACATACATACCTATCTTGTAATAATGTATAGTATGTACTAATGTATAGTATGACATTTGTTTTTTATGTTTGTATGCATATTTATTGATTTTATTTCAATATTGATACACCACCGTCCGTCACAGTCTCGTTTTCTTTTATACTATTGGGTTGTCTGGAAGAAATCGCTCTAAGCGATAAGAACGCCCTTTGCATAGCGATAGTTATAAATTTACGGCCTTACTAATAAAAATTTGCCTATACGTCTGTTAAACGGTTGTGCAGTTGCACAAAGAATAAGCGCTAAACACGCGTCAATCTATTGTTTGACTAATAAACGTTGAATAGGAGGTGGGTATCTACATAGACGTTTAACACTTTTTTATTTTTCATCTGGCAACTATTAGTCAATTCGTTTAGAAACTGTTTACGTCTTAAATAGTTCCGTAAATTATTATTTCATAAAGTTTACTAATTATTAATATTAGTCATGAAATTTTATTTTAGGAATGCAATATTAATCAAACTCCGTTGTTTTTGGAACTTTTTATTGAAATTAGTTGACATACTAGAAAATATTTTCTTTTAGTAGGAGTGAAAGAATTAAAACAAATTTTAGAACGAAACACTCAAATTGACTGTTGTCCTCTGTCTACGCTGTTGACATTGTAGCCATGGAGACCGCTAGTCTCCATGGCATATAAACATGATTGTAGCCATCTTTGAATAAACTGTCAATTTGCAAAGAGAATGTAATCACTGCGTTTAGTTTCTTCCGCATAGCTTTTCGTAAACCCGTTATTTATATTTAAAATGGAAAATCTGAATTGTTCAAAATAATGGATCTGCACGGTCTTCATAATGTTTTCGATTTTTTTATTTGCCTCTTCTATCTCCCAATGGTCAAATATGTCGAAATAATTTATGTAATCCATTTCAATGAGAACAAATCTAACACATGCAAACGATCCTCAAATGACAGCATACTTTTTGAAGTTTGAAGAATCAAAACTTTTTTTACAGAATACTAGACACAGATTCAATAATAGTTACTATTTCTAGACATGATTTCAATCAGCTGATAATAGAGAAATCCGCCATTTTAATCCTTAACACACTCGCTAAACTAGGGTCCCAGGCTGTTTAAGAAATGGACAGCCTACTTTGATAATGGCACATCTGTATACCACCTTTATCCAAGGCTTACGTCAAAAATATTTTTATTGGTCAGCTTTTGTGGTATACAACGTGTGTACAGAGTGAAAAAAACTTTATTAGTAAGGCCGTTAGAGTATATTTTGTTTAAATTGTTTCTGTTCTTTTGGTGTGCAAATAAAGAGTTTATCTATCTATCTATCTATAGGTTAAAGCCTCTCATAGTCCATCCAGCTCGATTAGTCAGTTGCCAAATGCCACTGTCACAGTTAAGCTTCACCTAAGTTTGGCTTTACCTTTGTCGATTATCGATCACTGTTAATGGTCAGTTTACTGTCTTTACAGACAGCACAGAATAATTAATAGTACAAGTACAGATAGTAGTTACAGCTTGGCAAAATAGAGTAGAAATAATTAGGGGCGCCACTTTCGCGCGTGTTTCTATATAATGGTAACACCGATAGACGCCATTATCATGGGAAAGAGTGGCGGTAAACTTTAAAAATAACTTCTCTAGTGAAACTACGGATAGTCTTACCTTCTCTCGTCGATCGTCTTACTTATGCTAAAACATGGTTAAGACCGCAGATTACGGCGAATAATAAAATACTACTATTAAGTTGAACAGACAAACTTTGTTCACAAATGTTCAGTCACTGACTACAGATAGAATAGAAAATTTTACCACAGATTATACTATTGACAGGCCAGAAAAAAATAGTTCCGTTTTAAGACGTTTTTGCCAACCTGTACTTGGTCATGTTTGCAGATTGCTATGATGTATACTGCCTTTGCAGCACACTGTTTGATAGAACTAGAGTTTTTTGTATACATATATCTGTTGTTTTAGCAGTGCACAGTGTATTATCATGATGATCGAGTCTCAATTTGTGTTATAAAAGTGAAAAATGGTGCTTCAATATACACATTGCGGTGAAAAGTATTTTTCTGTTTACTGTGATATGACGAATGTATGTATGTTATTTGCAGCCAGCGACTTTTGAAATGTACATAGCATTATGTTTTTAAAATAAAGTGAGGGCAAACAAAACATTTAGCAATGTCGATTATAGTATATTTACTTATTTGCAATGATATTTATGCAATAAAATGTATAATATCCTCCTCATTAAAAACTTGATTTTATCAGAAACCAACATTAACGAATTTCAACGCAACCAACCGCAAAAAGACAAATTGTGCACAGTTTTGTAGTATTAAATGCTTGTTTTAATTATTTATTGAAAAATAATTGGAATCATGTCAATATATCACGATTGTTATAATATTTAATGATAATTTAATTCATTTTAATTACTTTAATGTCGAAGTATTTTGCAGTTGCGCGTTGGATGAGTAATTGTTTTACAAAATGAATATATATTATTTGTTATTGGGCAACCAATTATGTCCACTTGTTCATTTGATTGTTTCAACTATTTGCAAAATATTGCATAAATACCTTTATGATGTCAGATTACAGGATAACCAATGCGCAATAATGGATATTTAATAATTAAAAATTGAATTACTAATTATTGATAGTTCCTAATTAGTTACCATTATTTTTTATATCGTATAGGATAAGTTTGGCCACTACATCACCTGTTGATAAGTCATGATGCGGTTTAGGATAGCACCCTAGTTCTAGAACTAGAAAGGGAACTACTGGCTTTCTAAAATCTACTTACTTTATGTGTGTCATTACCCAAAGTGATAGAGATGTCAAGCCTCACTCCCCCTGTGTCCCTGGAAGCTTTGCTTTCATACTAAAATTACTTCTATTTCACGATTTAATAACTAACAAGTTTGTGGTACCATCTTCGTAGCAGAAGTCCTACGAACTACATAGGTAACATGGATTAGGTAAATTAAAACTATTGTTTGGGTACAGCCGAGACATAAATGGTTACTAGATTGCCCAGCGACAGCGACCGAGCACAAAGCTTTGCGCTATACCCAATCACCCAATATTCTCTTAGCAAAGGGCAAAGACTCGATAACACACGGATATGTGAGAGATAAATTGTAGAAACCGTTATATTGGCCAACTGAACTTACTAGACGCACCTTGAGTTATGAAAATCTGGGACTAGAGACCCGGTATTTAAAGATAAAAATATATCTTAAAAGTATTGCCAACATACATACTATTTATACGCTATTTAATGTCGCACTTCCTCTCAAAATTTGCTAGTACTATAGAAATTAATTATGACAGTCCATTGTACGAAATGTTTAATTTCTGAACAGTTTTTTGGAGGCAGACTATCCACTAATGCCATAAGAATTAATTTGATCTTTAATGCCAACTAGTAAGTAAGTCCAAAATTATCGTAAAATATATCTCTACAATTTATCAAATTATTCAGAACCTGGGTTATACCTTTCAAACAGGATGGGAGCGAATTTATTCAAGTGGAACTAGTTTCAGGATAGCTCTTATTGAAACTATGATTGAATCTGTATTCTAGTTCTCACTAGTTGGGTCGGAGGGATCACAGAGATGCAAATGATAAAGGGGTAAATTTGTGTCCGGAGCTGCCAATTTAAGCACCATTTGTAAATGTTAGGAGGAGTTGAATATAAAATCCGGACAAGTACGAGTCAGGTGAGTTGCAGACAATGAAGAGATACGAGTATCATCAATATAATATTATAAAGGTGAAAGTCAGCTTGTTTGTTTGTGATCTCCTCACGGCATGATCGATTTAGCTGAAACCCTACACGGAATCCGGTTTTTATGTCTAATAGGCTAGCGTTTGACCACTATCTCACCTGTTAGTAAGTGATGATGCAGTCGAGGATGGTAGCACGGTAAGCCTGAATGAGAATAGGAACTGAAATGGTGACATCAAAAGTAGTTTGTATACTTTAATGTATCACGCAACAGTATAATTCAGTAACAATGATAAATATAGAGATTACATAGAGACAGACAGGACAGAAAAACTAACGGTTGCGTGACAAGAATCGCACGAGTACAGAGGATGACCCGGAAACCTCGCTGCGCTGCGCGGGCGCACCGCAAGTTATAGGCTGACGTTGTAAGATGAGTATGACAGATAGATCATATAGATAAATCTTCCAAAATTGTAATAAAAGATAATATTAATTGCGACTTGCCGTGTAGCCCGCACAAAAAAGTATTCTTCTCGAACCATAATGGCTAACCTTCTACAAAGTTTCAGCCAAATCAGTCAAACCGTTTGACCTGTAGATCAGAGGTAATATGTATACGAATTTAAAGAACAACAGCCCAATGGATATGTCGTCGGCCTGAGAATCGAGAGGTCGTGAGTTCGATCACTTCCCATTGCACTATTGACGTAAACCCACTCCAGACACAAGCATATTTACATACAATCATTAGCTTAGTTAAATAACTTTAACATTTATAATATGGATCGTGATTGAATTTTAATCGACTGCAATGACCGAATCAAAAGTCTAAAAAGATTTTCGACGAGCGAGGCCGCAGTACATACTAGCGGTAGGATCAGATAGTATGTGTAACTAATGATGAAAATCTAAAAAAATATAGGATTTTAGACAGGTTTTAAAGCGATATCAAAAGCTAAAATGTCATGGCTTACATTTGCCGACGAAGTATGAGCCGGTAGCATCCGTGGGAACACTTTCACTCCACACTCGGCTCTGGTCTCCAATGCTCTGATTGGTGCGATGTATGGAGCTAAGGCCCGTTCGTAGAGTCTGCCATAAAGGAGGTCAGTTCTATAGAAAAATTGGTTTTGATTTAGAGTTAGGGACAATTCTTAACATATCAATTTCAGTTTGAAAGTTTTCGCGAAAATTATTCATTTTAATGTGAACGTACCGGCTTTTGTTCGCGTGTATTTACTTCGGATGTGCTCCGACCAGGTTCCAACTGAACACATAATAACGAGCGTGGAAGACACAATCATACGTAATCGTGTTACACATCGGGACGCGGAGTATATGAGACAGGACATTGCATCAATGATACGGAAACTGAAGCCACCTAAAAGTAATGTGGGCAAAGGCGAGATGGAAGCTCTCAGAGAACTACGAAACAATAAGGACATCTTGGTGTTGCCAGCAGATAAGGGGAACGCAACTGTGATTGTGGACACCGGCGATTATGAACAAAAGGTACAAGAAATAATAAGTGACATAAGTACCTATGAGAAGGTGTCCTACAATCCTACCGCTAGAGTGACGACGAAAGTCCTTAAGTTACTAAAAGACCTGGGAGACGATAATTTGACCGCATATCTCCGGCCACACAACCCTACTACACCAAAAATCTACGGCTTACCAAAAATCCATAAGCCCGATTGGCCATTGAGACCAATAGTGTCCCAAATTGATGCACCCACTTACAAAATGTCCAAGCATCTGGCAGCCATTTTGCAGCCTCTAACTGGCAAAAGTAGCAGAACCGTGATCGACTCACGACAGTTTGTCCACCTTATAGAGGATGTACAAATCCAGCCAAATGAATTGATGGTGAGTTTTGACGTCACGTCACTTTTCACCAATGTACCAGTAGCGGAATTACATTAATCAGAAATCTTATAACTGCCTCTAACATACCTACTGCGTACATTGAATGGACAGAGTTCTGCCTGAAAAGTGGTTATTTCGTCTGGCGAGGAGACCATTATCGACAAGTGGACGGAGTGGCCATGGGTTCACCGATAGCTCCAGTAGTGGCCAATATCTTCATGGAGTGGTTTGAAGACAAGGCGATAGAGGACGCTCCTATGAAGCCACGATACTGGTGGCGCTATGTCGACGACGTGTTCGCCATTATCGATAAAAACGCGCTTGAAAACTTTGCGTCACATTTAAACACAGTGCACAGAAGTATCCAGTTCACTGTTGAGGAAGAGAAGCAGGGGAGCTTGCCCTTTTTAGATGTGCGTGTTATACGGAAGCCAGATGGCAGATTGGCCCACACCGTGTACCGGAAACCGACGCACACGGATAAGTACTTGCGGGCAGACTCGCACCATCACCCCGCACATCTCGCATCAGTATCTAGAACGCTGATCAATAGAGCCATCCAGATTTGCGACCCTCAACATGTGCATACGGAGCTGAAGCATGTCAGAGAAGTCCTTGAGAGCAATGGCTATAACTGGCGGCAAAGCTCTCGATGGGCGAACGCGAGCGAAAAAAAGAGACAGGTTACGGTAGAACGATCGCCGATCTATCTACCGTACGTCAAAGGTGTGACTGATAAAATCAGCCACTACCTGAGACGTAGGTATGATATTAAAACGACGTTCCGCCCGTTCTCCCAACTCCGCCGACTGCTGCGTTCACCTAAGGATCAAGAACCACTTATGGGACCTGGCATTTACAAGATTCCCTGTGAATGTGGCAAATGCTACATCGGTGAGACACGAAGAAACATCGCGACACGGATTCAGGAGCATATTAGAAGCGTCAAAAATGGTGATACCGTTCGCTCGGCGGTCGCAGAACACGCTCGCATCTCGGACACCAGGCATTACCTACGGTTTGATAAGGTCTCTGTGCTAGCGAGGGAGAAGTTTTTCGTTCCTCGTAAAGTACGGGAGGCCATCGAAATCAACAGGTATCCTAATTTTAACCGGGATCGTGGGTGGACAGTACCGCCGGCATGGGTGCCAACATTGGGCGCTTCCTACCCCGATGCCAACATTCAACAAGGCTACCATGCAGTGGACACAATCAGCACAGTATGCCTACAACCTAACATAACAGTATTAAATAGCGATGACGAATCGGAGGCAGAGCCGAACGCAGAACCCGAGCGCACCCGAAGATCTACGACACCACCCTTGCCAATGGTAGCGCCTGTTTCGAGTCGTCAGTTGCGCCGGGAAGCGCGGGCGATACGACGTGCGTTGCCGCCATCCTAGCCGCTCCCAGACGATGACCTACGTATTAGGTTGAAACCTGGTCGGAGCACATCCGAAGTAAATACACGCGAACAAAAGCCGGTACGTTCACATTAATATCAATTTCAATACGGACTATTTTTATCAGTATCAACTCAATGTTGATGTAAATTTGGGTCGTGGTTGTCACATTTTTTTATTTTTTAACCAGTCTCCGTGAGAAAGAGCCTCGGACGTATTCAGAAGCGGGTTGGAATACACCTATAAGCACATATACACCTAAATTGTAATTTGTTAAATCGATGTAATTTGCTGGCTGAATAAGCATTTAAAACAGATAAATAGTCGGTTATTGTGATGCAGACTTCTCAGGAATTAATTGTTTTGCGTCTTTAATGTCATAACTTAATATTATTCTAATAAAATTACCTATCAATAAAAATTCGGGGTCGTGCTAAATACAAGAAACCTTACACTTATTCCAAAACTAAAGATAAAACTCTGCGGTAACAGTGATTTTCTTTTCAATAGGTGTTATACAAGTAATAAAAATACATTCACTTTCTTTATAAATAACATTTTTATGTCCCGTAAAAGTTAATAATCAAATTAGAAAAAGTGTGAAACAACCTTTATAATGAGACCATTAAATAAGAAGGAAACTAATAATAACTTTACGACTTCATTTCCTGTCGTTTCGATATTAAACTTGTAATAAATATGATATATGTTGAAGTAAACGCCGACTATTAAAATAGTATTCATGTTTGATGGTAAATCTTCAAGCTTTATCTTAAGTCGTGACATTATTCAATCCTTTCTAAAAGCATTAACATAATATGTTTATTTTTGTGTTTTGGCGCTACGCTGCCACAGGGCACAGAAAGACACATACATACACAGATACATACGTCAAACATATAACACTCCTTATTTTTGCGTCAGGGGTTTAAAAAGGCTACCTTGCGAGGAATCGAACGCCATCAGTTTAATTTCAAGATTCCAGAAAAAGCTCTTCAGTTTAAACTTTACTTAAAATAATTAAGATAGTTTAAAAACTAAAACAACCGACTTGAATGTCCCGCGAGTCAATTTCAGTAGCAAGTTTGATATCTCTGGAGATACTTATCAGATCTCGATGAAATTACAATGGGAACACCTCGGAAACGTATCCTATCGATATCAAAAATAATCATTCGAATCAGTTCAGAATTGACGGAGTAATCGCGTAACATACACACACAAAAAAAAACATACAGACGAATTGAGAACCTCCTCCTTTTTTGTGAAGTCGGTTAATAAATGAAAATTTAACATAACATTTATATATAATTATATCCCAAAAAGTAAAAGTATATCGTTCAGCAGTTAAGCAAAGATTCGGTAAACCTAGCCAGTTGCAAAAGGCGGTCATTGACCCCGCTAAATGCCATGGGAAGCACCCGACGTTGCCTCAGCCTCTGCGATTTATTTACTCATTTAGTTATCTGAGTTTCGGCTTCATGTTGATGCTAGATTGCGCTTGATTGTCTATGGATTGGTGGTAATGACGTGCGCCGATTGTAAATGTGGCATTTTAGAATAAATTGCTCGTTACTGGATGATGATTTGGCAATGCAGACTCGTCAGTATTGTTGCTCTATGTTTTGAAGTAGGTTAATGTTATTGCATATTTGCATTGCATAAAAAAATGGGACGACGTCTATAAGTAAGTAAGTATAAGTATTATAACGTGTGAGAGTTGATAAGATCTCAAAATGGCCGTATAAAAGTTTGCAAGCAATATTTTTTTGCCTTGAACAATAAATATAATATACAATTTTGCAGCGTCTCTCGACACGTACCATTTTTATCACGCAAACGAATTAAAACTGTTTCATCTCCTGTCACAAATTCTGTCAACTCATGGGAACCAAACTAACGTTGCAGCTTCCGTTAACAGCCAACATAAAAATACGAAATAAGCCGATTTCAAAGTTTGCTAATCGTTCCCTCGAGGCGCGTTGTTTCGAGTCTCTCGTAAATCACGGCTGTTATTTAAAATACTGAATTCAGGACTCTTTTAAAATATCATTGAGACATTTATTTACGAAAGAGCCGCTCGAGAATTGTAAAAGATGGTCTAATAGAGTACCTAAATTTTTCAACATCAGACACTTTATTGCAAACCAAAAAAACAAACAGTAATATCAAGATCATTAATGACAAGATTTCAAAGCAATCTCTACCTAGTATACCAGAAAGACTGGTACTGTAATAAAAATATTTAATTCCGTTTGCTCACTTAAGTACCGTTAAAGCCATAACCAAATAGCAAGCATCCGCATTTATCATATTTAGTAACTGCTTTGTATTGGCGCCAAACCTGAAGCATATATAAGTTATTTTTTTTGAAAAATAACTTATTTTACCCTTTTTAGTGCAAAAAATGTTTTAATGAAATTACATGCATCTATTAAATTTCGTGTCTGGGCCGTTATACACTGACGGATATATACTTTATGAAAATTTCAAGTATGTACCTATAACGGTTAAGAAGATACAGATCTGTAAAGTGCGCACATATAGACACACGGACGGACGGACGGACGAAATGTCCGAAATGGCCCTGTGCAATTAAAGCATCTGACATACACGATAATTAATTGTCTATTTTATTACAATAATTCCAAATACTTTTATAACACGGACTAGTTGTATTCCAAAATGAATATTAAAAAGTATTATTTGCGATTATTAACATTAATTGCCGCCATATGGCCAACAGAGTACTGAATCACTCTACTACGTTATAAGAGGCACTTTCCTATATTGTAGATACCCGAATTATGAAAGCACTGTGTAGCCAACCTAACAACGGAAAGTATTATTTACGTATTATATTATATAATATGTGGTTTTATGCTTATAATTTTTTTTTGCTGTGTTGATTGGTACAAAGTACGTTCATAATTCTGAGTTATTTAATTATGTATGCAGTGTCGCGGGACTGAAATGGTCGCCATCTTCGCCAAATGTCATGTCATGTCAAAAAATATTAGGTATGTTTAAAAAAGTTTGCACCCTAACAAGACTTTGCCCGGTAGAACATTCCTGTGAAGACAAATTATTTATATTTATATATAATTATTTATTATAATTATTAATATATAATTATTTATTGAGGGCCCGGTGGCGTAATTGGGAGAACGGTCGGCTTTGATGCCGTGGTACCGAGTTCAAACCGCAGTGCATCAATGAATTTTTCTATAGAAAAATATATGTGCGCTTCTCACAGTGGCCCTCCGGTGAAGGAAAACATCGTTAAGAAACCAATAACTCCCGCATGGTGGTAGAACATATCTAGTGTCCGCCTGGCCAGCTACCACCCTCAAGTCAGAAAATCTGTCGCCAAACATCTAATGTGTTCCGGCAGCTATCCTTGAGAGCCATTTCCCATTCTAGTCCACTTCTCTATCTTCGACCGCATCATCACTTAGCAACAGGTGAGATAGTGGTCAAACGCTTGCCTATAAGATATAAAAAAAAATTATCGCTACCTTTATTTCTATCTCGCTCACAGTTACCGTAAGAATATCTTATATGCAATAGCAACCTCCATTGTGTGTAATCTTCTTGGGACTCTTCTACTAAAACTAGTACATTCTCCTATGTTTGAGGTATTTATCTCCATATCTCTGGTGATACTAATCAGATCTCGATAAAATTAAAATGGGACCAACTCGGAAAAGTATTAGGATACGTTTCCGAGGTGGTCCCATTCCGTTCCTATTAAAAAAAGAATCATTTGAATCCGTTTACAATTGATGGGGAAATCGCGTAATATACACACAAAAAAAAAAAAAAACATACAGACGAATTGAGAACCTCCTCCTTTTTTGTGAAGTCGGTTAAAAATACAAATCTCTTTTCTGTCAATGAAGTGACATGAAGGAAAATTCATTAATAATTCATGTAAAACTTCTTTACAGTAAATTAATTCATTGGACAGACTTAATCAAATCTAAATGCATTAAAAGGTTTTGAAATATATAAAACGATTGCCTTCTAGTGTTAATTCATCCTTCACAATCACCTACTATTACATCTGCAACTGGCTATTAAGAAATAACACGAGGCAACCATAGACACGCCACATTTGGCAGCGTCACAGCTTTGTTGCCCAACGTGGGACTTTCAACAAAATCTGTATTCTGTCAGAGAAATGACATCAATTTCTAATTCTGCTCTAATAAAAATATATAACAGGCCCCTTCCAGTGCCTGTTTTATTCTCCCCAATGCCCTACCATAACATCTGCAACTAGACTTTAGTAAATAACATGCGGCAACCATAACACGCTACGTTTGGCAGCGTCACAAATTTGGCGCCCGACGTGGGGCGGATATCTACAAAAGCACTCACAGCTGCTTGTGTACACTTTACACGTGTTTTCCTATTGTTGAATTTGAATTTATGGATTGTTTTGTGGATTTTGGAAGGTTTAGATGCTTTGTTTAGTGTATAAGAGTTTTTATCGTAATTAATACTGACATATGAGTTTGAAATAACGCTAACGTTTGAAATAAATATAAAATAACATATTGAAATCTGTTATTAACGGTTCCGTACCTCAAAAGGAAAACAAGAACCCTTAAGGTACGACCACACCGCTGCGTCCTGCGTGCGCGATCTGGGCGGCAATCAGATAACGCAGTAGTATTTGTACCTAGTGGTTCACACCACACGCAATCTACGGCGATCAGAAAACAATATAAATTAAGATCGCAAACGCGCACGCGGACTTAGGACGCCGCGGTGTGGTCGTACCGTTATAGGATCACTTTGTTGTCCTTCTGTCTGTTTTTCTGTCGAGACTTTTATTTAGGAACACGTAGAGGTATCATGTTGAGATTAATATCAAATACTTGAATGAAACTGCAGATTCTTTTAGCTGTAAAAATTAAACTTATAAGTCAACGCGATCAAAGGTTGGACCGTTTATGTCGCATATTTTTGCATTTTATGCGATTTCACAAGGGAATCCCAACCCATAAATATATAAATCCGGGTATTTCTCGTTGACCTCAAATCATGAAATTTGGCATGAAGCAATGTCTTATGCAAGGCAGCACATGTAAAAGAAAAAATCTGAAAACCGTAAATGTCCTTTTAATAACAAAATAAAGTGAATTGACTATTACGAACTCATTAATTGCAGTTGGTGCAATAACTGTAACTAGGGTTCGAACGCAAATTTTTGTTTGTCCTTTAACCCAGCTAGTCGGTCTGCTAGCTAGAGTAATAAAGCTTGTACGGGACCCTCGGTTCGCGAGTCCAGCTGCAATTGTCTAGTTATTTTTGTCACTATCTAACATTTATAGTATATATAACATTTATATATATTATAGTAGTACTAAGAGAGTTAATATGAACGCGAGATATTTAATTAGCAAGTTTGTCAGATCTGAGGACTTGACAACACGCATTTCGAAATTCGCTGACTTACGGCTGGGTTCTATATTTGATCGATTCTGATTTACGATCGATTTTTAACGACCGATAAGTCACGTGATTAAATATTTGACACGTTTTATCTGTAATTATATTGAACTGTGTTTCCTAACTCCCCTTGACTCGATAATATGTGAGGCAACGATCTCCTGTAAGTGCAAGAATTTGTAAGAAATGTATCTCCTGCAAATTATACAAACAACTTTGTTTTTAGTTCAGAGCACACTACAGAATTAAGCCACACAAGTGACAATATTGGGAATTAACACATAGTTTACATAGTCAGAATACATATGTACATACAGTTATTGGAACATGTTCAATAAACAAACGGCCAGAGGGTCGAACAATCCAATCGGAACCCAAACAATCCCCCCGGAGGGTACCGTCCGTAACAAACGCCCGATTTCAATGGACTATCTATTAAAAGGCTGAATTGAAAACCTGCTAAAGCCGTAAAGGGCCGTCGTATTAAGGTCCTGGATAACCCTTGCAATCAATGCGACTGCTAAATTGTGCCGAAAAGATAAGGCATCGATATAAATAGACGTACATTTTGTATCGAAGACAGATTTAATAAGTACTTTTGGAGATCAAATCTAACTTGCGTCCGCAGGCCTGGTTCCTAATTCTTGACGTCACTGGTTGGTTCTATAAATTTCGTGCATCAGTTTCAACATTTTGACATATTTAACGATAACTTGAGTGTTATTATTAATAACTTAAGAATATTTTTAAGTTTAAATAATTAGTTTGTTACTTGTAATAACTTGAATAGTTAGCATTTTGGCAATGCTGTAAGTTAACTATTTTTCTGAAATAAAAAAATTTATAAAATAAATAAATGATCTGAAGGTTTCAGCAGTGGGTCGAACCATCAACTAACGAAAATACATGTTATCGCTATGGAATTGTTTCGTCTTGCTGTGATATTCGTTACCTAAATGTTCGGACGCTTTGGAATACTTGCAAAGTATGTATATGGCCAACTTACGCTAACAACGAATCTTCTGTTTCAAGTAAGCATGTTCTTTCTGACTCTTGAACGTCACTTGCTATCATTATAGATCAATGTTATGTTCTTGCCTGTGTCCAATGAGATAATGATAGTGCTTTCTTAATCTAATATAAGATCATAACAACATTTGTTTTCTGATTGAAGACCTCATCCACCCATTGCCCGCAGTCTCTCCTGTCGCTCAGGTGTCCCCATCAACGGGTTCGAAGGAAGAACGAGTGGTGGTGACGTTTCCATTAAACCCCGTCCTTTATACCTATCCGCAGCCATCGCCTTTTGTGAGACCGAGTACGTACTGCTATTGAAAGCAGATCATTGTAAAAACTTGCGAAAGTGCAAATGAATTTTTAAGTTGATCGTTGAACCTTTTATTATTGAAAAGCCTTTACGAGCAAATTGCAAAATGTAATTATAATTTTCATTCTCAACTATTATTTTTACCCTAAATCATTTATTTTGAATGTGAATGAATATGTGGAGACAACGTCATCTCATACATAAAGATACGCTAAGATCTCATAGAACACCAATGGCCTACTTCTACAATAGCTCGCACTACTTTGGACGTCGTAATTTGTTGACTTACTTCACAAAATACGTTGGTATTTTATTCGTATGAATCTTGCACTTTGTTAAAACTCCGACGCCAGTTCATCTATTTCAAAAACTTTTTTTTTGTTAGGTGGAGTATTATCTGTTTATTGGTTCTTGTTATACAGTGTATCAAGATCCTATGAAAATCTATAGAGATATGAAGCAAAACACCTCAGAACACAATCTTGACCAACTTCTGCTACATTTCCCTTTTCTCTATTAAAAAAAAAGATTTTTGTCAAGTTCTCAACATATATTTTGCGCGACACTTTACAGAAATCCTTCGCCATACTAACAGTTGCCCATACTAAATGCCGTAAGTCCTCTCAAAGTTATTATCCACCTCTCTATTGAAAATCGGCAATGGAGTGGTTTCCTCTGTAATTAAGATGACGACTCAAGTTAATTAAGTTAATCTCCGCGGAGCCACTTGAGTCGAGCCTAAGTATCCTGAAGTTGGCTAAGTGTTGATCCTTCTAGACTTAAGCCTAAATCGTTTTTGTCGCAACTTTATTTTTAGGCGTTATGTTAAATTAAATTATCCTTCACTATATGGGTATTAAATCACTAGACAACATTGACCTCATTCTTTACACTTTTAAGGTACGGCCACACCGCGGCGTCCTGCGATCTGCGGGCTCGATCTCAGTACTTTTCAATTGTTTTCTGATCGCGTTTGGTGTGGATCAGTCGGTAGAGATTTACTACGACAACATGGCCCGCCCCTCCAAATTACTGTTTTAATGTGTGTAGTCATATCCTTACGAAAGAGTTTGTATGTAGTTGTAATGATTCGTGTACAGTAGCAGGCCGGCAGTACCAGTACGCACACATGCGTGGTGGTGCGTTGTAAACACTTTCGCGAATACTTTCAAACGTTTTGAATTTTGGAGGGGCGGGTCATGCTATTGTAGTATATCTCTACAAATATAACCGCGCTATCTGATCACCGCCTAGATCGCGCACGCAGGACGCGGTGTGTCCGTACCTTTAGGTTTGACGGTTTTTAAACACATTTTAGTGAGAAAACATTCTTAATATAATATAATATCATTATAGTTATTATAGATATTAGTTATAAAGGAATTCATTTCTTTCACCATTGTGTTAATTAACTGGACTCGGTACGGACTTCGATGAAATAGTATTTATACCGCGGGAGTGCACTGGTGACCTGCAATACAGATTTTGCAAAACCTATAGCAGGCACCAGTCTCTCACAAAGTATAATTTATTTTACCTTCTAAGTTCTATATATATTGTACTTACCTTGTTATATTTACCTTAGTTATACCTAATTTTACAACCTTGTGAGAGAAAATAAATGGATTTATTTATTTATTTAAATATTTTAAGTAAAATTTTCGCATGTAACTTTTATGTTATAAAATAGCCATTCAAGGTGATTAACGGGAGATTATGACCGAATCGACAAATGGTTAAAATACATCATCATCCGAAAGCTTTGTTCACGATCTCACGTTACTACCGAGTAGTAGTGATACAAATATTTTATTAAAACCTAATATAAATAATCTTTTATTTAGAGTTAATCCCATGTAATTTGTCAGATAAGAACAGGTATTGTATCACCAATTTAATCGTTACAATGAGCAAAAACTAAAAGACTAGCACAACAAACATGCAACAAATTCGATAATATTATTTCAATGTATAGTTTCCTTCTCAAACCAGTCTTGCATGTAAAATCCCTCTTCACCCAAGTACATTGAAATGGATATTACGTCAGCGAGGCTGCAATTATACGAACCCGCCTGTCGGGGTGTCATTGCGAGCAATGAATAAATAGCAGTTACTACTGAGCCACGCGGTCGGTACCACTCAGTGCCTTGCGCCTGCGCCGGTATCTCTGTCTCAGTTTATCTTACTCTCTCGTTCTAACGCACGTGACCCGGTGACGAATTCACCTTGCTTGTTTGGACACTTGTTTGGTATTTTTAAAATGGAAAAGATGTTTTTATTAGGTAGTTATATTATAATAAATGACGTAAGTACGTTTTAGATTAAACGCTGCTAGTAGTTCGTTTGTCTTAATAATTAATTAAATGTGTTTCCAGTCCTTATTGTCTTCTCTACTTCAATATCGTTTTCAAAGAAAGTGCTTGAAATATTTGTATATTTAAATAAAGTAAACCTGCAGTACAAGAAGAACCTGTAATTTAGTTTCACTCAAATATTGTAAGTAATTTTACTGAAACTAACTGAAGTATTATTTGTTTTCAGGTAACGTTGGATCCCTTGACAGCCTCATTTGAATAGCTAAGTGGGATTTATAAACTTTTCTGAAAATACTAACATTTTTCGGCAAGTCAACCTCCATTGAAACACGATATTTTTAGTAAAAGTTTTACCTAGAATTAAGAGCCTTTATAATTGGAAATAATAATACAGAGATAATGAAGAAAATCGGCAAACGTAGCGTAGGACGCCATCAGACTAGGTGGAACGATGACGTTCGCAAGGTGGCTGACAAGAGCTGGATGAGAGTAGCCGAGCATCGTGCTCAGTGGCGTCCAGTTGAAGAAACCTATGTCCAGCAGTGGACTAGTATAGACTTATGATGATAATGATGAAGAAAGAAATAGCAGAGGCAAAGGAAAACTTTTTTAATTTAATAATTAATATTATACGAGTGACAAATTGTGGTTTTTCATGTTTTTGAAAATAGATAAAGATTCTGACGATAAAGATAAGATAAAGATAAAGAAAGATAAAGACGAAGAAAAGATAAAGACGTCTGATAGGTGTGCCTACTTAATATAGAAACATAAAAAAATGTTGAAAACGTGTGGCACTGTGGTATACGTGTGGCACTGTGGTAGTTTAGTCCAAATGTTCAGGTACCATACACTTGTACTATTCATTATTCTGTGCCATAATGCTGGTTTTCAATTAGGCGCTTTGTCTGTCCATCAGTCAGCCAGGGTTAATATATTATTATTCTTTGTCTGTCCATCAGTCAGCCAGGGTTAATATATTATTATTCTTTGTTTGTCCATCAGTCAGCCAGGGTTAATATATTATTATTCTTTGTCTGTCCATCAGTCAGCCAGGGTTAATATATTATTATTCTTTGTCTGTCCATCAGTCAGCCAGGGTTAATATATTATTATTCTTTGTCTGTCCATCAGTCAGCCAGGGTTAATATATTATTATTCTTTGTCTGTCCATCAGTCAGCCAGGGTTAATATATTATTATTCTTTGTCTGTCCATCAGTCAGCCAGGGTTAATATATTATTATTCTTTGTCTTTCCATCAGTCAGCCAGGGTTAATATATTATTATTCTTTGTCTGTCCATCAGTCAGCCAGGGTTAATATATTATTATTCTTTGTCTGTCCATCAGTCAGCCAGGTTTAATATATTATTATTCTTTGTCTGTCCATCAGTCAGCCAGGGTTAATATATTATTATTCTTTGTCTGTCCATCAGTCAGCCAGGGTTAATATATCATTATTCTTTGTCTGTCCATCAGTCAGCCAGGGTTAATATATTATTATTCTTTGTCTGTCCATCAGTCAGCCAGGGTTAACTTACGTAATAAATAGTCATAGATGGCGCCACCGATGCATAATTGGGTTAACAAATGCAATCCACTAATTTCGTCGTATCGATGGATCGAACCGTGGCTTAATTGGCAGAGCACCTGGACGTGTAATCCGGGGGGTGCGGGTTCGAGTCCCGTCGGTACGATGAAATTTTTGATTGTGTTTAACAATTTACAAAAATATAAAGTGTGTGACACTTCAAAGAAACATAATGTTAGATTATGAATAGATCGATCGAGGGTGTTTTAAATGTAGAATTTAAGTATTATTTATTGTACGAAACATTTTTTGAGTTCAAGTAGCTAGACGTTACATAATAAGCAATCTTAGAGCCATTCTTCCATGGACAACCTAATTTCCATCCGCCAAAGACTTAATTCCCCAACAATACCCTGCTAATCCGCATGAATAATAATTATGATTTTTTTCCCTTCAAAGATTGTCTGCAGAATTAGCGGCAAGTGTCCTCGGGAAGGATTTACATACATTTGCATTTTTACACGGACGCCTCTTGAGACAGTTATTAAGCTGAAACGGCAAAGATATTCGAAAGAAGGATGAGACTAATTTGTCAAAATTATTGCGAGGACAGACTCAGTTCAGTTTGTAATGGAGGTATGTAAGTCAAGTACTTACCTCAAAGATTCCCGCCTACAAGTATTCTTTGCGACACAATCTATCATATGGATAACCGCTTTGCCTTTATCGAAAAACTAAGAAATATGTAGAATTAAATTGAAGATCCGAAAATTAGGCTCAGTGGCATATCTTGGGAGAGGCCTACGTCCAGCATTGGACTGACACCGGCTGATTATGATGATGATGTGTAATTTATACACTTTAACGTCTGATACAAAGGCCTACAGTACACCTGACTTACTGTGTGTGATTGCACAATGATGCTAAATTCTGGCTCTTCTCACTTCGATACAATAGTCTCTGGATATCACTCAAAATTACCATCCTTAATAGAAAGAAGAGGGTTATCAGTAACTTTTTATAGCTTTTACAAATGCTTGTAGCATACCTACCGCTAATCTATCCACACCTTTAACCACCACTCAACAATAACTGTTCTTGATTTTAGTTATTATTCTGTAAAGTGGCCTGTATTTAAAATACCAGTGAAATTATTCGAGTAGCCATCGCCCGGAGCAATCTGACCACACACGGTGTACGCTTCGCCTGCCTTTGTAGGCGGTGCTCTACAGTAAGTACTCTATGTGTACATTGTTTTTAACGTTATTGTATCCTTGTCTATAGATGTATAATAAAGCCTGGCTCATATATGAACAGTTTGTAGAGCATGTGTTTGGAATACAATTTTCTAGCCTTGTCCCAACTAAACAATTGCGAGACATACAAATCTACAATTTTGATTAATTATTATTGTTGTCAAAAATAATGTCTCCAAAAATGTTTCTAAATGTAAAACAACCGTTCTTGATGAATTCTGTTCTGTCGTCAAAATAACAAGACACTGTTTTCTCCGGTAACCACTGTATGTATGTAGTAAAGCTAAAAATTAGATAGACAATAATAAGAACATATTTCACCATCTGTCAGTAAAGTTTCTTTAGGACTTGAAACCGAAGCATCGCTAAAATGTAAGTAGTACATTAGTAGATACTAGGTACTTGTAGTATTTACAAGTCATGAAAGGTGTATATCCTCCTTTTTTGTTAACCGACCTTAATAAAAAAGTAGGAGGTTCTCAATTCGACAGTTATTTTCTTATGTTTTTCACTTCAGAACTCCGTCAAATCTTAACCGATTTGAAAAATTCTTTTTTATTTTGATAGATTATGCCTCCCGTTTGGTCCCATTCTTATCTCCGGAGATATGAAGATAAACAATACAAACAGAAATGATACCTTGACGACATGATTATGACTAGTGGATATTTTCACTATCGCTTTTTTTGTTTTGTAAACGATCTTAAATTATTTGTTTTCTGAAAATCTGTCATCTCACATCACTATTGGAGCCAGTAGCCACGCTATATCTTTGACAAATTCATAAGTGCCATCACTATTGGGTTTGATAAAGGATATTCAGGCGACGATTTTCGTCCGAATATCCTTTATCAAAGCCAATCCGCCAATTAAATTGACCCCACTTAGGCCCAGGTCGGAAATTCTCATGGATTATATAAAAACCTTTAGATGTGGTCACTGAGCCTCCGTAAATATTTGATGTCCCGTTGAAGGTGCGTAAATACAAGTGATGTGTGGTACAAGTGATGTGTGGTACAAGTGATGTGTGGTACAAGTGATGTGTGGTACAAGTGATGTGTGGTACAAGTGATGTGTGGTACAAGTGATGTGTGGTACAAGTGATGTGTGGTACAAGTGATGTGTGGTACAAGTGATGTGTGGTACAAGTGATGTGTGGTAGAAGTGATGTGTGGTACAAGTGATGTGTGGTACAAGTGATGTGTGGTACAAGTGATGTGTGGTACAAGTCATACGAGATTTATTATTCAAGTGAGTATAGTATATTCATGTATTTCTTTTGAAGATTTTAAAAATTGCATATAGAAATTCACTTGAGCACTATTTCACCTGATGTTGAGTGACGACGCCGTGTACCATGCACCAGTGCTAGTCTAAAATACTGCAGTGAGACAAGGCCCGAGGTTAGAAAGCAAGTTTGCTTAATTAATGTTGACCACAGAAGTACTGGGGCCTTATTCAGTATGACCAATGAGATAACGCGTTCCCTAACGCGCTACGTTACGTTATTGAAAAATTGTATTCTGTATGCCACACGATAGGTAAATTATACAAAACGCGCGCGTTACACGTCCTGATATGTCACGATATTTTGACAGCTCAAAACGCGCTCATAACCTTACCCTACTGCGTTTTAATTAGCATTGAGAATACCATAACGCGGAGATAACGTAACACGGCACGGTAAAACTTTAAAATGGTCATACTGAATAAGGCCCCTGCTGTGATGTTGTCTGACGGCCGTATTCATAAACAATATTAGAAAAACGTTAGTAGTACACATATTGCACTGTGGTCACCATGCTTATATGTATGTTGGTAAAATATGAATGGATAAATGAATAATATGTTGTAGTATACAATTATAAATTGTAGAAAAGCTTTTGACCTAAAATCTTACGTGGTCGATGACGTTTATACATTTTTCTAGAAGATTCTTTTTCAATTGCGATCTCTGGCTACATCTTGCTTTTCATGTTTTCTAATACTTCTTCACAAATCGCCTGAATTCAGGACAGTGGCCTTTCGAACCTGTCTAAGATCAGTAAGAAAATATGACAAACATTTATGTTCAAGCTATAATTACACGTTATCCTCTCATAGCTTCCACCCTCTGACCACCGGCTAACGAGGCTCTGACCGTCAGTGACAACAACACACTAAGTACACGTGATGCTACTCTATCATCAGCAGCTTTTATCATCTGTATCTAATGTTACGACTTTTTACTTTGGGTAGACCAGTTCAAACTGAACTCTATCTCATTTGATGTTAAGTGGCAATGCGGTCTAAGATGTAATCGCGCTTGTCTGACTGTATTCTGATCTAATCCATTCACATAGCGCAACAATCCCAACCCGTGTATAAAGCTAGTTAGCACCTAACATCATGTCAGAACTTGGCGAGCCGATTGGCGGCGTTTTTGTTTTTTTAGTTTGAGCTATGTCCGAAGTCAGCTAGCAGTGGGCACCGTTTAACCTCAACCCAGTCAAGGTATCACGAGGTTCTAAGCTAACAGGCTCTGGAAGGTGACAATGAACCCTAGATATCCCTAGTTCAGAGCCCCGTTGTCGAAAGGGATAGATGGCTGACTTGTAAGCGAGAGATTACCGGTTCAAATCCTAGCACGGGTGGTCATCTACAGGTGGTAGGAGCATACTATATCGATGTTCCGCCTGACTTGCTCCCAAAAAAAAAGGTTACCACTATTAAGGACAAAAATCTGCCACCATAAACTTACGGTGTTCCAGCAGCACACAGCCCTTGAGAGTCAGAATAGTCAGAGTCTAATCTAGGCCTAGCATGTTCACCATCTTCGACCAATTAATCGCTTAGGTACCACCAGGCAAGATAGTGGTCAAACGCTAACCTATAAAGGTACGACCACACCTCGGCGTCCTACGTCCGCGTGCGCGTTCTCGATCTAAATTTCTATTGTTTTCTGATCGCCGTAGATCGCGTTTGCTGTGAACCAGTCGGTACAAATACTACTGCGCTGTGTGATCGCCACCTAGATCGCGCACGCAGGACGCCGCGGTTTGGTCGACGTTGTACCTTAAGATATAAAAAAAAATTGCCAGCGATAACTTGAGCGTTTCTAAACAATTTAAATGGTTACATGTGGTGTACAATGCAAAGGTCCCTACATAATATAATGTGTATGTGTGTTAGTGGAGAGTCCGGAAATTAAATCAATGTAGGACACACAGTCTGCCCCGGCTCCGGAGATGCTACTCTGTTACTGAGATTGTTGTCTTCTATCGCCGGTAAACTAGCTGGGAGCTCGGATTCACTTGCATCACTTGTTAGCCTGCATCTATCAATCTAATGACATCCTGCATGGTGGTGAGTCACTGGCCACCTACCACCCTCAAATTAAATCTGTTACCAAACAATATAGTGCTTAAATGTTGGTCTACCTACTAACTACTGTTTTGCATGGTGGTAGGACACTATCTAGTATCCGCCTGGCCAGCTACTACCCTCAAGTTAGAAAATCTGTCGCCAAACATTTAATGTGTTCCGGCAGCTATCCTTGAGAGCCAGTTCCCATTCTAGGCCTAGCGTGCTTACCATCTTTGACCGCATCATCACTTATCAACAGGTGAGATAGTGGTCAACCGCTAACCTGTAATCTTTGACCGCATCATCACGTGCCAATAGGTGAGGTAGTGGTCAACCGCTAGCCTGTAAGATATAAAAAAACCTATTAATATAGTTAGTTGCTCTGAGACTATGAAAACGACAGAAGACAGACGCAAAAATTATCAAATTGACTAGCCATATTAGTAGTTAAAACAAAATACTAAATAATATTTATATGTTGCAGCCAACTAGCTTAATAAGCCGTTCAATCAACAGCCTAGCCTCTTTACTTTCAAATAGCGGCCTGAATGATATTCAGCCGTAGCGTTTGTTACAACATTTAATAAACTGACTTAGTCTGATACAAAGGCAACACACTAGAGAACAGTGACCACCGCGTGACCAGCTAGGCTATTCTGTAAGCTATCTCGATAGCGGAATCCGCGGTGAGATTCAAATTTTGTACTACGAAATTCAATCGTATTACATTGGTATACGGTTGAATTTCGTAATACGTAATTTGAATCTCACCGCGGATTCCGCTGTCGAGATAGCTTACAGAATAGCCTAGCTGAACCGACGACGCCATGGCGCTTAAATAAAGATACAGAAGACGAAAGATTCAAATGGCTGAATAACATTCAGGCCGTCAGTTGAACGGCGCTGTTTAGTAAAGAGGCTAGGCTGTGGATTGAACGTCTAATTAAGCTGATTGGCTTCAACATATATACGTAGTTGCTGCGGAGGCAATTTAATTGAAATGCCTATGGAAGTATGCTTGTAAGCATTGCCAACTAATTTATTAGATTAAATTCTTCTTCTGTCCGTCCGAAAATCAAGTTTCCTTTAATATCGACATTCTATGTCGCGGTAATTAATATACATTAAAAAATTAGAATGACCTTTACAGCCTTACCAATAAATTAATCACCGTACTTTGACCTCGTATTTCAGAAGACTTAAATATTTCTAAGTTATGACTAAATACTGAGCCTTGTAAAAACACTGAGCCTTAATTACTATAAGCCTAATTAATTATTGTGCTTCTTTCATTAGAGCTAAATAAAATGGTTTTTTGTGTTTAACTAACTACCAGAGGGATTTTGAAGATATTTATTAGACTGTGTAGTACTATTAAAAGCCTGAAACTAAAATGTGTACCACAAGTCTTAGTAAAATGAATAAACTTACAATGTTACATTGACTGTTTAACGCACAAAAAATACATGCGACTTCTTTGCTTTGACTATCGTTAGCACCACCCACCGAACAAAGAATAGTTGGCAGTCGATTGGTGTAGTAAGTTTGGAAGAATAGACGAGGTAGTTGCGCTGTACTGCCTGACTTGCTACAGTAGCTGACCACCATCAAGGAAAAAATCTGCCAACATAACCTTACAGTGTTACGGCAGCACACATCCCTTGACAGTCAGACCATTCTTGGCCTAGGGTGTTCACCATCACCGACCACATCATCGCTTACTATTATACATATACTAAAGATATTTTAACACAATGTGGCACCTTATGCCGTCGAGGAATTCATGCCTAATCTCACCATAAGTTAATTTTAGGTATAAGTAATAATTTTTCTATTTTTTTATATTTTTCGATATGGTAGTAATAAGTACTAAGATTCATTTTATTATTTTTAATATGACTATGATAATTTTTATATAATATTCTTTTTACCATGACAATATTGTGACATATAATTATGAATGAATAAATTCAAATACTTACCACCAGGCGAGATAGCGGTCAAACGCTGCTACAGCCTATTAGATACAAAAAAAAGAAAAGCATTTGCCATTTATGAGTTCAATGACGCCTATTACTTGGTCCATGTCAAGCAATTCGAAAGAAAAAAAAGAAGTCGGTTCACGGACGTTCTTGCTAAAGATATACGCTCGCAATTTTTTTACTCGAAAAAATATAAACAAGTGTTTTTAAAACGCGAAAGTTGTTGTGCTGTGTTTGCCTTCATAAAGAAAAGCTACATGAGTGTTTGTGCGCCTGGACCTGTACGAGATTAATCATAAATAGTGATTAAATCATTTGATATCGAACAGTAATTAGTGAATTAAGAGGGTACTTAAAATTTGTCTAATTACAAATACACCTGTAGTATATATTGTTTACAGCGCCATCTAGCGATAATTAGACCAACCACAAAGTCACTGAAGATACTAATATAAGAACCCGGGCCGAGATGGCAAAGTGCTCAGCTTGTGGAAAATTTTTGTCGGCGTCAGGGGCCGCCACTTGTATGTCCTGCCCATACTTATTCCACAAGGCGTGTGTAGCGATACCAGATAACACACCTGTATCGAAGGACTGGTCTTGCCCCGAGTGCACGAAAAATATACGTAAAGGCGACAACAGTGGCACCCCTGTTAAAGGCGTATGTGAGCCCTTGCCTATACAGGAAGACTTGACTCGGGATGCCACCTTGGCCCACCCGCGCGTTGTTTCTTCGGCTGTTGACTCGGATGTTAAAGAAATGCGACGCGAGCTCGCTGAATATATGTACGAGTTGCGCGAGTTTCGCAAGGAGTTTCGGCTGTCCATGTCGAGTATGGGAGCGCGGATGGACGGACTCGAACAGAGGCTGCAAGTCGTCGAGGAAAGGGACGTAGCGGCCATGCAGGGTAGTAGCGAGGTGGTTGAGCTTCAGCAAACGGTCGCTCAACTAAAGCTGGAGCTGAACGAGCGAGACCAGGAGGCGCTGCTGTCGGACCTTGACATCGGACATCTCCCGGAGGAGAAAGGGGAAAATACTGCGCACGTCGTCACAGTACTTGCAGCCAAACTGGGAGTGACATTGGAGCAGCGTGACATTGTGTTTGCCGAGCGAGTGGGAGCGATCGAGTCGAGCACAGGCGGCACCAACGACGGACGAACGGGCGGACGCACACGCCGCGTGGTGGTGCGGCTGGCGCGCCGGGAGCTGCGCGATGAGCTGCTGCGGGCCGCACGCGTGCGCCGCAACCTCACCTCCGCGGACGTGGGTCTGGCCGGCGCGCCGCGCAGGGTCTACGTGAACGAGCGGCTGACTCGCTCCAACCGTCAGTTATTCCACCGAGTCCGGGAAGAATGTCGCAAGCGACAGTGGAGGTACTCGTGGACCAAAAGAGGCCGCATCTTCGCGAGGCAGGCCGACGGCAAGCAGGTCCATCCTATTCGCTCGGAAAAGGACTTCGACCGGGTTTTTGAGACAGGTGTCGTTTGAAGGAAACTTTTATTATTATAGCTGTACTCATATAGCAATTAAAACATCATGTAATTTTAAAATTGTATCCTCTTGCTTAGGTGAAAACTATGATCGCAAATACATATATATAAATAGTTTATATGATCATAGATTTTTTAAAACTTTCAAATTTTTTATTACGAATCTTATAAATAATTATTGTGTCTGTACTGAATATATTATTCGATATAACTGTGTAATGTCTCTAATAATGTCTGTAAAAACTCTGAATCATCAATATGGTAAATAATAAGCATTTTAAAATAGGTTTGTATAATGCAGGTTCCTTAGGCACGAATCACGATAATTTCACAGTGTCAGTGAGTCGGAGTGACGTTGATGTGCTAGCGATAAACGAGACCTGGCTGAAGGCGGGCGAGGAGGGGCGCGCGCCCGTGTTACCGGGGTACCGGCTACGTCACTTGCCGCGCCCGCCCAACGTGCGCTCGCGCGGGGGCGGCGTTGGCTTCTACATTAAACGTAGTGTAAGCGCGCGCACCTGGCCTCACCCGGTCGACCCGCTACATAAATCAGTAGAACAGATGTGGCTCACTATGACTCTCAACGGAAAGAAGCTAGCGATAGGGACGGCCTATCGTCCGCCGTGGTTAGATGTCGATTTATTTCTCGATGCGATAACAGATTCAATAAGTTCGATTCAAAATTATGATAATCTTATTCTTTTAGGTGATTTTAACATTAACATGTTTAAAAATGATATTAAAACAAATAAACTCATTACATTTCTGTCCAATTTTAGTCTATCACAGCGAGTGACCGGGGCCACTCATTTCACCGACACTAGCGAGACGCTCATTGACATCGTTTGTTCCGATATGTCTGCGAAAAAAATCACTCACTTTCACGTCGGATCTCTTCTCGGTCACTGTCTTGTTGTCTGCGATTTCCATGTTAAACGTGAGAAACTTTTACCACGTACTGTTACTTATAGGCCTTTGAAACGAATCTGTCGAGAAACCTTTGACAATCACTTACGTAACATACATTGGGATCATATATCTGCACTCAGTTGTGTAAATAAAATGGTTGATGTTTTTAACCGTAACTTACTTACACTTTTCGATATCCACGCTCCTGTGAAAACCTTGGTTATTAAACATCAATCTCTGCCGTGGATCACAGATACCATTAAAAGCATGATGAGCCTACGCGATGACGCTGCGTCTGCTTATCATAAATCGAAAACTGAGAGTAAAAAGGAGTTTTACAAGAATTTGAAGTCTACAGTGAATCAAGCTCTGTTTTATGAGAAATCGGCTTACTTTAAGTTTAACATAAACAATAAAGTTAATGAACCTAAAGTACTTTGGAAAAACCTAAAAAATACCTTATTGCCTACAATTAACGATGATTTGCCATCATGTTTCAATGATCCTACAATAATAAATAGTAATTTTTTAAATATACCAGGCCTAACGTCTGACGTCACCATCACCACGCTTACGTACTTTGAGTTTCACAGGTACAGTGATGCTGTGTTTCATTTAGAACAAATCGGCTTGGACAGATTATTAAAAATAATAAAAAGTTTAAAATCTAACGCAGAAGGCTGTGATAAAATAACACTAGATATGCTGATACTTACATTCCCCTATACAATAGACTGCATAAAGGATATAATAAACAGAGCGATTACCACTTCAACTTATCCTGATACCTGGAAACATGCCATCGTACGTCCTCTTCCAAAAAATGCGAATCCTCTTACATTAAAAGATTTAAGACCCATAAGTATCTTACCATGTTTTTCAAAAATTTTGGAGAAAGCGGTATGTACACAATTGACTGAATATCTTGAGCAAAATAACATCTTACCTGACGTACAATCGGGATTCAGGAAAGGCCGCAGTACGGTGACTGCTTTACTTGATGTTACCGATAATATACTTTGTGCTCAGGATGAGGGTATGTGTACACTACTTGTGTTACTCGATTTCTCTAGGGCATTTGATTCTTTAAATATAAACTTGTTACTGTCGAAACTTAATTACTACGGTTTTGATCGTGAAGCTCTCAAATGGTTTGATAGTTACCTGAGTGGTCGTCAGCAGTGTGTGAGGCTGCAATGTAATGATGGCTCGTCACTAACATCTCAAAAAGTCTTGGTAAACAAGGGAGTGCCGCAGGGCTCTATTCTGGGTCCAATTCTTTTTATTTTATACTCAGCTGATATAACGGATCACATTAAACATTGTAAGTTTCATATGTATGCTGACGACATTCAGGTATATTTGTCATGCAAGCCGTCCGACATAGATGCAGGCATAGCCAAACTAAATGAAGATCTTTCAAGAATTGCAAAGTGGTCTATAAATAACAGCCTACTTCTAAACGCATCGAAAACCAAATATTTAATATTTGGCAGTCAAAAACATTTGCTTACTATAAACCCAACAACTAGAGTCGCCGTAATGAATGAACCAGTTGAGCGTGTCTACGAAGCTCGTAATTTAGGTCTTCATATGGACAGTGACTTACGGTTCGAAAAACACATCGCTAATTCTGTGAAAAATTGCTTTTATAAATTAAAAGTTCTTTATAAAGCAAGACCATATTTAAATGAGCGGTTGCGCATACAACTGACGGAGACACTAATTTTATCCAAACTTAATTATATGGACGCAGTTTTTGGTCCGCGCTTATTAGCAAGGACACAAAAACTCATTCAACGAGTGCAGAATGCCTGTGCACGTTTTTGCTTCAATATCCCGTTGAGAGCTCATGTTACCCCGTATCTTAATAGACAGTGCATATTGAAGATGAAGCATCGGCGTAAGCTACACTTGGCTTGTCTTCTTTTCGATGTGATTAAATTTAAATCACCTGTCTATTTATATGAGAAATTGTCATGGGCGTCCAGTCATAGATCACAAGGCACCCGGCAGTGCGCAGCGCAGCTTTTGACGAACCACCATAGCACAGCTGCTTTCAGAGGTAGTTTCCGCTACGCCGCAACGAAATGTTGGAATAATATTCCACCACCACTGAGGAACTTGCAATATATTCAAGGATTTCGTATAAAATTAAGACTGTTTCTTTGTACTCATCAAAAAGAACAGGAAACTTTACTGCACGACACAAGTGCGATTTGAGACATTACATAGCATTAACAAATAACAATACCTAATACGTAAACCTATAGTTACATAACACAGAATATTTAAAGAAAACAATACTAAATATACTGTTAGTTTATGTAAATCTTGTTATTTTTTTTTTTTTTTTTTTAATATTTTATTTTACTCAGAGTAGAAAATTTGAAATTTTTTTGTAATCGTTACCAGGCTTTATATGAATATGTAGCGTGTGTCAGAGGTAAGAACCTCCGTGATGTCACTTTGGGGTCCCAACGGAAGACCAGCGTTGGTTATGTCAGTCATGACCAACATTATGCTGAGGTGGGTCCTATTTTGCACCAAATAACATTTGTTAAATTAATATATAAGTTAGTAATTAGTTCATTGTATTTGATGCAAAATAAACATATTTTCTTTCTTTCTTTCTTTCTTTCAATTTATCACTAGCCTATCGTCCATAGCTGGACATAGGCCTCGCCAATTACATGCCACTGAACACGATCATCGGCTCTACTCTTATCATGCATTAAGTGCTTACATTATTTAAAAAAGGCCTTATTTAAAGTGCCTACACGTTATTACCAGACCGACAAAGTAAGTCCTTATAGAAACCGAAAAAGGCGATAGGGCGAGATGGAATATTTATTGATAAGCCCTTCCAGCCGCCCACTGAGTGGGGGGTTATTAAATAACTCGTGCAATCGGGAGAATCATCCCCTTTGCTAAATAGCGTCTTTAGCGCTGCGTGTGACCATGGGGTGGTTTCAGAGGTGTTTTTAGGGTTCCGTACCCAAAGGGTAAAGCGGGACCCTATTACTAAGACTCCGCTGACCGTCTGTCCGTCTGTCCGTCTGTCTGTCTGTCTGTCTGTCTGTCTGTCCGTCTGTCACCAGGCTATAGCTCATTAATCGTGATAGTTAGACAGTTGAACAGATGGTGTATTTCTGTTGCCGCTAGAACAACAAATACTAAAAACAAATAAAGTTAAATATTAAAGGGAGTCCCCATACAAAAAACGTGTTTTTAAATGCCATCTATCTAATTAGTTTCGGCAAAATGACATAGATGGCGCTAGTAAACGAGCCCCGTCTTTCTAGATCGCGACCAAACCAAATATTCTTGGTAATATCAATTAATCAAATATATGAGGTTGAAACTCTGTTATGTTTCGTATTGTACGGAACCCTCCCTAAGTGTGCGATAAGAAACGCGATGCTGACTCGCACTTGGCCAGTTTTATTTTAAAGATCTGTAATAATTTGTTACTAGCGGCCCGCCCCAAATATCTGATGTTTTTCGGCAGCTGTCCTTGAGAGCCAATTCCCATAGGCCTAGCGTGGTACCATCCTCGACCGCATCATCACTTACCTACAGGTTAGATAGTGGTCAAACGCTACCCTATATGATATATAAAATATTTGTATCTCATAAAATGATACAACAAATGAAATTAATTAAAAATATATGCTTAAATATCAGACGTTTCCTTTCTAATTAACCTATTAACGTTTGTTCTGTGTTTTGCCACATCGTTATTCCAAACATGTCACAGAAAATATGAAATAATTCGGTCGGGGCTTCTCCTAGCGACTGTCGTGTGCTGTCGTGTCCGACCAACGCAATGTTATTGTTTGTGATACATTTTATACGAGCGGAAATTCATACTATGCCAGTTTTGCTTTGGATATGTTAATTCCTTTCAGGCATATATTTTGGACACTAAAATAATATCAAATAAACTAAAAGAAGTTTTTTTAAATTATATTAGGTAACAGGAAAAGCACGAAGCTTGTCTGATGGTAAGCGATAACGTCTACCTATCACAGATACAGGGGCATACAACATTCTGAACTGCCAGAATTTTGCATATCACTGCACTGCGCCTGTTACCTTGAGATATAAATATGTTGTCTATGCCCTGTAATTTCACTGGACACCTTGCCATTTCAACCGAACAACATTCCTATTTCATGGCTGAAAATTAATTGACAAAGTAATGGTACCGCCCCAGGCGGACTAGCAGAAGTCCTAAAAAATGTATCACAATTAGTGTAAATGTATCTGACCTCACCGCGTCGCAATATCCTTGGCATTGACCAAGTTGTTTGAGACAAGGTATGACATTGACCAAGTTGTTTGAGACAAGGTATGACATTGCCCAAGTTGTTTGAGACAAGGTATGACATCGACCAAGTTGTTTGAGACAAGGTATGACATTGCCGAAGTTGTTTGAGACAAGGTATGACATTGACCAAGTTGTTTGAGACAAGGTATGACATCGACCAAGTTGTTTGAGACAAGGTATGGTCATTGCCGAAGTTGTTTGAGACAAGGTATGACATTGACCAAGTTGTTTGAGACAAGGTATGAATTTGGACTTGATTCATCAATTAAATCTCATAGCTATTTATAAACTTTTAATGCTATTAGCTAGATAACGATTCTATAGTGTCTACAGCATTCATGAGCCTGAATTGTTCCCCTGCAAGGTAATGATTTCCCTCCCATATTTCCACATCTCGTGGTTTGGGCTGTTGAAGTCCAATCGTTCATGTGTGAGTACAGTACAGATCCTCCCTCCATCTCCGTCGAAGTCTGCCGCAAAACCTTAGGATTATATTCGGACTCCATTCGGTGAACGTTTTTCTTGCCCCTATTAGCGTGCGACTAACATTATAGTGAAGAACTAATTGAGTATTTTTGGTGTAATTTGTACCTACCTTGTATTGTAATACCTATTAAAAAGATTATACATCCACAAAGTTAAGCAAATAGTAAATTCTATATTTAGCAGTAAATTGTTGAGTATAATATAAACAACATTTGCAATCCCAGCGCTACTATCATGTATTCTCTTTGAGCTTTTGAACTGTCGGTTTATGTAGCCTGCAGTACGATTCATTCCATAATTAAACTTAACGTTTAATACAATATCGTCATAAAATATGTCTATCCATTACAGTTACTCGTAGAAGTTTGAAGATAAAGTTGTATTTATCTGCCAAAAACATTATAAAAACAGCATGCAGGGAGGTAACAGTAGATTGTAATTGTCTTTGAGGCCGCTATTTTGAATCTAGAACGTAGCAAGGAATTGCTTATTGTTCTTTTTTAGGGTTCCGTGCCTCAAATGGAAAAAAGGAACCCTTATAAGATTACTTTGTCCGTCCGTCTGTCTGTCTATCTGTCCAGACCCCTTTTTCTCAGGAACGCGTAGAGATATCAAGTTGAAACCTATATCAAATACTCGGGTCTACGATATATATAGATATATCTCTTATGGCTGTGAAAAAATTAAACTTGTAAGTGAACGCGATCAAAAGATATGACCGTTTATGTCGCATGTTTTGCAATATCACAAGGGAATGAAAACCATTAAGGCACTTGCCGTTGATTTAGAATCATGAAATTTGGCAAGAAGCAAGTTTTGTAGCACTTATATATATATATATATATATATATATATCTGAAAACCGTAAATATGTACTTATGTACTTACGTATTATAACAAAAAAAAGGTGAATTTACTTTTACAAACTTATTATTTGTAGTTGGTGCAATACATTTTCTATGGATCGAACTACTACGTTAAGTTTGTACTCTAACCTTGACCAGTTTGTACGGAAGTTTCGGTGCGCGAGTCCAACTCGCACTTGACTGGTTTCTTATTATTATTCGTTGTCAGTTAAGGTCTAATGTTATCAAAAAAATGTCAGTTTCCTTTATAGATTACCTACATAAATCTGTTAGCATATTTCATAACTTTCCATTACATTTTCGTCGATGTAATCAGTCCTATCAGATTTTCAGAAGAAAATGTCCATCGGTCCTCAATAGAATCCGAATTTCTATTTAAATGTTCAAATATCGGGCAACATGATGCTCACCTACAAAAAAATGAATTGAGAACATGTTTTGTGCACATTAATAATATCGTTATTCTATACGAGTAGATCCGAAACCTCTCGAAAACTTAGGAGTTCTTTTTAGAAGACTCTAGAGTCGTTGCTTCCTTCTATATCCTACAAAAAGTGTATACTACAATGATGCTTCCATGAAAATGAGATGTTAATTGATAATGATAATGAAATGATAATGATAATATTTATTTCCAGAAAGGTTTTGATACAGAATTTTCATACTTCTTAGAGATACAACTTAACCAAAGAACAGAAAGTTATTAATCCGTGAAAACCAAACTAGGCGGTGAGCCTGTGTCTTGGTCTTCAGAGTGCGTAACAATACAATGTAATTTATCTATTTTCAATGAGTGTAAAAGAAGTCATTAGTCGGTCAGTAGAAATATCCATATGTAAACGTATCTACATAAGACTTGATTCAAGCCTTCTTTGATGTATATGTTTGTTTATTATATTTCGCGAAAATAGGTCGTAAAAAATTACTAATGTCAGTTTATGAAATGATAGCGGTATAGACATCGATCGAAAAACATTCAAGAAAACATGAAGTTCGTCACATTTACAATGTCAGACTCTTGCGTTAATTTTGAAAGTCATCTATTGAGTCTCCTGTGCAAAATGTCATATTAGGCGAAACGAAAGATTTTGAAATCCTCTTCCGTAATGTGGGGAGGGGACACTTACTATTCACGAAAAAACCTTTATTTCGGTAATAAACTTCAGTTTACGAAGTTAAAAGCAATTTTTCTAATATTTTTTCAGTAGTGCGCGAAAATAGCTCACATGTGTCACGGCGTCGGCTGTGACGTCACGCTTAGGTTAATGTCATACTTAACGAAGTAACTATTATATAATCTTTGACAATGGATATACATAAGGCGGCAATAGCCCAATGGATAGGGTGTCGGACTGGCGATCGAGAGGTCGTGAGTTCGATCCCCACCCCACCCATTGCACTGTTGACGTGAACCCTCTCCAGACACAAGCATATTTAGCTTAGTTAGAGGGGTTAACAAGAATACTAGTAAAAATGTACAACCCAAATTGCGAGTAATCTTTTTGTAAAAAAAAATGGGTTTTCCAACATTTAATAACATTTTCAAGAAAACCTCATATAAGAGGACCTAAGCGTGACGTCATGCGCTGTGATTCGTGTTTCAATCAAAATTGCCGATTGCAGTATTTTAATGTTTTATTTTATTGAAAATCTTAATAATCTCAAGTTTTTGATACTGTCGTCATGCCTATTCAAGATATCATCTGGTTTATTAGTCTAGGTGGTGATCTAATTGGTTAGCTAGGATCTAGTCTTGTTAAGCAATCAAATGTCCTCATTCTAATGTTTAGAGTGCATCCACGTTTGAGCATCGTTCTCTAATACCGGCCTATGATGTTCAATCTCAAACACCTTACAATTTCCCTGGACACCGTACTCACTCGACTTGCAATACAACGGTATATATGACTAAGAGACCTGATATCCTGATATCGTGCGAGGCGGGGTGTAGGTGAGACGGGCCGGTCACTGACTGGTGCATTGTACTGCACACTACATGACACATGGATGACTGGGACTCGGCCGCCTATTATGTCGTTATCATGTCTTTACTGGGCGGTGATACGTACACTGCACTATGAAAGTAAGACATGGCTAGAGCGTCGGCCTGGCGATCGAGAGGTTGTGAGTACGATCCTCACCGTAAACCCACTCCAGACACAAGCATATTTAGTTTAGTTAGAGAGGGGTTAATGAGAATACTAGTAATAAGCGACCCATATTGCTACTAACTAAGCTTTTTATTTTAAAAAATATATTTAGTCGTATGTACGCAATTTTATCTCGGAGAACTGGCATACCTACTGAAAATATGATTGGGAAAATAAACCGAAATTTCCACGCACTGAATTTTGAACAACGATAATAATAAAACGCTAGTTGTGTGGTTTTCAACGACAGATGTCGCAGAATAGAGTCATGATGAACTGTATTACAGGTTTTTCTTAAAACCTATCACAGGCACCAGTCTCGTCACTTAATTAAAGAGCATTTTGTGATCGATAATATTATGTTTGAGATGAATAAATGATTTTATTATTCTTTTATAATAATACCGGGACATCGGATCAAGTGGCAAGGACACTACCTCGAAGAAGTCATTGGCAATTAGAAAGTTCATATATCTTTTGTGAGTGACTACCGAACTGAAGATAGAAGAGATATACGCCCAGAAATATATATTAACACCCGTGTTCAGGAAGATATTGTCAAACGCACTGTGATAGACTTCACCTAAGCTTAGTCAATAACCCTATGCGTTCTCCAAGACTGTGAGCTTCATAGCATTGTTTGTGAATTTGAGTGTAAGTTGCCGCAGAGGTATCTAAGACGAATCCCTCACATTTTCAGCAAAGACGTCACAGTGTCCCCTCAATAAACAAGCGGTCTAGTCCAGTGCAGGCTTGTCATTGACCCCGATGGCACACCTCACCGGAAGGCTAGGGTCCAGCAATTGGATTGATTGGTCGTCCGGCGACCGCCGGTCACTTCACACATTCTCTCTGCCTAATCTTGCGAGAGATCACCGTCAACATGCATTTGACCACAGTTAGATATTCAGAATATTGTTGCCATAAGCTCGAAGACATTCTGCTTTCAAATGTTACTGTATTTCTTTTGTTTGTTCTTTCTTTCCAAGGATCATATTCTAACGCGCTGTTCAGTAATTTAAATCTACAATTTAATAAAATACATAATTAGCTATCTCTTGTTATTGGTAATTTTGTTTTGTATTTTTTACTTTGAGAATGCAATTTTTTTGGATTGAATTCATGTAGACAAATCAAATTTCTCTCAACAATATTATTAAATAGGAGTTTTAATTCGTGCTAATGATGGAAATCTTATATTCTAAACACCTTTTCGTATTTTCACACCTCCCTCAACTTGAATTGTATCGTCGCATCGTACAAATAAACTATAAATAAACAGCTTTTACTGTAATTAACCTAGAGAACAGTAAGTGCACAACACAAATAACACTTCAGTGGTAATGTGAGGATCCAGGGGTTTTAAACTTTGTTTAGCGGGACTGTTCACTGCGAATGGGGCAGACTTTACATAGTGTCTCTTTAGAATTTAGAGAAATAAATCTTTCAATATGTAGGTGGTCTAAAGCACACAAATCTTGTTATTAATATTTCTGTGGTGTTAAGTAATAATAAATCATTTAAAAAAAATTAAACCGACTTCAAAACCAGAAATAGGCATTCAAAAGCGAAAAATAAATTAATATAATTATTATAATCGCTACCCACTTATCTATTTGAAGTCGGTGCCAGCCAAGTCTAATAGGTAGTAGATGGATACTACCTACATGTACCTACTTACTTACTACATACATAGTCAGAACTCGATAAAATGTGAATGGGACCAAACGGAAGGCATAATCTCTCAAACAAAAAAAGAAGTTTTTCAAGTGAAGCTGTTAAAAAGGCGTGAATTTATGTATGTATATATATTATGTAGATATATAGATATGTATGGTGTCTATGATTTTCCTGACGCTCAGTCCTGAATGAACAGTAGAAGCCAAAGATATATTTTTTTAATTTTTAGGGTTCCGAAACCAAAGGGTACCAACGGAACCCTATTACTGAGACTCCACTGTCCGTCTGTCTGTCTGTCTGTCTGTCCGTCTGTCACCAGGCTGTATCTCATGAACCGTGATAGTTAGACGGTTAAAATTTTCACAGATGATGTATTTCTGTTGCTGCTATAACAACAAATACTAAGAACAGAACAAAGTTAAAAATTATAGAAAAGTTAAAAAAAAGTTTTTTACGATAGCGCCGCGCCATCTAGATGATCATTAAAGATAGCGCTATCGTCTTTACCTTAATCTGAATCTCGGCGGCTCCAACGATTAAATAAAATTTGGTATACAGGGGATTTCGAGGGTGATAAATCGATCTAGCTAGGAATAATTTTCAGAAAATGTTGTTTTATTCGTGTATTCAATAATCCACTTTGTTGATAATCAACTTAAAATATTACTCTTCCCGACATCTATTGGCGAGTAGAAGTAGCTTTAGTATTACTGTGTGGGTAAGGCAGTTAGTGGATCTCAATTAAAATAAATAGTATTATTATTCGTCAATAGATGTCGGGAAGAGTCATATTTGTCTGTTTAAGTGGCAAAAAATACCGAGCAAAGCTCGGTCAACCAGATATATATTAATTACTACTATTACTATTACTACTATTACTATTACTATTACTACTGTATAATACTATACTACATTTGTTTTAACGTTTACTTAGTTGGTGTTCGGTTCGGAACCCTCCGTGTGCGGGACAAAAGTCTGACTCGCACTTGGCCAATTTTATTTTTATGTCATATAGGCACTTTGACCACTATCTCACCTGTTGGTAAGTGATGATACGTTCGAAGATGGTAAGCACGCTAGGCCTAGAATGGGAAGAAGATCATCTTTCTTCATCTGTGGTAGAAGCAGAAAACTTCGACTTTTAGGTACAAAAACTATAGTCTGATTGCATAATAAAGGATGACGTAATAAAACACATAAATAAATTATCATTAGAAGATTTTAATGAACATTCTCGCATACGTACTGAAAACCACTTAAAGGGACAATTACTGCCAAAGACTAGGTATTTAGCGCGGTGGAATTTTCATTAAAATGTTGACCTACATTTTTCTTATAAGCAATGGAGATTTGTAGGATTTCCAGTAAATGTCGATTTAAAAAAGCTACTTTCAAAGATTTCAAAGGCGAATATTTTATTTGACTGTCAAAATCTTTGGAACAGCTTATTCTGCTTATTTATTAACCGACTTCAAAAAAAGAGGACTGAGGTTCTTTGTTCCACTGTATATTATTTTTATGTTTGTTCATCGATTTCTCAAAGACGCCACGACCGATTTTCAAAATTCTTCTATTGTTTGAAAGAGTATAAGGTAATACTTCTAAGGTAATCCATTTTAATTTCATAGAGATTTGACGAGTACCTATCTCCAGAGATATGGAGATAAACACCTCAAACTTGGTACTGAAAATGACTAGCGCGGCATTTGAAGTCGGTTCTTTTAATTTCTTAACGATCTTAAATTATAATTTTACTGCAACAAATTTGATGTCGAAAAATATTTAGTAATATTTATTTTTTAAAGCTTAGTAAGAATTAATTTAGCCCTTTAAGCCTCAACATATTGCGTCGATGAAACCCTAAAGTCAAATAAAAAGTAGCTTCACATAATATCAGACCGCTCTAAGAAGCAGGTAGGAGTCATATTATACCGGAATCATAAATTGTCCCAAATTTCCGAGGCGCGGAAATTTTAATTTTTGAAGTGTCACCGAGAAATTACACGTCGTCCATAACTCCTGATGTGAAAACGTGAGATTACATCCTTTTTGAGCCAGGGGCGGAGTAAGGGACAGACGATGACAGCTGATATTATCAGCAAAAAGCATATGATGGAGTTGAAGTTCTTATTGTTTTTTTTATATACATTAGAAACAATAGCTCCTGATTCTCATGTAAATTTGATACATTCGAATTCGGAAGCGTCATTTTGAATTTCGCGGAAACCTTTCCGATTTGAATCACTGATTTATTCGCATTGAAATATTAAAAGTAACTGATCGGAAGTGAATTGCAAAGATCCAAGTCGAAGAAGAGTCAATTTCCGAATCCGAATTTGCTTTCGAATGATTAAGAATAGCCCTGCTGGTCACTATTGCTGGTCACTATTTAGATTGCTCTCCTTATCGTATAGAAAGATATAATAACAAAATTTGAGTAACATTACACAAAATCTTATGTACTGCAGTAGAATAATAATAAAACTGGCCTATTGCAAGTCGGACTCTCACTCGTAGGGTTCCGTAACACATTAAAGTATTATTTATTAATTAAATTAATTAAAGTATTATGATAACTATGATTTTTCGCAATTAAATAAATAACTTTGTTTTTCATAGTGTTTTTTATGAAAAACAAAGCTATATTTGCGGTCGCTATATCTTAAAAACTGCTGACTGTATTTCGTCTAAACCAATTTTCGTTGAAAGTTTTTATTGAGATCTACAGAATATATTTGTTTCTAGATTTTTCACTCCCTTACTTTAAAAGTTAGAAGGGGGGGGGGGGGGAGGGGGACACATTTTACCACTAAGAGACCTATCCATAGACATCCCACATGTTTGAAGAAATTTTTTTTTTGTTTTAATGCCATGTATGGGATGCCCCCCTTAAACTTATATATTTTTTATTTTTGTATAATAATCGTAAAGCGGTTCACGGAATACATCTCCCTACCAAGTTTCAATACTGTAGTCCTAATAGTTTCTGAATAAAATGGCTGTGACATACGGACAGACAGACAGACATGACGAATCTATAAGGGTTCCACTTTTTGTCATTCGGCTACGGAGCCCTAAAAATGTACATGAATAAAGAGCAAGGGAAGCAGGTGTCTAGATCCGTCCCCAATCGCTACAGAAGACGGCAAATGAAAAACCCCGCGCCAGTGATTTACACCTCCCGTAATATCCATATGAATATGAAAGGAACCACTTCCAGGAGGTACCACATAGATCAGATACCTCTGAATACTATCAACTTTGAGTGAGGTTGTTTACAAATGGATGGGTTTTGAAAGAAAGGGCATGATAGCCTCAAAATAACTTTAAAGGGTTTGTCGGTGTGGAAATCTTGTTACAGCTTTTGTATCCTTGCGACGACAGGGCAACATGAATCGAATTTCACTACCCTAAAGCGCCATTTACATGATGCAAGTTTCTTGCCTGTTGCATACAATAAAATTGAAGCAATAAATTACCTGCATGGTCTAAACAGTACGTAACATTTTGATCTTTTGCGCAAGTTTTGCTTGCCAAAATTTTCTTGGTGTAAACAGCACATACAAAAATTTCTTAGGCGATTCTAGTTGAATGAAAAATTTGACAACGCAAATACGTGCAATACTTGAAGCAACCCGCCAATGAATGGTACACGCACATACAACTCTCTATTTAGACATTATTGTATTGGTCTAAACAGAAGACATTTGCAACTATTTTTTGTCAAGACTTGCATTCAATAATTGCGTTCAATTTTTTTACTTGTATCCACGTGTAAACAGTTGCGTACAATTCTTGAAGGGCAATTAACGCACTTAACTTATTGCATTCAATAATTGCACTTGAATGTACAAGAAAATTGTATCGTCTAAATCAGCCTTTAGGGTAGGTGACGACCTACTAGTAAGCCAGAGACTCCTGAGTCTCGCGCATCGCCGCAAAGTCGCTTGCTTATCGGTTTTCTATCGGATACATTTCGGAGAGTGTGCAATGGAACTGCATGATTTAATTCCACCATCCCCATTTTATAATCGGACATCCAGAGACACTAAAAGGCGCCACCGATTTATGGTGGATATACCATACACCCGAACGAAGCGATTTGCTTCTTCGTTCATCATACGAACCGCTAAGGAATGGAATACCCTGCCTGAGTCCGTGTTTCCGATTAAGTACAATATGGGGGTCTTCAAATCGCGAGTAAATAGGTATCTTCTGGGTAAGCACGCTCCATCATCGATCGCATCATCACTTAACATCAGGTGAGATAGTGATCAAGTGCTACCCAGTTCGGTATAAAAAAAAAAGGTTAATACGTTTTTATAAGGCTGAAAGCTGCGGTTTGTAGCCTACTGTTTGATATATTTCTGACATGATAAAGTAGTTTCTACACAGATAGTGACGCCACGCTTGTTGTCATAGTAACCATCGAACAGAAGAAGATAGAGACAGCTAGCTTCCTAGCTTTCTAGCTGCATCTCCCTCTACTGAATATTTGCTCGATGGCGGCAAGCGTTAGCTTGTGTATACAAACTACCAGCCGTGATGATAAGTGACGGTATAGTAGATTTTAGTGTACATCGCTCACTTATTAAAGATCCAAATTAAACTTATCGAAAAAAAAAGAAATGGAAAACAAATTAAGTTCAATGCATTGTTGGTCGCATGTATGCATCAAGCTAAACACCAATTTTCCTTTTCAAAGAAAAGGTGTCACATTAGTTTCTCGCAATCGTAAAGATGATTCAGCCAAACTCTTTGCTCTGGGAATTTTTGTGTATTATTAAAGGTCGGTTATTGTACTGGGTAAGCTATTGTCATAGCTTGGTCAAAGAAAGGAAAACCACCCGAGGTGGTGAGGAAACCCGTGACATTTTGTACTACAGGAAAGGTTAACGACACTTGCATTGTAGGAATTAGTTCTTAGCATAAAACACACACAATTAATTGTTCTAATAATGACAATGTTAATATGACGGTAAAAATCTTGTATAATTTTGTACTTTACTGTATACATTTAGTATTGAAAGATGGTTTAGTACATCTTATTAAAATGTTAAATAGCAAATTTGCTATAACATTTAAATAAATATACGACGGTAAATATTTTATTTTGTGTGTAAATATCACGCTATTTTTAGAGTAAGCTCATTAAAATTGACATGAACACTCAAAGAGGTAAGTAATCTCGTTTATGAGTCAAAGATAATATAAATTAATTAATGATCATTATGGGTAAATAATTATATGTCAAATATATAAATAAAGGTTGTTTTGTTGACAATACATAAGAATAATCAGTGCTTCATTTTATATTTAACTAACTTCACAAAAAGGAGGAAGTTCTCGATTTACCTGTAGTTACTAAATTTGTTTTTTTTTTTACCTCAGAACTCCGTCATTTATTAACCGATTCGGAAAATTATTATTTTTTAGTTTGTGAGAGTATACTTCCCGCTGGGTTCCATTGTAAATGCTTTAGTCATTGTTCCGAGGTTTTTTCGCTTTTTCTTTGCTTTAATATACGAATAAACAGTTTCCTTCTCAATGAGTATTTACACATAAGACAATAAATCCTCGTATTAAGGAAGGTGAGTGCTGGTTGCTTGCGTCAGCGGTGACTTGTTTAGAACGATGGCGGCTGTTATTCCTCAGACAATACCAACACCTTCACAGAACAACTGATAACACTCTCCCGGAGAGTATTTATCTTCATAACCGAATGCAATCTATTTACAGTATGAACACAGCGCTGAAAAAGGAAACCAGTATAGATCACCATCATTTAGAGCGGATACATGACACTCGGGAGCTTCACTGTGATTCTTGAATGTTGATTATTACGATAGCTATTTAGTTGCGGAAAACTTTCCGATGTAAAGAAAAAATATTTTGAATTTATTTTATAAAGAGAATTGCGAAGATCCGAGTAGACGAAGAGCCAGTTTCAGTGGATTAGTTTGCTTTCGAATATTTGTGAAGATAACTGCGGTTTTTATTAAACAGTATTCACATGTAGCAACTAATTAAAACCAGAGGTTTTCATTCTTTTATCTTAAAAGGCATTTTATCATCCATAAAGCGGAAATGGTTTTTCAAAAACGACATTTGATAGAAAACATTTATGAAAATATAGATATGATACTGGCCGCATTCTGAGCCCTTCCTAGCTTTTTAGGGTTTGTCCCTTTTTAGGGTTTGTTTGTTTGGTTTGTTTGTCCGTAGTCCTGACAAGGAAACCTTATAGTTTCGTCATGTCCGTCTGTCTGTCTGTCTGTCTGTCTGTCTGTCAGAGGTTTTGCTAAGAGACCGTTTATACTAGAAAGCTGTAATTTTGTGGGAGTATGTATATACATTAAGCCGACAAAAGGCTGAAATAAAATTTAGAAAAAAAAATATTTATAGTGATGCTCCCCTATTTGAGAAGTGGGGATTAATTTTTTTTCATCGTCTACCCCATCGTGTGGGATATCGTTGAATAGATCTTTTAAAATGACTTAAGGGTTGCTAATACCATTTTTCGATTGAATGCTCCATTTACAAAATATTTAACTTTAAAGTGCAAATTTTTGTTCCAGTAGGGTGTCCCCCCCCCCCCCTCTAAAAGCTTAACTGCTAGCTTGAAAAATCTGGGAAAATTCGTGATAAAAGCGCATTTCATGAACTTTAAAGGAAAACTATAGCGGTTAAGATAACTTTATTAGTTTAGCAGCAATAGTCGTTGAACTTGGGTGTTGAATAATTTTGTACAAAATACAAAATCCTTAGAATAAATCCTTTAAAGTGACAAAGACGGAGTACCTAGTTGCTTGTTTATAACAGGTAAAGACTTGCATTGAATAACAGGCTACTACGGAACCCTGCACTGCGCGTGGCCCGACACGCACTTTGCCGGTTATTTTTATATCTTAAGGGCAAGCGTTTGACCACTATCTCACCTGTACGTAAGTGATGATGCGGTCGAAGATCGTAAGCACGCTAGGCCTAGAATGGAAACTGGCAGTTTCTTAGTCTAGTTTTACCATTTAGAATATCGAGCTATTATATTTTGATGACCTTGCCATAACCTGGAATAACGGATGGCAGTAGTAGTCATACTGGTAGCGCTTGCATCCTCCGTAACAAAGGCAGCGAGGCAATTTGTCACGCCACTATCTCTGTGAAATATGCCCGCCCTTGCGCCTCGTATACCTTCATGAACCTCGTAATTACGACTCGCAAATGTACAATAAGAAACATACTGTAAATCTGTATTACTTGTTAAAATCACATGTGAAATATCACGTGATAACGTGAACGTGTGACGTTGGAAAATGTATCTTCTAACTGTGGTGATAAGGTGTTCTCCGAGTGTGTGCATTTCTTTTTATTATGTTTTGCATCGCGGTTAGTTTATTCTTATTTATGAAGATGAGTTCTTGGAGTCGCAGGTGTAGGATCACAATATACAAATGAGTGTGGTGTATTTATTTTAGTTTGCGCTTACATGAGTTTGTGTCTCAGTATTAAAATTGTGCATTATTTGGAAAACCCAAAACCGGATTTTTTGCTTTGTATTCGTGGCACTAGGCAGTTTTGGATTAAAACCATGCAATAAAAATTAAGAAAACTGATGCTCCGTCAATAATAATTGTTCGTGCATTATAAGGTCTTAATCCTTAATGAAATGTAGCCATTGTGAATTTTAGAGCTTATGCGGCACATCGCGAATCGCAGCTATTCAGGCCGTTTCCAAAAGAAGACCCTGAGAACGGGTCAAAACTAGTCAGAGCATATCTGAAAAATTAAACGAGAGTAATGTTCAGTTCATGGCTTAACGAATGGGGATTAATGTGTCCCGACTGTTAAAGTCTCTATATTCCATATAACAATGTATAATTTATTTTATGAGTGTATCGATCGAGAAAGAATTTAAATGGTATAGTTTTTTGGTATCCCTAAACAGAAGTCTAAACTACTAGACTTACTTGTTTTTTTCTTTTCAGTTCGTTTTTTAACACTTCACTTTTTGCGCAGTCGGGTTTTTTGATTTTTTAATTTAATGTTTTATTTTTCACTTTTTAATTAAGAAAAGGACGGCAAATTCCGTAATCTTCTCATTTAATTTAGAGAGTTGATGTCATGTGGATTATTGAGTAGTTTCCGGGGATCTAAACTACTTATTACTAGTCCATCTAAAGATCTAACCCGGCTCAATGCTACATAGGCTTGACCTTTCGCAAAAATGCGTGAACTTAAGTCGACCACAGCTTTGTCCAAGGTAGTACCTTGTAATTTATGAACAGTTACACCCCAACATAATATCAACGGTAACATTTTCCGCTCTATTTTACCCTGTCCACGAAGTGCGTCGAATTCTGTACATGATGGTCCGATTCGGACTCCTACTCCAGAGACGTTGTTTTTGATACCTTTGTCGTCAAATTCAACATAAACAGCCTGTGGCAGTTCTCCAAAGAACAAAAACCGAAATGCGTGAAATAGATAGAGTATTGCTTTTTAAGCTTACTTACTTTACAGTTGTACTATTAAACGACTATACCAAAAGGAAGAGGTTGTTTGTTACCTCAGAACTCCATCAATTCTTAACCGATTTGGAAAATTCTTCTTTTTTTTGAGTTAATATGATTTTCGTTTGGTCTCATTGTAATTTTATTGAGATCTGATAAGTAACTTCAGAGATAAGTACCGCAAACTTGTTACTGAAAGTGACTAACGCGGCATGTAAAATCGTTTCTTTTTTCGATTTGTACGATCTTAAATTATTTGTTATAAATATATTTTGAATCTCCATTTTAAGACCTTTAATTCGATACCCCACTCGATAGGTTTTGAAAAAAAAATTTTTTTGAACCCCAAATTTTGGCGCCTGAAATCCGCCATTTTGAATTTTTCAATTTTTTGTTTTCGTTGACACTCGCACTAGCATGGCGAATCTACTGACGTGCCAATTATCAAAATCGGCCCACGCGTTTGGTCTCTAGTGTGCCACAAAGGAACAAACATACATACATACATATATAGACTGATAAACACATTACCTCTCCTTTGCGTCGCGCAGTCGGGTAAAAAGTACCCTTTGTATTATTACCGGATCTAGACTATCTATCTACATACCAAATGTCAGCTCAATCGGTTGAGTAGTTTTAGCGTGAAAAAGTAACAAACATACACACAAATTTTCGTATACATACATATAAAATATTAGTAGGATTATGTCATTATGTCAATAATCCTGATTTTTTATTGGTCTATAAAAAGTATATTTTTAGAAATAATTTCCTGACTCAGATTTGACGCGTCAACCGGCAATCCATTCGCCAATAGCAATTTTGCAATTCCGCGGGCAATTGTGAATAATTAACAAAACGATTGGGTGCTGGCTTCCGATTGATTCCGAGTGGTTCCACACGAACATTTAATAAATAAACAACTATACTGGTACGATCCAGTCTGAACATTTTATTAAACACTAGCTGACCCTGCAACCGTTGTTTTGATAAAACCCAAATATCTTACGGAACCCTATTTTTATCCAAAATAAATTTTTCCTACGTTACTCGTGGATACTGTGGCTTTCGAATGGTGAAAGAATTTTTAAAAACGGTCCAGTAGTTTTTGAGCCTATTCATTACAACCAAACAAACAAAGTTTTCCTCTTTATAATATTAGTATAGACGAACAGAAATAGTATGTTATAAAATTAACTTAGTAGAGTAAAAATTATGTTCATGAATTGCGCATAATATATCAGATGTTGCCTTCTAAAAGTGTGGTGTCGTAAAACATGATGGCGTTTCCAAGAAGGTTTGATTGTTATTATAATTCGGTTTCCATCTCTAAAATTACATCCTGTGTAAGCGTCCACTTTAGAAATAGCCTCCCATTTTTCAAGACTTAAAAATAATCGTGCTGTTTTCTCTTTGATTAGGGCACAGATTATATAGTAGTTAATACATACGTATTAGGGCGACAAAAATATCTGTAAAAAAATTGAAACACTATTATTTTTTTATATCTGGTAGGCTAGCGTTTGACCACGATCTTGCCTGGTGGTAAGCGTTGATATGGTCGAAGATGATAGCCATGCTAAGCCTAGAGTGATTTGACTCTCAAGGGCTGTGTGCTGTGTGAAAATGTACTTTAGAATACGTTTCCTTTAATACATTTCACTAAGAATATATTTTTGTAATATGTTGGGAATTTGATGATGCTTGCTGATAATTTAATACGCATCAGATATCTCCATCTTTAAATAGGGAATATGCATGTGGTTTAAATTTACATGTAATAATTTTTTTAATCATTATAGTTCTAGTATTGTATAAAAAATGCAAACTAATCGAGAGAGATATTAATTTGCAAAACATATCACCACTTGTCAATTGGAAAGTGACGGCACAACGTACCACTGCTGTCACTACTAATTAAATTTTGTCATGGAAATATTATGTACGAATACGAATTACTATGACAAAGGTGACAACAGTGGTATGTTGTGACGTCACCTGGGCGCGAGAAAATATTGCGGCGTTTTAAACACCTCATATGTTTTTAATGCTTAAACTATTATTTGTAGTTTAATTTGAACATTCATTATTATTTAATTTTTTGATGTGTTAAATGGATGTAATCAATGAAATAAAATATTTTAAAAAACCGTGCATAATTATTCCCTATTGGTTAAAATCCCAGACCTCGACTAAAGGTATAACTGTTTACCTATGGTTTAAATGCTCTACTTACCTTGTACCATTCTCTCTCTAGTGGATGGTAACAGTATTCAGGTAATTGAATTGAGCTCAATTGTGTAACAATTATAGCAAAAAAACTGCGAAGGACGTAGAACGGTCACATTCGCCACAGCGCACGGGGTCGCGGCCAATATACCTTCTGTCTACATATTTACAGCTAAGAAACAACTATTACTATAATAATACCTAAATTAAAAATTTAAAACTACCCCGGACTGGTTGGATACATAGTACGCAGCGCCATTTTGATTTTTCTGACGTCTGCGGTCAAAGGGCTACGAAAGTTATCACAGTATTATCAACCAAAAACAGCTGATAATATTTAAACGGCTGAACGGATTTTCATGACACAAAGCTAAGAACACTCTCGATGAAGACAACCTAACAAACAAAAAAAAACTAAATCAAAATCGGTTCATCCGTTTGGGCGCTACAATGCTACAGACAGACACACACATGCACAGATACAAACGTCAAACTTATATTAACACCCCTTCTTTTTGCGTCAGGGGTTAAAATATTTCATATCAAAGGTGACAAATAATTGAACTGCAAAGTTAAGTTTGTCTTTTGTTAGTTTGATAAGTTTGTACGGAGCCTCGGTGCGCGAGTCCAAGCGCACTTGGCCGGTTTTTTCATGTTTGTTTCCATAATGTACTTGTTCTTACTACGAATTGTTTGTTTCAGGTATGTTCTTTCAATAGAACCTTCTCGATTTATTTCGCCGGCAGCGTGCCAGTGCTGAACGAAAAGTTCCGTTTCCCAGTAAGTGCACAAGTATGTTGTAATCTTTCTACTTCAGTATTTCCTTCCCACGAGTCTGGAATTATTACTTAACTTAGGTATTCCTAATAGTACTAACTTATTTTATTTCAGTTAACCTAGTTATTTAGTAGTATTATTTGGATATGGGCTGACTTAGTTAGCAAGATGGTATATAAATTATAAGATGTTTGGTGAGCCTGTGAAATATAGTGTAACCCTACACTACAGCAACGGTTGGGCTAGCGCGCTACCGTCCTCGACCACTTCGACGACGACAAGTGAGACTGATGTTCAAACACCTATAAACAACATAACATATTCTTTTTTTAAAAGCTTAGCTTAGCGAAGCTATAAAATGTTTTACAGAAAATTAAAAATGTCAATATAAATTAATCTTGATCCTATACAAATTGGTTTGCGACGCCAGAGTTAAATAAGATCGTTTAAAAAATACAAATTGGTTTGCGACGCCAGGGTTAAATAAGATCGTTTAAAAAACTAAAAACAACCGACTTCATTGCCGCGCTATTAATTTTCAGTGCCAATTTTGAGGTGTTTATCTCCATATCTCTGGAGATACTCATCAGACCTCGATAAAATTACCATGGTACTACACTTGGGATATCTCCTTTCTAACAAAAAAAGAATAATCAAAATCGGTTCATAAACGACGAAGTTATCCGCGAACAAACAAAAAAAAAAATGAGAAACCTCCTCCTTTTTTTGAAGTCGGTTAAAAAGGTAAAATTAGTTTAAGTAGACCTTGTTTTAACGTAGAGTTAGCTTTTACTCTAACTGTGCTGTGTAACTGTTGGCGAAACTAAAACAAAAAATCTCGGAAACCTTTACCATTTTATAAATTTATATTTTAATTAACTCCCAGTTAAATTGCCTTTTTGTTGCCATACATTTTTAATAAAAATACTTTTTTGCTTCATTTAATTTTAAATAGAACGTTAAGTTTTATCCCGCTAATTAGCCTGCCTTGTTGGTACACATACGGTTAACAAAAACTGTACGGTGGGTGCAAAAAGTTAACGACTAGTTTAATTGTCGTTTTTCCCGAGTTAGGCCTCGCCACCTTTTTTGCTGACCGTACTCTTGAGAACATCATGTTGAGATGAATGATTATTAGAAGTTTCTGGAACGCTTGTTTTGTTCCACGTCACAAAAAGTCTGATAGAATCATGATTTGCTTTTGGCATTTACTCGCGCACATACCTTATACTTGATTGAAGTACGTGTCCAATACAAATAAAAGGAGTAAAATACAAGAATAATAATAATAAAAACATTTATTTCTCTCACACAATGGGTTCTTAATGTCTATAAAATGTCTAAGGCTAGTTATACATATGTACACTGTCGTTGTGAGAGACTGGTCCCTGAAATAGGTTTGAAAAAACCTGTAGTACAGGTCACCAGTGCCCTCCCGCGGATCGTAAAAAATAACGTTGTGAGCCTCATGAAAGTTATAAATTAACATTTCAAATGTCATGGTGAGAATTTCAATGACGTCTTAAATTATTTAACTTAACTAGGAAATACATATTGGGGATGTAACGTTGCAGCTTTTGTGTCTATGTGTGCGTACGTGAGCGCGTACGTGAATGTGTGTGTGTCTGGGTACGAGTATACTCGTATGTGTGTGTATGTGGGTGAGTATTTGCAGTGAATGAGAAGTACTTATAATATTATTGGTAGGTTCCTTTTATAATTTCTTAATTGTTTTGGTTATAAATCAGAGCTTTCTTTTTATTATTGTAGGAATTTTCAAATAATCATGTGTAGTAAATTTTCAGAGTCGTTATAATTGAGTGACTGCAGGAATATTGACACTTGTTGTTTGCAGATATGGGTGTTAAGCGGGAGTAGTGAGAGTTTATTTCAGTTTGTTATAAAGATACTGTCCTTGGTAACAGAAAAAGTGCCGTGATAGAGATGAGTGAAGGGACTGGGCTTGCCACACGATTCCTTTTCTACGTTTGTCCTTTACGAGGTCTGGTTCGTACTTTAATTGCTTGTGGTATTTAATGACAGTGCGCAGAATAAAAGACTGTCTCACTGACAGTACTTGCCATTTCTCGTACAGGTCGGTCGTTGGACCTATAATGGAAATATAAACCTATAAGGCAGACCAGCTCCAACCTTCAAAATGGCTCGTTGTGCCCTCTCAGCGTCAATTATATGGGTTTTCGCAGCACCGCCCCACGTTGTGATACAATATTCTATCAGAGATTGGCACAACGCATAGTACACCATTTTGATGACGTGGTGGTCGGCGACGTGTCTCAGGCTTTTAAAAATGTAGATTAACTTACGGAGCCTAGTCACTAGTAAATCTACATGAGGTCTGAATGTGAGCGTTTCGTCGATAGTGACACCAAGATATTTGATGGTACTGGTAGAAAGCTTTTTATTTATATCGTTGAAAGGAAAGGTGTATGGTATTTAAAGTTACTGAGACCAAATTAAAATGCTCATTTATGTTTCACAATAATATTTATTTAATGTATTTCAAAAGAAGGATACTCGATACATCACCCCGTTGTAGCACTCGTAGTCGTTCTACGGGTCTACCTGGAAACGTTTTGAGTTATTCTAACTTAACTGTCAAACCCTACCAACTTATATTTATTTATGAAAATGATCGTGCGAATAACACATTTAATTATTTAAAACGGCTTTACACTCACGGGTTAAGATGTCGAAATTACTATTCAACTCATATTTATCTATTTTTCTTAAAATCTTTCGAGATATGAACATAATGAATAAAATACGGGACTTATCGCGCTTAAACATTAATTTTATTCACTTCGACGTTTCAACCAAGTTTCATTGATCGTGGTCACTAGAAGACTTATTACTGTTAAAAACTGGCTGTTTTTTTAGCGCGATAAGTCGTATTTTAATTATATTTGCTTTTTTTTAATTATCATACATTTGTATTAATAAATTTTTCAAAATGTTCGTAAATAAAATTATGTTTTTAGCGCGATAAGTCCTTTACTACAATATAATTAAATTTGTAGCATTACTCACGTTATGAACCGACTAAAATTATCGCCGTAGATCGCGTAGTCGGTACAAATACTACTGCACTTTCTGATCGCACCCGCGCCAGTGCCCGTAGAACGCAGCGATGTGGCCGTACCTTTAGTTAACTTTACTATTCCAACCTGTCTTCCATACATCTACCCAATAGCGACAATTAACAACACCAAATAGAGCACCTACATCTGTATTTTGCTGTGTTCATGTAACATAACATTACTTATTTATTTATTGAGCACCTAATATGCATCTGCATGCGTAGTCAAACAAACAAGTAAAAGCTATGCGATAATAAAAATTTAAAGATATAAATTACCGTGTCATAGTCGTGTCCACTCGACGAATAGTGAGCACCCTGAGAGCTGATGACACCACCGCGTATTTATATAATATCTGGATTTAGTAGAGAAGCTCCAGTCAAATTAATCACGCACGATGATACAATGTCGCAGCACCGCGACATTTTGTTCTTATTACGCTTGTTGATGATTTCAAAGGCACACGCTCCTTTTCATTTCAATCAATGGATATCTAATTTTCTGTTTATAACACATTACACGTGTCTTTTTATCCGAGGTAATTATATAGTGTGTAATTATTATCATTCAATGGAAAAAACTGGCCAAGTGCGAGTCAGCATCGCGTCTCTTATCGCACACTTAGGGAGGGTTCCGTACAATACGAAACATAACAGAGTTTCAACCTCATATATTTGATTAATTGATATTACCAAGAATATTTGGTTTGGTCGCGATCTAGAAAGACGGGGCTCGTTTAGTAGCGCCATCTATGTCATTTTGCCGAAACTAATTAGATAGATGGCGTTTAAAAACACGTTTTTTGTATGGGGACCCCCTTTAATTTTTAATTTTATTTTGTTTTTAGTATTTGTTGTTCTAGCGGCAACAGAAATACACCATCTGTGAAAATTTCAACTGTCTAACTATAACGGTTATACTATATAACTATGAGCTATAGCCTGGTGACAGACGGACACACAGACAGACAGACAGACAGACAGACGGACAGCGGAGTCTTAGTAATAGGGTCCCGTTTTACTCTTTGAGTACGGAACCCTAAAAACAGCTTCAAGACTGTTTTTTGATGGCGTAATAATTATTTTTGAAAATAAAAGAAAAGAAATAGATCTCAATTCCATCTTGCAACGCGATAAAGTAATAGTAAGATTAGTTTAAGAATTTACAAAGCCGTGTCAAGTACGTATGATGTTTTGTTATTATAGAGCTTTTTACAATTAAGTTGCTTTATTGGCAATTCAGGTATGAGTTACTTTCAACGATGAAAATATCACCGACTCGTGATCAGACTCCGCACAGACTCCTGCACTACCCGTCGGACGTGACTCCGGCCTTCCGCAAATAGTTTTAAATTGCAAATGCAATTATTACAATGCCAGGGCAGTGCCAGGGCGGACAGTGCCCGGGCGGGGCAGTGCGCGCCCAACTTTAATTACTCGCATGCATAATTGCAAGAATTGAAACGTACTGCCGTAGCTCTCTGTAATGTTATATTTGGACTAGACTTTTTAGGGTTTCTTACCTAAAGGGAGTACTAGATGCTTCTATCGAGAATTCGATCACAATATTATACACATAAAGAGGGGTGCTATAAGTTTAACGTGTAAATCTGTGTGTCTGTGCCATCGTAGCTTCCAAACGGATCAACCAATGTTGATTTAGTTTTGTTTTTGTTTGATAATTGTTTGATAATTTAATCAGGAATGTCCTTGGCTTTGATTCAAGAAAATACGTTCAGCCGTTATAAAACTCTGATGAGCTCTTATCTAATTGATAAGGCTATGTAAGCAGATTTGAAAAAATATTTCTCATTTAATTCTATAGTCAACCCACTCATCTTTGGTTTTAAACTGAATTCCTATGTTTATTTATTTGAATTTTATACCAACTGGAACATTGCTCAGCGATTTCACAACACGCCACACTGCCCGCAGCCTCGCGTTCCGATACCTCGTCTTAAAAGGGGTATTGCATAACACTGAATCAGGGTCCCTAACTCCTTAATTAGGGGGTGTATTAAGAATAAGGTAGGGGTCTAATTAGGGAGCAATAGAGGACCTGGCCCGCCTATCCTATATATGTACAGTGTAATAGGGACCACGCACACCCTTATTTAGGGACCCTGATTCAGTGTGGTGTAATACCTCCTTATATAGACGCTTCCTTTATAAGAGGACTATTGCCCATGTGAAGTACCACCATAAAACCTAACTGTGCTACCACTCGATCAAACAAATGTGATGTTCGTACTGCCCCAAAACTCAAGAACAAAGAGCCATACAACAGTAATGTTTCAGTAATGTGTACCGTGAATGAGCCTGATCGCCGGACCGTGTCATTCGGATCGTAATTGAACAATCGGTTCATAATTAACTGTGTTTATTGTATCCTAGTCACAAAGGAGGCAGACCGTGAAAGCTGAGTAAATGCTGACACTATTCATCATGAGATCAACAAAAAAAACTGGTCGGTTGCAAGTCAACACAGTAGAGTATTTTATGACTATAATTTTTTGCCAACAAAAAAGTTACTTGGTTTTTCATAGTGTTTGTATGAAAAACAAAGTTATATTTGCGGTTGCTATATATCAAAAACTGCTGACTATATCTTGTACAAACCATTTTTCGTTGAAAGTGTTTATTGAGATCTTTAGCATATATTTGGGGGGGGGGGGGGGGACACACATTTTACCACTTTAGAAGTGTCTATCTTTTAAATGATTGACTTTGAGAAAAAATGGTTTTAAAAACCTCAACGTCATTTTTAAAGACCTATTTATAGATACCACGCACGTTTTTTAGTTTCAATTCCATGTATGGGGAGCTTAATTGTTTATTATTTTTATTTTTGTGTAAAAATCGCAAAGCTGCTCAGTGAATACACCTCCTACCTACCAAGTTTAAATTTTTTGCCATTCGGCTACGAAGCCCTAAAAAGACAGAGGTGGAAGTCTGTACATTGATAACTATGCGTCTTGTCATCGCTATCGTCTAATAGAGTGGGATGCAGCTAGACAGTTATATAGCAGCATCTCTCTTCATAACGATGATCACCGCTCGACATTCATCGCTACTCATGTAGAGACTTCCACCCCTGCTCAACTGAAGCTACCAACAACAGTTTTATAATGTTTGATCGTGCACACAAATCTTAGCAAACGTCGATTGGTGCGTCAAGTTGATGTTCGGTGCCAGATCATGTTAACATAATTATTGCCTCAAAATACGCAGGTTGACGGTAATATTACATTTGTATAGTCAAAATACTACAGCTAAACACAGAATAACGCATGCATGCCGTGCACCGCCATAGAAACGTGTATATGGCGCCCAGCGGTTGTCAGAAATGGCAACCGCTGTCAAATAGCAGGGCATCCTAATGTGTCGCTGCAGTCTGAATAGCTGTTTGCACGCGGCGCGGCCCGTAATTGGCCTCGTAATTAGAGGAACTCATGAAACCAAGATTTCGAACTCATTAGTCTGATTACAAGGGATTAGCTTCCGGCAAGCTGATCTTCTACCGGAAATTGAGCGTATGTATTCATATAATTGGGTTAATCTTGCAATCATGACAATGGGGCCATAAACTTGCTGTACGTTATGGAGAAAGTTTACGTTGGTTAATATTTCTTGGTGATTGATATAAGGGGGACGTCAATCTGCGATGTTTTTGTACTGACATACATTATTACCGAGTACTGAGTTGATATGTTGTTCCTTTGATTAAAGGTATCATTGCACTGAAATCATCTCGTACATATTTCTTCTAAAATCTTAGTTCCAATGAAACATAAAAAAAATGTATTGTGCATCGCAAAACAGAAAAATATTCATTAAAAAATTGTAGATTCGTTTCGTCCATTTATTCGAAAAATCAGGAATATCTGAATTTCAAAACGCTCTCCTATTTGCCTTTAACGAGGTGGTCGCACGGATGCACTTTCCTACGAACGTAAAAAATAACTATGTGGAAACGGGACAGCAATACACAGCTGGGGGAATGTGTGAGAGGGACACATGTTTCAGGAAAGGGTGTCGAAGCTCAAATTGCGGAATTCCCATCGGCATTACCACTACAACGTGGCAGTTTGTTTTTATGTAATGAAAACGAGCTTGTATGTCGGCATTTACCGTGGTATAATATTTTAAACTCCCTGTACGTTTTTAAATACATTCAAACATTTTATTGTAGTTAATACAGTAAGTATCAAAAGTACTTAGATCGCGCCCGCAGATCGCAGGACGACGCGGTGTGGCCGTACCTTAAACGACGAGGAACCGGTAGCCTTTCCTCTCTTTGAACTTGGTGAAGATATCCCGTCTTCATCTTCGTCTTCTGTTTCCATAATTCATGCTTCACTAAGTAGGGTACCGTCTACTGCCTGATTCTTAGTATTACTGAAAATGTAATTATGAGTAATGACATGTTGTATTATATTTGATTCAAAATAACGCTGTTTGGGAAAATTAATGTGAGACTAACACAATCATATATATATATATATGATTATTTAAAACGGCTATACGGTAGATATGACTCCTGTGAAAAAGGACATCAAAAATGTTCGAATCGCGTCGGAGTAATTTCGATACCTTAACCGAGTGTAAACCTATTTTAAATAATTAAACGCTGTTTGGATCGTAAATCTTTAGAATAATGATTACTAAAGCAATGATATAATACTAAATCGCAAAACTCCGATATTATATTTCAAATATTGCTATGTCAGACATCTCCTAACCTACAGCAACACGGTAGCTCGGAAAACTACCCCATTAAATCCCCCACGCTCGTCAACCAACCAAAACATGACATGACATAGCAACACATCCTAGATGGAGATAACAAATTCTGGATGGGTCCCCGGCTGCCGCACAAACATCACGTATGCCGCCTGTTGCTTGTTTACCATCCGCCCGTCGATAATCTTGGACGTGACCGATCTGTCACGACTCACCTCGCTACAGCTTGCGATCACAAGATAGGCAAGGAAATAAAGATCCACGTGTTATAAACATACGGGACGGTTTTTTTTTTTTTTTTTGGCGGGAACGTGGAAAAGTTTGTGTGATCTCATTGTATTTTTTCCTAAAACTTGTGTTCTTCCGCGTGTTAATGTGTAATAAATGTGGATTATTAACCATTAAGTGGCGGTGAATGTGTGCGAGTGTAGGGAAATAGCACAATGTTGAAAAACATGCTATTTGCGTTCTCACCAAAATTCCACTGAAAATCTTCAGTAAACACCACATCTTTACTAAAGGTATGACTTAGACTAGACTGTTACTTGAAAAAAACTGACCTGAAATGTGACTTGACTTTGACCTATCTTTTCGACTAAAATTTATAAAAACTTGAAGAATTTCAATACTTGACACTGGCTAAATACACTAATCGTGTGGAGCCATAATAAAACTTAAAAAAAAAAAAAAAACATACGGGACGGGGACATTCTACTAAGAAGGTATGAATAGGAGTTTTGGCGGGAACGTGGAAAAGTGTGTGTTATCTCATTGTATTTTATCCTAAAACTTGTGTTCTTCCGCGTGTTAATATGTAATAAATGTGGATTATTAACCATTAAGTGCCGGCGAATGTGTGCGAGTGTAGGGAAACAGCACAATGTTGAAAAACATGCTATTTGCGTTCTCACCAAAATTCCACTGAAAATCTTCAGTAAACACCACATCTTTACTAAAGGTATGACTTAGACTAAACTGTTACTTGAAAAAAACTGACCTGAAATGTGACTTGACTTTGACCTATCTCTTCGACTAAAATTTATAAAAACTTGAAGAATTTCAATACTAACACTGGCTAAATACGCTAATCGTGTGGAGCCATAATAAAACTTAAAAAAAAAAAAAAAGTACGGGACGGGGACATTCTACTAAGAAGGTATGAATACTCAAACTACTCTACTAGTGTCATTCTCACGAGAGCTCCGTTTATCCTAGAGTAACAAACTACTCATTGTGACAGTTGACCAGGCAAACTGCACTGATTTTTGACCACGACGCACGGCATGGAGGAATACTACCAAGAAGGCAGGTAAAGAACTTTGTGGTGTAATGTTGATGTCTTTCCTTGATACTAGAGTTAGAGCGGCGTATATTGCTAACAGAGATATTTTATGATCCAGATTCATTTATTTGCATAAAACTTAGATTCTTACGATAACATTGGAGAGGTACCCACAATGCGCTTATCCGTATTTTGCACTTACAGTAAGCAAATAGTAAGCAAATGTAATGATAAGAAATGTAAATATTTGCACACATATTTACATTTCTTATCATTACATTTGCTTAGTTAGGTAGTTGGCCTCTTCATCCTCTGCATATCCCACGAAAAACAACCATGCACAAATAGATATTATGTTTGTTTGAAGTGACACACACTTTATATTTTTGTGAATTGTTAAACACAGTCCAAAATTTCATCGTACCGACGGGACTCGAACCCGCACCCCCCGGATTACTCGTCCAGGTGCTCTGCCAATTAAGCCACGGTTCGATCCATCGATACGACGAAATTAGTGGATTGCATTTGTTAACCCAATTATACATTGGTGGCGCCATCTATGATCCACTAATTTCGTCGTATCGATGGATCCAACCGTGGCTTAATTTGCAGAGCACCTGGACGTGTAATCCGGGGGGTGCGGGTTCGAGTTCCGTCGGTACGATGAAATTTTGGATTGTGTTTAACAATTTACAAAAATATAAAGAGTGTGACACTTCAAAGAATTTGATTTACGCAGTGCAACATCTCACGTTGGATTTGAAAACTGTAATGATTTCTTCCGAATGATTAACTTACGTAATAAGTAGTCATAGATGGCGCCACCAATGCATAATTGGGTTAACAAATGCAATCCACTAATTTCGTCGTATCGATGGATCCAACCGTGGCTTAATTGGCAGAGCACCTGGACGTGTAATCCGGGGGGTGCGGGTTCGAGTCCCGTCGGTACGATTAAATTTTGGATTGTGTTTAATAATGCACAAATAGAACTGGTTACGGTCATTCGTTATTTATTCTTCTTGAACAATCGCGTCGGTGTGCAAGTATAGTAACTAAACTCCGCCAGCCACTTAAAGTCAGTCAGCTCAATGTCCTACATAATTTGATATCCATAAATATAAGTAGAGGAGACAAGCTCACCTTCATTGAACACAAGCTTGTAGAAACATGATCATTACGCGGGGACGGGGCCGTGTAATTTGTTTTTCGCCGGCTGAGAGCACTCGCGGCTGAGTGACACTGTACAAAGAGGCTGGAAACGGAGTGTGACTGTGGTCTATGGAAATGGAAACAAGATTATAACGAATCTCTCAAAAAAGTTCTCTCAAAAGCCTTTAATTCGGTGCTATTTGAACTATTCTACCTTCTAGATTTAAGATCGGGAATTTACCGTGACTTACGCGATGTCGATATAGCGATCGACATATGTTTCGGCCTCATCCGGAGGCCATCTGCAGGATATCATCGCGTAAGTCACATTAAATTCCCGATTTTAAATCTATATTTAACTGAACGTGATTTTTTAAAATAATATTCTGCTTTCAATTACTTTTGTGAAATTAGTGCGAGGCATCTACTGGTTAAATGACTTATATATGAATGCAATAGTTAATTATAGAACACTGGTAAGTCATTTTATAAAAATAGTGCTACAAAAGATTTCGTAAAGCATTTGACTGTGTTTGGCACTAAGTTTTCCCTATTTGCAATCCACGATGTTTGTGGTAATCTGTTCATTCGATATATATCATTTTTGCGTGCCGATAGTCATATATGATAAGGGATTTAAAAAGGAATTTGAGTGATATAACCAGGTGTATCGCTAGGCATTTTTCTATCCCCGGTACTTTTCGTTCTGGATGCAATACATTTTATATACTCACTGTAACATCTACACTGTAATCACCGTGATACCACTGTTTATTATATGAAATGTATAATACTTTCGAAGGTTAGGTCTATTATTCGTCTCTTGTCTCCTATCCCTTGAGGCATACCGCAAGAGGTGCGGGAATACGACAGTCCCATTGAGCTGAGATGCGCGCCTCCACGCTGCAACTTTGATAAAATGTTCCAAGCATTGAAAACCTTTTTGTATTAATAAATCTATAATACATTGAATGCATGCATTTGCAGGTAGATTTTCAACCAACTTACAAAAATGAGGAGGTTTTCAATTCCTCCATAAAATATGTTTTTTTTGTACGTTTGTACGTACGTTAAACACCTCAAACTTGTCACTGAAAATGAACGAATTGTAATAATTCTTGAGGTCCTGTGTGGTCCTTCAATAAATTTTATTAAGATCTAAAGAGTATCTCTAGATATGGCAGTTAACATATCAAACTTGCTCCTGAAACTAAGTCGCGCATGTGAAGTCGGTTTTTTTTAGTTTTATCTTAATTATCATATTAGAAACTACCTTTACAAGTAAGTTTTTCGAGTTTGAGCTTGAATTCAACAGAGTCAAAATAAATTGTATTATCCTCCATGGAGATCAAAATAAATGACCATTGAAAATGTGTTAGATTAAAAAAAAAGCTTACTAGCAATATGAGGTGGCACATTACTGGTATAACTAAGCTAAATATGCTTGTGTCTGGAGTGGGTTCACGTCAATAGTGCAATGGGTGGGGATCGAACTCACGACCGCTCGATCGCCAGGTCGACGCCACAGAACAGATAATAATATTACGTACCATCGCGTACAGTTGTGCGTTTCCAAACATTTTCGGTTGCAAGTGTCGATTATTTTTCTATCCAATCAGAAAAGCCAAAACCAAAAAAAAACTTCTTACCAATCAGAAGAGCCAAAACCAAAAACAAAACATAATTTTTGGCTTTGTCCCTTCTTGTCATTGGTCAACAAAGTCAACATAGACAGAAGTGAGATACCAATTTAATAGGAGTGCACAGGAAATTATTCCTTAAGGTGGATACGCACAAATGACGGCGATTGTACCATTGGACTTTTTAGGGTTCCGAACCCAAAGGTTACCAACGGAACCCTATTACTGAGACTCCGCTGTCCGTCTGCCTGTCTGTCTGTCCGTCTGTCTGTCTGTCTGTCACCAGGCTGTATCTCATGAACCGTGATAGACGGTTGAAATTTTCACAGATGATGTATTTCTTTTGCCGCTATAACAACAAATACTAAAAACAGAAATAAGTAATAAATTAAAGGGGGTCCCCATACAAAAAAACGTGTTTTAACAATAGCGCCATCTATGAACGATTTACCTTATTAAAAATAATATGAATTACCTACCTTTGTGTTAACGTTCACTTAGTTGGTGTTAGAAGTTTGTTAGATACTCGTTAGATGGCGTTGTAGTTAATAAGCATGGTTTGGTATTGACACGGTAGTATAATATAATATTATACTAATATATTATTATACTGCGGTTTGGAACCCTTCGTGTGCGAGACAAAAGTCTGACTCGCACTTGGCCAGTTTTATTTATATTAATCACGTGTATCCAACATTGAATTATACTATGGCGATAATATTATTTTATAAGCTTATATTATGTCCAATACCTTGATTAGACGTATTACTACTTCTGCTATAGATTTATAATTGCATATAGAATCGACTAATTAATGGTAATTAATCAAAACTAATAAAACTAACACCCCATTTTAATGAGTAATCTCTCGCAATTAAATACTAATCATTAGTAAAGTGAAAATCTTATTACATCGCCTTAATTTTTATCGTCCATCTATTCTATCGCATGTCGCCGACATGCATTACAGCCGGTTCTGATTGGTGGATATGATATATATGTGTATACGACATTTAGGTCTAGCTGTGATTGGCGGTCGCTTCCGCAGGCATTTGTGTACATGCAAATGTGTCATGTCAACTGCTGTCATAGTAGCCAGCTACCATAGCTACACATAAACAAATGTGTCATGTCAACTGCTGTCATAGTAGCCAGCTACCATAGCTACACATAAACAAATGTGTCATGTCAACTGCTGTCATAGTAGCCAGCTACCATAGCTACACATAAACAAATGTGTCATGTCAACTGCTGTCATAGTAGCCAGCTACCATAGCTACACAAAAACAAATGTGTCATGTCAACTGCTGTCATAGTAGCCAGCTACCATAGCTACACATAAACAAATGTGTCATGTCAACTGCTGTCATAGTAGCCAGCTACCATAGCTACACAAAAACAAATGTGTCATGTCAACTGCTGTCATAGTAGCCAGCTACCATAGCTACACATAAACAAATGTGTCATGTCAACTGCTGTCATAGTAGCCAGCTACCATAGCTACACAAAAACAAATGTGTCATGTCAACTGCTGTCATAGTAGCCAGCTACCATAGCTACACATAAACAAATGTGTCATGTCAACTGCTGTCATAGTAGCCAGCTACCATAGCTACACAAAAACAAATGTGTCATGTCAACTGCTGTCATAGTAGCCAGCTACCATAGCTACACATAAACAAATGTATCATGTCAACTGCTGTCATAGTAGCCAGCTACCATAGCTACACAAAAACAAATGTGTCATGTCAACTGCTGTCATAGTAGCCAGCTACCATAGCTACACATAAACAAATGTGTCATGTCAACTGCTGTCATAGTAGCCAGCTACCATAGCTACACAAAAACAAATGTGTCATGTCAACTGCTGTCATAGTAGCCAGCTACCATAGCTACACATAAACAAATGTGTCATGTCAACTGCTGTCATAGTAGCCAGCTACCATAGCTACACATAAACAAATGTGTCATGTCAACTGCTGTCATAGTAGCCAGCTACCATAGCTACACATAAACAAATGTGTCATGTCAACTGCTGTCATAGTAGCCAGCTACCATAGCTACACAAAAACAAATGTGTCATGTCAACTGCTGTCATAGTAGCCAGCTACCATAGCTACACATAAACAAATGTGTCATGTCAACTGCTGTCATAGTAGCCAGCTACCATAGCTACACAAAAACAAATGTGTCATGTCAACTGCTGTCATAGTAGCCAGCTACCATAGCTACACATAAACAAATGTGTCATGTCAACTGCTGTCATAGTAGCCAGCTACCATAGCTACACAAAAACAAATGTGTCATGTCAACTGCTGTCATAGTAGCCAGCTACCATAGCTACACATAAACAAATGTGTCATGTCAACTGCTGTCATAGTAGCCAGCTACCATAGCTACACAAAAACAAATGTGTCATGTCAACTGCTGTCATAGTAGCCAGCTACCATAGCTACACAAAAACAAATGTGTCATGTCAACTGCTGTCATAGTAGCCAGCTACCATAGCTACACATAAACAAATGTGTCATGTCAACTGCTGTCATAGTAGCCAGCTACCATAGCTACACATAAACAAATGTGTCATGTCAACTGCTGTCATAGTAGCCAGCTACCATAGCTACACAAAAACAAATGTGTCATGTCAACTGCTGTCATAGTAGCCAGCTACCATAGCTACACATAAACAAATGTATCATGTCAACTGCTGTCATAGTAGCCAGCTACCATAGCTACACAAAAACAAATGTGTCATGTCAACTGCTGTCATAGTAGCCAGCTACCATAGCTACACATAAACAAATGTGTCATGTCAACTGCTGTCATAGTAGCCAGCTACCATAGCTACACATAAACAAATGTATCATGTCAACTGCTGTCATAGTAGCCAGCTACCATAGCTACACAAAAACAAATGTGTCATGTCAACTGCTGTCATAGTAGCCAGCTACCATAGCTACACATAAACAAATGTGTCATGTCAACTGCTGTCATAGTAGCCAGCTACCATAGCTACACATAAACAAATGTGTCATGTCAACTGCTGTCATAGTAGCCAGCTACCATAGCTACACATAAACAAATGTGTCATGTCAACTGCTGTCATAGTAGCCAGCTACCATAGCTACACATAAACAAATGTATCATGTCAACTGCTGTCATAGTAGCCAGCTACCATAGCTACACATAAACAAATGTATCATGTCAACTGCTGTCATAGTAGCCAGCTACCATAGCTACACATAAACAAATGTGTCATGTCAACTGCTGTCATAGTAGCCAGCTACCATAGCTACACATAAACAAATGTGTCATGTCAACTGCTGTCATAGTAGCCAGCTACCATAGCTACACATAAACAAATGTGTCATGTCAACTGCTGTCATAGTAGCCAGCTACCATAGCTACACAAAAACAAATGTGTCATGTCAACTGCTGTCATAGTAGCCAGCTACCATAGCTACACAAAAACAAATGTGTCATGTCAACTGCTGTCATAGTAGCCAGCTACCATAGCTACACATAAACAAATGTATCATGTCAACTGCTGTCATAGTAGCCAGCTACCATAGCTACACATAAACAAATGTATCATGTCAACTGCTGTCATAGTAGCCAGCTACCATAGCTACACATAAACAAATGTGTCATGTCAACTGCTGTCATAGTAGCCAGCTACCATAGCTACACATAAACAAATGTGTCATGTCAACTGCTGTCATAGTAGCCAGCTACCATAGCTACACATAAACAAATGTGTCATGTCAACTGCTGTCATAGTAGCCAGCTACCATAGCTACACAAAAACAAATGTGTCATGTCAACTGCTGTCATAGTAGCCAGCTACCATAGCTACACAAAAACAAATGTGTCATGTCAACTGCTGTCATAGTAGCCAGCTACCATAGCTACACATAAACAAAAGTTTCGTTTGCATAGAGGTTTCATAAAACCACACCACACTTTAAAAATAATAATATCTAATATATATCTTATTCTATAACTAGTTAGTATAATCGCACGCAAAAGATCATTTTCCCACACTGCGTGTACGCATAGGTCTGTGACCCCGCAGACTTCGTAACCTAGCAACGGTACTTGAGCCTTCAACCTCCTTCAATTATCTCTATCTATTCTAACCTTTATTTCTCTGCAGGTAAGGTCTACATTCGCTAATACAAATTATTATGTTATTCGTGATTTTAAATAAACCATCCTTTTATTTTGAGAGCTTTTATCTCAGCATACGATTCACTTTCGTTTGGCGATCTTTGTTCTGTTTCTGGTATATTAAACACAGTAATATAAACGTTTATCCATAGCAACAAGGTAGATTTTGTCGTGATATTATGTACAGTATAGATTCTTCCATTCATTAGTGAATAGTGATATTCAAAGGCACACACAATACATTATTTCCTGATAGATGATTGACAATCTCAGTCAGTATTACTCGTATGTTAATAAATTGTCTTTAACGATTTGGAACAGTTCATCATCATCATCATCAAGAAAACCAATTAATCATGTCTATTGTAGCATTTTGTGATTGAGGCGATAAATATTGATAGAAAAATAACTTTTAAACTTAAGAGGAAAAATAACTTTTTAAGGGTACGCGGGGTGCACTTTTCCATACAAATGAATTCCCCCGTTTTCTCCCTGGAAAATGCTTCTAGAGCAAAATTTGTTTCTACAAAAATGAAGGTCGGCTGTAGCTACGCCCCTATCATTTGCTTTTTTTGACCAACAAATCGCAAAAATCTATAAAATTATGTTATTTGTTTAGATGCTGACAACAATGCTGATTTCATTTATTTGTACATTAACGAAGTAACAGACTTCTCATTCTCTCGTGATACAAAGGAATTTCTCACGAAACTTCAATTTACACTCGCATTTTAAACAGTTTATTCAAGTGATTTTCAAAAAGCCTTGTCAATAATTTATGAATAAATCCGATGTGTTGCTAAATACTCAATTTGAATAATGTTGCCAAGGACTATTCAGTAATAAAAACTACGTAATGATAGATTATGAAATTGAAAAGGTAGAATATATTAAGATCGTTTAAAAAACTGTAGACGTAAAAACTATTACATAAGCTGTGCCAGTAAGTAAAGTAAAAAAAAAAGTAAATGCGTCGTAATACAAATGTTGATATATTAAAAACGGCTCGGCCGATTTCGTTAAAATTTAAATGGGACCACCTGGGCACGGTACCCTTTGAAACGAAAAAAAAATTTCTAAATCGGTTCAGGCATCCTCAAGTACTCGGTGAAAATACATTAAAAAAAGGTTCCGACGAATTTAGAACCTCCTCCTTTTTTGTGAAGTCGGTTAAAAATGGTGAGTGACTATTTAAATTGTCAGCAATTTGACTAAAAACTAATAACTTAAGATTTATTGGCACGAAGATACGGCTAAATAATACATTGACTAGCATTCTACGTTCTAGCGCAGTAGTATTTGTACCGACTGGTTCACACCAAACGCGATCAGAAAACAATTGAAAAGTACTGAGATTGCGCCCGCAGATCGCAGGACGCCGCGGTGTGGCCGTACCTTAAAGTCGACTGTCATTCGCGATTTCGCTGCGTAAACTCCCGAGGAAGTGCATCGGACATGCACGAAGCCTAGGTCGAGCCAGTCGGCAGTCGGTACTTTATTATCGTTATAGGTTCATCATAACCCGTATAATTTATGATCTCATATTGGATTGGATCCTACCAAAGTCCCTAATTTTATTATGTATTATGTCCCTTATTTTTTATGTTTCATTATTTCACAATTCTTTGGATAAAAATTGTCTGAAGTACTGAAACATGCACTGGGTTGCGGGTACACGTAATAGTGTGGTTGGCAACCCTACATTAATCAGGGGAATTAAACATGTTTTAAGTGTGACGTTCGACGTCTAGATGAAAGCTGAATGGCTCAATACCTTTGTTTTTTTTTGTAAATTCAAAGCAATAAGTTATGTTTATGTTATATCTATAATATTTTTTATTGAATATGATCTATTTAATGTAATTTGACGTGTGTAAGTGCAAATTTTTAATTTGCCCGTATACTGATTAAATGCTTTGACTTTTGACTTTTGACCTAATTCTTGTTTTTATATTTTTACTGCATTCAGGCAACCACTAGACTGGTAGCTTACTTTTGCGATTAATGATGGCATTGTGTTTATCTGAAAGTGTAACAGCAGTGAGCCAAGTAGACAGCTGCATTCTTCCAATCCACCTATCGCAACTGCCTCAATCTTAACCCGTCCGACTCACAAATTCAGTCCTTAAAAGAATGGAAACCAAAAGGGACAAACATATTAAGCAATTTAGTCGCCGAAACAACGTTAATATCGGCAAGCCCCCTATCAGAGCCGTCCACCCGAAACTATGAATGCCAGCCGCACGCCCGCTTGTGATATAATTAGTGACGTCACGCGTGTGATGTCACGCCGATATTGAGATTGATATATGTATGGAAATTCAATAATCGTTTTAGGGAATCGTTGCTGTCTGTAATGCGGCGACGAGTTGTTACATACAATTATTTTGAGGATGGGAGGCAATTTTGGCATGATAGTATGCGTATTATTCAGTCTCTGTGCGTTTTTTACAAGCTTTTATTTAACTTGCAATGTATGTATGTATGCATGTATGTAAATTAGGTCCACTTCCCGATGTCCGATTGGACTCAAATTTGGTGTACTTATGTATATTTGGTGACAATACAATGATATGGTACCATGGAGCTGGTCTGATGATGGAGACGGAAGGTGGCCACGGCATCTCTGTGATAAAACAACATAACCCCACCGAGTTTGGACTCGATTGATTTGTCTTGAAAAGAACTTTACATTTAGATGATATTCAGGATCTGATGATGAAGCTGGAATGTGGCTACGGCATCTCTGTGATAAATCAACATAACCCTACCGAGTTTGGGCTCGATTGCATCGTCTTGAAGAGAACTTTACACCTAGATGATATCCAGGGTCTGATAATGAAGCTGGAAGGTGGCCACGGCATCTCTGTGATAAATCAACGTAACTCTACTGAGTTTGGGCTCGATTGAATCGTATTGAAGAGCACTTTACACTTAAACGATATCCAGGATCTGATGATGAAGCTGTAAGGTGGCCATGACATTTCTATTATAAATCAACATAGCCCCCACCGAGTCGATTGATTTTCCTTGAAGAGCACTTTACCCATAATCACATCAAATATCCGTGGAATATTTTAAAACTTCACGCCTTCTCTTAAATACTTAGGTAGTAGGTAGGTATTCGGTATCTATACCTACCTACTAAAAAGTTAAAAATAAATTATAAGTAAAAAATATTTTTAAAAACAAGTTATAACAATGATTGGGACAATGAACTAAAATGTTAAAAATAAATTCTTGTAAGTATTTGGCGTGTAGGTACTTACCTATATTTTTAAAAGCTTGAGGCACTGAAATATAGTAAATACCTAGCCTGATAAACGGGTCTTGCTTCCAGCTTTTAAAAATATAGGTAAGTACTCTTTTAAAAATGTAGGTAAGTACCTACACGCCAAATACTTACTAGAATTTATTTTTAACATTTTAGTTCATTGTTCCAGATAAAAGCTTGTTTTTAAAAATATTTTTTATTTATAATTTATTTAAACTCTTGTCCATCTCTTTGGAACACAAATGTCCTAGCTCAGACAGACTCCTATGTATTACTTAGTTAATACATGTGTTTATTTATGTTCGAGGAAATAGAGCCTCAACTAAAAAAGATTAATTCAAATGTTTTTACATCTTCTTTTTGAGGTTTTGTATGTTTCTAGAGAAAAGTATCTTCATATTTATATCAAGTGTAAATGTCATGATATCTGAATCATGTTTTCTTGAAATATCAAGGATATTATACACAACACCTTATTTAAATACCATTTCTTAAGAATCTAGCACAAGGAAGCCAGAACATCATAAAGCTGTTGCGTTAAACAAAACCTTGTGTTTCTGGAATTTACATAATGGAAAAACTAAATTTGAACTTCTCATTGTTATAAAAGGATGCATGTGCATTTCCTGTTGTAAGTTTATACCCAGGTTTCCATATAAGTTAGTGGTTGGTGGTTGATGACACAATGGGTTCTCGTCGTTATCATCATCGTTGCTATACCTTTATTAAGTACCTATTCCTCTGTGTTTGTTCTTCCTTGTAGCTATTCTTTGATCAACTGCTACTATAACAACTAATAACATAGACCCATCGTTATATAGCGTGCTACCATCCTCGACCGCATCATCATTTCCTAATAGGTAAGATAGTGATCAAATGGTAGCCTATGAGATATATAAAATAAAACTGGCCAAGTGCGAGTCAGACTTTTGTCCCGCGCACGGAGGGTTCTATCTATCGAATTTCTTAACGAACTTCTAACACCAACTAAGTAAACGTTAACACAAAGGTAGAATAGTATTATATAGTAGTAATAGTAATTATAGTAATTAATATTATTAAATATCTGGTTGACCGAGCTTTTCTCGGTATTTTTGCCACTTAAACAGACAAATATGACTCTTCCCGACATCTATTGACGAATAATAATACTATTTTTTAACCGACTTCAAAAAAAGGAGGAGGTTTCTCAATTCGACCGTATATTTTTTTTTTTTTTTTTTTTTTTTTTTTTTTTATGTTTGTTCGCGGATAACTTCGTCGTTTATGAACCGATTTCGATTATTCTTTTTTTGTTCGAAAGGAGATATCTCAAGTGTGGTACCATGGTAATTTTATCGAGGTATGATAAGTATCTCCAGAGATATTGAGATAAACATCTCAAAATTGGTACTGAAAATGAATAGCGCGGCATTGAAGTCGGTTGTTTTTTAGTTTTTAAACGATATTATTTAAATTGAGACCAACTAACTGCTTTAACGACATCTATTGGCGAGTAGAAGTTCTGTTTAGTACTTCTACTCGCCAATAGATGTCGGGAAGAGTCATATTTTAAGTTGATTATCAATAAAGTTGATTATTGAAAACACGAATAAAACAACATTTTCTGAAAATGACTCCTAGCTAGATCGATTTATCGCCCCCGAAATCCCCTGTAGGTATACTAAATTTTATTTAATCGTTGGAGCCGCTTCCGAGATTCAGATTAAGGTAAAGACGATAGCGCCATCATTTATGCTAGGTAGATGGCGCAGCGCTATCGTAAAAAACTTTTTTTAAACTTTTCTTTAATTTTTAACTTTGTTCTGTTTTTAGTATTTGTTGGTATAGTGGCAACAGAAATACATCATCTGTGAAAATTTCAACCGTCTAACTATCACGGTTCATGAGATACAGCCTGGTGACAGCAAACAGACAGACAGACAGACAGACAGACAGACAGACAGACAGACGGACAGCGGAGTCTCAGTAATAGGGTTCCGTTGGTACCCTTTGGGTTTGGAACCCTAAAAAAGCCCACCTGATTTTATAATCTTCAGCTCGTATCGGTCCAATATGCTACTAAACTTGATCTACAGAGTTTTAGTTTGAAAGTTTTCGCGTAAATTATTCATTTTAATGTGAACGTACCGGCTTTTGTTCTCGTGTATTTACTTCGGATATGCTCCGACCAGGTTTCAACCTATTACGTAGGTCTTCTTCAGTTGCGCCGGGAAGCGCGGGCAATACGACGTGCGTTGCCGCCATCCTAGCCGCTCCCAGACGAAGACCTACGTAATAGGTTGAAACCTGGTCGGAGCATATCCGAAGTAAATACACGCGAACAAAAGCCGGTACGTTCACATTAAATTGATCTACAGAGGTTCTTCTCCTACCACTGCCAGCCGCTTTGTGAACATAGTTGCTACATCTAGCTACATTAAAGGTACGGACACACCGCAGCGTCCTGGGTGCGCGATCTACTCGGCGATCAGATAGCGCAGTAGTATTTGTACCGACTGGTTCACACCAAACGCGATTAAAAAACAATTGAAAAGTACTTAGATCTCGCAAGCAGATCGCAGGACGCCGCGGTGTGGCCGTACCTTTTAATAATAGTAAAAATATAACCTAGCCACAGAATAAACAATAGAACCTAGCGGGGTAGTAGTATCTTACAACCTAGCTAGTGATCTATCTAGTATCTACATTTATAGCGATGTATTTTCGATTATTATCATAAATATAAAACAAATTACAGCTGTACTCGTATATTACTCCAACTGCATGTTTCACTACAACACGTTTGTGATGATAGAAATAAAATAGAATATATTAGAATGTAGTTAAATAGAGATAACCGGATAGATCCTAGCTGCATTTATCTATAATATGTCTGGAACTTGTACAGTATTATGATAGTTAGCTAAGGTAGAAGACCTTCAGAAGTCGTGACCGCGGCTACCATCCATCACTGTATGAGCACGACCTAACAGTTGTTTTTCCTTTGATTTGCCTATAGTTTGGTACTCATAAGTCAGGCTTAACAAATCTTACATTTACGATAGTCGCTTAGTTACAGTCATATTTCGTTTTCGCGAAATTTTGTTGAATTAATTAAAAGCTATTAATATTCAAATGCTAATATTGTCGCTTTGTGGCGAGAAAAATTACTCAGTAAAGTGGAAACATGATTATGATGGCTAAAAATGATTGTTTTGTTTTCAATCAATTACACTTATTGTCTCATTGAGTAATAGCTTATCAATTCTACCTTATACCAAGAAATTATCCTGTTTCATTTCAAATGAATCTACCATCAGTGTTACTCTCTATTTAACTAAAGATTATCATCTAAACTGGATTGTATTTCATATATATTTTATATCTTGTGTTGCTTTTCATTTTAGTCTGATTCGAGTAAGTATCTGCGACATTTCAAAGCAAAATCTCTGCAAATCTGAAGTTGTTTTCTATTATTCAGTTATATTTTTCCGTGATATAATGCATGGAGTAGGCCATAGGAGGTATCTACATGGATACGAGTTGTATACATTTATATACCAACTTTTTCAATGATAGCAAACGGTAGACTTCCAATAGTTAGAGAGAGAAAGATGCAGGTCTGCAGCTGTATAACTGCATCTTTCGAAATTCAATGAAATTATTTATTTTTAAGAAATATGACAATTAAATGATGCGCAGCTTATTTCGCCAAAACACTGACTTGCAAATATTCTTATTAATTTACATTCCATTTGGAGGTCTTCAAGTCGCGGGAATAGGTCTCTAATCTTCTGGGCAAGCGCGCTACATCGTCAATCGTATCATTGATATCTGGACTTCGCACACATCTCGATTTTACCGGTCATTCCTCCCGTACACTTGTAAAACGAGCTGCCGTCCGCTGTTTTCCCGCAGAGCTACAACATGGAGTCCTTCAAAAGGGCGTTAAAAGAATGTTGACAGGTCGGCAACGTATGAGTGACACCTCTAGTGTTGCATGTGTTCATAGGCGACGGTGACCACTCTCCATCAGGTGGGCCGTCTGCTTGCTACATATATCATTAAAAAACATGATAGTGGTGGAAAGCTACCCATTTTGATATTAAAAATATCTGTTTAACGTTTGCTATTAAACTAAGCAATCAGAATCTATGGAAATACCACCATCCCAGAGATATTTTTCCCTGTGGACAGTTTAACCAATACGCCGGCCGATTCCAATTCCAACGCATTATAAGAATCCGCGTCGCGAAACCGGTCTTCCATTTTCCTTGTTACGGGCTCTTTCCTCGTGCCCTTGACATTGGCCCACGGCAAGGCTCTGCCCCTTTATTTAATTTCACAAAAAGACTCGATTTATACTCATCCTGTTTCTTCCTTTAATAAATTACTTTATCATTATAAACGTAGTTTGAATCTTGTGAATCTTTCCTATTGCCGTTTAGACTGTTTTAAGTCTTAGCTTTGTACTAAAATGATTAATTGTGTGAATTAGGCCGAGTGGTACTAAGATGTCTTTGATCACGTATCTTGACCTCATTTAGAATGTTTAGCCAAAAGCTCATACATCAATCAAATGTCGACGGTCGTGCTCGCATGTCTCGCTATTCTACGAACTTACTTAATTTATACTCTACACGCACACTACTGCAAAACCGTTACTTCACACATACGCGTTAATTCAATGAGTGTCACCTTTACCTTGTCCTTTTTTACATTCAAATTTAAACCCTGTTTTCATGCACAAGTGGTTCATATCGATATAGGTATTAGTAAATTTCCAGTTCCATCGACTAACCGGAACGGTTTGTCTTCGATTTTGTCTTGAACAGTTTAAAGTTCAAATTCGTTTTCTTCGGTTTTTGTGAGGTGTTTACGGAAATTTGGACTTTACATATGAATAGTTAAAGTTGTGTTTCGAGCGTGTTGACAAGTAGATGGCCGTACCAAGTGGTGCCAGGCATCGTAAGAATGCGCCGGAGTACTGTAACCAATAACTAAGACCCGTATTCATAGTGTTCAGTTTTATGACCGGCAGAATACGACGAAGAGTTTGTCATTAAAAACAGACATTCATAAAACTTTCTCTAATAGTTACGTGTATGAAAATATAATTTATTCTGTAATTATTTAAATGAACTACACAAGTGCCTATCTATCATTATACGATCTTTGCTGTTCATATTTGATTAAAATGTACATAATGTCAGATAATTTAATAAATGTATATCGTATTGCAGTTTCCAGTTAACATAAATAATCGTCATCGCAAAACTCCCTTTGTTTTTTGTTACTACTCCACACTTGGTCGTCTGGAAGAGATCGCTTTATGCGATAAGACCGCCGATTGTATCACCGGATTAGGTTGTTATGTCTAGATATTAAGGTTCTTTCTGGTATACAATAAAGAGATTATTTATCTATCTATCTAATTATAATAATTTATAACATAATTACTTATTAACTTAATTTATTATAAATTCACTAAAATAAAAAGAATTGATCGAACACGCCTGAAACAAGAAATGTAGCTGAATAACTTACTTCCAAAATTAACTCTAACAATACGGATCATACTTAATTATATAGAACAAGCAACGTGTCGCGGTTTCACCCGCGTAGAACTCGTACTCGTGAGAATACGGGGATAATATACAACCAACGTTTCTTGCCTATGTATACCAAATGTAGTAAAATTTCCATTGGTGAAAGAATTTTTTAAATCGGTCCAGCAGTTTTTATGTTAAATCGTAACAAACAAATAAACAAAAAATAAAATCTTTCCTTTCTATATTACATTTAAGTTTAGATAATTAAATATAATATTTAGAAGCCTAATGAGGACTAAAAAGTCTGGTACGAATAAAAGACACTGTGACCTAATAACTCTGAATTAAAGAAAGTAACTAAACTTAATCAAGGAATGAAACGTAATGATGAATGTAGTTCCAAGTGAAATCTACCAATAGCGGTCATAAGCGTGTACTTACGAGCCGGGTGTGTTTATGTCTACGGTCGTACAGCCGGGTGTCGGCACCGCGGCGCGCGCGAGCCTGCGAGATGTTTCCATTGACCTTGGCACACAGGAAAAACCACACTTCTGTTTTTTGTATTCTGTCAGTTGTTGTTGTACAAATTTATTGGAATTATTATTAACTAACTGTGCTTCACGGCTTTGCCCGCGTTCAATCGTGGTCTAGAAAACTTCCTCTTGAATGTTTACTCTATCTTTTACTTAATCCGTTGCGTAGTTTAAAAGACCTAAGTGTATAAGACAGTGTGTAAGACAGTGGGAGCGATTTTGTTTTTATTTATTTTTTTACCCACGACGGAACGGAGACTGTATATGCGTTTGGGGTGAGAGGATGTTTGTTTGTTTGTTTGTGTGTGCAAATCTATGTTGTCATTTTTCTCCAAAACTACTAGTCCGATTTTGATGCAGTTTTCAGTTATGGGTTCGTGTTTGATTGGTGCATGTTCTTAAATAGGTGTTACGGTGTCAACTCGCCAGGGGGCGCTGCAGTAAACTGTGCAAATCTATGTTGCAATTTTTTTCCAAAACTAGTTTGATTTTGTCTTTAAACGGTTCGTAATTAATCAGTGGTGGTTCTTAGATAGATGTTATGACGTTAATTTTCTAAAGGACATTGTCGTGGGTGTTTATTCATTTTTTTTTAAATTTTGTTACTTGTATATTTCATGTATGTTACGCGATTACTCCGTCAATTGTGAACCGAGTCCAATGATTATTTTTTTAATCGATAGGGTACATTTCCAAGGTGTTCCCACTGTAATTTCATTGAGATCTGATAAGTATCTCCAGATACATAATACAATATATTTAATTATTATATGACGATAAACATCTCAAACTTGAAGTAGGTTGTTTTAGTTTTAAATCTATCTCAATTATATACTAAAGTAAAGGTAAAGATTTTATTGAAATAGGAGTTTTATTTTTGGATTTTGTGGGAGGAAACACACACGCAAACTTAGAACTTCTCCCTTTTCGAAGTCTGTAAAAATATCTGCATTTATGTGACTGAACTACGTAGTATTATTATCTGTTCTGTGACCGAACTTACCAAGTTTATTAATAATCAAAACCACATCCAGAGCATATCCGTATTTTCCACATAAACCGCTGACGGCCGTAAGACCGCGTCACTTATAATTAAGTATCCATATTTACGTAGTAACTATTATATAATCGGTGTCCTTATCTCTTATCAGCGTTTTTATATTGCTGTAAAAGATGCTCGTTCCTCGTAAACATACTTATCTTGGACTTAAAGGTGTTGTAGGTAGGTACTGCGGTACTACAAGGTCTTTGAATATTATATTTTGTCTACCGAAGGAAAAATATTGTATAAATTAGACATGGGTCAGCTATAGCGAAACGTAACTTAAATCGGTTGCCACTCCTCTAACGTACCGTATCGATATTGACATAGCTAGCAACGGTTTTTTGGTTACCAACAACCAACTACGGCGGCAACTAAAACTATACATATAGTAGTTAGGTACAATAACAAGAACAAGAACATTTTTACAGGCCCATTACCACCAAACGGGTTGAACAGTTTGTGGATATCATTGACAAGCAATTAATGAACCTAAGATTTTCTGAGGATCCTGATGACCTATGCAGTGCTTTATTTCAAATGTTAGATGCAGAGTTCAATGATATTTTTAAAATTAAAATGGTTAGAAAGGGTGCGAAGGTTCGTTTCGATGACTGGGCAACTCCTGGTATTTATAAAAGTAGAAACAATTTGTATAACTTGTACTCACAAAAAACCATTAATTTACATAATACTAAATTCATAAATCACTTAAAATTGTATTCAAAAACTTTTAAAGTTGTTTGTCAGACAGCAAAATCACTGCATCTAAGTAGAAAAATTAAGCATGCCGATGACAAAATAAAATCAACATGGAAAGTCATTAATACAGAAACTGGAAAAATTAAGCAGAGGGACGGTAAAATTATGTTAAAAGTTAATAATAAATTAATCATAGATAATAATGATGTCGCTAACACATTTGTTGAGTACTTCTCACAAGTACCTATTATTACTACTCAGCCTTTAAACTCTTCCCCTAAGGATGCTTTTGTTTTACTATCGAAGTGTGTGAATGTATGTGACTCTATGTTTGAGTTCAGACACATAACTTCAATATCAATTATCAAAACTTTTAAAATGCTCAATCAAAAGAAAACCGAGGATCTGTGGGGTATGTCAACCAAAGTACTTAGTTATATTATTAATGCAATTAGCCCTCACTTAGCGTTTATTTTTAACAGATGCGTCGATGAAGGTGTCTTTCCTGATGTAATGAAAAAAAGTAAATTAATTCCCCTATACAAATCAGTGAACAAAAATGACCCTTCAAACTATAGACCAATCTCTATATTACCGGCGCTCAGTAAAGTTTTTGAAAAAGTTATATTAGACCAGCTTTTGGCACATTTTAATATTAATCATCTTTTAAATCACAAACAATATGGTTTCACTAAGGGGCGTTCTACTACTGATGCTGGAGTAGATCTTCTTAAACATATATTTGATGCCTGGGAGAAAGCACAAGATGCTATCGGCGTTTTCTGTGACTTATCTAAAGCGTTTGATTGCGTCTGTCACAAAACGCTAATTTGCAAATTAAAACACTACGGCGTTAACGGAAAAGCACTTGATCTGGTCTCATCCTACCTCAGTAATAGAATACAGATGGTTGAGGTCAATGGCGTCAGGTCATCTGGATCCCTCATAAAAATGGGAGTTCCGCAGGGATCGATCTTAGGACCATTTTTATTTCTAGTTTATATTAATGACTTGCCGTCTTTCGTGCAAAACTTATGTGACATTGTTTTGTTCGCGGATGATACATCCTTAATATTCAAAATAGATAGGTTTGCGCCTGGATTTGACGATGTTAACAAATCAATCGCACAGGTTTTGAATTGGTTTACAACCAATAACTTATTACTGAACGCCAAAAAAACTAAATGTATTAAATTCTCGCTGCCAAATGTAAGAAAGGGTGTCATTAATAGCAGGATATTAATAAACGATGTACCGATAGAATTTGTTGAATCCGCTACATTCTTGGGCATCACCCTGGATTCAAAACTACAATGGGGTTCTCAAATATCGGCTCTGGCAGGTAGATTGAGCTCCGCTGCATACGCAGTACGTAAAATCAGAAACTTGACTGACGAATCCACTGCTAGATTGGTTTACTTTAGCTACTTCCATAGTATAATGTCCTATGGCATTTTATTGTGGGGGAAAGCCGCCGAAATCCAATCTATATTTGTTTTACAAAAAAGAGCTATTCGATCTATATATACCATGAAGTCGCGAGACTCACTTCGTGAAAAATTTAAGGAGATTAAAATTCTCACAGTGGCATGTCAATATATATATGAAAATATTATGTATGTACGCAAAAAATTGAATGAGTATGATAAGAGGTCCGATGTACATAATTTCAATACAAGACACAAAAATAGATTAATTCTACCTCAATTCAGGTTGTGGAAAGTTAGTGGTTCTTTTCTGGGGAACTGTATACGATTTTATAATAAACTTCCTAAAGATATTGATCAACTGTCTATAAGCAGATTTAAAACCTTTGTAAAATCCAATTTAATGAAGAAATCGTACTATACAATAAATGACTATATGAATGACAAAAATGCTTGGCCTGAATGCCCCAAGCTCCAAGATATAATATAAATTGTATGATAATAGAATCACTTATTGTACATTAAACATTTATTTAATATGAATTTAAAAAAATGAATTAAAATAACTGACAAGCCCCATAGAGTTTCTTGGTGTTTCTTCTCTGATGGGAGTACTTCCGAAACACCGGTAGATTCAACAGTCAATCAGTTTTCATCTTTTGTTTGCAGATCTAGGGTTGCCTGTTACGACGGTATTATGCGGCTGATAGTCGGACAATCAGTTCCATTCGGAACATGATTTGTACTGCAATTAGTCTGCGTTTTATTTATCTATTATGTTTCATTATTTCACAATTTTTTGGATAAAAATTGTCTGAAGTACTGAAACATGCACTGGGTTGCGGGTGCACGTAATGGTACGGTTGGCAACCCTACATTAATAAGGGGAATTAAACATGTGTTTTAAGTGTGACGTTCGACGTCTAGATGAAAGCTGAATGGCTCAATACCTTTGTTTTTTTTTTGTAAATTCAAAGCGTTATGTTTCTGTTATATCTATATTTTTTGTTGAATATGATCTATTTAATGTTATTTGACGTGTGTAAGTGCAAATTTTTAATTTGCCCATATACTGAATAAATGCTTTGACTTTGACTTTGACTTTGAATAACTAATAACTACGATAGCGCGCGCGACGCTGCCAACCACTGCCAACAACAACCAAAATAATTATGCCTTCTCTTTTATTCTAATTGATTCATCACGTACAAAACAGGGACAGAGCGAATATTGGCTATCGACATAGTTACCATTATCCCAGCAACATTTCACTACTGTTGATGAAACCAAAGACGACCCTTTTTCTACTGAGCTAAGGCTTAAAAAATGAGTTTCGTTAGATCGAACTGTAATGGAGAGTTGGTTTTTGCAGTTGCTCATTATACTTTATAGCTTCAACAACGATACATATACATACATATAGGTAGTTAGGTACAATAACTACGATAACGCGCGCGACTAGGGTTACCATTACTAGATGAAAAAATCAAAAGACCGGAGAAAAGGCCTGATTTCCATGGAAAAGTGCTGAGATTTTATACAGTTTGAGAATTTTCTGTTCTGACTGTTCTGAAAATGTTCAATTTTTACCAAAAGAAGATTAAGTATCAACCGACTTCCAAAAAAAAGGAGGTTCTCAATTCGTCTGTATGTATTTTTTTTGTATTTTACGCGATTACTCCGTTAATTGTGAACCGATTGAAATGAAAATGAAACGAATGATCCTCTTTGTAATTGGTAGGGTACGATCCCGAGGAGGTCCCATTGTAATTTAGAGATCGAGATCTGATAAGTATCTCTAGAGATATGACGATAAACGTTTAAAACTTGCTACTGAAATTGACTCGCGCGCGGGGCATTCATGTCGGTTGTTTTGTTTTAGTTTTTAAACTATCTTAATTATAGTTTGTTTTACTTGTATTTTATTTATTTATTTATTTATTTAACCTTAATCAAAACGGTACAAAAACCAATTACATTAATTAAGGAATATTACAACTAAATTATAATAGAACATTTTAAATCATAATAAAAATAAATCAGTCTAGAATGTCATAAATAAGTATTGATTTTAACTGTTCAATTGTTACCAATAGAAGATTACTTTTAGGTTGCTTAACTTTTAATTAATGTGATCTTTTAAATGTAAGCTGTGTTTTATTGAAAATCCTGAGATATCACGAGATTTGCAAATTCCGGCCGCAATCCTGAGAAAAGTCGAAAAATCCTGAAATCTCTCGACACGACCAATTCTGAGATATGGTATGGTATGGTAACCCTACGCGCGACGCTGCCAACAATAACCAAAATAAATAATTATGCCTTCTCTTTTATTCTAATTGATTCATCACGTACAAGACAGGGACAGAGCGAATATTGGCTATCGCCAAAATCGCCATAGTTACCATTATCCAGCAACATTTCACTACTATTGATGAAACCAAAGACGACCTTATCTCTACTACGCTAAGGCTTAAAAAATGAGGTTCGTTAGATCGAACTGTAATGGACAGTTGGTTTTTGCAGTTACACTTTGCTTTGCGCATGCGCGAATTGGGCGAAACCGAAAAGCGTTCATTAAAGGTTGACCTCTGACAGGTTTTTATAGTTACAACTTTGCACCTTACCGCTTTCAAAATAAGGTCGTAATAACTTGACGATAACAAGATGATAGAAGAAATGTAGAATTGGTTTTTGAATGCGCGCGCAGGTGGCGCCAAGACGCGTGTGTTTGTTTTCAAACTTTTAAACTTTTAATTACGTCGTTCGATTGCTTTGAGCGATTGATTTGTGCGTGCGGTGAATTCCATATTTTTTGTGTTAATTGCTGTGTTGTGTTTTTTAGCCCCTAAGTGATTTAATTTTGGATTGAGTGTGTTATCGATTATTGACTAATTAAAAATAGTACATAATTGTGTGTATATATTGTTTGAATATAGTTGTGTGCAGCATATATATAATTATTTAAGTGTTAAGTGTCTTATTATAAAAAGAAAGTTCTAGTGAGTAAGTGAAATTAGTGTTGCTGTGTGTAAGTTGTGTTGTATAGAACCTAAAGTGTATATATAAAAAGAAAGTTTTAAATAGTTAAGTGATATTAGTGTTTTTGTGTGTTGTACCGAATATTAAACGTTTTTGTTGTATAAAAATGTCTGGCAAAAAGGGTGTAGTGTGGACCCATTTTGAGAAAAAGGATAATATTTTTGCTATTTGTAAATATTGCAAACAGACTTTGTCATACAATACCTCGACAGGGAATTTAAACTCTCACCTTAAAAAGGCTCATGCGTCTATTTTTTTTGCACAACAAACTGACCTTAGGCAACCACCTTCAAATAATGAGAATGAAGTCACAAACGAAACGCGAATTAGCTAGCTGAAAACTGGCTTTGATACCAATATTCGGCAACGGTTGTCAAAACCGATATTGACACCAAATATCGGTTAGAAAACCGTTGCCAGGAATAGCCAATAACGCCCATGTCTAGTATAAATAAATGCCCAACCCTGCGTGTTTAAAATTTGTATATTTGCCCTTATCTGTCGTGTCCTGTTGAGGCTTGTCTGCATCTTTAGTATCACCACATGAGTAAAATGTGGTCACAAATAAATTCTTTTATTTTCATTATATGTTGCCGTATTTTCATTTTCCTTGTACTTATGTTAGATAACCTAAATCATTATAAGCATTTTCAGTTAACTTAACTGTCAAATGTATTCTACATAATAAAGATAGTTTAAAAACTAAAACAACCGACTTCCATGCCCCGCGAGTCAGTTTCAGTAGCAAGTTTGAGACGTTTATCCCCATATTCCTGGAGGTACTTATCAGATCTCGATGAAATTACAATGGAACCAGCTCGGAAACGTACCCTACCGATTACAAGAATCATTCGAATCGGATCACAATTTACGGAGTAATCGCGTAACAAACACACAAAAAAACATACATACGAATTGAGAACCTCCTTCTTTTTGGTAGTCGGTTGAAAATATATCAATTTAATGTGCAAAGCGTATATTTTGAATAGGTATACTTCAAGTTTTATTTTCTGTAATGTGTGTATTACAGATACTTCGTATAAAAATTAAAATGATATATTTGTGTTGTACATTCTTAAATTGAATTATTGCCTCGACGTAATTTACAATTGCATGCCACTGCTCATAATCTAAGGCTCCTCTCGTTCAGCTCATGTGCGAAAAATATGAAAAATATTATCGGTTTATTTTTTTCAACCGACTTCCAAAAAGAAGGAGGTTCTCAATTCGTCTATGTTTTTTCTTTTTCTTTTTTTTTGTGTGTATGTTACGCGATTACTCCGTCAATTCTGAACCGATTCCAATGATTATTTTTGTAATCAGTAGGATACGTTTCCGAGGTGGTTTCATTGTAATTTCATCGAGATCTGATAAGTATCTCCAGGGATATGACGATAAACGTCTCAAACTTGCTACTGAAATTGACTCGCGGGGCATGAAGTCGGTTGTTTTAGTTTTTAAACTATCTTAATTATATATATTACAGCTAGCGTTTGGCTACTATCTAACTAGTTGGTAAGTGATGATGCGGTCGAGAATGATAGCACACTAGGCCTAGAATGGGAACTAGCTCTCAAGAATAGCTGCCGGAACACTTTAAATGTTTGGCGACAACAAAAACAGTACGAACTGCATACTTGGCTAATTTCAAACAGAACACGTGGAACTTTAAACTATTCAAGGTTAAATATTATATACTACTCTTTTAGATGTTTATAAATATAGTTATATCATATTAGGAATTGATTTGTTTGCTATGATGTTTGTTTGCTAGTGATTTTACGTTATTCGCCAACGCTCTGTGTATTATAACCAATCCGTAATTAGGTTGTCTGGAAGAAATCGCTTTATGCGATAAGACCGCCGATTGTAAAACCGATTTTTGTTTTGTTGTTACTTTAACTTTAAGTTCTTTTGGTTTACAATAAAGAGTTAATCTATCTATCTATCTATCTATATTATTCGTAAATTTTAGATATCAGGCTTTTGATAAGCTCACTAATATACATAACAAAAAGTAGGAGGCAAAATCGCCTCTGGTTATTTTTGATGGTAATATAGGCAACGAAACTGCGGAGTAGGCCCTCGGCTGAAACCTGACTCCTACAACCAAGGTAGAAGGCATCATAAAGGCTCTCATTAGAAGGTAATGCCCTCTACGTAATGACCGAGCCCTAAGGGCAGGTTTTGCCTATCTCTATTAGAATCTAACGCCACAGGAGCTTTTCAAGTGTATACTAATAGGGATATTTAGTTTCATATCTACACAGGTGGGATCTTTGCCTGTAATTAAATTTTCTTTTTGAGGGTAGCTTGTTTTAATTATTATCTACGAAGTTTGAGTTCTGGTACTACGATTGGTGTGGACTGCAAAGCTTTCTGTATCTCGGTTTATTACAAACTAAACTGCCGACTTCAGATATTTTGTATAAATAGAATTTTATAAAAACATGTCGAACACTATCAGCTGATTTTAGTAGGTATTTGATATTTACATATCATTCTTTATATTGCAATTTGCCAATATTCAGTTAGGTGATAAGGCTCTAGATAAGTAAAATTTTGAAAACGGTCGTACCTTATATTTGAGTCTGTGCAAAAGAGAACCGTCGCAAAAATAGAGAGCGCGCGTGTTAACGTCCAGCAGTGGACTGACACCGGCTGATGATGATGATGTATAACTAGTTCTAATTTACGGTACGGACACACCGTGGCGTCCTGCGATCTGCGGGCGCGATCTCAGTACATTTCAATTGTTTTCTGATCGCGTTTGGTGTGAACCAGTCGATACAAATACTACTGCGCTATCTGATCGCCGCCTAGATCGCGCACGCAGGACGCCGCGGTGTGTCCGTACCTTTACTGTTTTTCTTGCGGTGAAAACATTGCTATATTTATTTATTTATTTATTTTCGTTAAGCCACGACGGTTCTCTTTTTACATTTACTCTACGATCGTTTTATAAATTTGTCAAAGCAAAATATTTCAAGGAATAAACTAAATTAAATGTCTCGTCTAAAAAAGTCACTTTGCTTTTAATATCCTCTCGCAAAACACGTACAAGCTAGCAAGGGCCGGAACATTGATTAAACTTGCCATACATCACCCGCAGATTATTAAAATACCCCAAAATTGTGGAATTAAACCCCACTATTGACATATCGGGGACCCCTAAGGGGTTGTACCAATTACGCTCCCCTGTAGGGCCCAAAATTCGCATAAATTTTCCACCGCTTCGTTAATTAAATCGAGGGATGTGCTAGACAATAGGTTGTTATATTCTCAGCTATGCATATTTTGATTTTTAAATAATAACAATAATATATATTTTAGTATAAAACACACGATTATCTTATACTTTTATGGTTTGGAAAATTACTTTATTGTTATCGAGTAAGTCCTATTAATTTTCGATTTCAAATCTTAGAAAAATAAGTACGTCATTAAACCAGAAAGGTTAGACTTCGAATTCGATGTTTACGTTACTTGTTAACAATCACTTGTGTTTTAACTTGAGATATAAATACCTGTCTCATTTTATTAGTGGAAGAAATTAATTTAAAAACATTGACACCTTTAATATACGTGTGTGTTATTTATCATCATCATCATTTACAGCCAGTATTCGTCCACTGCTGGACATAGGCCACTGCTATAATGGCACGTCACTGAGCTCGATCTTCAGCTCCTTGTTTCCAACCGTTGCCAGCCAGCTTGCGTATATCATCGCACCATCTAGCTGGAGGGCGTCCTAAGCTTTGTTTAATGACAATGTCTACTAGTACTATATATATTCGGTGATCATATTTATTCATTATAATCGGGGGGTACGGCAGTGCACACTATCCCTTAAGATATTGGCATATAAAGATATTTCGCGTTTTGTCCTACATGTTACATATCTCTCTTCGACATTATGCAAAATACATTACAAAAGATCCCTCCTTCTTCTAGAAGTAGGTTACAGCATCAAACTTTAGTTCTCCCAACTCTAACATCTGGATGGTGTATGAGGCCTACAGATTAGAGCGCGGCTCCGCGTGGAGTTATGCCGCCATATCTCAGGCCTACAAGGTTAAGCCGTGAGGCTAATGGGACCAGCTGTAAAATTTCCTCAGCTCACCTAAATTGGATTACATGAGATATCTTTGTCTAGATTTTTGGATCTTCCCAGCTGAGATTAAAGTCGTATAATATGTTTAGGTATTGTTATTTTATGTTTTTGTCAGAGTACCCGCGGAAAGCAGCATATTATGTTGACTACATAGGTAGGAGAAAGTATCTAAGTATATGGTAAGTGTATAATATTTAGCATACCCGTCATTTTAAGTAACATTGCCTATATTAGATAAGCCAGAACTCTGAGCATGCAACGTACTTAACTTAACTTAACGTACTTGTCTTCGTTGGCTTAGCTGATGATATGATCGTATCTTCTACTAGACTTATAGATTAAGTGGAGTATGGACTGATGTCGTCGATAAGTAATTGGAAATACTCAGCAAGAAATATATTTCTACTAGCTGTGCCCGCGACTTCGTCCGCGTGGAATAGTGTCTTTGGGTAGCATTTTTAAATATGTAGGCTAATTATTTTACAAATAAGACACGTGCGTATCCCTCCTACACCGCACCGTACCACGCCGCGCAAATCCCCCTCCCCTCTCCCTCCCCCTCCCCTCTCTCTTCCCTCCACCCCCTTTCTCCTCACTTCCCTCCCCCCTCCCCTTTCCCCCCACTTCCCCTCTCTCTTCCCCCCACTTTCCCTCCGTTCCCCGTCTCTCTTCCCCCACTCCCCTTCCCTCACTTCCCTCTCCCCTCCCCTTCAGAAACTTTGAATGTCATATTTATTTATATTAAATTAACAGCCTACAAAATGAGTTTCAAGCTTGATTGATTCTAAAATGACGATACTTCCATACAACTTTTCATCCCCCCTTTCAACCCCTTACAACCCTCTTTTCGCATTAAATAGTAGCCTATGTCCGTTCTCAGGCTCTAGACTATCTGTGTACCAAATTTCATTTAAATCGGTTCAGTGGTTTTGGCGTGAAAGTGAGACAGACAGACAGACAGAGTTACTTTCGCATTTATAATATTAGTTAGGATGGTGTACCATACCACAGAACAGATAATAATACTACGTAACCATATATATGTTAAATTATGAGGAGTATTATCTGATCTTGCTCAGTGGCGTTCCATTGAAGAGGCCTATGTTCAGCAGTGGGATAGTATAGGCTTATTATGATAATGAGAGGTTTCGAGGATGACACTTGGACACTGAATACTTAATAGAACTACGACTAAGGGCCAGTTTCAGCAGTTCCAGATAAACCTATTAGAAACGTATATCGGTAAAATGTTTGACAAGTTTTATACGGCGTCATATATATTTTGTCAGGTTCACAGTGAATATGAGACACCCAGTGTTATACAGCCAAGTCTCGATGAGGGCAATCACCTAGCTGATTCTTAGTTAAATCATAGAAAAGATAATAATACTGTAACATATAGTGACTAATTATTTATGTTATTTGTTTCAGGTAATTGACTAACTAATGTTAAAGTTACGACCACGAGCAGAAGTGAATACGAGTAGGATAAACTATTACCAACGTAACGTGAGTAAGTAAACAGTAACTTGAATGCTGGGGATTTCCTACACACAAAAAAATATAAGGCAAATGATGATGAAAAGATACTTGCCACTTTTAATAACTTATTGAGGAAGAATTGATAAATGTTATTCAGAGAAGTAATCAAGTTTCTTGTGCAAAAAAGTGCAAAGTGCAAGACTGGTTTGTGACTAATTAAGTCTATCAAATTGGGTCTTTGGGATATAAACTGGGATTTTGTTATTACATCATACTCTCTGTCTAAACGTATAAATTAATTTATAGAATAATTATTAATAAATGAATTAGGGTTACGATTATTCCAATTTATATTGTACAATTTCAGTAGCAAGTTTGAGACGTTTATCGTCATATCTCTGGAGATAGTTCCAATAATTAAAAAAAAACATACAGACGAATTGAGAGCCTCCTTTTTTTTAACCGATTTCACAAAAAAGGATGAGGTTCTTAATTCGTCTGTATGTTCTTTTTTTTGTGTATGTTACGCGATTACTCCGTCAATTGTGAACTGATTCGAATGATTATTTTTTTAAATCGGTAGGGTACATCTCCGAGGTGGTCCCATTGTAATTTCATTGAGATCTGATAAGTATCTCCAGAGATATGACGATAAACGTCTCAAACTTGCTACTGAAATTGACTCGCGGGGCATTGAAGTCGGTTGTTTTAATTTTTAAACTATCTTAATTATTGAAAGAAAAAGTCGGTTGAAAATACAAATTAACTTAATAAAATCCTTGACAACGACAGCTGCTCTATAATAACCCACACAATAATAGAGTCACAGTCTCACCTTCAACAGCGAGCCAGTCCAGACAACCTCCTCGACAACGGACGTTTCATCCTTCCGCGTATTTGCACAACTGTCGCAACATTTCAAACTTAATTATTTCGTTTACATTCTGAATTATTCATTTAATGGGACCTGCTGTTTATTCTTATAAGTATTTTTACCTTACCGGAGTCAATTTATCCTAAGACTTTTATATATATACTAGCTGATACCCGCGGCTTTGCTCACGTACGCCAAGAATTTTATCATAGTAAAGCTCTGTCAATCAACATATTTTGTGTGATTTGAGTTATAAAAATCATTATTTTTTTAAAGTAGGTTATCATCCTCACTCTATAAAGTATCTTCTTGTTAAATTTCAGTAAGATCGGATCGTCCGTTTAAGCGAGACTAGGTAACAAACAGAGTGACAGAGTTACAAAAGTTTTTATAACATTAGTCTGGATTACTTACTCTCTGACTTCCCTAAGTTTGCGTAGCTACCGCCTTATACAGTTTTAACCTACTTTGAGTCTTTACTTGATGGCAAGTGGCGATGGCTTTCAGGGGGTATGGTTTATGATCACTTCACAAAAAAAATAAGAATTCCAGTTTATTTATTAATACTTGTGTAACTTCACATCTTCCATTATTGCTTAGTGCCTGTCACCTTAGTGGCAATAGTTAAAGCCACCAGTGATCACACGTTCCACAGGACACAGAAGCAAGTAGGTCACTTTGACCCACCACTGTGATTGTGTGATTAATATATTACATGTATTTTTATGGCAGATAGTCAAGCGTTTGACCACTATCTCACCTGATGTTAAGTGACGATGCGGTTGGCAATGTAGCACGCTTACCTGTTCACTCGTGATTTGAAGACCCCTGGGTTGTAGCTGGAAACACAGGCATCGGCAAGGAATTCCATTCCTTGGCAGAACGTATGACAAAAGATGAAGCAAAGCGTTTCGTGCGGGTAGATGGAACGTCCACCATGAAGCGATGGCGCACATCGGTACGTCTGGTTATCCGATGGAAGAAAGGGGATGGCGGTACTGATTCGTGAAATTGGCTGGCACGCTTTCCGAAATGTATACATATACAATTTCAATTCCTTCTCATATTAGATCGCTATTCAAGGTCGTATTAAAAAAAAATCCTACTTTGACTTATAGTTTTATTTTTCAAAACATTTTTCCATAAAGAACCAATCCAACTTGTTTACACGATACCACTTATACTATTCATTATTCTGTGACGATACACACATACGTCTCGAACATTCCAATGACATAACGATCATAAAATTCACAGAACTAACTGCTACATAACCTGTATGTCCTTGCACTTGACACAGAATGGTGGAACTAATTTACCACCTACCTATCATTTGAACCTGTTGTATATGACTGTGTCTATCCATTGTATAGATGTAGCGTGTATATACTTATTATAGTTGCCTATAGAATTTAGATATAGATATACAATATCTTGCGTGACTATGGCAGGATGTTGGTAGATACCTGTATAAAAAATATTGTCAAGGTCTTTTAAAGTTATATAAATGCTTTCATTGCGAATTTGCCATTGAAATATATGATTACATGAAAATATATAATTTAGTTTGCTGATGGCTACATTGCTGTACCCATTGTCAAGTACTGTTATTTATTCTGTGGTACTGATGGCATGTTATTTTGGTATACTTTATCATATATTTTTGATTTTATGATTTAAACTTTGAATTCTTTTAACAAAACAAACCCATTGTCTTATTTTTTTGTGTCTGAATTAAAATAATATTTGTTTTGTAAGGTAAATGTCTACGACTTATTATTGTAAAAAGAACAATAGATTTATTTCTTGTTTTCCAAAAGCGACAGTGGCTAAGTAATGGCCTTATAAAAGTCTTTTGAAAGTTTATAGAAGTCCGCGACCGCTAACTTTCTCCTAATATACATAATAAAAGGATTACGAGGAAAAATCCGCAATTAATTGAATAAGAAACTCAGTTTCTTTCCAACTGGTGCCGCTTCACGGTCGAATAATTTAGCTCACTAGTCATTTATTAGGGTTCCGTATCCAAAGGGTAAAACGAGACGCTATTACTAAGACTCCGTTGTCCGTGTGTCTGTCTGTCCGTCTGTCACCAGGCTGTATCTCATGAGCTGTGACAGTTAGACAGATAAATTTGCACAGATGATGTATTTCTGTTTCCGCTTTAACAAAAAATACTAAAAACAGAAAAAAGTTAAAATTAAAGGGGTCCCCATGCAAGAAACGTGTTTTTTTCGGCATTTGACAATAACGCCATCTATGAACGTTTACGTACCCTAACACCTTTGTATTAACTTTCACTTAGATGGCGTTAGATGTATTCATTTTATTTACACATTCATTTCATTACAATCTTGCTATCTGTAGAGACTATCTATCTATAAAGACCATTTCGACATGTGCGTCACCCATTGTCACCCATAGGAATGTCATTGCTACTTCCGTGTGTCCGTAGGCTGCATGTGATCCCTGGGTGGGGCCTAATAATAACCGCTGGGGGTAGGTATCAGCCGTGGCTTGAACCATCCATCTCGGTCAACTCAACTCAACAGTCAAATCAGTCAACAGACATCTCAGTCAGCTGTTATGAACTATAGGTAATAAAATTAATATATAACAAGTTCAAACAGGTACTGTTCTAAAATATAAAATTTATCCAGTGCTGAAAAGCACTCAAATATTTTTAAGTCCGTGAAAACGTTCTACAATTTTTAGAATTAAATAAGTTCCTATTCCACTTTAAACAGTGTAAATTCAGTTTATTCAGTCCTTTGTTAACATAAAAGCTTTACAGACTTTGTCAACACGTTTAACTTATTTATATGAGGCAACAAGTCCGCCGGCTAACTTTGCTTTCAATCACAAAAACTCGCTTCGTTCCAAAAAAAGGAATTTTTCCTTTAAAACTAACCGTGTAATTGAATTTAACTTCGTTATTATTCACAAAGACCAGATTTGATTAAAAGGTTCGTTCGACAAAATGCAGAATATCGCGTGGAAAATAGCTGAGGAAATTACGGTTTACTGAGAATTTGGCAACTTTTTCGACTTAAATATGAATAATATGAATGAAACTATTAAGGTACGACCGCACCGCGGCGTCCTGCGTCCGCGTGCGCGTTCGCGATGTGAATTTCTATTGTTTTCTGATCGCCGTAGATCGCGTTTGGTGTGAACCAGTCGGTACAAATACTACTACCCTATCTGATCGCCACTAGATCGCGCACGCAGGACGCTGCGGTGTGGCCGTACCTTAATAGGACTGTCTGAAGCAGTACCGCGTCAGTTATTTAATTATTAATTAAAGTGTAAGATTACAGAGCGTATGTGACAAAGTCTCGTCCTAGAGTAGAAACGGCTAATCGGCAAACGTAGCGTAAGACGTCCTGTGACCAGGTGGAGCGACGACATATGCAAAGTGGTGGGCAGTGACTGGAAAAGAAGAGCCGGAGATCGGGCTCAGTGGCGCGTCTTGTGGACGCAGGCGTCACCGGGTGATGATGATGGGACAGTGATGGTGATTTGCAAAAATCTGATAATCTATAATGCTGCGTGCCTCAGTTTCTGTTATAGGAAGACATCATGGCTTGCCATCAGGCGAGCATCTTGCTTGATCCTGTCATTAATAATTTCTGATTAAGTTTAATAAAATAACATTAAAATTAAAACACTTTTTATAACGCAAGCTTTTGTAATGTCGTTATGTGTAATGAAAAATTAATAAAATAATAAAGTAACGCATTTTTCGGTTATACACATAAGTAGGTAGGCATTAAAAAGTTACTTGGTATTACTTATCCACATTTCAAAAATTATTTCATTATATATTCATTATTTCATAATACCCGTACATATATACAGGTAACTACAAAATGTCACACATGAAAGCGGGAGAGCAAAAATGAAAACAGTCTGTACACTAGAAAACTCGCGTTACCTCGACACAACTCCAAACGAAACTAGTTTAAATTTAAAATTAAAACTCGTAGTACAACTTTCTAATTTAAAGTTCAGGAACCGCGAAAACCTTAAAATTCCTGTTACTTTATACTAGAGCCTTTAAAATCCGTGTAACTTTACTGTACAAAGTTGTGATTCTGACCTCCGACCGACCCCGATTACCCCTAATAGAGGCATATGTCTTGTAGAGTCATGACGAGCCATTCAACTTGAGCCCAACCGTGGCGCTACGATTTGTGATGTAATGACGGTCATAATAATAACATTTAAAAAGAGGGTTTTAATATCGGATCGACAATGGCGTCTTGCTTTTCCTTATTTTTCCTGTAAAATTCTACCTTGAACTGACTTCAATTTAGTTACACAGTACATACAACCAATTTAAATAAATAATTGTCAAGAAGTGTAATTTGGACAAACGTGGACAGGGTTTTCAAATGATAAAAATGTTTCCGTTGCCTGCAGGTGCTTAAGGAGATAGGGTCTTTGCGTAAGCTTCCCTGTCATCATCGGCCGCATCATCACTTGACATCAAAGAAGAATCAAAGCATTTATTCAGTATGTAGGCAGTATAAATATACGCACATATACACGTCAAAATCATAAATCATAAAATAAATCATAACCAATTATCAAGTAAACATAGCAAAAGCAGAATTTAACGCTTTGAATTAGAAAAAAAAAGTAATTAACCATTCAGCTGTCATCCAATCGTTTACGTCAGAATATTAAAAAAAAATTAAAGTAGGTTAAAACCAACCATACATGTAACTGTGTGTTTCAGTACTTCAGACAATTTTTATATAAAAAAAATAAAAAAAGTGAAATAGTGAAACACATCAGGTGTAATAGTGGTCAATATATACTTACTCATTTCTGCATTAAAAAAATCTGTGAGAAAAGTTCCTAATTCAGTTATTTTTTAAACATTATATTACGCTTTGCAGTCTCGAAGAAATATGAGCAGAAGGGATCCCTTGCGATTTCATTGTTTTCATTATCTACATTTTAAGAGAAAATATTGCAAAAATCACTATGCACATTTATAATAATCTAAAATTTCCCGGTTATGAGTAGCAGCACAAAATCGCAGCTCCCAATGGAACCTCGTTTTATACTGAGCTGCCATGCTGCAAGTCCTTTTAATATGAAATATTGTAAAGTATATAAGCTGCACCGTTGTTAACGTCACCATGTGCAACCTATCATGGCGCATACTGCATGAATAATCCACTAGCCAAGACTGCGCGGAGATTGTCTCTCAGCTTACCATTTCCTTTGGTGGTAGGTCATTTATTTAGTTAGTTTTGCTTTCTATTAAACACCCGCCTTATGGATTAAGGGGTTAATATAACAAAGACGCTTCCCGCCCTCTGTTCCTTAGATCTTTTACACTAAGCAGCGGATTTCAATGTAATTTTCATCAATAGATAGAGTGATTCAAGAGCAAGGTTTATAACCAGGATTAAACGCGGGCAAAGCCGCGGGGCGCTGCTAGTATGTAATGAAATAAAGTTTCACCCGTTATTGATAATATTATAAAAACTCACGTTCATTTTTAAACTTATAATTACACGAGAATTTTACGTGACTCTGTTTTCAATGTCATCATCATCATAAGCCTATAGACTAGTCCACTGCTGGACATAGGCTTCTCTCATCCAGCTCTTGCCAGCCACCTTCTTCCATCTCCTTACCTTTCACTTTTATATTTACTTAACACGTTATATACACGTGTTTCCCTTAGACCTTACATCTTAGAAGAGTGGTCAAGTATTTGCCCATCTATCACATTGCTCAAATTGCCTCAAAAATATTATTTTAAAATCAACATGGTAGAATATGAACTAAAGCATTCAGCCACTATTCACAGTACCTACTCCGTATATTATACCAATACCACTCACAGCAAATCCAGACTTATGGGATTTCCGAATATTGGCGCATATATTGTGCTGAGGTTTCCAAACAGAGATATAGTGAAGTGATAAGTTAAGTTAGGGTCATGGCAATATTCTATTATGTCTACCACACAATCATGCGCATCAAAAATTATATAAACCACACAATATCTTTTCACACAATCCCAAAAAATAATGCGTTTTTGTCGTTCCTTTCTGTACAATATTTTTATCTAGTCCAGTTTGTCTAATATAAATAATAATTATAAGAGGCTATAGAAATAATTTGAGGGCCCGGTGGCGTATTCGGGAGAACGGTTGGCTTTGATGCCAGAGGTATCGAGTTCAAACCGCCGTGCACCAATGGATTTTTACTATCGAAAAACTTATGTGCGCTTTTCACAGTGACCCTACGGTGAAGGAAAAACATCGTTAAGAAACCAATAACCCCCGCGTGGTGGTAGGACGCTATCTAGTGTCCGCCTGGCCAGCTACCACCCTCAAGTTAAAAAATCTGTCGCCAAAACATCTAATGTGTCCGGCAGCTATCCTTGAGAGCCAGTTCCCATTCTACGCCTAGCGTGCTTACCATTTTCGACCGCATCATCACTTACCAACAGGTGAGATAACGCTAGCCTATATTTATAAATATTAAAAAAATAGCCCAATGCGGCCTGGCGATCGAGAGGTCGTGAGTTTGATCCCCACCCAATGCACTATTGACGTGAACCGTTGGAGGGGTTAAAAAAGACTACTAGTAATGCAACTCACATCACTCGTAAGCTTAAAATTGCAATTACAATTACAAAAATAGTGTAGGGGTTTTTCCGTTCTGTAATTTTTTTTATGTAAGTCCGCCTAGTGGTGTACTATAACTTTGCAACAGTGGCTTAGCCGTAAAAAAGATAGGTTTGAAGGACTTCTGCTAGTCCTCCTGGAGTCACATTGTCCGTTATTCGACCATGAAATAACAACCGACAAATACCAATCCATCTTTATTTTGCAAGACAAAATGCTTGGCACGCCAGGTCCCTAACTCTCTGCGACACAACCTGGAGTCGCAGTCCGGATGCCATTAATCAATAACCTTCGATCCTGGAGTCTGGTGGAAAAGTGCATTGTGTCGGCAATCCCGCGTCCACGTATAAATCTGCCACAGCTGTTCCTAACTTTATTCTAGATACTGAAGAGCTGGATATGCTTTTATCTTAGAGAAATTTGCTTTTAAGTGACTCCTCATTGACTCATTCAATGGGAATATAATATTTCCAGCAATTTGACGTAGTATGAAACAAATGAAAGAAATTTAGAACAAGCTATTCATTTTTAACCGACTTCACAAAAAAGGAGGAGGTTCTCAATTCGTCTGTATGTTTTTTTTTTTTTTTTTTGTGTGTATGTTACGCGATTACTCCATCAATTGTGAACGGATTCAAATTATTCTTTTTTTAATAGGTAGGATACGTTTCCGAGGTGGTCCCATTTTAATTTTATCGAGATCTGATTAGTATCACCAGAGATATGGAGATAAATACCTCAAACATAGGAGAATGTACTAGTTTTAGTAGAAGAGTCCCAAGAAGATTATACACAATGGAGGTTGCTATTGCATATAAGATATTCTTACGGTAACTGTGAGCGAGATAGAAATAAAGGTGGGGATAAATTTTTTTTATATCTTATAGGCAAGCGTTTGACCACTATCTCACCTGTTGCTAAGTGATGATGCGGTCGAAGATAGAGAAGTGGACTAGAATGGGAACTGGCTCTCAAGGATAGCTGCCGGAACACATTAGATGTTTGGCGACAGATTTTCTGACTTGAGGGTGGTAGCTGGCCAGGTGGACACTAGATATGTTCTACCACCATGCGGGGGTTATTGGTTTCTTAACGATGTTTTCCTTCACCGGAGGGCTACTGTGAGAAGCGCACATATATTTTTCAATAGAAAAATTCATTGCTGCACGGCGGTTTGAACTCGGTACAACGGCATCAAAGCCGACCGTTCTCCCAATTACGCCACCGGGCCCTCAATAAATAATTATATATTAATAATTATAATAAATAATTATATAAATATAATTTGTCTTCACAGGAATGTACTACCGGGCAAAGTCTTTTAGTGTGCAAACTTTTTTAAACATACCTAATATTTTTTGACATGACATGACATTTGGCGAAGATGGCGGCCATTTCAGTCCCGCGACACTGCATACATTATTAAATAACTCAGAATTATGAACGTACTTTGTACCAATCAACACAGCAAAAAAAAATTATAAGCATAAAACCACATATTATATAATAGTTACTACGTAAATAATACTTTCCGTTGTAAGGTTGGGTACACAGTGCTTTCATAATTCGGGTATCCACAATATAGGGAAGTGCCTCTTATAACGTAGTAGAGTGATTCAGTACTCTGTTGGCCATATGGCGGCAATTAATGTTAATAATCGCAAATAATACTTTTTTATATTCATTTTGAAATACAACTAGTCCGTGTTATAAAACTATTTGGAATTATTGTAATAAAATAGACAATTAATTATCGTGTGTGTCAGATGCTTTAATTCTACAGGGCCATTTTGGACATTGTCCTTTGATACCTTGATGACATCATTATTACTAGTGAATATTTTCACTTTAGCGCGGCATTTAAAGTCAATTTTTTTAGGGTTCCGAACCCAAAGGCTACCAAATGAACACTTTCTGAGACTTTGTTGTCTGTTCGTCCGTCCGTCCGTCCGTCCGTCCGTCCGTCCGTGTGTCTATATGTGCGCACTTTACAGATCTGTATTTTCTTAACCGTTATAGGTACATACTTGAAATTTTCAAAAAGTATATATCCGTCAGTGTATAACGGCCCAGACACGAAATTTAATAGATGCATGTAATTTCATTAAAACTTTTTTTGCACTAAAAAGGGTAATATAAGTTATTTTTCAAAAAAAATAAAACCGACTTCATAACCACAAAAAGGCACTCAAAAGCGAAAAATAATTTACTTAAAATTATTATAAGCGTTACCCACTTCTCTATTTGAAGTCGGTGCCAGCCAAGCCTATTGGATATTAGATAGACACTATGTATGTAGTAGTAGTAAGTAGGTTAGTAAGTAGGTAGATACATGTAGGTATTATCTATCTACTACCTATTAGACTTGGATGGCACCGACTTCAAATAGAGAAGTGGGTAACGCTTATAATAATTTTAAGTAAATTATTTTTCGCTTTTGAGTGCCTTTTTGTGGTTATGAAGTCGGTTTTATTTTTTTTGAAAAATAACTTATGTAATTAAAAGTAAACGAACTTTTCGATCGTGGCGTGTGACTTAAATCTCGATGAAGGGAGTCGGATGTGCTCTAAGCCTATACGTAAATGTGAGTGGCATCGGGTTTTCAGTTGGTTACAATTTTATGATCGAAAGACGAGATAGAAGCTAGAACGGTGTGCTGTGCGGATCGGAGAAATATAGGTTGTCCAATCGCTGATATCTTACACTTATAGACAACACATATCCCACTTCAAATAAGATAGCGACAAGTGCTTGTATGTCTGCAATGAAAATTAAAGTAATTTGTCAAGAAAGTTTAATCCATAGATATCGAAATAAACCATCAATCTCTTACGTCACATCTATCTCAAATAACAGAACATGATCGACCGTCTCCATTGCCCTGCGTCGAACAACACACTATCAATTAAATGTACCCACTCGAGATCTGATGATGAAGGACGGGCCACATCTAGACACCCGATGCAATAATTCAATCGGTGTATGCAGCGGACATCTGCAATAGTGCACAGAGTTATTGCGCCACGCGAACGGAATATTGATATATTTTGGCTTCGCAAGCGGACTTTGGGTGTCTATAAATTGTATGCAACGGATACGTTCAACATTCAAATTAGGTTTTGAAGGAAATGTTTGAAGCAAGATGTTTTGGTCTCAGGTTTTAGTGGAAGAACTCCACGGGTGTTTCAAACTTTTAATAAGATGTAACAGTTGACTGAATTGTGATGATCTACGGATGATCTTATGTTACTTTGGGTATAAATGGAGTCTGTTTAATACAAAACTGAAAAAAATACTGAGAAAACGATCCGCTACTTGTCCATGATACATTAAAATATAGTACAGATAATATAGTAGTATAGTAGTAGTTGAAAGATAGTATAGTTTAGATAATATTGGACATAACAGCATTAAGAACATTATTGAAACCTGATAGTCTACAAATATCAATGAAAGATAAAAATAAATAATAGTTTAAAAAAACTAAAAAAATACGCTTTTATAGAAAATCCAACTAAAAAATAGAAAATAAATTTTAATAAATTTGAATTAAAAATAGTGTAAGAAAAAATGATTTTATTGTAAAAAAAGCGTGCAGCATAACAAGCTATTCAGTTACCAGGCTGGATTAGTTCTTGGTAGACTGCATTTTCAATAAAAAAGGTTTTCTGCAAAACGTATATAAAGATCTTTACATATATGATTTATGATTAAACAATATATATATATATACCAATGTCAATAACAACGTCCTAACAATACACCAAATATTAGCCAACCACCTGCGCTGCTGAAGCATGAAAGCTCACCTCATTTGCTTCCCCAATACTGAATTCCCCGGATCCGGATTGAAAATTCCGTTATTAGCACACGCGGAATAGTGTTAAATTCCTCTAATTCCTTGCACCGGAGACGACAATTTTTAAAATTGCACGCCGCAGCATTTTACCAACATTTTCTACACGGATGCATTTTAATATTCGTAGCTTGCCTTGACGTGGGGTGAGAGGGAGCGGTATACCTAATATGTGCTGTTTTGACATTATTTGAGAGCTACAATATCAAGAACTCTTATAACTTGCTTTTCAGTGTCGTGTTACGCTTACTAATTTTATAAAGAAACATCATACTACAACAGTTATGTCATGGCTTAATATCTGAAAACCTGTAATTTTGGACTGAAATACTAAAGACAGAAAAGAAGATAATCTAATAAAGACTGAAACGACATAATCAGGCTGAAACATTTACACACACACTTTTTAGGGTTCCGTACTTCAAAAGGTAAAAAAAGAACCCTTATAAGATCACTTTCTTGTCCGTCTGTCTGTCTGTCTGTCCGTCTGTCCGTGTGTCACCACCAATTTTCTCAGGAACGGGTGGACCTAGCAAGTTAAAAATGTATATCAGATACTACTATGACTACTATATGACTACACCGAATGGTGACGCGTCAATGCGCTTTATTATTCCATATTTTATTTCACGCTATATATATATCTCGCCCCTTTCATATATATTATTTTTATAACGCCTTATATTATTCTACCTTTTCAAATTGGTATGAATGCCCGCTAAAAGACGCAGAAGCAGCCTGCTGATGCCTACCCGCCGTTGAAACTCGAACAGGTTTGCCAATGGTCCAATGGGAGATCAGCAGACCGCGTCTATTGCCACCACGACGCCTGTGGTTGGCCCACGCTTGCACCACGCTCCAGGTGCAGTTCCGTTTTGGCCGCGATCCCGCTATGATCGTCGCATCGGACTCATTATTTTTTTTATAAAACGCTTATTTTTATTTTTTATAGTGATCGTGCTGTGACTGTAAGGATCCTCCTAGTGAACTGTACAGATATATTTATTATTCGGTCGCATTATATGCGCCGACGCCGCCTGCAGCGATTCCTCGTCTGTGAACCCTCCACGGAGGGCTGTAGGTGTTCCTGGGAGAGTGGAAAGGTACGTGGGCTTTGTATGCTGATTCTCTGTGTTCTTACAGTGGTTTATTCATACCAAACGTCCCTCTTTTCACGTTGATCTTTACAGACCCGCCCCCGCTATATACTTATATTTTTACCGCTTATTTGTCTTACGCATTTCTATTTATTTTCACGGCACTTTCACCCCCGCATATGGTTGAGGCTATTTATACGCCCCACCATTTAGTTTGGTCCTTTCAGCACCGGATACTGAAACCAGTATTCCCTGATTTCTTACGTAATTGTTGGTAACGAAGTCTTATTCTGTGACGCCATTGAAAGAGTTCATAAATTTTACGTATTTTTGGTGAAATTTTTGCTCAAATCCCGCTATATTATTACATATATTTAACGCCTATATTTATACATTCGCATCTATAATATAAACGCATATAATTACGTATTTATTTAAAATAATCTCGATCGAATCACGATCGAAGTTCATACGTCCGCCTTCTAGAATACGTACTCAATTACGTATTTACGCATAACATAATTTAGATTTCGCTGTTAATCTATCTGTTTTCTTAAAATATTGTATTTATATTTCAAATATTGTATTTGGAATCTATTTTAATCAATAATTTCACTCGTTTTAAAGCGCATCCACGTTTTTTGCCACTACCCTCATTTCGCCGCTCGACTTGTTTAATAATCTCTCGCTCAACGCTGCGCTGGTTACTTTGAATAGTTATCGAAGTACCCTTTATTTAAATCGTAATCATGCCGAATCCAACAAGTCAAGTTAGTATTGAAATAAAATTAACGCTTTTAGAACAAAAAAGAGAATTATTGTTTAAACGCATAAATAAGTTGTATGATGTAACGAAAAATATTTGTTCGTTTGAGTCTACTTCTAGGTCTAATGATAATTTTATGGCTGAATCGGAAACGATCGATGATATTCGCGATAAATTTGAGTCCATTACGGATCAAATTAATGAAATTATAATAATATATTTGAAACCTGATGCTGTTCCCGACTTTGCTTGTTTAGAATCATTTGAGGATTTATATGTCCGTGTAAAACGCATTAGAAATAAAATTAATAGTCACGCTTCAACTTTGCCTTCTCGAAATAATAGCGAAAGTAGTCCTGCCACGTATACAAAACAGCCGCCTATTAACCTGCCAAATTTCGACGGGAAAACCGAGAACTGGCCGGTATTTTACGAGTCGTTTAAATCTAACATTCACATGAATGATCAGTTGACAGACTCGCAACGCGTTCAGTACCTTATAGGTAGATTGACTGATAACGCTTTGAAGGTGACCGCCGGTATTGTTCCCACGGGCGATACCTATAAAATTATATGGGATTCTTTGGTTAAAAAATACCAAGACAAACGCGCATTAGGTACGCATTATTTAAGTAATATTCTCGACCTGAAGGTATGTACTCATAACGCTAATAGTCTCGAATCATTTATTGATAGATTCTCCGCATCCATCGCCGCGCTAAAACAGTTAGGTATTGAAGACCTTTCTGACTTCATTCTAGCGCACTGTGCGCTTAGAAAATTAGATTCGCAAACCGCTCAAAGTTTCGAGTTGTCTATTCGAGATGTAGAAATACCTACAACTAAACATTTAATTAGTTTCGTGCAAGACCAAGCAAAGATATTGCAACGATCTGCTCCGCTTACATATTCGAACCCGCGACCCACGCTTAAGTCATCCGCCGCCACCGCGCCACGAGAGGCTCGCGGGCGCATATACCAGACGTTTATCGCATCGACCGATGATGCATGTACTCGTACGCCCCCCGCTGCGTCTGCCGAGTCGCTTGCGCACGGTTCCTCGCCTTGCTGTGCGTTTTGTAAACAAGACAGTCACAGGCATCTGTATCACTGTGTGCAATTTAAACGTTTACGCGATCCTCGACAGCGGTATAAGTTTATTAAATCTGTACGCGGTTGTGTTAACTGTTTAAGCACAGTACACAATATTAATAAATGTAACTCGAAGTCTGTTTGCGAGTCATGTCAAAAACGCCATCACACGCTATTACATTTTGAATTTAATAATAATATAAATAATACGCATTCGCATAACGCTCAAATAATAAGTAGTAATACGTGTAATTGTAATAATCGATGTTTATCGCCACCGCCACCGCTTACGCAAACCGCTCCCGTAACCCCACACGCGGCCGAGCCTTCGACCGCTCCGCATTCTCGCTCTTACGCGCCACGTAATAAAGACGATAATGGTGTGCAAGTCGCTTCGTATAGTGCTACATTGCCTTCGACGATGACGATGCCACCTTATGATAATTCCGTCGCGATGCTTTCCGCTGAGGCTCAGCCGAAGTCGACGGTCTTGTTGTCCACCGCTCACGTGTTCGCACGCCCTAAAGGGAGTGCAGGACATAAATCAATAGTGCGATGTCTTATTGATAACGGCTCGCAGAATAATTTAATTACAACTAATTGTTGTCGCTCGCTTAATTTACCCATCATTCCGCTGAATAATTCTTTTGTAAAAGGAGTTGGTTCAACGTCGCGCCCAATCATTGGATATGTTTACCTAGACATTGAGTCACGCATTTATCCGGAACAAAAATATTCGATTCACGCCCTAGTCGTTGAGTGCATTACTGACCAATTGCCGTCACAATTTATCGAGTGGGACAGTAGTGTGGAGTTCCGTGACATACCGCTCGCCGACATGACGTGGAATATTCCCGGCGATATAGACGTCGTCTTGGGAGCTCAACTCTTCCCGTATATTTATTTGGGGAAGAGAGTCGAATCTGGTCCGCGACTTCCACTTGCACTTTTAACGACGTTTGGGTTTGTTCTCATGGGAGATTACCCGCGTAATGACGTCACGCCCGCCGGTCCTCTTACCGCTAACGTGATGACGGTGACCACTCAGCCCGAGCAACCGGTGCTTTGTGAGTTGTCACAACGCTTTTCTTCATGGGAAAAATTGCTTCGTACGATTTCATACGTACTTAAATTCGCTCGCCCTAAAGCCAGTATCGTACCTCGATCAGTTCAGGGTTTAATCGCGTCAGAACGAGCTTTGCTCCGTGCAGTTCAATCTGTCCATTTCGCTGATGAACTAAAACTCATCTCATCAAATAAATTGCCTTCTAAGAAGTTGCAACGCTTGGCTGTCTTCTTAGACGAAAATGGCCTCTTACGGATTGGTGGAAGACTTTCAAAATCGGATCTTCCATTTGATGCCAAACATCCGGTTTTATTGCCCAAACGCGATCACGTTGTTGATCTTATAATTGATCATTATCACGCTATCAATTGCCACGCTGGACCTGGTCTCCTTATGTCTATTCTTAGGCAGCGCTACTGGATAATGGATGCCAGAACTGTAATTAGGTCTAAAGTACGTAAATGTAACGCTTGTTTTAAAACGAATCCGACACATCCAACTCCGATCATGGCAGATCTTCCTGCTTTCCGCGTATCGGAAGCGAAAGCCTTTTTGCATACCGGAACAGATTTTTGCGGCCCGATACGAATAACGCTCACCCGACGCAGAGGTCAGCACGCCCAAAAAGCATATATTTGCCTCTTTGTCTGCCTGGTAACCAAGGCAGTTCATATCGAGCTGGTCTCTGATCTGACTTCTGACGCCTTTCTCGCTGCATTTAAACGGTTCATTTCTCGTCGTGGTCCAGTGTCCTGTATATATTCGGATAACGGTACTAACTTCGTCGGCGCTAAGGCGCAGTTGGACGAACTGTACAAGTTTTTATCGGATTCGTCCTTTCAAAATTATCTCGCAAAAGATTTGTTAACCCGCCGCATAGAGTGGAAAATGATTCCACCTCGAGCTCCCCACTTCGGAGGGATGTGGGAGAGTAATATAAAGAGTTTGAAGACGCATCTATACCGCGTGATCGGAAGTCAGCTTCTCACGTACGAGGAGTTGTTTACTGTGTTGACTCAAATCGAGTGTATCATGAACTCGCGCCCGCTTAGTGTGGTAACTTCCGATCCTCATCCCGAGGTTATAACGCCCGCGCACTTTCTTATGTCGACCCCGCTACAATATTTACCCGCACCTGACTTGTCAGAACAACGCATTAGTTTACTTCAACGCAAACAGTTACTGGACAGTATGGTCCAGTCGTTCTGGAAGAAGTGGCGGCTAGAGTACTTACATACGTTGCAGATAAGACAGAAGTGGGCTTCTCCAGAGAAGCCTGTTGAAGTTGGTACTGTCGTACTTGTTGGACAAGACAACCTGGCCCCTCTGGCCTGGCCTTTAGGTGTTATAACTGAGGTTTATAAAGGCAGCGATAATGTAGTTCGCGTAGCCTTGGTGAAAACCAAATCTGGTACCTTCAAACGCGCTATAACTAAATTGTATCCTATTCCAACGCAGTAATATGTAAACGCTAATAAAATTAATTTAATTTAATAATTTCGCATAATTGTACCGCTATTAATTTAAAATAACCGCTATTTGTTTAATTCACCCGCTATACTATTCGTATAATTTAATCGCTATTCGTATTTAATTCGCTGAATTATCATACGTCGCGTCTGATCTCAGTCATAGAGTTTTCAGATAACCCATAACGCTACCGCTACCGCTCATAAGTTTGAGCATTGATTCACTTCTCTGTTTTGAAAGATCTCGCGATCTTCCAAGGCGGGGTGCATGGTGACGCGTCAATGCGCTTTATTATTCCATATTTTATTTCACGCTATATATATATCTCGCCCCTTTCATATATATTATTTTTATAACGCCTTATATTATTCTACCTTTTCAAATTGGTATGAATGCCCGCTAAAACACGCAGAAGCAGCCTGCTGATGCCTACCCGCCGTTGAAACTCGAACAGGTTTGCCAATGGTCCAATGGGAGATCAGCAGACCGCGTCTATTGCCACCACGACGCCTGTGGTTGGCCCACGCTTGCACCACGCTCCAGGTGCAGTTCCGTTTTGGCCGCGATCCCGCTATGATCGTCGCATCGGACTCATTATTTTTTTTATAAAACGCTTATTTTTATTTTTATAAAGTGATCGTGCTGTGACTGTAAGGATCCTCCTAGTGAACTGTACAGATATATTTATTATTCGGTCGCATTATATGCGCCGACGCCGCCTGCAGCGATTCCTCGTCTGTGAACCCTCCACGGAGGGCTGTAGGTGTTCCTGGGAGAGTGGAAAGGTACGTGGGCTTTGTATGCTGATTCTCTGTGTTCTTACAGTGGTTTATTCATACCAAACGTCCCTCTTTTCACGTTGATCTTTACAGACCCGCCCCCGCTATATACTTATATTTTTACCGCTTATTTGTCTTACGCATTTCTATTTATTTTCACGGCACTTTCACCCCCGCATATGGTTGAGGCTATTTACACGCCCCACCACCGAATTTCGAATTGACCAGAAATACAAAGTTTATTTCATAGAGACATCATCTAGGAAAATGCTCATAGTCTTCAATCGGCTGAACAGATTTTCATAAATCAAAGCTAAGAACACTTTCGATTAAGACACCTATCAAACAAAAAAAAATCTTAATCGATTCATCCGTTTGGGCGGTACGATGCCACAGACAGACACACACATACACAGACACACGACAAACTTATAACTCCCCTTCTTTTTGCGTCGGGGGTTAAAAGCAACTACAATCCAATGACGTCACAACTGCAAGCCTAATTCGGAATCCCTTTGTGTCTTCCGAGGTGTAAAAACGTCCGTACAAGCTCCACAAATGTAGTACAAACTAACACACGGATTCTTTAGCCGCGTCGTTCATTACCGTCGGCGCGCGATAGGAATGCCTAATGAGCATGCCGAGCGTGTTACTGTTCGTCTGTTGTCAATGATTTACTGGTGGTATGCTTTAAATACTTCGCGTTATTTGTCTGGGAATAGGGAATATGCATGATTTTTTATATGTTTATTTCACTGCATACATCCATTTAACACAGTAAAATAATTAAATAATACTGAAAGTTCAAATTAAGCTACAAAATATAGTTTTAGCATTGAAAAAATATGAGGTATCTAAAACGCTGCCAAATTTTCGCGCGCCTTTGTGACGTCACAGTGCACAACACAGTCTCCACAGATTAAATATTTTTAATAGAAATACTGCGTATTCGTACAACAGTGCATACTATTTCTATGAAAAAGATTTAATCTGTGGAGACCGCGTTGTGCATTTAAATTTCCAACGCTTTTTTTGCATTTTTTATATAATATTTTAACACATGTAAGACTATTTTATTTACAAAAAAATGTTTAACATACAACACCAGAACTATAATGATTCGAAAATAAATGATTTCAAGTAAATTTATACAACATTTTCGTACATATTCCCTATTGATACATTTTTATTTTATTTTAACACTTGCACTTATGTGTGGAATTTGTAGATTAATTGATCTATGGTAGATCTTAAAGTTATATCAATGAGGATCATTGGCTTGTCACCTACTGTATCTACTGGAGGATATATTTATTACCCTTCCGGAAGCGGTATGATTAAATCATAAATAATTACGTAACCCACTTCTGACACAACATATTTAGCTTAGTTGGAGAGGTTAATAAGACTACCTACTAGTAAAAATGTAACCCACATTGCTTGTAAGCTTTAAAAAAAACTAAAACTAATGCCTGGGTTATGGTAAATCCACCGGCGGTAGGCTTCGGCTGTGGTTCGAACCGCTCACCGGACAAAGACATGCCACCAATCGGTTCACTGAGTTCCGGCATGATGCTCAGTACCAGCCGGTATGATGATCAGGTTAGATAGGTTAGTTTCGCCAGGTGGACTGGACTGAAGTCCGCGCCTCATCTCAACACCATCTTCCATTTCCAGACGAATTCGAAGCACGCTAGATTCCATTACAGACAACACCGTTACTTATCTGGTGAGATGGGTCACGTGCTTGTCTGTACGGGAAAAAAATAAACTGGCCAAGTGCAAGTCAGAATCGCACTAGTAGGGTTCCGTACGACACTACAGTATTTTATAAGATACAAAATAATAATATATACAATAAGATAAAAAATACCACTATCATTTTTCACCAGCAAAAAATAATAATTAATAAACATTTTATTTCTTATAACGCCATCTAACATCTAACAAAGGAGTTAGAAATCGACATTTCAATATAACGCCATCTATGGGACTTTTACCTAACTAAGCGTTCATAGATGGCGTGAAATGCCGAAAAAAACACGTTTCTTGTATGGGGGACTCTCTATTATTTTTAATTTTATTCTGTTTTTAGTATTTGTTGTTGTAGCGGCAACAGAAATACATCATCTGTGTAAATTTCAACTGTCTAACTGTCACGATTCATGAGTTACAGCCTGGTGACAGACGGACAGACAGACAGACAGACAGACAGACAGACGGACAGCGGAGTCTTAGTAATAGGGTCCCGTTTTACCCTTTGGGTACGGAACCCTAAAAATGAACAGATGCTAAAGTAACACTATTATCCAAATAAATGTTCACTAACATAATATATGGTTGAAAGAACTTACCTAAGTGAATTTCAACCGCTATTATACGAAATGTTCCATCCGAAGAGATTTAAATTACCATGTAGTCCGTCTTTCGTTGTATCGCATCGTCACACAGTTCAAAGCATACAAAAAAAAATATATATACTTTGTTCATTCGTTCATGTTCACTCGCTGAACGATACTGCGTCTGTGTTCATTCCTTAACTTCATTCGTTTTAGAGTAGTAGAAACTGATTGACCGGCGTCTGCATTCTGCAACATCCGGGTTAAAAGTTGTATAAACGGGTTGGGTGGGAGTTTAAATCTCTTCGGATGGAACATTTCGTATAATAGCGGTTGAAATTCACTTAGGTAAGTTCTTTCAACCATATATTATACTTCAATGTTCCATCCTCGAGATTTAAATTACCATGTAGATGTTTAGCGCCTGTTGCAGAATAAAAGCACTCCTCATATTATTTATTTACTCAGTAATTGATCAAAATTAAATTTTGATGATAACCTAATGCATGTGTGCATGCATAAATAAAAAGATTTTCCTTTATTAGTAAGGAATTAAATCAATCATTAGGATTAGACACAAGAAAATAAAAAAAATATTGCACAATGGCTGACCTCCGGAATGTAAAATTGGTCGTTATACGTTACCCATACAATTTGATTAGAACAGTATAATGACAGTTGTTCTTTTGATGACGTCAATAGAGACAATCAATTGGCAGCAAAGTAGAACCACGAGGCGTACTATAACAGGATAAATAATAGTACTATATAAGGTGTAGATAAAAACGTTCATATACTGCTGCAAAGCTGTAACATAGAGTAAGTTTACATACACATTTAAAGATATTTAAGCCAAAATAAGGGATATCGCAACGTCACACGCAATAACAACGTCTGCATACTCAAACTTTCTATAGCATCAATAAATTTGAAATGCATTAATAAATAAAATGTAATATTATTCAATATTGTCATACTTGCACGCAGTCTGAGTACTTCAACTTACAATCTATCAGAAGATCTTTTAGTGTGAAATTGTATTCTGGACAATTAAATGATTAAATGTTTGACTTGATATATTGACATGGCAAGCATATTATCCAATTTATTTTGTCAAGGTAAATAGTTTTATAAAAATCAAGCAAAACATTGTCATTGAGTATAAAACAATGATCTAAGAATAATCATTTAATTCAAAAGTGATTGATGTTTAGAAACTTAAATACACCCTTACAATCGATTATCACAGCCAGTTTAATAATTAATATAAAATCATAAACTTATGATTTCTTTTTACTTATAACAGACTCCGTTTAAAAATTCAATTTTTACGAATTTTATTCGACGCTGATTCATCTCATAAGTTTTAAAAATTTTAGTACTGCATTATAATAATCTAATATAGCTGACAAAAAAAATACTATCGATGTTATTACTAGTAGACTAATTATATCATCATTAATGTCTTGGTAAATACCGTACATATCTACGTTTATAACGATTTGTAGCTACCGGGTTATAAATGCAAGCAAGGGTAATGTTGAGCCTCAGTGGATTTGTGAAATAATATAAGAGGTTTTATAAATTATTTCAGAAAAAATATAGTTGTGAATACGTATCTGGCACAGGCTTATCCTGTGATACAATACGGAATATAGAATTTGCCATATTATGATTTTAAAAACTTTACGGAGCTCGATAATCGATATTTCTAAATTAAGAAGCACGATCATCAATCAACATGCATGAGAATTCCAATTAGACCTGTGATGAACTTTGGTGATCTGTGAATCACAGGTTGTGATACAGTAAATACTTCTCCATAAAATTGATTGCATCAAATTTCTACAACTATCGCGTAGTTAATTACTTCATTTAACTTTAAACATCATATGTATTGTTACAACATATAGCATAACATTTGTGAAGACACTTGAACATTGTTGTTGTTATTATTATAATTATTTATCTCTATTCACACGTCAAAATTAACGATGGGCCGTTGGCTATAATTTAATATTGCTGCGGAAAGACAAGAAGTAGTTAATTTGGTAACTTAGTAAACTCACGGATTCGTAAGTATATGAGTTTATTCTCGGTTACTAACGTTGAGCTTGTGTTAATTTAATTATGAAACATTGAGTGTATTCATCTCAAGACTTAAAAATTTGTGGAGGCAATGCATATTACATTTTCCATTCCAAATTATTTCTTATCAAATCATTGATCACACAGACGTGTTTACTACTTACTTGCTGCTTTTTGCAAGTTTTGTACTCTGAGTCTACGCACAAAATATTAAAAGGGGTAACAATAGTGTGTCCCTTTTTTTTCATAATCGGAATAACTACTGACTTCATTAACGTAGCAAAATCAAGGTTGTACTGGAGCGCTTGAGGCCGTACATTAAGCTATTTAACCATACCATAATATTATGTATTGTTTCATATTGTACTATGATATTTTCATTGTAACAAAAGCCTTATTGGAACCATATCTGACGTATTAGTTAGTATACATTATTTTACAATGTTCATGTATGAGTGTGTGTTGTCTTGTTAAATCAGGCAACATAAATAGGCCTTCTTGAAGCCGATTATGGCTATGTAAAATTACTGCAACATTACCGGTAAGTAAATCTTACAATTTATGTTAACAATAGGAAGCGACACTAAACTATAAGCTTGTATACGCTCCATTGCTTTTGTGTGATAAATAATTTATAACGTTTAACACAAACTAATGTGTTGCGCAGAACAAGGTGACTTTTTAGGTTAACGTTTAACCATTCACGTTCGCCTACATTTGCAACCAAAATGTATTATTATTTTGCAATGTATTGTTGATGAGGGTAGGCATTATTATGCATAGTCAAAGATTATTAGTCTATTATTGCTCACTTAAATCTGTGTCCTTGGGCGAAAACTATAACGATTTCTGTCAATTTGAATATGAGGATGAATAATATCAATATGCTTAATAATCCATAAATATGCTTCAATTTTATACGATTTTTGTATTACGTTTGTATGGACAAGACGTTGTATGCCAGGACCTTTTTGGCCTTTTAGGCCTTCTCAGCTTGGTAACGCGCTGCCATTCAGCCACGGTCATTCAGGAACAGGTGGATTAAATGGAGCAATATTCCGTGGTACTTTAGACGATTCGGCATTTGCAGATTAATGTTGTTTGACATCGAGGTCGAAAAATGAAAGATTGGTCGCACAGTCGTAGGTTTATTATTATATAAACGCACAACCTCTTGAAGATGTTAAGTTTGATAACAGTAGGCTGTATCAAGACTTAGTCATAAGACATAAGTCAACTAGGTCAGTGAAGCCAGGATATACCTTTGTTTGTGGTTTTTCTAGCCCTTTGTGCCAATAGCAAAAGAAAAATAATCACAAGATGACTCATTCTTTTTTAACCTGACTAAGGTGAAGCAAAAGGGAGGATTATGTTTCTGACCGGTTTATGTGTATTTAGTAATACAATGTAGTACAGTCTTACCCCAACGTTCAGAGATCACTGTAGGTGTTTTCAACCTCATCAATGAGAAAATTTCTTGACCGCTTTAAATCATTGCAAGATCTCATTTGGCACGACTGAAGAAGTTGGTTAGTTGACTCAAGTGTTGAATCTTCGACCAAGAGTTTAGCGGGGTTAGAGCCATGGTCAAGGTCTTTACCGAAATCGTATCGCATACACAGGCAATATAGGTACTATAACAGTATCTAGACATATCTGGTTGAATTATTTTGTACCTTATGTTGTAGCCTTTCTTTTGCATAATGGCTTTCCCATGTACTATACGACACAGTACGAAGTACTTTCTAGGGTAGCATCGCGTACTACCACACTAAGAAAGTATAAAAACATATGAACACTTTATTGCATACCAGACAAAACCTTTATCTAGGAAAAAATATAATAAGATTTATTTAACAATGGGCATGTCTTATCGCTTAGAGCAATATCTGGCAGTCAATCTTTGGGTAGACAGGAACTAGATTCATTATAATGTGGTCGGTTGCATACCATATAATCCGCTAAGAGGTTTAATGACATATACGGGTTCTTGTTCTTGTTCTTCTTCTTATGGCTTTTAAACGCTTGACGTTTTTCTGCCAGTGTTAAAAGTAGATTAAATTAATTACTTACCTGTAAATCCGCTATGACATAATGGTAGCAACATTATCGGCAATTATTATTGCCTATCTTCATGCTCGGACACCGTAGTGGAGCAAGTTTCTGATCTCTGGTTAAGATCTGTAGAATCCAAGAATCCAATAAGTCCCATGTAGATATATGCGACACAGGAGGTAGTTTACTTTCTGAGTAGCATCGCGTACTACTACATTAAGAAAGTATTAAATAAATTCCGGGATGATATCTCGTAGCACCACTTTAAGGAATTATTTTTGTTTATTGTCGGGATAATATCACGTATTACCACGTTAAGACAATAAGTAATTTACTTCAACACATTTTTTCTTTTTAAAAATGTGGGTGTAGGTAGATTTTGCTCGAAGCGGTATATTTTCCTCCGCATCCCAAAAATCCAGCGAAAGTTTCGTCTGATAACGTCGCAATCAGAACTTTCCAATCGTTTACCCATATTTAAGTATGAGAAACAAACACTAATTCACAAAACTTATAGCAAATACTTTTAAAACATTAAAATTGTAACAATTAAAATTGTGACATCTGGACGATGCTACACACAAAATACGAATGAAGTTAAGGAATAAACACAGACGCAGTATCGTTCAGCGAGTGAACATGAACGAATGAACAAAGTATATATATTTTTTTTTGTATGCTTTGAACTGTGTGACGATGCGATACAACGAAAGACGGACTACATGGTAATTTAAATCTCGAGGATGGAACATTGAAGTATAATAGCAACAGAGACAGCATGACGCGCGTCACGGCGCATGCGCCCGAGGCCACGGTCACCATTACTACTGATTACAATATAATTTACCTTCAATTACTCTCGTTCCACGTCGTCATTTGATATTACCCATTACATTCTATTTTTAACCCTCGGTGCAAAAAGAAGGGGTGTTATAAGTTGGACTTGTGTATGTGTGTGTCTTTTCTGTGGCATCGTAGTGCCCAAACGGATAAACAGATTTTGATGTAGTTTTTAGAGTTCCGTAGCCGAATGGCAAAAAAACGGAACCCTTATAGATTTGTCATGTCTGTCTGTCTGTCTGTCCGTCCGTATGTTACAGCCATTTTATTCCGAAACTGTTAGGACTACAGAATTGAAACTTGGTAGATAGATGTATTCTGTGAACCGCTTTCCGATTTTTATATCATCCCATACATGGAACTGAAACAAAAAAAACATTTTTCTTCACACCTATACGTGTGGGGTGTCTATGGATAGGTCTTCAAAAATGACATTGAGGTTCCTAAAACATTTTTTACATTTGAAAGATAGGCGCGTCTAAAGTGGTAAAATGTGTGCCCCCTCCCCCCCCCCCCTCTCTAACTTTTAAAGTATGGGAGTGAAAAATCTAAATAAAATATATGCTGTAGATCTCAATAAAAACTAACAACGAAAATTGGTTTGAACGAGATACAGTTAGCAGTTTTAGAGATATGGCGACCGCAAAGATATCTTTGTTTTTCATACAAGCACTATGAAAAACAAAGTTAATTTTGTAGTTGCGAAAAATCATAGTTATGGAATATTTAACTGTGTTACAGAACCCTACGAGTGCGAGTCCGACTTGCACTTGGCCAGTTTATTTTTTTTTGTTTGATATGTGTCTTCATCGAGAGTGTTCTTAGCTTTGGCCTTACAAACGATGCTGACACCGGTGAAAATACATAACTTACTAATTCGTTGATGATAAAACTTTATCTTTTGTAAGTTGATTGATATATAGAAAGTGAAATAACCCAGTTTGTAACTCTGTCACTCTGTGTCTTTGGTACCTAATCATGCCTAAACGGACAATCCGATCTTACTGAAATTTTTAAAGAAGATACTTTATAGCATGAGGATGAACGTGAACAAAGTCGCGGGTATCAGCTAGTCATACAAAAGTGAAAACATCGCACAGAAATGCTAACTTATCTACAAAAATCCTTCCTCATTTTGGAGTCAGTAATTAAAGCGATCCTTCTGGCCAAGCTTGCACTGCACGGGCTGATCCATCAATATCCGCTGTCAACAGCTCATTATTTGCTCATCCGACGTGTCGTGCCGTGTTGTGTTGTGTTGTGTTGTGTGTGACATGAACACGCAATCACTTGTGACGCTCTATTATTGTGGGACAATATTAACTCATAGAAATGGAAGGGTTGTTTGGAATGAATGTGCTGTCGAAATGCCGTAGAACTACAGATACATTTACATAAAACTTAGTATACGCTACGATGCCACAGACAAACACATTCAGGACATACATACACAGATACACAAGTCAAACTTATAACACCCCATCGTTTTGCGCCAGGGGTTAATGAACATGGACATTTTGAAACAAACAGTGACTTGAAAATAAACAGCGCGCTACAAAGTTAAAATTAAATATACTTTAGAAAATCATCACGTACATGAAGTGAGTATATCGTACAGGGCCGGATCGAGGGAAATCTGCCACTTTTATACGATTATTTTAAAACTTAAGAAAGCAAAATGTTGGCCTGAAATGAATTATGTCGTTTGTAAGATGGTTTAAGATACTTGTTTTGTGGGGATTGGAGTAATGTCAACTGTCCAACGCCTCGTCTTTCTGTCGTCTTCTAAGTACTGACAAACACAAATACATGCTTCATTTCATTAGTCCCGGTGTTACCATCGCACTTATCTCCATATAATAGACAAAACACGCTCATCCTCATATTATCAAGTCTTGGACTTCGCACACATTTCGATTAATTTCTCCCCTACACTCATAAAATGTAAAACGTGTTAAGTAAAAGAGTTTCTGTAATTGTTTTCCTTTTCAACCTACTTCCAAAAAGAAGTAGGAATTAAATTCGTCTGTGTGTGTGTATTTTTTAGAATTTTTTTTGTTCGTATGTTACGTGATTACTCCCTCAATTTTACACCATTTTGAATTATTATTTTTTTAATTGGTAGGGTACATTTTAAAGGTGGTCCCATTGTAATTTCATTGAGATCTGAAAAGTATCTTCAGAGATATGACGATAACCGTCTCAAACTTGCTATTGAAACTGACTCGCGCGGCATCGAAGTCGGTTCTCAATTCATCGGTTTTTTTTTCTTTTTTTTTGTGTGTATATTACGCGATTACTCCGTCAATTGTGAACCGATTCGAATGATTATTTTTGTAATCTGTAGGGTACGTTTTCGAGGTGGTCCCATTGTAATTTCATCGAGATCTGATTAGTATCTCTAGAGATATGACGATAAACGTCTTAAAATTGCTACTGAAATTGACTCGCAGGGCATTGAAGTCGGTTGTTTTAGTTTTCAAACTATCTTAATTAATATATTATTTGGTGTGTAGTACAACACTCTCATGATCGATTACCCTAGGATGATCTGTCTTGACTACATCCCTGTGTAACCTCAGCGGTTCAGACAGATGATCGTTACAAGCTTTGCCAGCTTATTATATGTTCTGTGACGTATATTATAGAGCTTGAAACACTTGTTGCATATCTACAAGTTATACCACAAATAACAACCTTATATACATTTGTGTTGTAATTTATGTGTATGCTGATATCAATGATATTCTACTGTGTTTTCGATCGAAGATTGACTGCACTTACAAGCTACTAGGATAGCGTTACTCAAAGCATCATCATCATCATCTTATCAGCCGGTGTCCGTCCACTGCTGGACGTGGGCCTCTCCCAAGGTGCGCCACTGAGCCCTCAAAGCATAGGTAAGAGTATATATATATACAGAATGAATTTTTCAAGAGGGTGTTCAGGGCTTAGTTAACTATGAGGAATAGCGAAAAGTACCCAAAAGGTCTCGGGCCCGATTTTGATGAAAACTAAAACTGCATCATTTGATTTTTGATAAATTAATATTCCTAGCCAGAAATCGAACCCGTTGATTTAAAATAAACTGGCCAAGTGCAAGTCGGACACGCACTCGTAGGGTTCCGTAACACAGTTAAGTATTCCATAACTATGATTTTTCGCAACTACAAAATTAACTTTGTTTTTCATAGTGTTTGTATGAAAAACAAAGTTATCTTTGCGGTCGTTATATCTCTAAAACTGCTGACTGTATCTCGTTCAAACCAATTTTCGTTGTTATTTTTTATTGAGATCTAAAGCATATATTTTTTTAAGATTTTTCACTCCCATACTTTCAAAGTTAGAGGGGGGGGGGGACACACATTTTACCACTTTAGACGCGCTTATCTTTCAAATGATTGACTTTGAGAAAAAATGATTTTAGAAACTTCAATGTCATTTTTGAAGACCTATCCATAGACATCCCACACGTATAGGTTGGAAGAAATTTTTTTTTTGTTTCAGTTCCATGTATGGGATGCCCCTCTTAAACTTTTATATTTTTTATTTTTGTATAGAAATCGGAAAGCGGTTCATAGAATACATCTATCTACCAAGTTTCAATTCTGTAGTCTTAACAGTTTCAGAATAAAATGGCTGTGACATACGAACGGACAGACAGACAGACAAAGAATCAAGAATCAAGAATCAAATCATTTATTCAGTATGTTGGCAGTATAAATATACGCACATATACACATATACACACATGACAGACAGACATGACGAATCTATAAGGGTTCCGTTTTTTGCCATTCGGCTACGGAACCCTAATAAAAACACACTATTATTTCACCATTTGATGGTGCCGCATTGTAAGTATTAGATATTTTGTTAGATACCTAACTTAAGCTGGGTAACATTGTGACTATACATTAGAAAGTAGTAAGTACTTATATATTTATTTTAAATAAAGTTTTCCGTGAAATTACAGTGCACGAGAGTCTTGTCGTCTTTGTGTCTCGAGGTAACAGGCGCAGTGCAGTGACATGCATTATTATGTCGATCCAGAATTTTCATATCATGGTCCTGTATCTGGAAGAGTGCGTACAGATTATGTAACATAACATGTTATACAATTGTTATTTAACATGTTTCAGATAATGTGAACACAAAATGTTATAATACAAGATATTATAACATGTTATTATAACGTGTTTTATAACATTCCGTGTCCACATTATCTAAAACATGTCAAATAACAATTTTATAACATGTCATGTAATAATAATAAGGTATAAGGTAATAAAGGGACTAATAGGTAGACGTCATCACTTACCATCAAGCGAGCGTCCTGATTGTCCTGTTCCCATAAAAAAGAACTTCTATATATAATAATGCTCATAAACAACAAAATATTTAAATTTTTGAAAATATTACCTAGGACACAAAGATTGACAACACATAAACGCAGAACTCATTGATATTTTAATTACCTACATAATAAACCGATGTTTAAACAAACCTTTAAATAACACGCTAAAATTAAATAAAAGCTCTTCTTCAGTAGATCTTTACTTTATTTTAAGTCATATCGTGCTCTCCTAAATATTAAACATAATTCCATAATAAATGCATGGGAAGGAACCAAAACGATTAAATAGCAGCCTTTGGGCCGATGTTGGGATCCTTCTCACGAACTTGCACAATTAGCCGGCGATTCGTTTCAATTATTGCGATCCCCTTTACCTCCCCATTTACCCTAACCCTCCTCCCCGTCCTCCCCGACCTCTCCCTCAGTCTGTAAAGTTGACAAGTGCCATGTCGATCAGTTTTATAAGGAATAACTGGTCAGTTACGTGGCAAGTTTGGCGGAGTCTAGTTGATTGAAAAACTACATTTAAAGGCTATCCAGTCGGTAGCGGTTGTAGGCACAGAATATTAATAATTTTATTGTCTAAGATGACATTTTGGATTGTGTGTAACAAAACGTTAGTGAAACCATCTGGAGATGAACGCTACCTACGAAAAAAATAATCATTAAAATCGGTTCGCAATTGGTGGAGTAATTGAGTAAAACCATATAAACAGTAACATACAAATGAATTGAGAACCTCCTCCTTTTTGGAAGTCGATGGAAAATAATAAAACTTTTATTGAATGATGACATGGATGACATGGTTTTCTTCTTGACGCATCTTGACCTTAGAATCTAACTAGACACAGTTCTAGTTTAATTACGACTACAAGTAAGTAAATGCACCAAGAAACTACGCAACTACACCACTCTATTAACACCCCCACGGGGGGTATTCCAGTGCCGGCGAGATTTGCATGAGAAGAGAACAATGGCCGGGTACGAATACGACACGTGATAACAATACCGATGTTATATCGACTGATGTCAGAATAGACGTGAATGCAGCTTCATCACATTTACGATGGATTTAACTACTTTTTGTAACGAAATGTGATTATATAAACTGCTGTTTTATCCAGAGACTTCGACGTCCGTATTATCGCATAAGTGAAATAGAGAGAGGAGTTTTGGCGGGAACGTGAAAAAGAGTGTGTGCTCTCTTTCTATATTTTCCTAAAACTTGTGTTCTTTCGCGAGTTAATGTGTAATAAGTGTGGATTATTGACCATTAAGTGCCGGTAAATGTGTGCGAGTGTAGGGAAACAGCACAATGTTGAAAAACATGCTTTTTGCGTACTCATCAAAACAATACTGAAAATCTTTAGTAAAGTCCTAATTTTTAGTCAAAGTCAAAGTCAAAGTCAAAGCATTTATTCAGTATATGGGCAAATTAAAAATTAGCACTTACACACGTCAAATAACATTAAATAGATCATATTCAACAAAAAATATAGATATAACAGAAACATAACGCTTTGAATTTACAAAAAAAAAAACAAAGGTATTGAGCCATTCAGCTTTCATCTAGACGTCGAACGTCACACTTAAAACACATGTTTAATTCCCCTTATTAATGTAGGGTTGCCAACCGTACCATTACGTGCACCCGCAACCCAGTGCATGTTTCAGTACTTCAGACAATTTTTATCCAAAAAATTGTGAAATAATGAAACATAATAGATAAATAAAACGCAGACTAATTGCAGTACAAATCATGTTCCGAATGGAACTGATGTCCGACTATCAGCCGCATAATACCGTCGTAACAGGCAACCCTAGATCTAGTCCTAGTCAGGGTATAGAATACCTATATATAGGGTATGACTTGGACTAGATTATATCTTACCTGAAATGTTACTTCGACCTATCTTTATGACTAGAATTCACAAAAACTTGAAGAATTTAAATACTTGACACTGGCTAAATACACTAATAGTGCAACTAAAATAAAATAGAAAGAGAGTGAAAGAGAGAGATGGAATTATACTTCTCTCTATATAAATCTTTCTGTGCTTTAACCTTGCAATGACAACAAGCGTCGTATGTATATTAAAGTATCAATAATACCATGGTAACTAAGATCTCACCAAACGGAAAGATGCAATCTAACATGGAATGAAGTCTATACTCATGGAAGTAGATAATGGTATTGAAACGCTAAGTTTTTGCAACTATTAATAATAACAATGATCGCATCGTCAGGTGAAATAATGGTCAAACGCTTGCTTATCACATATGAAAAAAAAACTGGCCAAGTGCAAGTCGAACTCGCACTAGTCGGGTTCCGTACCACACTACAGTATTTTATAAGATCGAGCAAAAAATACCACTATCATTTTTCGCCAGCAAAAAATAATAATTAATAAACATTTTATTTCTTATAACGCCATCTAACGTCTAACAAAGGAGTTAGGGATCGACATTTCAATATAACGCCATCTATGGGACGTTTACATAGCTAAGCGTTCATAGATGGCGTGAAATGCCGAAGAAAACACGTTTCTTGTATGACCCTCTATTATTTTTAACTTTATTCTGTTTTTAGTATTTGTTGTTATAGCGGCAACAGAAATACATCATCTGTGAAAATTTCAACTGTCTAACTGTCACGGTTCATGAGATACAGCCTGGTGAAAGACGGACAGACAGACAGACATACAGACAGACGGACAGCGGAGTCTTAGTAATAGGGTCCCGTTTTACCCCTTGGGTACGGAACCCTAAAACTACAATCTACATAGCGCAACAACCTTTTTTTCCAGCTAGTTACAACTACATTAGAAATTACTTCGGCACTCGGTGGGAAAAAATTGCTTACCTATATAGTATCAAAATTGCTAAATAATCTATACATAATATGTGTCGTTAGGGGATATCTTGAGGAGGTTTACAAATTGTGACCTCCACCACAATTTTAACGTAGTAAATTTAAGTCGTAAAGTTATTCAACAGATATCAGAGGTGATATTAAAACCTAGGAAACCAAACAAAACCTTGCTCCAACTCCCATTAATTCAAATAATCATCCATAAACTCTAAGAAAACCTATAAATCTAGGTAACTAGTTAGTATCTCCGGTCACCCACTCCGTTGCAATAAGCCTCTTGCGGAAATTAGCTTAATCAATATAAAACGTCAGTTGCACCGGAAGTGGGCTCACTTCCGGATGCACGCCCGGATGCGACATGTTTACGTGACATTGGAAAAACGTGAACCTGACGTGGTAATGATGGTTTACAGACTTGTTCTGTGGTCGTATCAAGGCTATCATAATAATTATAATTGGCGTCATTAATATTGAGTGTATGGTCTTCTAACGCACACGGACGCTATCGAAGATGAATGAATTAACGCTTCTGAAAGCAAAATAACCCTGAAGTCATAGATGACTCTTGCTCAAATGTATACCGTCGTTTGCGTCCCTGAAATTTTTATTAGCCGTTGAGGATTCACATGAATTTCCGCGGCTCCAGCCAGCATATAAGCAGCAATCCAGCATATAAATCCAGCCAGGCACCACCTGGTAAACAAAAAAAATGGTTGTTATAAATATTAAAATACGGGACTTATCGCGCCTAAAACATAATTTTTTTATTTAACTCGACGATTCGACCAAGTTGCATTGATCGTGGTCACGAGACGACGAAATAAGAATTTATGTTTTAGGCGCGATAAGTCCCGTATTTTAATATTTATAACTATGTGTTCAAATCGAGAAAAAACGGTAGCTCCCATTCGGCACAGAGAAGAATTAAATTCTCGTTCTTCTTTTTCAGTCGTTTAAAATGATGACCAGAAACTATGTTTATAGACACAGTAAGTGCGTACTGCCTGCCTGATTTACTACTTAGTATAGCAAACAGCCCTAGAAGACATCAGTAGGTTCACTCAGGTGTTCAGTGTATAGTATAAGTTAATCTGTTGTTATCTGTGTGTTATTGTGCCTATGTATGTGTGGCGCAGGCGTACCTATGTCCGTCCCAATTCAGTCCAATTTAAAGTTTGGCGCAGCTCCATCCTCACGGAACGTTAAGTGTAATAACGACGAGAAACATAGCGAAGCAGCTTGTAAACTCATTTTATACTTTGTTAACTATTTATTGTGATCCTCTAGCGACATCTCTTTAATTTATCTGCTTGATGTTTTCTACTTTTCAACCGATTACCAAAAAGGAGGAGGTTTTCAATTCGTCTGTATGTTGTATATTACTCCGCCAATTATGAATCGATAGAAGTTTTTTTTTATGGCTAGGGTACATCTTGACAATAGTCCCATTATACGATTCATTGGGATCTGATAAGTATCTCCAGAGATATGAAGATAAACATATTAAACTCGCTACTGAAACTGACTCGCACGGTATGTGAATTCATTTTAAATGATTGAATTGAATGTGTTTTTCATTTATTAAACTATACAAATAATTATTCTAATTTTAACGATCATTGTTGATAGTATGTCCTGTCTATAAACTGATGTGCAAAGCTTTTTCAATACGAAAGTTGTGCTACGAAGCTTTTATCTGGTAATCGAAATATAATGGAAATGTTATAACAATTTTAAATTAAACCTTAAATGAACGGTATGATAACGTGAGGTTTCAAAATTAGTATTCGATTATTGTTTCTGCGTCATCCGAAAGCCATACTCAGGATCCTGCCTAATTAGCTGTCAGGTTTACATAATGCGGATAAAAAAACAACGGGTTTCACTTCTGCCGGCACCGGCACCGGGAGTGTCGGCAGAAGTGAAAACTTGAACATTTACGAAACAGTTTCACATTTTTACCCATCCCAAAAAAAGCTTCTACTCTCCCTCCGTCTTACGAATTTTCGATCAGGTCACGTGTCCTGACGCGAGTTTAACGTTTTTTACCCATCCCAAGAAAAGTTCACAACACCGCTAAAGAAGTTTTCACTTTAAAAATTTAATTTTATTATGTCTTAAATATTGCTATTTATACCTTATGTTACCATTATTTTAGTATTTTCGAGCACAATATTAACTTATAGTGATTCACTAATCAAGTGACATGAGACATACACACTTCTAACAATCTATGAACATTTAAATTGCAGTGTCCATTCTGTATCAATCTCTGCATAAAAGACACCGCTTCACTTTTATAAAATCGCAATGTCCAATATCCATTTTGAGGTAACGTATATTATCAACACCAATATTATTCATGCAAGTCATTTTGTTTGTGACTTCTTCACGGTCAAACGGCTGGACCGATTTAGCTGAAGTTTTGCACAGGGATAGCCAGTGTTATGGATAAGGCTGTAGGTTACTTTTTAACGCGGGTGAAGCCGCGGGGCACAGCTAGTATAGCTAGTACAGCTAGCTAGTAGTTTAATATTATAACAGAAGCTGCACGGTCCGCGTCGACTTCATAAAAGGCGCATTAAAGGCATTAAAGTAACTCATTCCGCGGCATTCACGACGGCTTACCGTAAAATTATGGGTTTGCATACCTTTTGTTTTCGCTGTAATTTTTAATATGCCGTAGATGATCCCCATAAGCCACCCTTTGTCTTGCCGTATCTTTCGGTTACTGTAAGCCGGGTTCCGAGTGAGCTTACGAGAATCTGTTTTAAGGGAATAGTTAAGGCGTGAAAAGTAATGTATTTTTTTTGCTGGAATAATGAATTTAATACCCAGTATGTTTAAGTTCTAGGTTATGAACAAGAGAAAAGCTTATTATTAAAAAATTGTTGTAAAATATTTAAAAATTAAAATAAACTAAACTAAAATAAGGGATATTCGTGTGGTAAAGTGCCAAGAACGCTGGCTGCATTCCCGCGTTGAATCGCTAAAGAGATTCTTTGTGCTAGGAATGAGCCAGCCCTTTTGTCACCGGTGGCATCGACAAGGCGTGGAAATCTAGGTTAAGTCGTTATTAGTTCTAGTCAGTAAAAGAGGTTTTCCTGTCAGGTGCACTCGGAAAATTTGTGATTGTTACAATAATGCGAATTCCGCGCGTGATCATTTTCTGCTGGTTTTGTGCAAACCAGCAAATGAGATATCTAAATAGGTGTGTACGATAGTTGTGATATACTATCACAGCACGCGGTCTATACGTATGTTACTCGAACCAAGAATGGTTAGATGAAAACACTAATTAATCGATTTTTTCGAAATAATCGACTATTTTTCTTTATGAAAATTTCAAGTTTTAGCTTTGTTTTATATATACCATAGATTAATTAATGAAATATTTAATTAAATTGTACACAGTTGTCTTGTAGATACCTATAAATAAACAATGGTTGTATGAAATAATAAATACATTTGTTTAATAAAGTAAAACATAAACTTATCTACCTACTGGAGTAATACATTAATATTATCTTGACTAACTTAATCATGAATACCTAAACATGGATAGTCTGTGTGCGCTCCCCTCCCACTTGCCAGACTAGACTAAGTAATATTATACTAAGGTTATGTCTACGTACTTGTATAATACATTTAATTAGATAGGCTTTATTTTGTTATAATAATGTATAAGTATATCCAGTAATTAGAATTAACGATATAAGATGAAGCTGTGAGCTATGCAGAGCTAATCCTATACTAATACAAAGTCTAAACGTTTTTTAGGGGCTGGCTTCAGAATGAAAATTAAACCCAGCTGCCGTTTTAGTCGACCATCAGAACAGGAGGCTTATATAATAGGTTATCTAGGCATGTATAAATCTGCCAAGTAAGACGAATTTATAAACGTCTTTGTAAGTAACAGGTGTGAGTTTCGGTTTGTTTACGTTTTAGCACCGCCGCGCCACCGGTGGTTTATGGTGAAACTTTCCGTGTTTCGGAGACTTGTCCGCCGCTTGTTTATTAAGGAGCGATTAAGTGAGTCGTTGAATTACTGTATTTCACGTCACGTGAGTACTACTGGGTTATGTTTAAAATGTACATATAAGAGAGGTATAAAAATTTAGTTTAGGAATATTTTACTTTTTAATATAATAGTATAACTTTTATATTGCGTTTTAATATGTCAGATAGATATCTGACACTTTATCACGACCCGGTGTAGCTGGCTTTGTACTTAATAAAATTACACTAAATCCACAAATAATGTAATAGTAAGTACCCTCATCAGTATTGAATTGCCACGAACTGGAATCAATCACACACTGCGAGGGTAGGCTCATAATCCTCGCTGCCGTCAGACTTGACCGGATTACATTGATAGATTGGTTACCCGCGTCGTGTGTGTTATAGACGCACCAGCTGACAGACTTGTCAACTGAGCTTAGAAACTGCTATTGTGGGCTTAGGGTTAGATTTCATTTTTCAACGGACATATTTATTAAACTTTTTGATCTGTTAAAATTGGCGCCCAACGTGGGGTAAGAATACTATGGAACATTTTAAATAATCAAGTCGTTTTGTCATTGATGATGTTATTTATAGTTCATTTTAATAGTGTTTTTATTTGAAATCGTTATCTTTGCTTAGATCGATTATTTTTAATATAATAGTTTAATATTGGCGCCAAACGTGGGGCTATTTTTGTTTCGAAGCAGTGTTATATAGCAGAAAAGCCGCTTATGCCTCTGCACGCCAAGCTAGCCTGTGTTTCTTCTACCCGCGTCTTAAACAAGTATAGTCACGTGCTTAAGAAGCCCTCAAATTCTTAGGATATGTCATCATAAACGATGCTCGTATAATAAGATCTGAAAGTTGCAAGTACGCAAAAGCTGCATTTCCAGTAATGCGATTCCACCTGTGCGGCTTCGAGACTAGACTACGAGCAGTTCGTGATAAATGTACCGCACTGCTGACGGCTACGCGAGAAATCGCAAACTTGCAGAACTTTGCGGCATCTACTGCGAAGTATCGTTTGTCTTATTTAATATCTCCAGATTAATGTTTTACATTTAACCAAGTTGCAGGATATGTGCTGCTCTCTTATCAGTTCTGATATATTAGTGTTTTATAATTGGCGGAGCGATGTAGGTATAAATGCTATATGTTAAGTAAGCGATTATCAGATTATCTCGACGCTTTTGAAGAATCGTAAGACAATATGAAAGAACTTTGGCCAGCGGTAAGGCAATATAATTCTAATATATCTAATTATCTACAAAATTTAGTACCTATAACATGTTCATTAATTAAAATTAACTTTAAAAAATTATAAAATTTAATTATTTTTTTAAAATTTAATTTATCTACTAAATTACCAACCCACTGTTTAGATTATTTAGATTCTTTTAAACGGTACCTACTTTTATTATCATTTTCACATCTACCCATCGATGTTACTTAGCTTTAGTTAATTTTGACCTGTACGTATACATTACTCGAATGGAGTCTGGTATTAAATTAATCCGGAAGGCCACTATTGAATCGGAGACAGATGGCAATCCCGTATCGTCACCGTCTAGGAGCGTCTAGCGGCCGCCCTGCGAGACGTTCCGATTTGCATTTAATTCTGCACCTACAGTCACTACGGAGTACGGCTGAGGACGGGAACTGAATTGCTTTTATAAATAAGACGGAGCAGGAAAAAGTACGGGGTAATTTGGTATTGGAATGGGATATTATGCACATTCATAGAAGTAGAGTGCGTGTCCCAAACATTTTAATGTATAAGAAAACATTTCCGTTGACAAGCTATCTATTCATTATACTATCTTAGCAGAGGACTCCCGTGAGGAGGTTTTAAATTATAAAATTGTATAACAAACCGACCTCACATGCTGTAGTAGTCATTTTCAGTAGCAAACTTTAGGTTTTATCTCTACATCCCTGGAGATAGTCATCAGATCTCAACAAATCAAATCTCAAAAAAAGTACACCCTCTCAAACAAATAAGAATTGAGTAAAGATTAAATCAATTGAGATTGAAATGAGTTCTTAAAGACACACGAGTCGGTTAAGATATGGGAAAAATTGTAAATAATACGTTTTTATTGTTACTGATAGACCAGCGTTTAGCCTAATTTTAAACAACGATGTGGTATACGATCTAGCACGCTTGCCTAGAAGATGCTTATTTTTGTTTAAATACTCCTAGGGGTGATACCTATCAAGATAATACAGATTTGAGCGGTGGATTCCATTATTTGGCAGTTCTTAAGTCGCTTTTTGCACATACAATAGTTCAAAGTATAAAACTGCGACAAACTTACTTACCTACTATAGGAGGAAAAACCTAGTAACCCCAACTCTTTGCTTTAATATTTCAAAATCCTGCTCTCAAACCCCTGAAAAGTTTCCGTTTGGTGTATCCCAAGTAACATAAACAGTGGCACGACCGGAAGATCACGATTCTGCTCACCTCGTTAAGTCTCAGGAATTGCTAGTTCCAGTGTGATCCGGTTAGTTCCGGATATCGGCAGATAGTGCTAAGCTGTTGGTTCTTGTAGGTACACTAGGGAATAATGATACTGTGTTTTACACCGCTACCGTGAATATTGCAAGCTTTGTTTTATGATAAATATGAGAAAATTAGTGGCTGAGAGTAGAGTTTTTAAAGAATGGAAAATTAATGAATGCCTTGACACACTTCAGGCACGCGTCAACTTTTGTCGATTATTATTTATATATGTACGCCTTTACGATTTAAATATAATGATCGGGATAAATAAACAAAAAATCCCTAAAACCTTGTAAGGCCAGACTTATATATGAATCAGCCCCAATATAATGGCAATTATCGCATTCAATAAAAAATCAAAACATCTCTCTTTATCAAAAGTCGTAGAAAGTATCAAATATTTATATATAAGTTTTATGTACATATGGTGTTTTACATACTAAATAATTCAGTGCCGCGTTGGAATGATAAAATTTCCGCTGTTATCAAAAATACATTCCTTTGATTATAAATATTGTAAATGAATCACTGTATTGTATCATCGTTTCTTTTAGTCATTTTAGAAAAAGTTATAATTTCATTCAAATATTATAGGTATTCTCAAACGTAGTAGGGGTATACGTAGTAAACTATTGTATAATTTGTGTGCATATGGACTACATCAAACGCGCCGTGACTAGGTGGAGCGACGACATTCGCAAAGCGATGGGCAGTGACTGGAAACAAAGAGCCGAATATCGGGCTCAGTGGCGTGTCTTGTGGGAGGCCTACGTCCAGCAGTGGACTGATACCGGCTGATGATGATGATGATGATGAAACGCGCCGATGTAACACGACTGTTGTATTACATGTATTTCCAAGATCTATTAGTTGAAATCAGAGCAAGCTTTGACAGCTAAGCGTCTTGGCGCTTTAATATCAGTCTGCACGGCAAAGTTATATATCCGTAGTCAAAGCTACTTCATAAGACAGTTGGCTAAATATAGAAACGTCCACAAGCCTGCGTAATTGTTACTTGGATGTTTATTTGCTGAATGTGTTGTGAGAGTCTTTGTTTCACTATTTTGAACACACTTTTTTGGCACAAAGCATTGCTAATGCTGATGATATTACTTAAGACTTTCAGGGCCAGTCTCACCGGTTCCTACTAAAGTTTCAGATGGTTATCTGACATATGACGCCATACAAACGTCAACAATCTGTCAAATAAGTTGCTAATAGGCGCCAATAGTTTTACCACTTACTTGTCAAAGAATATATTTGGAATACAATAAATAAAGTAATTACTATTCGATCTATAGACAAGAAACTACGCTAAAAATACCATAAATGAAGTTTTCACTCAGTCAGCTGTTGTTTATCTTGCTGGTCTCGTGTTTCCGTCCTTCAACCTCATGGCCGATCTCTCAGAGAAATACAATTTTCTCAGTTTATTTGCAGTGCAATTGAAACTTCAGAAGTAATTCCCAGAGCTTAGTGAACCGCGGAGAAGCAGTAGGGCTCCCACATGTATGTATTGGCACATCGCAGGATTTGTCGGTGAGCTGACATCTACTAAATTAAAAACTTCGGTTTGTTTACTACCGGTCAGTTCGGAAACAAGCTATTAAGAAACGTATCTAGTAACTACAATACTGTACACAGGTAAAGTACATATACAGATATGTGCTGATAGTTTCTACCTACTTTATAACAGTTAAATCGTTTTTAAGTAAACATTTATTTTTATAAAGATTTTAGATGTCTTTATTGACCACAGTAATAACATATTTCTTATTTATAGTATCTCTTAAGAATAACATAAAACCATCTCGTTACATTTAAAATACAATAATATTTAAAAATAAATGGTGAGTATGGTATCTTATTATAAAAACTCACTTTCATTTTTTTAAGGAATTTAACGTGACTTACGCGATGTCGATATAGCGATCGACATATGTTTCGGCCTCATCCGGAGGTCTTCTTCAGGATCTTGAGTGCGGGGCGCACGTTAAATTCCCGTCTTAAATCTATAAGTATGGTATCTACTTAATAACAAACATAATTTTTATACGAAATTAAAATCTAATATAACAAAACATACGGAAATTGAATACTTCATCATTTTCATTGTAATAAAAGTGGCATAAATCAGTGTCTAGTTGTCTTCAATAAACGCTGATCATAGGCTGATTTAGATAGGGACATACGGTAAAATGGGAAAGACCTTTACTAAGCTATGAGTTATCAAATGTTAAATGAAAAGTAATTTAAATTCACCCTCGATGATTAATTGGTAAAGTTTTAAAATCTAAACAAAACAACTGAGATTGTTCAGTGTTGTTAAATGAGTTATATTACAGGCACGTTTCATTTATATTCTAAATTTTATCTCGAATCATTTACAGTGTATTTTAGCTCCTCTGACAATATCATACATTAGTTTATCTATGCTCAAATCGCCGCAAACACAGCGATAGTTCAGTAATAGCCGGAATAATATTAGTTTCAATGTAGGTTACCCAAAGTTAGTCCTAAGTAGAGTTCAAACACTAATTACGGATAATGGGTGACGCAAGCGCCCTGATTGCATTTCAACTTGAACTTAAAGCAAACTTGGCGCTAAGTTAGCGTGACGGCAGCGAGCAAGCAATCGAGTAAATAGTGATTGTTACATCAAACTGGATTATATTGGTGCTTCTTCAATTTACTCGCGTTTTGTTGAGTAATTATACAACAATACAATATTACAAGGATTATTTTCCTACATTGATCTAAAGATAATATAATAATAATAAAGTTTTTTTTAAAGCCATTTTTAGGGTTCCGTAGCCGAATGGCAAAAAACGGAACCCTTATAGATTCGCCATGTCTGTCTGTCTGTCTGTCTGTCTGTCCGTCCGTATGTCACAGCCATTTTATTCCGAAACTGTTAGGACTACAGAATTGAAACTTGATAGGTAGATGTATTCTGTAAACCGCTTTCCGATTTTTATACAAAAGTAAAAAAAATAAAAGTTTAAGGGGGGCATCCTATACATGAAACTGAAACAAAAAAAAATTTTTTTTCAAACCTATACGTGTGGGGTGTCTATGGATAGGTCTTCAAAAATGACATTGAGGTTTCTAAAATCATTTTTTCTCAAAGTCAATCATTTGAAAGATAGGCGCGTCTAAAGTGGTAAAATGTGTGTCTCCCCCCCCTCTAACTTTTAAAGTATGGGAGTGAAAAATCAATAAAAAATATATGTTGTAGATCTCAATAAAAACTAACAACGAAAATTGGTTTGAACGAGATGCAGCCAGCAGTTTTTGAGATATGGCGACCGCAAAGATAACTTTGTTTTCCATACAAACACTATGAAAAACAAAGTTAATTTTGTAGTTGCGAAAAATCATAGTTATGGAATACTTAACTGTGTTACGGAACCCTACGAGTGCGAATCCGACTTGCACTTGGCCAGTTTATTACAAGTATGAATAAACTAAGATTCAGTTTTCTTTTTAAACATAAAGGCTAAGTAGCACCATCTTACTTTAACCGTAACTATAACTATTAACCGGTGTTTTAAATGGATTTTGACAGATTTTTGACGTTTGTTATAGTGAAAGTAAGATGGTGCAACTCAGCCTAAAACATAAAAAAAAACATTAAACTAAAATAAGGGATATTCGTGTGGTAAAGTGCAAAGAACGCTGGCTGCATTCCCGTGTTGAATCACTATAGAAATTCTTTGTGCAAGTTATTAGCCAGCCCTTTTGTAGCCCTTTTTAGGGTTCCGTAGTCCTGACAAGGAACCCTTATAGTTTCGTCATGTCTGTCTGTTTGTCTGTCCGAGGTTTTGCTAAGATACCGTTAATACTAGAAAGCTGTAATTCTGTGGGGGTATGTATATAAATTACGCCGACAAAGTGCTGAAATCAAATTTATGAAATATATTTTTATTTAGGGTAGCTCCCCTATATGAGAAGTGGGGATGATTTTTTTTTTCATCGTCTATCCCGTCGTTTGGGGTATCGTTGAATAGGTCTTTTAAAATGACTTAAGGGTTACTAATACTATTTTTCGATTGAATGCTCCATTTAATTTTTGTTCTAGTAGGGCGTCACCCCCCCCCCCCCCCCTCCCCTCTAAAAGCTAATCTGCTGGCTTGAAAAATCTGGGAAAATTCCTGATAATAGTGCATTTCATGAACTTTAAAGGAAAACTATAGCGGTTAAGATAACTTTATTAGTTTAGCAGTAATAGTCGTTGAACTTGGGTGTTGGATAATTTTGTACCAAATACAAAATCCTTAGAATAAATCCTTTAAAGTAACAAAGACGTAGTACCTAGTTGCTTGTTTATAACGGGTAAGGACTTGCATTGAATAACGGGCTACTACGGAACCCTACACTGCGCGTGGCCCGACACGCACTTGGCCGGTTATTTACACTAAGTATATTTGAGTGACATACAGTGATGTTACATAGTCGATTGATTTAAGTTCAACGTATTCTGATTTAAGTTCAACGTATTCTGCATATCATTACGCCATAGATTTACTGATCCTTTAATTCATACTAAACTCAAAAAGTTAAATTGGTCTTGCTAAACTATAGTAAATATTAGGAAAGGTACTGATTTTTGCAACACATTATAAAGTAAAGCAATAAGGTTTGTATTTGTAATATGATAAGCATTAACATTGTACTAATTAAAACGTTCTGTATATTTTTAACCGACTTCAAAAAAAGGAGAATGTTTCTGAATTCGACCGTATATATATATTTTTTTAATGTTTGTTCGCAGATAACTAAGTCGTTTATGAACCGATTTTGATTATTTTTTTTTGTTGGAAAGGAGATACCCCAAGTGTGGTACTATGGTAAATTTATCGACGTCTTATATGTATCTGTAGAGATATGGACATAAACACCTCAAAATTGGTACTAAAAATTAATAGCGCGGCATTGAAATCGGTTCTTTTTAGTTTTTTAAACGATCTTATTATTGTATCGGGCGCGTAAGTAATATTAAGTATTACGAAAAACACTACATTATATTCTTTTAATTGAATGCCTAAATATTCCTGCTTAATTAACCCCTGTCGTGATAACACCACTTATGTAGTTGTCCCTATCTAAGTTGTAGCTAAGTTAGAGCAAGTTTCAATGAACTTGTGCTCGACGCGTCGCCACTTTCCTGTTATGAAGATTGTTTTGTTTACTCATGTTTGATGCACTTTGTTCGAGATATCGGTGGCGTAATCGGGAGAACGGTCGGAATCGGGGAAACGGCAACAATGCCGTGATACCGAGTTCAAACCGCCGTGCACAAATGGATTTTTCTATCGAAAAATGTATGTGCGCTTCTCATAGTGGCCCTCCGGTGAAGGAAAACATCGTTAAGAAACCAACAACCCCCCGCATGGTGGTAGGACACTATCTAGTGTCTGCCTGTCCAGCTACTACCCTCAAGTTAGAAAATCTGTCGCCAAAACATCTAATGTGTTCCGGCAGCTATCCTTGTGAGCCAGTTCCCATTCTAGGCCTAGCGTGCTTACCATATTCGACCGCATCATCACTTACCAACAGGTGAGATAGTGATCAAACGCTAGCCTATAAGATATAACAAAAAAAAAAGATACAAAAGATTGTGTCAATTTTGATGGTCAGTTTAGAAGTAATTATTTCTGTGACTAACGATATTTTTCCATCCTTTTCAGGTAATCTAGACTCAGGCTAAAGTAATCACTATAAAGTATGTAGATGTAAGTAAGTACAAATAAGTTATAGGTGTCCTCACAATACAAATTTGAGGTTATTTTGAACTTCAAAATCTATAACCGATTAGTAAGCGACTATCGCTATACATCAAACCTAAGTTTTTTTTTGTTGAACTTATTTTTTTATACATTGCGTTGTTAACATTCTGGTCACATTAACGAACGTTTACCAAGTACCAAAGTATCTAGATAGTTAAAACAGAGTTTTAATCGTCTACATGTACACTGTTGCCTTTTACATAGGTATTATTTTATACAACTTCGACAAGAGAGATTTTTTAACGGCTGATCTTTTAAAGCGGATTTACCCTAAGCCAACAAGCATATCCATACACATCTATATACACATAACAGTCACATTACACAGGCGGCGATGGGGATGGGGATGGCCTCACCCATCAACGGCTCAATCCACAAAGCTCTTAAAAGGCGATATCTAAATCCTCTCCAATCGTTGATTGTAGCACTTTGTACAATTTGCGGATCAAAGAACGGCGGGAGGTGGGGACGCGGGGAAATGACTAGAAGAGGTAATGGACGCTTTTAAGGGTTTCCTCAAATAACTTTATTGTGTTTAAAGGTGTCGTGTACTTGCTCGCAAGCTACTGTTATGTACGTACAGAGGTGCGGACTACATTTTGCTAATAATTTAATTTTAAATAAGATTTTTTTTTGAACGACAACCACCTGTTTTCCCCTTTTTTCAACGGACTTTTTTCATGGTTTGGGTATTTTTCAACTGTGTTCCTATTATACGTTTTCGAAATTAGTTTGTTATTTGTTTTGTAAATAAAAAAAAATCTAATACGACTGTTGTTAATTTTAAACTCTTTTTAGGGTTCCGTACCCGAATGAAAAACCCTTATAGATTCGTCATGTCTGTCTGCCTGTCCGTATGTCACAGGCACTTTATTCCGAAACTATTAAGACTACACAGCTGAAACTGGGTAGGTAGATGTATCGTGTGAACCGCCATACGATACTTATACAAAAAAAAAATAAGGGTCCATAGGTCATAGGGGTCATAGCCCATACATGAAACGCCAACAATTTTATTTTTCATAAAACCTATGTGCGTGGTGTTTATAGATAGGTCTTTAAAAAAGACATTAAGGTTCCTAAAACATTTTTTCTTAACGTCAATCATTTGAAAAATAAACATTTCTATAATGGTAAGATAATAATCTTTATTTACGCTGAATTTAATATCGGAATATTATTATTTTCTTTGTTTTTGTCTTTTGCGATAATGCCACCACAATTTCGCCAATGTCAAGTTTAGTCGAGTGGAAAGACTTTAGGACGCTTTTTATACATTATAAACACATAACAAATAAAAAAAAATTGTATACCAACACATGTCATAATCGTATGACAGTGTCATAGCTATTTGTGAAAAACCTAATAAAACTTTTTATTTCAGCTAACACCACGGTCACTTAATAGTTACTTCAAAACTAACACGAACAATTTAGTACAAGTGGAAATGAGTCTTATATTTTTGAAATAAGGTTCAGTTTTCTAGTTCAACCAACCAATGGAATCGTAAGCATAAAAATAAATATAATTTCAGATATACTAATAATTGATTTGGTGAAATTTAAACTTTAAAAAAAACCTCTAAATCAGATTCAGTAGCCGATTCTGAACAAATTACTTTCAGGTCTTGCATTTAATATGTTACACGTTGTGTATAATCTGTAGATCTCAAAAAACACTTTCAACTAAAATTGTTTTGAACGAGATAGTCAGCAGTTTTTGAGATATAGCCAATGCAAATATTACTTCGTTTTTCATACAAAAAGTGGCGAAAAATTATTATAAAAACTCACGTTCATTTTAAACTTATAGATTTAAGACGGGAATTTATCGTGACTTACGCGATGTCGATATAGCGATCTACATATGTTTCGGCCTCATCCGGAGGCCTTCTTCAGGATCTTGAGTGCGGGGCGCTCGCCGACGCGTTCAGCCTCGCACACACAGTGCGACATCGCGTAAGTCACGTTAAATTCCCGTCTTAAATCTATAAGCGAAAAATTATAGTTACAAAATACTCTACTGTGTTACGGAAACCTACGAGTGCGAGTCGGACTGGCACTTGGCCAGTTTATTATAATTCCGGCAATTTAAAAGATAAGTTTAAAAATACAGACCATAATAGATCTAGCCGCATCTACCTGTTATGATACCATCGTTTTCTCCAATAAACTCGTCTAATTTATTTCTGGAAAGGGTGGAGCTGGATGTGTACAACTGTATTAAATACCAACACACCAAATTCCATGACGCTGTCAAATCACGCATCGTGATACATCCTAGTCGTCGTTGACGCATAATCTCCTTTACTACGCTTTGATGAAGTCTGAGCCTTCAGAATTACAGCCAATACCTATAACGATTACCTAATTTTGTATAATTTGTTTAAAGTCACGAGTATTTCGCAGTACCTAAACTTCTCTCGCTCGTAGCTGATTCAGTCGGTGCAGCTTACCTCCAAACACTTTCGAAAGAAATAAGCTTAAAAGTTAAACCGGAGCAAACGAGTTCCGACACGAGACAAGTAGGGGGTGGGGGGAAGGTAATTGATCACATTCGCGAGTTAACTGAACTAACTGCGTCGGGTGAACTTCTAGCCGAGCTCGGTTAACTGAGTTCGCGGACTCAGTTTGTTTGGGTTATGAGAAGTCAGTTAAATGTCTTGCTTGATAGATAGATTGAAACACTTTATTATTTATAACAGAAACAAACATTACATTATGATTTATAATGATAAGTAGTGCATAAAACCTTACGGTGTTCCACAGTCCTTGAGAGTCAGTCACAATCATACAGTTCACCATCCTCCACCACATCATCGTTTACCATCAGGCGAGATAGTGGTCAAACGATATATCAGATATTAAAAAAAAAACAACGGGTTGCACTCCGGGAGTGCCGGTAGAAGTAAAAACTTGAACATTAACGTTGTGCATTTGGTCTACTCTCCCTCCGTCTTACAAATTGTCGATCAGGTCACGTGTCCTGACGTGAAGTCCTGACGCGATGTAACATTTTTTTACCCATCCTAAAAAGTTCAGAACGCCGCTAAATAAGTTTTCACTTCAAAATCCACAGATCTATAAATCGGTGTTATGCAAAATAAGACAGGTAACGGTGAGAGAGTTAGCATAATGTTTGAGTAGTAACGAAGGTGTTCGGACCACATAGTGACGGTTCAGTGCTAGCTTTTACATTTAATTTATTTATGTCACTCTGGACGGAATACTGTGAGTCTCGATCTACATGCTTTTATCCCTGAAGATTCACAAAGCTCTTTCTAGACATACTATTATGAAAATACGTGTAATTGTACGGGGTTGGATTCCTTAACCGACTTCCAAAAAGGAGGTGTTGAATTCGTCTGTATGTTTTTTTATGCATGTTACGCGATTACATCGACAATTGTAAACCGATTTGAATGATTCTTTTTTTAATCGACAGGATACGTTTTCGAGGTAGTCCCATTAATTATAGTAATTTCATCGAGATCTGATAAGTATCTCCAGAGATATGACGATAAACGTCTCAAACTTGCTACTGAAATGGACTCGCGGAGCTTGGAAGTCGGTTGTTTTAGTTTTTAAACTATTTTAACTATCGCATATTCAAATTCATATTTAAATTTTATAATTTCTTATCACGATTTCATTTATTTTCTTTAAAAATTCTAGCTGTAACACACAAATGAGATTGCAACACATCACACATCCGTCCGAAACCTGCATACTCGTATCAGAGAGCAAAGCCACGGACTCAGGCAAAATATAGGCAACATACTAGGACATACACGACTCGAGTGCATATGAAAAGTTTTTTTTTTTAATAACTTATAGGCTAGCGTTTGACCACTATCTCGCCTGTTGGTAAGTGATGATGCGGTCAAAGATGGTTAGCACGCTAGGCCTAGAATGGGAACTGGCTCTCAAGGATAGCTGCCGGAACACATTAGATGTTTGGCGACAGATTTTCTAACTTGAGGGTGGTAGCTGGCCAGGCGGACACTAGATAGTGTCCTACCACCAAGCGGGGGTTTTTGGTTTCTTAACGATGTTTTTCCTTCTCCGGAGGGCCACTGTGAGAAGCGCACATACATTTTTCGATAGAAAAATCCATTGGTGCACTGCGGGGTTTGAACTCGGTACCACGGCATCAAAGCCGACCGTTCTCCCGATTACGCCACCGGGCCCTCAGTTTCGAGAGCAATAGAAGTATAGCTATAATAACAATACAATATTTTAAACGACAATAGCCCAATGGTTAAGGCGTTGGCGTGGCGATCGAGAGATCATGAGATCGATCCCCACCCATTGCACTATTGACGTGAACCCACTCCAGACACAAGCATATTTAGCTTAACTTGAGCTTAGCTTACTTACTTAGCTAAGAGAGGTTAACAAGACTACTTGCAGTTATGTGCAACCCATATTGATCGTAAGCTTTAAATAATAACCGGCAAAGTGCGTGACGGGCCACGCGCAGTGTAGGGTTTCGTAGTAGCCCGTTATTCAATGCAAGTCTTTATCTATTCTAAACAAGCTACTAGGTACTTCGTCTTTGTCACTCTAAAGGATTTATTCTAAGGATTTTGTATTTGGTACAAAATTATCTAACTCCCAAATTCAACGACTATTACTGCTAAACTAATAAAGTTATCTTAACCGCTATAGTTTTCTTTAAAGTTCATGAAATGCACTATTATCAGGAATTTTTCCAGATTTTTCAAGCCCGCAGTTTAGCTTTTAGGGGGGGGGGGGGGGGGACGCCCTACTAGAATAAAAATTTTACTTTAAAGTTTAATATTTCGTAAATGGAGCATTTAATCGAAAAATGGTGTTAGCAACCCTAAAGTTATTTTAAAATACCTATTCAACGATACCATACACGATGGGGTAGACGACGAAAAAAAAATCATCCTCACATCTCATGTAGGGGAGCTACCCTAAAAAAAATATTTTTCAAACCTCGGACAGACAGACAGACAGACAGATAGACAGACGGACATGACAAAACTATAAGGGTTCCTTATCAGGACTACGGAACCCTCGAAACAGCCTCAACCAAGAAAGTTAGTGATTTCATAAAATCCATTCCTATTGGTTAACTACCTTTGCATATTTATTGGCTGTCCAGTAAAAAAATCTAACTTTATCCAGAAAAGTTAATTAAATGAAAACTCCTGAAAAGTGCATTAAAAGTTCAATTGGCAATAAATACCTAATCGGCCCGAGACGATTGTTTCCGACGCCGAGTTAGACCGAGTTACACCGAATGAGTATTTCAAGTCTAGTTTTAGTACAGTTTGGTCGTCGACTTACGTGCACAGTGTTGAACTTTTTCCTGGCTATTTAAGTGGTTTCAATAGTTTTAGAATAAGTTATCCAAGTTCTTTATTAATAGTTCTAGTTCCTGAGAATTTTCCAGTTAGTAAAAGCTTAGTTAATATTTCATTCATAATATTCAAATAACGAAAAAAGTGAACGTACTCGTATGTATATTGTACATAAACGTGCAATTTTTACACAAAGATTGAGTTAAGTTTATTATTTATATTAGAAGCCTTGTTATTTTTAAACAAAATAAGATAAAATACGCCCGTGGGAGAAGGAAATCGAGCGGAATTTTCGCGTGAAATCGCGAGGTAAACAACGTTATAATCGCAATCGGCTGTATTTCCCGTGAACTGTTCGATTGCGGGAATAAATCTTGGTGTAACAGCCCCCTTTACCCCGGGGTACGATTTGAGGAGTGTTTGTGTGCATGTCACTGGTGGCGCCAGTTACTGGTACAAGTTATGTTTATTACTAGATGTGCCCTGTGGCTTCGACCGCGTTAAAAAGTACTTTTCAAAAAGCCTTATGTTTTAATCCAGCTTATAAACTATCTATGTGCCAAATTTCACATAAATCCTTTTAACCGTTATTGCTTGACTAAACATCGGAACAAACAAGCTTAACACTTTTATAATATTGGTATTTTATCTTTGGACATTGCTGGGCAAAAGCCATTCACTTATATCATGCATCATGAGCCATGAACTGCGATTATAGTTTAATGTGTCTGGTTCACCCTGCAATCGACTTGTTGGTATACTGCGGCCGTATTGTGCTTGGTCTCCACTGGCTTGCCAGTTGCATCCAGAACGTATGTGACACATTTTATGTCTCGGAAATTGCAATATACAAAATTCAATAGTAGACTGATTTTAGACAACATTGGATCTTACATGATTCTAGGATGTGAGGTCGCGGTCAATAGTTTGCGTGTCCGTGATGAAGAATTGTTTAATACCCTTACAAACTATAGTGGGGAACTAACTAAGAGATACTTAACTTTTTATGATATAGCACATGTTTCGATGATACTTTATCATTCAAAGTTTGTGAAAGCTACCGTTTGAATGATAGATACTCGTAATACATGCTCGGTTTTGATTAACACTACACTTCATCAGTAGCATGGATGATGTTTCCCACCTTGAGTTGTAGCGTCTGCAGGCCTTCGAGAGCTAAGTGTGTCTAGTGGTCAAGTCTGACAATCCAGTGTTCCACTCTACTCGCCCTTGAACTCAAACGTTCTAAATTCCTTGCATTTCATTGAGGCCTGCCGCGGGAAAGCCGACGAGAATCTTAATGAAATGCTTTTGTTGTTTATCTCAGATTGCTGAGAGGCCTAACTCCGATCTGAACCTATTTAGGGCATGAACAATGTACCGGCCAGTCCTTGGCAGTTCTCAATTGTGGAAATGTTATCAATAAACTTTAGGGACCGAAATCTTGGTCACCATTTCTCAGTAGGTCTGGAGCTTGGAATTATATAGGATGTTTTAGTAAAGGGATTGATATTTTTTATTTTATTTAACTCTTAATATCTATTTTTCTGAACCTTTTTCATATGCCAGCCAGACAAACACTTGACCACTTCCCAATCCATGCTGAGGACGTTGCGATCGAGATGAAATCGTTAAAATAGAAGACTGTAATCTCTGCTTAGTGGTCATCCATTTAGCACCTCCCAAGGGTCACATGTAGTGTAGATAAAGGTCTAAGCCTACGGACGCAGGAAGGCAACGATTACGTTATCATGGGTGACAATGATCTTCTGTGACCTTGTTTTTGTATTTTGGAAAACCATAACATCAAAACATAATAGTAACTTGTATATTTTGTTAGAGAACAATTTGTAAGAGATCGAGCTCAGTGAGGTCTATGTCCAGCATTGGGCAGGGAACGGCTGCTGAAGATGATGATGAACCTTTATAACTGCTTCTCTTTGCCCTTACAAATAACCCATTTATTTTCTATAGTTCACTGTCATTTGTGAAGAATGACTTTTTATTAGTCTAATTACTTACTGTGCTAATATTTTAAATCGAATTTAATATTAACGCTTAGCTAAGCTCATTAGTAGGTAAACTTATATTCAATGAACGTGACTTTTTCCATAAAAAAACGTTAGCTACGAGAAACCCGACTTATTAAACACAAACGTCGTGAAATTGGCGGGTAAAAGGCGTCTCCTACACGTGACCGTACAATTTACGTCTATACGTGTGCTCTACGTGTCGCTTACGTCTCGTTTACGTGACGCTTACGTCTACGTTGTAATGCGAGCTTCACTTTATGTAAACTCGGAGTTACGAGAATTTGATGTTCTATATATGTGGCTTGAGTTTGTGATGTTATTTCAAGAAATAAGTCTAACAAACTTGTGCCTGAGTCGTAAAGTAAGTACCTACTCGTATGTATGTATAAGTTGAAATAAATAATGTCGAGTCGACTTTATTCATCATTATCTTAGTTAGACAATACCAGTCTAATGTTAAACTACTTCTGCGCTGTATTGAATAAGATTGTCGGCTGATCTCTGATATATAATTAAATATGTTCACTTTGACAGCTATTACACAAAGATCATGGTGATTTGATTTCGTAGCAATACAATGAGATACAAATACTAAACAAATAACATAACTGTACCACCTGTCGATTGGTAACAGTGTTTACATATATTTGGTACTATGCTACTTACGATGCAAATATATAAGTTTACCAGTGTGGCGAGAAACATAAATACATTTACTAGGTATTCATAGATACCAATTTGAAAACCTAGGTAAACAAACGGACAGTTCTCAAATGCGCAACATTTTTTCTATCTGTACAAAAGCTGCCTTCTTAATATACGAAATCGCTCTTCCAATTTAATATGAGTCCAAATAAAGTTAGGTCCTGATTGCCAAGTATTCGTAATGACGTCACCACTCCATATGCAAATGCTCACTCGTTCCAAATAACTCGAGAAGACGAAACGTCGGTGAAAATTTTCAAATATTTCGTGAGACATTGTTGAAGAGTTTTAGGCAGAGGGGAGCTTTACAGGGACCGTTTTATTAATAGCCTCGTTTTTTGCTACGTATGTTATACACCTATACTTCATGGAAAGTCATTTAATTCAAGCCTGAATGACGGTCTCCATTGCTGCAATCACCACAAACTAAAATATGTAAGTGATCATCAAAAAAATACTGTCGAATTTGGAACCGCTTTTTTCGTGAAGTTAGTTAAAAAAGCAGGTATTTAAGCGTTATGAAAATAACATAACTTCGCTGATCGCTGATTGCCGATTCTTGCTTCGCGAATTGTTTTAAGCAATTATTCGAAAACTGAAGAATCTATCACAATTCCTAGTGTACATACAGTACAAAGAGCTGTCCATCTGGCTTATATACCCACTCTGTCTAGTCTAGTGTAACCAGACACAGTTTTTCACTCAATTAGCGTCGGATTTCTACCCGCCAGTTCAGTTCTACTAGTATAGATTGGTAGAGTTACATTTGTGGCTGAGAAAACATGTGACAATTTCTTTAAATGTGGCTTTTTCAAACGCTTGCTTATTTTCGTTAAAAAAAAAAAACGACAGTGGACTAATGAGCGAATGGAATTAGTAGGTTTATAAGACAGATTATTTCAAAGATGTGTATCTCATTTATCTTGAGATACTAATCAGATTTCAATTTGCGCTTTTTCGTACAGGCTGAGTGGTTAGCCCTGTTGTTGGAGTTTGTTGGCCGCCTGATGGCCTCTGACGTTATGGATTGTTGTACTATACATTTTAATCACAAGACCTACAATTTAATCACATTTCGATACATTTTATATGGAGACCACCCGAAAGTTATTTAGTATTAGCCAACTTGTATTTATATTGTATTCGGTCCAAACTTATCTGATACGAAATAACATGAAAATGGCGGTTGATTTAACATAAGGCTTTTAAAAACATCGGGCAACCTTCTGCATATCTATATGTGCCAGTCTATAGATTCTGTCCATTCTCTCCCTTTGCAAAAAATATCCAAAAATCCTTGTGTAACAAAAGAAAAAAAATGCGGCACAGAATAACTCAAAAACAGCCACCGCCACCTCTCCCACAAATACACCTACGAGCAGGCTTAACTCCGCACAAAAAGACAAACCCTCCAAACCACGTTATCGGTAGAAAGGATTCTATTTACTGTTTTCCTTTTTGATCCCTTTCTTTGTTTTACTTTCGATCGAGTTCCGATTGCTGCTGTTCGAACGTTCGGATAGTTGGGATTGTTTGAAATTATAGTTAGCTTTACACGTCGTGTACCCACACGTAAGCGTGGCTGGTTAAGTTAACCGACGAGTGGCCTACAACTTACATCTACAGCTGAGTAAACTTTTTTTTTTCTTGTAGTAGTAGTGTAGTAGTGTACTATCTCACCTGTTGATGTTATGATGCGGTCAAGGATGGTAACACGCTTGGCCTAGAATAGGAAATGGCTTTTAAGGGGATAGCTGCCGGAATACATTAGATGTTTGGAGACAGATTTTTTAACTTGAGGCTGCCCAGGCGGACTCTAGATAGTTTCTTACCACCATGCCTTGAGCTTTTTTAAACCGACTTCACAAAAAAGAAGGAGGTTCTCAATTCGTCTGTAATTTTTTTTTTCATGTTGAATCAGTTTGAAGGACAAAGTGTCAATTACAAGGCGTATGAGTTGAATGTGTCAACATGCACAGTGCGATGATGAGCAAAATTTTGGCATACTTGAGTTTAGCGTCACAGCAGAGAGAATACAATAAAAGTACGGTCACAACGCGGCGTCCTGCGATCTGAGGGCGCGATTTCGGCGCGGTTTTCAATTGTTTTCCGATCGCGTTTGGTGTGAACCACTCGGTACAAATACTACTGTGCTATCTCATTGCCGCCTAGATCGCGCACGCAGGACGCTGCGGTGTGTCCGTACCTTTATATTCCGTAGTCCATGGTCACAGTATACAGGCAAATGTCATCGCTTACCATCAGGCTAGTGTCTGGCATGTCCTGGTACCTCTCTCTACTACTACTGTACTTCTCTTAAAAAATTAAATGCTGTATTTTTTAATGATAATGTGGTAAAACATACCTACTTATATCTTACTAAAAAACATAAATTAACATAATAACTACTCGTATTATCAAAATAAAGCAAGAGATGCTAGTTTCTAAGAAAACAAATTAAAACACTACTTTGCGAAAGTCTTATGAAAAATTACTCTGAACTTTCCAACTTTTTAATTCGTATTATGTTCAAAATCGTCTCAAAGAAAAAGTTACCTTCATAATCTCACAAAAGTACCAAGATAATGTTCAATTCGCTAACAAACTCATATCGGTGACTATGCCATACAATCTACTCTAATGTCTTTATAAATAGCACCTTAACACAATCAAGTTAAAGTGGATTCTCCTCCAGCAACGGCAATATTAGGTTGATAGTCTTGATACTTTAATTTCATGTTGGCGATTTATTTTCTTGATGCTTGGAGATGTTTCTTTGTAATAGCGATGAGAAAGAAGATGCCCTACGTTATGGTCAGGTATTATTTTGCTGAGCCCGAGGATCAATTTATTTTATTGTATAGTATTTTTTACGATTCTCATGTGTTTTAATAATAGCTAGTCATGTAGAATAGAATAACTCTTTCGTTTTTATCAAAAATAAAAAGAATATTTAGAATTATTACTTTATATGCGCTGATTTTTAGGGTTCCGTACCCAATGGGTAAAACGGGACCCTATTACTAAGACTCCGCTGTCCGTCTGTCTGTCTGTCTGTCTGTCTGTCTGTCTGTCTGTCTGTCTGTCCGTCTGTCACCAGGCTGTATCTCATGAACCGTCATAGTTAGACAGTTGAAATTTTTACAGATGATGTATTGATGTTGCCGCTATAACAACAAATACTAAAAACAGAATAAAGTTAAAAATAATAGAGGGTCCCCATACAAGAAACGTGTTTTTTTCGGCATTTCACGCCATCTATGAACGCTTAGTTAGGTAAACGTCCCATAGATGGCGTTATATTGAAATGTCGATCCCTAACACCTTTGTTAGACGTTAGATGGCGCTATAGGAAATAAAATGTTTATAAATTATTATTTTGCTGGCGAAAAATGATAGTGGTATTTATTGCTCGATCTTAAAAAATACTGTAGTGTGGTACGGAACCCTACGAGTGCGAGTCCGACTTGCACTTAGCCAGTTTATTTAAGAATCAGTAGGTTATAGTTTTTCAACAAAATTTGGCATTTCTACTTTAATTAACTAATGTTTGTAATAAATTGGTTTAAAATGTTGGTCTTACGGGCGATGTAATAACCATACTTCGTAGAGAGCCCAACTCGTAGCACTCGTAGACGGCGCTGCGTAGCAAAGCCAGTGGGAACCATGCAAGGACCACCCCACTAATGTAATAGCGCCGGGCAAACCTTGGTGAGATCATGGAAAACACCAATAAAAAAATAAGTAAATAAAAATAAAAAATGCATCCGATAATTTAGAATAATTTATAAAACTAGAGCAAAATTTTAAGTAGTCGGGTTTTAGTTTTTAACTTACTTTTTCTTATTTCTCAAAATTATTCAATTAAATTGTGGAAATTAATTTGAGAAGATCATTCTACAAACGAAAATATTACGATTGCGTTATGTTTACGTTGTCCACGCGCGGATAAAATCTAAGTTACAATTCTGCCAACAAATGTATGATTTTTAGGGTTCCGTACCCAATAGGTAAAACGGGACCCTATTACTAAGACTCCGCTGTCCGTCTGTCTGTCTGTCTGTCTGTCTGTCTATCTGTCTGTCTGTCTGTCTGTCTGTCTGTCTGTCCGTCTGTCACCAGGCTGTATCTCATTAACCGTGGTAGTTAGACAGTTGAAATTTTCACAAATGATGTATTTCTGCTGCTGCTATAACAGCAAATACTAAAAATAGAATAAAGTTAAAAATAATAGAGGGTTCCCATACAAGAAACGTGTTTTCTTTGGCATTTTAAGCCATATATGAACGGTTAGTTAGGTAAACGTCCCATAGATGGCGTTATATTGAAATGTCGATCCCAACTCCTTTGTTAGACGTTAGATGGCGTTATAAGAAATAAAATGTTTATTCATTATTATTTTTTGCTGGCGAAAAATGATAGTGGTATTTTTTGCTCGATCTTATAAAATACTGTAGTGTGGTACGGAACCCTACTAGTGCGAGCCCGACTTGCACTTGGCCAGTTTATTTTATTGTGGTTTCCATACTCAGACGTTCCTGACCAGCCCTTTCTGGTCCCTTGTCAGCCCGTCATAGCTCATACGTCACAAGTGCTCATAAGTCGAGTCGACAGCTTAACGTAATGACTACGTCACTGACAGAGAGTGAATGTCGGTGCACGACGCACGTCATCGGTGAGTGATGGCGACCGCGGGCGAACCCTGGTACAACTGTTGTATGTCGTCGCGGTGATTCATGAAGGTCGGATGCTTGTACTATGTACATGAGATTATGTCTTCGTTTAAGCTGTGCGGTTAGACCGAAGTATGGTTATCATATCTACCTCGAATCTAAGGTATGGCATCTTGCTTTGGGGTAACTCTGTTATTACAAGTATAAATAAAGCTTTTATTGCACAGAAACAATCTGTTCGAGCTATATGCGACGTTTCTCTGCTGACACCCTGCAAAGCTCTGTTTAATCAATTAAATCTATTATCGGTACCATGCCTCTATATTTTTGAAGCATGTAACTTTGTCAAGACACATCCAAAACTGTTTAACAAGAATGGAGGAAACTTGTAACTATACTTCGGCCGTTCAGAGAATGCGTACCTGACACCTATCAGTAAGTCACGACTAGTGATGGGCACAACATAACACTGAGTTCGTTACCGTTCCTCCAAAATGAACCGCCGCATTATTTTTAAGATTATTTTCGTTTTAAATTGGCGGAATCATTTTTATTTTAGTTATTTAAGTGGAAACCAAAAAAGGTAATATTAATATAATAAAATTGTTTTATTTATTCTTTGTTACAAAGTTACAATCTGTATTTCTATGCAATAAAGTACTTTTTTTTTTTTAAGGATTACTCGCAATGTGCACATTACTAGTATTCTCTATGCTAAATATGCTTGTGTCTGGAGTGGGTTCACATCAATAGTGCAATGGGTGGGGTGGGGATCGAACTCACGACCTCTCGATCGCCAATCCGACACCTTATCCATTGGGCTATTGCCGCCTTTTGCACATTGAATTGAATGTGCGTACAGAATATTAATCAGACTCCGATTCGCTTAAGGAGGTGGTGTCTTCTTCATCATCATCTTCGCCTACATGTATAATTATATTATTATTAATAACAGAATCAATCCTGATATCTCGGTCAAAATGTTCCAAAATCAGGTTTTTAGTCTTCTCAACAACCTTTGCCCAGTCATCTTTTTCGTGCTGAATGGCGGGGAAGTATTGTGGCGGGCGGCGTAACCTTTTATTTGAGCCCAGATTAGCTAGATCGCGTTATATTGGCAATGATACGGTGGAATTCTTAAAACGCGATGACCGTACTCCAGAGCCAGTTCATCGATTTCGTATCGCACATTTGCCGCTTTATTTTCTTTAACTAATTTAAATAGCTCTGTTTTTAGCATCTGCGTATTTGCGTCAATGCCTTTTGCTTGTAACCAAGCCACCATTTCTTCTTTTTTATTAGCTTGGGTAGGTGGTTTCTGTATTTGAACCGAGTGATAGGAGGCATTATCCATGAATATTACAGACGGGACCCCTTACCCATTGGTACTTTCGACGTCGACGCTTGTGTATCATCCGTCCAAGAACGGGAATCCGTGTGATTGGCGTTTAGCCATGTCTCGTCAATGAACACGACATTATCCCAATTATCAATTTTTTTTGCTTCTCTCAAAAAACTTATCCGTTTTAAAATTATGTCGTATCGTTCTAATAAAATTTTTCTTTGGTCTGTTTTTTTATACGAAAAACCAATATCTTTTAAGATTTTGGTTAAAGCAGTTTTACGCCCGCTAAACAGTCCAGCTTCTCTTAACGATGACAAAAGCTTCTTCCTGTTGAGATATTCATTTCTGGAATAGTAACCATATATATGATTTCTGATTGCATCGGCGTCAAAGGTGTCAATATCTGTCACGGGTTTAGTTCTACGTTTCTTCTTCGGAGTACGTTAAATATTATCTTCCGTGCCAGTAGAGCCGAACTTTTCTTTATTAATATTTGTTATCGTTCGTTTGCTAACTCCAAGTGCCTGAGAGACGCGTTCTTGTACTTGTTCGACAGGTACCAGGGGTCCGCAATTTTGCCGCTCCCGCTCAAAGTAATCTTGCAGCTTGATGATTAACTCACGGGCTCCACTTTTCAATGTTTGTCCACGTTTAGGCATTATTATGCACCAAAAGTAAAAAGAACGCAATACAAAACACAATCGAAGTCCGATTTAGCGCCGATGTCAGTTTGAAAAGCAGAAACAGTCCATTGAACGAAAGCCGGGTAATCAAATAAAAACAGATCGAAAACACTTGAAGAACGTGGTCTATGCGCACGAAACGACAACAGACGACTGTTTTAGCATCACAAAATGGCGGCCTATAACGCCATTTGGGGTTACCATTTTTAATCTAAGTATAAAAATGCTAGTAAAGCCATTTGGGGTTACCATTTTCAACCTAAATATAAAAATGCTACTTTCTTTCGCGCGTTCGGTTTGGTTGTAGTTTTATTGTTATATTTCATAAAAGTTATCTTATAGTCCATTATTTTCAAATTCTTAAAAAGAAAAACAAAACGTATTATTTTATAAAGTATAACTGTATAAGAACAGATTACGATACTATTATTGCCTGTTATTGTTAGCACAGCACTACAAATATAAAGCGCTGACATAACCTTGTAATAGCGCAGTATAGATTTAGAAAAATATTGTTTACCAAGTTATTTGACACTCAGTTTGGCACAAAATTATAACATTCATTGATTATTGATATAATAATGTTGTTGTAATGCTCATCAATTGTTATAACGGTAAACAACCAGCAAACATATTTTTATCGTAACTGCAACGCCATTACAAAGTTACGTCGTCAGTTCAATCGCGACGTGTCAGGAACGCATTCTCTGAACGGCCGTAGTTTAATAACTAATACGCGATTTCCAGAAAAAATAGAATATCCTCAATCTAGAACGGCCAGTATAAATTCATATTTTATGTGTGTAAACATTTTTAATAAATTACCACCAAAAATATAAATTTTTGGTAGTGCTTCTCACTTTAAGCAAAAGTTACATTGTGGCTTTTGGAAAAATGCTTCTATAGCGTACAATAATATTATGACTATGACAAAATAATTAAAATAATTATTTAATATTGTGGTAATTCATGAATTTATTTGAATTAGGTGCATTCAAATAAATTCATTAAATTACCACAATGGCTACTTATATTTAATTATTTTATACATTGTTATTTTTTTATTTTAATAGACTAATTCAAAATAAATTTTAGTATAATATTGCATGCCAGAAACGGTTGATACGTATTTCTATAATTTTTAAAACTTAAAACATCTTGTATCCATATCATTGCAATAAATAATTGTATCATTGTATCAATGTACCCTCTAGAAACGTAGCTAATAAACCGGCGATTCTTTACGTGGATGTTTTATTATAAGTTAGTTATCAACCACACAACTGAATGTGTTACTGTGCAACATGCGTGGTCTAAGTGTAGCGTGATGAGTACGAGAGTGTAGCGTTTAACGTGAGTGTTCGAATATTATTGGATGGGCTAGGTGTCTTTTAGTTGCGCAAGACTATCTAGACTTCAACACTATTTAAAACTTGAACCGAAATCAATCACGCTAACCTTTGGGAAAAATTGTAATGGTAATTTCTTTTCAAATAAATCCACCAGAAACCAGCAAACTAATCACGGGAAAATAAAACGTTTAAAAATTGAGGCACGACGCGAAGCTGTTTTAAATTCCGTTCGAAAATCTGTTGTTTTCGGAAAAGCTCGGTTATTTTTTAAAAGGGCTCATTCTGTCAATTTGGAACAAATCCGCGGGGCCTCAGTAATTATATTATGCAGATTCGGTCGTTGCGACTTAAACGGTAGAAATACGGCCGCAATAAAGGGTGGAGCTCGATCGGGACCTATTAATGACGCTAAATGCAGTCACACGTAGGGCCTCGGTTTTTTTAAAGGGTCGCTTAATTGTATATTTAAAAAAACGAAGTTTATTTAGCGAGTTAATGGAATTTCGAATTCTGCTTCGTCGATACCTTTTAGTAATTAGGTCGTCCGAATCTCCCTCGCTATCAAATCCACTCCGACAAAATTATGAACGTGTAAACAGAAAAAGTGCAGTACACCATTCAAAATAATTAGCGAGCGTCTATCTCGCGCCTCTACTCCATTTCCATTTTTATGAGCGCGCGAGCGCCGGCGCTCTAATGAAACCGGCGATGGAAAGCAAATAGTGCAAAAATGCGAAAACAACGAAAAACTAATTACATTATACGCTGGGGACAGATATGAGATGGGAACTGGAGTGTCGGGGTCTGGCGGCTGAGTGCATCCAACTAGCTATGTACGTACCTACTTACTTACGTACTTAGGAAGTAACATGCAATATTTTGCAACACATAGACAAGTTTCGTTTTAGGTACTTACATTATGAAACGTTTGAAATTGTAGATTATTTAGAAGCGATGTTAAATTAAATTATAAAAAAATACTTATAATAAGATATAAATCATAAATAGTTTTTATTTGTTTATAATTTATGTCCACTGAAATTTCGGAGTTCGAAATCAAACAGGTTAGTTTGCCACACGGGGCAGTTTTTGAGTGATCCACTGATATTTTTTCCGAGTCCGAATTGACTGTTTCCGTGGTTTTATGTAGGATTGAAAGTCCTACTGACACTAGGGTTTCTTAGTGCGGGGAGTTGTCTTAAAAATATAGCAAAAGCAATCATAACTAAAACTAAATCCATATATCCTAAACATAAAAAATATTATAAACAGGTGTCATATTGCATTATATTATTTACTAGCTGTGCTCCGCGGTTTTACCCGCGCAGACATCGTTTCCGTGAGAATATCGGAATGAAAGGAAGTACCCTATGTGTTAATAGGGCCTAGGCTATCTACGTACTAAATTTCACCTAAATCAGATGATTAGTTTTAGCGTGAAGAAGTGAGAAATATTAGTAATATTAGTAGGTAGTAGGATATCTAATCGTCTCCCGGTTGCCTAGAAGAGATCGCTGTTAGCGATAAGGTCGCCGATTGCAGATTTACTTTTCAAGTGTATTTATTCTAATTTTCAATAAAGTGTTTATCTATCTATTTATCTACATTGCCTAGTTTGTCAGACCAGTACTAATTCAGTGTAAGCTATTTCTATAGCCCAAAAACTTCTTATGACAACTTTTCAATGTCTTCAAAACAGAACAAATCAATGACCCTCTCAGGCCGGGGCTAGGCAGCCACTGCAGCGGTCCCGGAGGACTGTTCCTCCTGCAATGAAAGCCGCTTAGTTTCCTTCGAGCTCTTTACACAAATTATTTCTATCGAAAGAACACTGCGTAACTTTCAATGAACTTATTCCATTCCGTAAAAGGTAATAGGAAAGTAATGATAGTGTTAGCAATAATAAAGAGGGTTCGTAGAAAGCTACGCGTTAGAAGTAAAACTTCCAAGTTCATTCAATTTTTTTCTCAACATCATTCATTGTTTTTTTGTACAACTCCATCCGTTGAACTTTAGCGAATACTTCTTCGTAGTTACGCCGTTTTACAATAGAGGGCGTTTATAAATATAAAATATAACATGATGCTTGCGTCACTTCCGCTGCGTTCGGACCGTGACGCTACGTCACATCCGTTAAATCTTATCTCTGTCCGCCTAAAGAGGTTTCACTTCAAAAGATGACTCATGGCCGTAGTGAGAGAAGTCCTATCTACGCTCATGGTAGTTTTCAGGGTTCCGTACTTCAAAAGGGAAAAAATAACCCTTATAAGATCTAATAAAACGACGTATATCGTAAGACAAATCGATCATTTAATACTTTTTATATATATGACTACAAGATTGCCGTTTGCACACACATCACAATCAACGCAAGCAGAACTGGGCGGAAGCAGTGAGGACAACCAAAAAAAACTTAGCTTATATTATTTGATGTTACCAGTAGGAAATTATATTATATTTCTAACACCCCAACTACATCAAATAAACAAAGGTCTTTAAAGTAAACAATCTTTCATTTAAATTAACCCCTAAGAATAAATTTCACTAACCCCCAAACCTCTAATACATTTACTATGCTTTGTAGGGTTTAACGCTTTAGTAAGAACATCAGCTGGCATATCAGTTGTTGGCAAATATTCTAAATTAATAATTTTATTGCTAACTACATCTTTAATAAAATGATATCTAATATCAATGTGTTTACTTTTTCTATGACATACATTATTTGCCACCAACTTCTGTGCACTTTGACTGTCATTGTATAATTTCACAACACATACATCATTTGTCAGTTCAAATAACAAAGATCTTAAATATATAGCCTCTTTGGTAGCTTCTGCAATAGCCATATATTCTGCTTCCATACTAGAAAGTGCTACAGTTCTTTGCTTTTTACTTTCCCAGGAAATAGCTGAGCCTGACATCATGTAACAAAAACCAGTATATGATCTACGATCTATAGTGTTACTTGCCCAATCGGCATCAACATAGCCCACAAGTTCAGCCTTTCCCTTTACATATTTCAGACAATAAGTCTTTGTCTTCTTTAGATATCTAAGTATTCGCTTTACATAACTCCAATGTACATTTGTATGACATTTATTAAATTGACTCAGAAAACTGACAGAGAATGAAATGTCTGGTCTTGTGAGAACTGATAAATACATTAGACTTCCTACCAATTGTTGGTATGGAATTTCAAGTTCACATGTTTCTGACGGTTTAATATCTAATTTACATTCCATTGGTGTACTAGCAACTTTACAGTTTGACATATTGAATTTCTCTAATAACTGATCAACATACTGTTCTTGATCTAAGGTAATAACATTTGACTGTTTATCTATTTTAACTCTCATACCTAAGCATTGCTGAACCTGTCCTAAATTTTTTATCTTAAATTTAGAACTCAACACTGAGACTATATTATCAGTTTCTTGTTGATTGTTCGAATACACAAAAAAGTCATCAACATATAAGGCAATTACAATTTTTACCTCATCATTTATTTTTGTAAATACACATGGCTCTAATTTACTCTTTTTGAATCCTAATTCACATAAACATTGCTCAACCCTCTCATACCAGGTTCTAGAGGATTGTTTCAAACCATAAATCGCTTTATTTAATTTAACAATAACCTTCTCCTTATTTACATCACAATTAATATCTGGCTGATACATATAAATGTCCTCTTTAAGAAAACCATTCAAAAAAGCGGTATTAACATCTAAATGTGTGACATTTAAATTTAATTGAACAGACAATGCAAACAATAATTTTAATGTAGAATGTCTGACGACCGGTGAAAAAGTCTCTTCATAGTCTATACCAGGCCTCTGCGTGAAGCCTTTAGCCACAAGACGCGCCCTATATCGCACACTATTGTCATTGTTCGCTTTCTTTTTGAAAACCCATTTACACTGCACTACATTTTTGCCCGGAGGTAATTCACTCACTGGAACCCACGCGTCATTTTCCTCAAATGCTTGGAGCTCATCCTTCATTGCCTCAATCCATTTTTCTCGGTCTGAACTATTCAGGGCTTCTTTGACACTAATAGGATCGCTGGTGATATCTGGACTTGACGTGGTACATAAATTTGAGCAACCATAACGCTCTGGAGGCTTCCTTGAACGTTTTGATATTACTGGCGCTGGTTCTGGTATCTCTTCTTCTTCAGATTGCTTGATCCTCCAATTGAACTGCATTCCATTGGCCCACAGACATCTGCATGGACTGTATCCAGTGGCTCGCTGCTCCTTGTACCCTTGTGACCAAATGGCAATCGCGATTGTTTTCCTTCACAACATATTGTACATGTGTTTTTGTTGATCACTGACTTGTCCGTGTATGATATTCCTGTGACTGCTCCGTCTTTCATCTTATTCTGGTCGTTTATATTCAAATGGCCCAACCTCCTATGCCATATTTCACTGCTAGCTGCTGCAGAAGGAGATGTAAACAAGCATTGTTTATGTTCTATATCCAACTTATAAACGCCATCAACTTGATTAGCCACAGCCACTAAATTGTTTTCTTTGTTGTAAACATAGCAGCGTTTCTGCATGAACTTCACACTGTTGCCATTTTTGATAAGTTGACTAACTGATATCAAATTTGTTGTAAGGTTAGGTACGCACAACACATCTTTTAAAGTAACCTCGTACTTGCAACTTGAAGTGACTGTTGTAATATCCACATCACCCGAACACAATACTGGCATGGCATTTTGATTAGCTGCCATAATCTCCTTGATATTCGGTGAATAACATGCATTTTTTATCATGTTTACATCTGCTGTCATGTGAACACTCGCGCCGCTATCCAAATAAAAATCTTGTTTACTGTAATTTCCACTCAAGAAAACAGCCGAAAACGCGTTCGTCTTTTTTACTTGTTGCTGCTCACTTTGTTTGCATTGAGATTTATAGTGACCAAGTCTTTTACATTTATAACACTTGATGTTCGTTTTGTCAAATTTTTTAGTGTTCGATTCAGCCACAGACAATCCGCCATGATGGTTTGATCTGTCATTTTTGGCACTGCTGCCAACTTTAGCATTTTGACGATTGTGCTGCCCTCTGCTAAAAAATGCATTTCCTGTCTCCGATGAATCATCGTTGCCAGCTAAATCAATTAGCTTTGTCTTCACTACATCAGCAGTAATGGCGATTCCCGAATGCTCTATCGCCATCAACATAGGGAAGTATTTTTCAGGTAATCCTGCCAGCATTAAACATCCGATCCACTCGTCGTTCACGGAAAAACCCGTTCCTGATAACTTCTGAGATGTTTCTATGATTTGCGTAACATAATTTGTCATCGAATCGCAATTGTCAAGACGAATCGAGATTAAATGCCGCAACAATGTTATTCTTCGAGAAAATCCAGAATCATCGAACATAGTCTTCAGTTTATGCCACAAATTCCTTGTGCTTGAAGCATCTTTGATGTGAACGTAGAGTGACGGATCAATGGTTAGAATCAACTTGGCCTTCGCTTTTGCATCATCTGCGGCTGCCTCATCCGTACTTTCAAGTTTTATAAGACTTGCTGCACCTTCCAGGATAAGGAGATTCTCCGCTGCAAACGCCCATTCGTTATAATTTTCGCGTCCTCTTAGCTTAGGAACGTTCGCCAAGAACGAATTGGTCGCCATTACGGTAAACTAACACAACCGGTCTGAACCGGGCACCGGCAAAAAAAACGCCTAACTATATACTTTATTACTCCCTAAAGGGCATAATCTGGGCCCATAACCTAATAAAACGACGTATATCGTAAGACAAATCGATCATTTAATACTTTTTATATATATGACTACAAGATTGCCGTTTGCACACACATCACAATCAACGCAAGCAGAACTGGGCGGAAGCAGTGAGGACAACCAAAAAAAACTTAGCTTATATTATTTGATGTTACCAGTAGGAAATTATATTATATTTCTAACAAGATCACTTTCTTGTCCGTCTGTCTGTCTGTCTGTCTGTTCGTGTGTCATCACCGATTTTCTAAGGAACGGGTGGACCTAGCAAGTTGAAATTTATACCAAATACTGAGGTCTATAGTCCCTATTAGGTATATAAAAATCAAGGTCCTAAGTCAACACGATAAAAAGATATGGGCAAATTTAGATTTTTGAAAAAACCATTAAGTACCAAAATGTACCTTAATTTTCATTTTTTTTATTATTTCGGAATTTTTCCTTTACTTGTGCTGCTTTTAATCAAAATTGATAATTCTAGGTCAACCCGGAAGTACCCATAGGTTTTAGGTCAAAAACCTATAGGGTGCTTCCCGTTGACCAAGAAGCATTATATTTGAGAAGAAGCAAGCTCTTACAGTACAAATAAAGGAAGAATTCCAAAAAATAAAAAAAGTTAAAAATTAAAGAGTTGTTATAAATACATAGTTTCGCCAATTAAGATAGGCTTCTGAGTTATATGAGCGCTCATACAATTTAGAGATCTAGTTTAATTGGTATGACCAACATTGGTACGGAAGCATAGAAAAGATAATAATACTACGTAACGGAAGCCTCAGTGGGCGAGTCCAACTCGACTTGGCCGGTTTTATTTAGAGTTAAGACAGCACTTAGCCAGAGTCTCATCTGAAGTTCTGTAATAATGCGGTTTTAGATATAAACGTGAATATCTGCAAGTGCAAATTATGATGTGTCGCCACAGAATAATTAATAGTAGTATAGTAGTGTCACTGGACTCTCAACTATTCCAATATCTGTTGTCTCGATCAAATCAATATAGCTGTACCGCACGTTCTGATTATTGTTTGTTCAATGTTAGTCATCAGGCCGTTGGTTTATCACAGCCGATAATCTCACTTCTTATTAAAATTATCTCTTATCTACGCCGAGAGTATGAGAGCTAGATTCATACTTCTATGGATCCATGCTCTTATACCGTAGAGTTCTCTGGGGCATAGTAAGATTAAATGCCGTAGTCTTATAGCATGCTCGGATCCTCACTCTGACACATTTTTAATAACAGGTTTCTCAGGCATAGCTAAAAAGATTCCGCTGAACCTAAACCAAATATAATTAAAACAACATCCAGTTCTTTGAATAGCTCTCAGGCATTTCTACGTTATTTTTCAATTCCGCTGCTGTGAGGGTTCCGCAGCTCTTGGAACTCGGACTGCTTTGTAATGTTGGTTTCTGGACTGAATGCAGAATTTGTTATGGTCTTTGAGAAAAGGCGTATTTTGCTGTTCCATAATAACAGTGCAATGGCAGGGCATTTGTCATCACTCATCAACATCGGAATCTTACAACCCTGAGTTTATAACAGTGTATCGGTAGTTATACATCATCACTTAGCATTAAGTTTTCTTACTATCATAAACAACTAGATTATAAATATGTTATATACTAATAAGACATATTAATTGTTTCAGGTATAACATCCGTCTGGACACCTTGTTGGTAAATATAGCAGACTGAGATAAATAAGGATCAGGGTAAAAATTACATTATATTGTTTATTTCCTACGAACGATGAGATTTCGAATTACCAGAAGGGATCATCGAACTTACCCCAATTTCCGTGGGAACGGTAGTGTCCCCGCCAAGACGAGCCAAGCGAAGCATAAAAATATGTGGCTTGGCCAATTCGCTACATTCACATGGATGTAAGTCGAAACATTTATTCACTGTTCATTACTTTTCTGTTATACAATAAGTTCTTCTAGTAACTAAATGACCGCATGCTCTCGTCTTGGCTACATTTTACAGGAAAATGTTTTTGGTAGGATTTTATTTACTGATTTGGCTTGTTAAAGAGAAAGATTAAAAGGTAACGCGAGAAAAATCATTGTTTCTGATAGAATATTTTATTATCATGTTGAATTGGCTTCCATTTCCGACGACACTTTACCTGTCCACGTTAGGGTTGCACTACCTATTTAGTGTATGAATATTATAACCCGTCCATCCGACTCTACTCGATTATAATCGAGATAAATACTCATACCTTAATAATCGAGTCAGTAATCAAACCACTCAAATAATTTTACTTCTTTTATTGAAAAATATGTTTCGTGTTGTAATTTTGTTATGTGAATTGTATAGTACGTATTTACCAATCTTTGCGCTTCGTTTGAAGAATCTTAAAACCATCAAACCGTTTGATTAAGCACGTATGTACTTACAAAATGTTTCAATCAGAACTGATGATCTCGAGGACTAGACATTAGGGTGAACAATTAGTAAATCTGTACGATCAAGCCGAAACTAAACTAATTCTGAGCCTAAAGTGAAGTCCAAAAATAATTTTCCTAGTTGTCCCACACTACTTATTAGCTTTAGTGGACCCAGGCTGATTTAATTTTAGCTAATAAAGGATTTTCTATAATTATACAGTCTTTATTTGCTAGGTCTAAATTTATTTCGGGACTGAATTCAGCATCTTTTAAAAGACTAAAGGTACGGCCACACCGCGGCGTCCTGCGATCTGCGGGCGCGATCTCAGAACTTTTCAATTGTTTTCTGTTCGCGTTTGGTTTGAACCAGTCAGTACAAATATTACTGCGCTATCTGATCGCCGCCTAGATCGCGCACGCAGGACGCTGCGGTGTGTCCGTACCTTAAAACTATTTAGAGAATTTTAAAACAAAAACCGAGAATTGAAAAACATTCTAACATAGTGACACTGGCGACGGTAACCGCTTTCCATCAGGCGGGCCGTCTACTTGTATGCATACTAAAAAAAAATGAGATACCTAATTTATTTAAAATATTTTTTTCCAAATTTTACTGTCCTATCATATTTCAGGGAGCTCTAGCCCCAACAGCCCGACTCCATTATCAAGTCAGCTCAATGGTACCAAATGATTGCATTGTCGAATTGTCGATTGAACGACAGGAAGTGGTTTTCCAAGATTTGACCCACACAAACATACATACATACTAACTGCCAGTTAACCAAAATCTTGTAAATAAGTATCTTAAACATGTGGTAGAACCTATAAACATATCCCCAAAAATTAATTTGTTAGTCGTTTAAAAAAAAGAACACACAAATCAACATAAGTCTGATTTATCCCATACCTTCACTTGTTATAATATAAAACTCCCTCCAAATACGTCAGTAATAGTGTAGAATTAATTCAGTAAAGTGCCGCAACCCGCTCCCAAACCGCACCAACGGTAATTGGTATAATAACCTACGAACATAGGACATCGGGACATCTCGTACTTCCACCTGGAATGGCTTAATCTTCAGACAGCTATTTGCATTAATTCGCCCTTTGAATAAAACTGTATTATTCCGTAGCGATAGCTTATATTTCAGCAGTGAAAGACGTAGTAAGCTTGACTGAGCTGTCAGCTCAATAAAAACAAATCCGTAAGTTGTAGCAGACAACGAAACGTTTAACGTAAAATTTATTCTTAATTTTTTTCGAACCGTTAACCGTTGGGGTAGACGTATTCTAGAGTGGAGACCACGGCTCGCTAAACGTAGTGTAGGGCGCCCTCCAGCTAGGTGGAGCGATGATATACGCAAGCTGGCTGGCAGCGGCTGGAAACAAAGAGATGAAGATCGAGCTCAGTGGCGTGCCAAAGGTGAGGCCTATGTCCAACTGTGGACAGAGATAGGCTGATGATGATGATGATGACACTAAAAGTTGACATATCGGAAATAAGCAGCAAATTGTAAGCTTTTTATGAAAACAGCCTAATTTGGGCTGAAATGAATGCCGCATTAGAGCACAAGATGGCGCTAATTCCAGGCTTAGCTTAAATATTGAAGCAGGATTAGAATAAATAATTTGCTTGATAACGATGACATAATTCTCTTTGGAACAAACGGCTTGAACTAGGTAAAGTCTCGCTTCTTATACATTAATAATGTTATCTAAACCCGAAGGTACTAAGAGTACCATTTAAGGACCTCCATAGTACATCAGTCTCAAATATACGTATCAATTGAGTTTAAAAAAATATTTTATTCTAGGACTAAGCAACAGTTTTGATGTCTATGTTTATCAACGTCTAGTTCGATATTTGGCGTATATTTACCAAATGCTGTTTTGTAAATGTTTTAACTAAATCGCGAATACGTGTAAAATTTTAATTTTAAAAAACTTTACCTACATTGATATCTACGAAATTGCCTCATTAGTTTTTTTTTAATTTCACACTCGATAGGCAAGCGTTTGACTAATATATCACCTGATGTTAAGTGACGATGTGATGCAAAATGTAGCAGCTTCCTTAAACATACCAGTCATTATTAGTCTACTCATTATTCAGTCGCGACCCTCAGATGGTTGTTATCTGGAAACACAGGCTCAGGTAAGGAATTCTTTTCCTTGGCGGTGCGTGATGAATGTAGTATCAAATATTGTATAAAATGAAGTTATTAATGAAGTTTTTATTATGACACAGGCACATTTTATTTTCACCCTTAAAACGACGCTAAAAGATCTACCAACATGACTGATTCTTGTCGATAATAATAATATAAGCGGCTATTCAGAATAAACGTTAAATTCTCCTCGTGAGGTCGCGCCCGCAGATCGCAGCGGTTTAGCCGTACCTTTAAAGAGGTTAAAAGATAGTCGGCACCGACGTTTTTCTCTTCTGTAATACATAAAATCTTTAATGACATTACCTGAATAAAGCTCAACGTGGAAAATAAAACCATTTCACCGTGAAATTATGAGGAAATCGTAATGATGTGAAAATTTGCCGCGTCACGTCGCGCCTCGAATCGCCAGCCTTAAATATTAAACAGGTCGAGTTCCTGATAAAACAGGCCACTGCTGATACTGGGGACTTTAGGGGTGCCACTCGAGAGTCTAGGAGGTTGTTAATTATTGTTTTATGAAGTAAGTGCTTAGATGTTATTATTATTCGGAGCAGACGAACATCTGACGATGTCGACGGGACGATGGAAAGTCATCACGTAGGCTTAAATAATCGATTCAGTTTTTGGATTTATTCAAAAATTGCGGATATATAGGTGTTGATAACGTTAAAAATATCATATCAGTAGACTTCTTTGTTATCCTTATTAAGACGAAACTTTATTGTCCGAAAAAAAACATCTTTTTCATCAGGTAAACTTGTATGGTGTATTTTTGTTTTAAGGTGCGCAGTAATTCAGTATTCTCACAGGACCACTAGTATGTTAGTAGAGTCAACCCTAACTGGCTGCAATCGGCGGATAATCCTGATTTCTTCAAGCCTGAGTCGGCGCGGCGTCGGCGCGGATTAGACGCGCGAATAAACTCGCGATCGTTTGCAATCCACGCTGCCAGGGAAATGGGACAGATGACCTTATGTAGACTCTGTCTCAAATGTCAAGCAACATTTTTAACTCAAAGAAATACCTGCATATGTATATTTATACTATATTATATATATGTATATTTTAGTTACGAATTTATCATAGATCTCCCGAGATTTGACAAGATATCTGCGAGATTAAAGGCCCAATTTTTAGTAAAGTAACAAACAAGGTTACTACGAAGACAACAAACTTAAATTATATCGTCTATTTTGTTCAAATCTAACCATATACTTAGAAAAACAAAGCAAAGTTTTTAAAGCAAAATGTTTTTTTTTTGGTTACTTCTTCCTTACAGAAATTGTAACGCATTAAAAAGAGAGCAATTTAATGTATTTATTAGTTTTATTATATAGCCCTGTAAGTCAAAGAATAGTTTTCAGCTGCGTGTATTTTTCAGGACGCGTCGGTCGAGCCAAAGCTCGCCTCTCGAAGCAATTCATAAAAAAGATCCGCTTCAAAGGTACGTGTAGAGGGTCCGTACGTGTGTATTGTTTGCTCTCTTCGTGTGTGTTGTAGCTTGTTTTAGAGTGTTTTAAAGCTATTTAAATGCTATTAACGCAGGCGACGCATCACAAATCCTAGCGTTTATTTTTCTGCAAGCGGTTTTGATTGACATTGCAGTTATATAGGATGTCAACTAAAATCCAACATGCATTAACAAGTAAACTTCGTGCCGCGTCATCTGCGTAGCAGCTTACTGCGGTCTTATGTGTGATAAACTATTTGTTTTTACTATGGTTTTATATATTTCGTCTTTCAATAGAATATTCTTTTGTATGACTCGTGTTCTAGTATATTTTTTTCTACTTATCTGTGTCTCATTCTGTTTTAATTGGACTGACCTTTTCACCTTTAGTAGATAATACAGTTACAGTAGTATATTCAATTTCGGGTTGTAATATTTATTTCGTACTCGTTTGATATTGCAAAATATATTTTGAATTCTATTCTATTAGTTATAATAAAGTACTTAGTAAAGTTTGTATTGTATGCAGTACATTCAATTGTAGGTAATATTTGCATTACATTTTACCAAATATAATGCTGAGGGCCTGTTTCACCGCTTCCTGATAGAGTCACTAATAGTCTATTAGGTACTTATCACACGTGTGTATATTTATCAGGGACTGGTGAAAGTGTACCTTAATTTAGTGTAGCTTTTATTGGAAATATTTCTTTTGGAAATGCTTTAATATTTGCTACTATTAAATAATAACTCTGTATTTACCATGACACATTGCTAGGGCCTAGGACGATACTAAAATGAATGTCAGACTTCATCTTAGAATTATTTGGTGTATTTTCTCAAAAAACACGTTCTAGTTCGCGTGCCTTTACAATGAATTTCCGATAGAATACTGAATAATTCAGTTAGCAGCTGTTCACTGGGACGGCTACCAACTGTGCATGTAACGATCCTACTGGACTCGCTTTTATCGACCATCCTAGTTTAGTTCCTTGTTATAACTTATACTAGTTTCATGTGTTTCTATTCGATAAAATTAATTTTTGACCGACGAAACGAAAGAGTGGTAAATACTCTTTTTTTTTGTGAATATTTTTTCAGGGTCTTTTACATCAAAGATAAATAAATCAAAGTTTATAATATTATTAAGATGTCTGTCTGACATTTTGTTGCTTCAGGGCCAGTGACCATTCTAGGCTTAACGTGCTACCATCCGCGACCGTATCGTTACTTACCAACAGGTGGTATAATGGTCAAACGCTAGCCTATATGAAATTAAATAAGAAACTTCAGATCTCTAGCATCGGTTGATACATTTTTATCAAGGTTGGAAGGCAATCTAGTTCTGAGTTATATGGCAAAAGAACTCGATCACATTATATGTATATACATAACGCGCACGGTATGTGCATTTCGCTCCTTCTGAAAGTTTTTATATTATATATTAAACCTACAGCTTATTGTGGCCGATTACATTTATGAGATTTTATTTCGCCTTACGGGTAAGAGGAGATTAATTAGTCACTTAATTGTTATCATTTACAACATGTTGCCCAATATTTATTGCAGGTTACGTAGTTTTCAGTGTGCTATGAGTTCCCGTTTAATAGAAGTAAGTCATTGCTTGCCATTTTCAATTACGTGTAAGTCTGGTTCTTTTATATTCAAAGGCTACGTTATCTCAGAATCATCTAATATATCATTACGTAAAGTGGTCCCTTAAATATCAATATTTCCTGCCGTAGCTCACCCACAGTATCGGGAGGGAAATCTCCCAAACATTATTTCAGCAAAAGATTTGAGAAGAATCACAATTTACCGCGGGTCAGTGATATCGTGATAATTTACACCTTTCCTTAGGCCTCTTTTATACATGCGATGAGTTATTTTTAATTTAATAGATAATCTAGCATATTCGGTCACATTTCTTTATTTTTCACACGCTGGATATCCGCTAGTAGCCTTTATCTAGCTACTATATTAGGTAATAAGACTAGCAAGACGCATGATACTATATTTTTCTGTATTTTTACTACACGCCTACGCCCAGCTGTGGACTGTTTACTGTCACCGGCTGATAGGGTAGCGTTTGACCACGATCTCGCCTTGTGATAGGCGGTGATGTTACCAAAGATGGTGAACACGCTAGGCTTAGAATGGTCTGACTCAAGGGCTGTGTGTTGCTGGAACACCGTAAGGTTATGGCGGCAGATTTGTTCTTGATGGTAGTAAGCTATTTTTTGGTAGTAAGTCAGGCAAAACATTGATGTGATGCTCCTATAACTAACTATAACCTACGGACGAACACCTGTCCTAGGATTTGAACCAGCGACCTCTCGTATAAGAAATCAAGCCATCTAACGTTTACGCCAACGGGATCAACCTTAACTCTCAACATATTGCAATAAAAAAGTACCTACCTGTATTTTCAATTTAATGTTGTGTCTATTTAATGTGTTGTAAAAAATAAAGTGTTCCCTAAAATATAATTGTGTAAACGAAGCCTTAGTTATCTAGGATCCTATCGTATAACATCATAAAGTGTTCAGCAGCGGTACCTCTCGGGAGTCTTTTGTATCTTATCGGGCAACTTTGCGGTTTTACCCCAAACTTCGGGAAATTAAGTCGAGGCCATAATTATCTTGAAATAATCGATTGTTTAGAAAACTTTTGGGTAATTTAGATTTTAAATGTTGATTAAGTATCTTAATGACATAAGGCGTTCAAAGTTTGTTCGTTAATTAAAATTATACATGGTGTTAGAAGATGGATCTCGTCAGAACTTAAAATACTCGTAGAGTTCCTTCTGATGAGTTACATAATAATAATAATAATGTACGAGGTTACCGCCATGTGGGATGTTGACTCGACTATCATTGTACCGATAGTCGTCTCTGCGAACGGCCTAATAGCGAAGAGTCTCGACCAACATCTCAAGAGGCTCTCGCTAGACGGCTGGATCAAGGGCCAGATACAGAAGGCAGTGCTTCTTGACACGGCACGCATCGTCAGGAGGTTTCTCTCTCTGCAGCCCTAACCCCCGGTAGCTTGGGCCCTGCCCCGCTACCGGCGGCACCCTAGGTTTAGGTTTTTTTATAGTATTGTTTATTTTATAATGATTTTTGTATTGTTGTTTTGATATCTATATTGTAAAAAAACCTAGACTTAAGAAAAAAGAATAAATACGAGCATAATAATGTAGGTACATTATTATAGAGTAGAACCACAGATTATATAAAAGGTACTACAGAACGGTTAAGTATCAACCATTCATAAGAAATTAAGAGAGTTAACCGTTGATGACAGGAGAATGAAAATGGCTCAGTAAATTACACAGTAAAGTAATAAATATCATCATCATCATCATCATCATCATCAGCCTAGTTCCGTCCACTGCTGGACATAGGCCTCACCTATGGCACGCCACTGAGCTCGATCTTCAGCTCTTTGTTTCCAACCGCTGCCAGCCAGCTTGCGTATATCATTGCTCCACCTAGCTGCAGGGTGCCCTACACTCCGTTTACCGACCCGTGGTCTCCACTCTAGAACACCTCTACCCCAACGGTTATCGGTCTACGACAGATGTGACCAGCCCACTGCCACTTCAGCTTGCTAATCCTTTGAGCTACGTCGATAACTTTGGTTCTCTGACGGATGACCTCTTTCGAATTCGATCCCTTAGAGATACTCCGAGCATAGCCCTTTCCATAGCTCGCTGAGTGACTTTAAATTGGTGAACCAGTCGCATTGTCAGCGTCCACGTCTCGGCTCCGTAAGTAATAACAGGTAGGACGCACTCGTTAAAGACTTTCGTCTTTAGGCTTTGTGGTATGGGCGATGCAAAGACTCGACGAAGTTTTCCAAAAGCTGCCCATCCCAGCTGTATCCTTCTGCGAGCTTCCTTCTTGAAGTTGTTTTTACCCAATTGCAAGATTTGCCCAAGGTATACGTATTCGTGAACAACTTCGAGAGGAACTCCGTTTAGGGCAATCGGTTCCGGGACAACATGTTCGTTGAACATGATCTTGGTCTTATCCAAGTTCATCCGGAGGCCGATGCGTGCAGAAGAATCAGCAAGGGTGGTCAGCATGTATTGCAAGTTCTGCACGGTTTCAGCCGTGATGACGATATGATCCGCAAACCTCAAGTGTGAGAGGTGCTCGCCATTTATATTTATGCCCCATCCTTTCCAATTCAGCGTCTTGAACATATCCTCCAGAGCGTTACTGAACAATTTGGGGGAAACAACGTCCCCTTGTCTCACTCCTCTATGTAAGGGGATATATTCAGTCTGCTGATTTTGTACTTGGACGGTCATAATCGCGGCGTCATACAGGCCTCTCAGTACTTGGACGTATCGCCAATCAACTTGGCACCGTTGCAGAGACTCCAGAACAGACCAGATTTCTATTTAATAAATATAATAAAGAAATATCCATACCACGCAAAACATCCAGATGTCAAATCTAAATCGGATCCCTCTAGAAACATTTCCTTTTGATTTCTCTAAGCTTAGACCAATCGTATATCCAGTTTCATCCACATGTTTATCTACATGTAGATATAGATAGATATCACACACACACGTACAGTATTTGACGTGCCGGTCTGTCAGTTTACCCACCGTGTGATGACTGCACAGCAAATGTTTGTCGTTCCATCGAACTGGCGTCCTCTACCGGTGTGTCGGTGTAACTAAACAAAAATGTAGCAGTATATTTTTGTTTGCTTAATGCGTTACCTACAGCCACAGTTTACAGTTTATTTTTACAAGCTTTAATTTTTTTTTACCGGAGGTCTACTGTGAATAGCGCACATACATTTTCGATAGAAAAATCCATTGGTGCACGGCAGGGATTGAACTCGTTACCTCTGGCTTCAAAGCTGACCATTCTCTCTCTATACCACTGGGCCCTCTAAACCTCGTATTTATTTCGTATAATTAACATAGTATTTAAGAATAAGTTATTGAAGTGGCTTTTGTATATTATGTCGTCAGGAGTACTTTTTTTTTATGAATGGTCTTTACTTATGAGGTTTACACAAAGCCTGTTTTTAAAACAGTTTTTAGGACATTATTTTTTCCGCGTTTTGAAAAGAAGGAAGTAATATATAGTAATAAATAAAGAAGGAAGTAAAAATACACTTAATTCGTATTCATATTAATTTTATTAGACTTATCGCAAACATCGTAACCCTTCATTTTTATTTGAACTGGTATGGAAGCTGCTAAGTACTTTTATCTATCAAAATTCTATGCCAAGTTGTATAGATTTGGAGCAAAAATCTAAAGCTGCAAATTTTTTTAGGAAGCAAAAATGACATAAATATTGTTAACAATAGGTAGGTATGACTATCAATCACTTCACCACCGTTTCTCATCGTTGTCAACAGAAATCCATTCCTTTCATATCAACGCGGACGGACTTTGATACTCGTTAATGTTACACTTTCAAGGAATTGTTCAAGATTTTTATATCGTTATTTATTCATTATTGTACCAAACAATGGATGACTAGGTGGTTGTTGTAAATTATTCATAATAATGTCAAGAAAATAAAATCGATTTGCAATTTTAGTAAGGACTGACTGCATCGGCCTGCATCGACTGCGTGCATAAATTATGCCGTACCGGTATTCTTTGGTTGCTCCTCCTCGTAAGAAATGTTCCATATCTCTGAAAGTTAATTTAATTGGATCATGATAAAAAGACAATCATAAACTTTAAACTTTCGCGATTTAAGGTATGGCTACACCGCGGCGTCCTGCGATCTGCGGGCTCGATCTCAGCACTTTTCAATTGTTTTCTGATCGCGTTTGGTGTGAACCAGTCGGTACAAATACTACTGCGCTATTTGATCGCTGCCTAGATCGCGTACGTAGGACGCTGCGGTATGTCCGTACCTTTAAACACATAATTATAAAGTAAAATACGGTACTTATCGCGCTAAATACATTATTTGTTTTAACCTCATTGAAATAATGCTGATATTGATTCAAACAGAAACTAATAAAACAATATTCATACGAATCGAATACCTTTAAAGAAATCAATATTGTTTATCAACGTTTGTCATTTATTACTGAGATGAATGATGATATTCCCAATAAAACTTATTCTCCTCTCGATATTCGCGGAGCTATGCCCAAATGAATATTTTCCTGACAAATATTTGCTCGCTGCGTATTTGCGCGCAAATATGGCAGTTAAATATATTCGGCTTCATAAATACTCCACGGAAATAAATAGAGCATGCATAACGAATATGGCGGAAGGGCTCAGCAGTTGCACTGGGCGGTGGTCTGACTCATGAGCGGACGCGATTCTTGTAATCCGTTCATTGTTCGGTAGTATGATTTGACTTATGTTTGATCAATTTTAGTATTGGCAAGATCGGCCAAGCCAGTGCGATTCTAGAATTCTAATACTCTATCTGTTTAGAAGGTTCTAGTAATATTTTAGTGCTAGGGCTAGAATTCTGCATTTAACAATAAACAATTTAATAAACATAATATTATATAAACTAATATTATAAAGAGGAAAAAACATCAAATCTGGTTTTGTTTATTTGTTACAATTTAACTCAAAAACCACTGGATAGATTTCAAAAATTCTTCACTACTGAAAAGCTACATTATCAGCGAGTAACATAAGCGTTATTTTATCCCCGTATTCTCACGGGAACGGGCACTACGCGGGTGAAACCACGAAGCGCTGCTAGTATATTATAATTATTAATTAATTTAAATAGCAAAAATATGTTTAATACTGTTCAAAATATTTTTGCTGTTCTTTATACAATGAGAAGTTATATAAATAACCTTTTGCATGTAGTGTAGATGCGATGATGAGTTTCAAAGTAACGATCCGAGTGAAATGCAGTGAATCACAACAATCTGGCAATCCAGAGTGCGTACGACAGTGTCTGTTGTAAGCGTGGTTTTCATTTCAGCAACACCCTGGGATCACGTATGGGAATAAAGTCTAAGACAATGGCAAAATAATAGCCGTTACATACAACACAAGACACTTGCAGACGTCATCGCTTGCCATCAAGTGAGCGCCACGCGCGCGTGAAAAAACAACGGGTTGCACTCCGGGAGTGCCGGCAAAAGTGAAAACTTGAACATTAACGTTGTGCATTATTGGTCTACTCTCCCTCCGACTTACGAATTCTCAATCAGGTCACGTGTCCTGATGCGAGTTTAAAATTTTTGACATATCCCAAATGTTTGTAGTCTCCCTCCGTATATAGTATAAATAAATAATACTAAATAATAATAAATAAATTTCTTTATTGCAGACACAAAAAAGTGATTCATAGACATACCTTAGAAAAAGCAAAAGCAAAAAAATTAAAATATATGAAAAATTTACATTAAATTTGTAAAATATTAAAAAAAACAAAAATTTAAAAATATCACAAAATTTACGTCATCAGGTGGCAATCTACACCCAACGTCTATACATAGGAGTGAGCATAACTCTTTCTGTCAGACTTCTTACTATCTTTTTTTTTTTTTTTTTTTTTTTATACTGAACTGGGTAGCACTTGATCACTATCTCACCTGATGTTAAGTGATGATGCGATCGATGATGTAGCGTGCTTACCCAGAAGATACCTATTCACTCGCGATTTGAAGACCCCCATATTGTACTTAATCGGAAACACGGACTCAGGCAGGGTATTCCATTCCTTAGCGGTTCGTATGATGAACGAAGAAGCAAATCGCTTCGTTCGGGTAGATGGTATATCCACCATAAATCGGTGGCGCCTTTTAGTGTCTCTGGATGTCCGATTATAAAATGGGGATGGTGGAATCAAATCATGCAGTTCCATTGCACACTCTCCGAAATGTATCCGATAGAAAACCGATAAACAAGCGACTTTGCGGCGATGCGCGAGACTCTGGAGTCTCTTGCTTACTAATAGGTCATCGCTGATGAGTTTTTTGGCTCTCCTCTCAATAGCTTCCAGTGTCTCCAGCTGGTATTTAGCAGAACCATCCCAAAGGTGAGAACAGTACTCCATACACGACCGGACTTGTGCTTGGTAAAGATTGAGCAACTGTCCCGGTGTGAAGTACCGTCTCACCTTAGCCAAAATGCCAAGCTTTTTTGAGGCTAGCTGGGCTCTAGACTCAATATAAGAGCCGAAATTGAGAGTTGGTGTCAAAGAGATGCCAAGAAGCTCGAGATTGTTACTTATCGGAACGGACTCATCCCGGAAAGTAGGAGCCAGTAGAAATGGGCTCCGTTTAGCGGAGAAAAGACACGCCTGGGTTTTCGCAGCATTGAACTTAACCAGATTGGCATCGCCCCAATCAGAGACTGCCTTCAAAGAAAAGTTCAAGCGTTCGACCATCGCTTCTCTATGAGACTGGATTTGTAATGCACTGGTTCGTGCGTTGGATGTATAACTCTCTACAACAGTGCTGTCATCAGCGTACCCAAAGATACCGGGTTTAAGCAGGTCATTAATATGCAGCAGAAAAAGTGTTGCAGAGAGTACTGATCCTTGAGGGACTCCGGCATTTATGGCCAATTGGTCGGAAGAACAGCCATCGATGACCACTCGAATCGACCGATCCCTTAAGAAATCTGCTATCCAAACACATAAACCAGTGGGCAGGCCGTATGAAGGAAGCTTGCTAATAAGGCTATCGTGCCAAACCCTGTCGAAAGCCTTCGAGATGTCAAGAGAGACGGCCAGCGCCTCGCCGTGGTTCTCGATGGCTTCGCTCCAGATGTGCGTGGCATACGCTAGAAGATCCCCAGTAGACCGGTTTCGGCGAAACCCATATTGTCGGTCACTGAGGAGATCGTTCAATTCTAGGTATGCCAGGAGCCTGTGGTTCAGTACACGTTCCATAGTCTTACAGAGTATGGAAGTGACTGAGATAGGCCTGTAATTGACAGGGTCTGCACGACTACCCTTTTTCGGCACGGGTTGCACGTTTGCTTGCTTCCAGGACTTAGGCACTTGACCAGTCGTCATAGACAAGCGAAAGAGGCGTGTCAAAATAGGAGCCAACTCAGGCGCACACGTCCTCAAGACTACAGCTGGTATACCGTCTGGACCACTAGCTTTGTTCACGTCTAGATTGCGCAACGCTTTGCGTACTTCAGTCTGACGAATGCGGATTTCCGACATAAACGTCCCGCAAGTCGGCAGACTAGAAGGTACAGCATTGCCAGCATCTAAACGTGAAGACTCCGCAAACAGAGTAGCAAATAAATTCGCTTTCTCTTCAGCCGAGTGTGCTAGTGATCCATCGGGTTTCAGTAGTGCAGGCAGTGAGGGACGGCAGAAGTTCTCTTCGATCGACTTCGCCAGGGACCAGAACGCTTTGCTACCCGAGGGGTAAGAAGCAAGTTTGTTCCCTGTTCGGCGTATGTGATCGAAGCGAGCCTTCTTGAGAGCCTTTTTGCAGGACTTGGCGGCTAAGTTAAAGGCTTTCTTCTTTTCGCGTACATCTCTAGTCTTGCGGGTTCAAGACTAGAGGTTCCTAGAAGATCCAATTCTGGTCATAAAATCTGCGATTCTCTTTCGTTGTATGGCATTAAAAGAGTCAACCCTAGCGTTAGTGTACATTTCTGAAGCGCTGCAGTAACGCTTTAGACCCATGAGGTGTCTGAAGATGTTATTATAGGTCACTCTTATGCAATCATGAGGCGCCGCTCTGCGGAACTTTCTGGCGATCATATTACCGAGCACACACAAAGCTCGACGCTGTCGTTCTATACGCGCATCGTCAGTGAAGCGAGATGTCACGATGTGGCCAAGAACCCGTCCACTATTCTGACAGGCTGTCCGTTGAGGTATAGTGGGGGAACGTGTTGAGGCCCCTTACCCGATCTGAATATAACCATTTCCGTCTTCTTTACGTTATATATTAAGTCATGCCCTGTTGCATATTTTTAGCATATTTTCATTAATTTGCGCAACCCCTTAATCGTAGGGCTGAGCAGCACCATATCGTCCGCATAACTTAAGTTGTTGACATACCTGCCGTCCAACTTAAGGCCGACTGGAGTGCTGCTCAGCTCCACGATTAGGTCATTCATATATACATTAAACAGATCGGGCGAGGTGAGCCCACCCTGTCTCACTCCACATGACAGCTGGTAACTATCCGATAATTCAGAGCCCCACCTGACGTTGTTGGTCTGATTGCGGTGCCAGTACCCAAGAATATCAACAATATCAGATAAGGTCACGTGTCCTGGCGCGATGTCCTGACGCGAGTTTAACATTTTTTTCCCCATACCTAAAAAGTTCACAACGCCGCTAAAGTTTTCACTTCAAAAGTGTAGCACTAAAAAAAGATACCGCTAATTTCTTATCCCTCGTCCCGCCTTCCTCGGGTCGAAGTCACAGCGCTGGTGAAGATAAACGGTGGTCGATCTAAATACTTTTTATGGCCGTTCGTGTGCTAACGTAACGTAGGATGCCCCGCTCGAGTTATGGAGGAGAGTTCCAAACTGCCTGTTACCACGAATTACGGTCCTCATGGACGGGTAAGTGTCCTGCTACTTACATCGAGATGGGACGATTTGAATCTTGAATTATTGTTAGTGCAGGTTTTTTTTTTATGGGGAGTAGAAGCAAGGAATGTGCGTCTCAGATTGTGGTGGCCTGAACATTTTTGATGGCCGTTAGAGACGCTGCTTGACTTTAGTCAATGTTATTATTTTGCCTAACCATGTTAAGCCGTTTCTAAAGGATATATATTTTTTTAAATATATGTTTAGGTGGTCAATGTTACCTTGATGCTATCAAGCAAAACCATGTCACCACTGGGTGATGGTAAATAGTGATCATTAGTAGTAAGCCGAGGATGTGGTCGCACCCGGTTCGCCGAGTGCCGACATGATGTTCGATGCCAGTTTATTAAGCAGACAAAAGGTTCGGTATAGATGCGCTATCTGAAGTGGTCTCTCAAGCCTAAGGTAAGAAATCAGAAGCTGGAGAGTCCGAATCAAAATAGAGAGAGAGAAAGATTAAGGAGTAAAAATGAATTAAAACGTGGACATTTTCAGAGCAAATATAATAGGTGAACAGATTTCATGCAAAGTAAAAAAAGTATATCTTTATACGTTATTTTTGTGACAACTGAATTAAAAAAACCTACTTTTATCCTTCATTGCTCTTAACAAGTGACATATCCATAACACTTCAGTACAGAAAGGTCTCTCGGTAGTTCCACTTCATCCGGCAAATAGAGTCACCATCGTTCTACGCCAAGCTTCATGGTCGCTGTTTTCACATAATGCACGAACTTTGATCGAATTTCGGTGCTTGAGATGAAATCACGTCATTCGTTTAATTTTCCGATCACGGAAGTTTCTTTTCCTTGAAAAAGAACTAAAGAAGCTTATTACGAGAGATTGGTAACCGATATCGAATGTATTCTTTGATATCTCCATTTTATCTTTAATCTTAATAATAAAATTTACAATATCTCTTAAATTATATTAAAAAGTCTCTTTGATTTCAAAGAGTTTACGGTGTGTTTCAACAAGTACAAATGTCAAAGAATTTCACCCAAGTCGTTGATTTTGAGTCCTAAACCCGCTGTAATTCCTGTAGCAAAACTTTACAAAGACATCCCCTATCTCTTTCAAATCCGAGTGTTATTAGATCTATCTGTCCCTGTCTCACGCAGGAGTGAGCTAACAAAATTTAAAAACAATCCCCACGAGGCACGCGTCAATTTATTTTGCTGTCTGCGAGATTGTTTCACCACTTCTGCTGCGATGCAGGTGTGGTGGTAAGAGGTAGCGTAATTGAAACCGGTTATTTTAAAATAATATAAGAACAAAGTGTTCAGTTAAATTACGAGACGTATAAGTCTTAACATCTTAATAAACGAGTAAATTCTGCTGCGGTGGTACACGTCTGGCAACTCAGAATATTGCATATAGCACTATAATATGTTATAATATCAGTTATCAGCAAGCTAAGAAGCGAAACGCTCGTCATTTCTCTTCTCCTGTGTGGATAACCTAGACGCTTACCTGATAGTAGGCCATGATGTCTGGATTTTCAAAATACAGAGCACCACTTCACTTGCACCTTTTACTGATCTTGTAACTTAGTGACATAGTAGTAGTAGTTTTAGTAATTAAAGTACGGACTCACCGCAGCGTCCTGCGTGCGCCATTGCGCCAGTTACCATGAGTTGCCTAGATGTGGAGTCCCACATCTTCTGTTCTTTCACTGGACACTAAAACACTCTGAAACAACAGAATTTAAATCGCTGTTTACTCGTTGAGGAGTTGATAGCACACGAAAATAAAATCGGTGCCGCTTATCACTCAACTTCTAGCCTAAGAAGGAAATCATAACTCGTGGCGTGCTTTGAAAGCTGAGAGATAACGGTCGTCCGCTGCGCTCGTGGCGGTATCGCGGCCTTATCGTGGCAGGTGGGGCCAAGCTGATGACGTCGTTCAAATGTTACAGCAAAAAGTCGCCGATCTCTGTCCGGATGCTACGAGATGGTTATTTTGCCCTTTTTCCCTGTTTGCGATCTCTGCAAAATGATGAAAAACTAAAGGAAAGTGTTGTATGGGGAATCTCTAAGCTTTTATGTGCGCAGATGGTTACAAGGCGTTCTATGATGGTTCTCCTTTGTAAATCGAGATCACTGCGGGAAAAAATAGGAAATATATTGGAACATATGATTCTTGTTACATTAACACCGCTCCCACCCGGCAAAACAATGTTCATTAAAATGTGAGACTTAGGACGTTATCTGTAGACAGACTTTACATTAACAACACAAATTAGCAGACAGCTCGCTATAACCGAGCTTACCGCCATCGTACTACTTGATATTTGACGTCTCCCTTACAGTATGCTTACTGCGCGCTTCAAGCGAACGGCCTGCGCGGCGTACGCACGCAGACTGTTCGCTTGAAGCACGTTGGTAATGCTAGCTTGTCGGTGCGCGGAAGGGTTGCGAGGTGCCCCACGCGGAGACAGCTAGTAGACTGACAGTTGTAAGCGCGTGGACATCGAGTAGTCATCTCTGTTTAAAGTGGTGTTGAGCGGGAGCGATGTTGGAGCAGGGTTGAGTAAGTGTGCTACGACCTTTAGTCCACGTGTTTAGATGAGTGCTACTATTGTTGAAACTATCTACATTGACGGGACCCACAGAAATATGAATAAGGGTCAGTTCACACCGCAACGCGACGCGACGCGACGTGACGATGCTTTTGGTTTAACGCGGCGCAGCGCGGCGCAGCAAAACACGCAACGCCATCAAATTATCTCAATGCAATGTGTATCTTATTGTGTAGTTCATAAATTTCAAATGTTTATCACACCCGCGCGGCGCAGCCTGAAGCCGACGAACTAACTCAATGAAATGTGTATCTTTTTGTTTAGTAAATAAAGTTCTTTTTTGTATCACTCTCATAACAAGTGCGCGCCGCGTCGCGTCGCGTCGCGTAGCGAACTGAGCTGACCCTAACTACCTTATTATTCATATTTCTGTGACGGAACCAGTACAATCTTGTTTTACCATAACCACAGGATGTAAAATACTGTAATTCATAAGAATGTGTGTTATTTTGTATAAATTCAGAAATTGGGCACAATTTTATAGTATTACCTATATTGATGATAGAAGCTCAATAAACTCGGGCTAACAATAGGCTCATTAAACTTACTACTCTGCATCAAGCTTTTCCATTTTCTAAAGAAATACCAGTTTTCCAAACAATATAATTTTAAAGGCACTTACAAGGGTATAAGGAGTGCAAACCGGATGTGCGTCACCGGAAGCCGGCAACGCTTCACCCGCTCCACAGCTTCCGGCGAGATGCCGGATGCCACAGTTTACAGCACTCAGTAGGATGTAAACTGAGAAATCTCTATTGTGCAGTTAAAGTGTGTTTAAACATACGGACAGGTTGATTTGTGGCGAGTTTCTGTGCCAACAAGATAGATCAGATATATGCTGCTGCTGCTTTGTGGATAATGGTATTTTAAGTTATAGGCATTTCTTGAAGTATAATGTCCAGAAATCCAACGCCGCCAGTTTCTTATTTTTAACCGCCGACGCAAAAACAAAGATTGTTATAAGTTTGGTTGTATTTGTGTGTCTGTCTGTGGTGTTGTGGCGCCGCAACGGCTGATTTTGATTTAGTTTATTTTTGTTTGATAGGTGTCTTCATCGAGAGTGTTCTTAAAATCCGTTCAGCTGTTGAGATTTTTCTAGATGATGTTGTCTGATCAATTTAAAATTCGGTATCATCTTACTTTAACGTTATTGTAAGAACATATTGCCAACCGTACTATTTCACGCACCCTCATAATTCAGTACTTGACACAATAAAAGGTTTGTCCAAAAATAAAACACATACCTACTGATCGCAGTACAAATCATCATATTAATCGCGTCGGTATTCATCCGCCGGATATGAGCTACTGCTGTGAATATCCCAGGAGCCGGTTGCGGATGGCTTCCCGATGTGTCGTCGGGATCTTGTTATCCGGCGTGTTTTATCACCCGAATATGGCGTTAGGAAGTGTTGGGCCCTTTTTATGGTAAACCTATTATGGAGCAAATAACATTTAGGCCATTTTTAACCGACTTCAAAAAAAGGAGGAGGTTTCTCAATTCGACCGTATATATATATATATATATATATATATATATATATATATATATTTTTTTTATGTTTGTTCGCGGATAACTTCGTCGTTTATTAACCGATTTCGATTATTCTGTTTTTGTTCGAAAGGAGATATCCCAAGTGTGGTACCATGGTAATTTTATCGAGGTATGATAAGTATCTCCAGAGATATTGAGATAAACATCTCAAAATTGGTACTGAAAATGAATAGCGCGGCATTGAAGTCGGTTGTTTTTTAGTTTTTAAACGATATTATTAGTCGTATAGTTAGGTTCGAATTTTATGTAACTACAAGTCGATTTGCGAATATAATAGTATTTAAATTCTTAATACTTCTAGTAATAAACTACCAGTACTAAAGTAGTAATACTTACTAATCTTCTTTTCGTATTTTCCTTCGGCTGGATAAACACACATTTACACAGGTGGTAGGAGCATATTATATAGATGTTCCGCCTGACTTGCTACCAAATAGAAGCTTACTACCATCAAGGAGAATCTGCCGCCGTTACAAGGCGTTATATGATGGTTCTCCTTTATAAATCGAGTTCACAGCGGGAAAAAATGGGAAATATATGATACTTGTTACTTTCTTAAGGTCGTCACCAACTTATACAACACCGCTCCTATACGGCAAAACAATCCCATTCTAGGCCTAGCGTGCTACCATCCACGACCGCATCTTCACTTACCAATAGGTGAGATTGTGGCCAAATGATAGCCAATAAATATTTAAAAAAAACATATTCATGTGAGCCTTAGGGTGTCCTCTGTAGATAATAATGCAATGTAACGCCTTAACTTAATGGTGTTCCGACAGCACACAGCCCTTGAGAGTCAAGAGTATTCTAGGCCTAGCGTGTGCGCCATCTTCGACCACATCATCGCTTACTACCAGACGAGATAGCGGTTAAACACTAGCCTATAGGATATTAAAAAAAAAGTAAATGTAAATCTACTTACAGTAATCAACTGTTAAGTCAACTATTGTATTTTGAGATACGTACTTGTACTGTATTGCTTAATAAAACTTTTTAACAAAAAATTAAACCGCCGAAAAAACTGAAAAGCAAAAAACAACAAACCTTTTTTATTTAACCTTAATAACGAAGTTCTTAAACTACTGTTCGTATACCTAAGTAATGTAAGTATGTATACCTAAGTAATTTTGAGTAATTCTGGTCTGGGATACCTATTATTAGAATATTCAATGAAGAAATATGTATTTACTCGTTGATTTTTACAGAATTTAATCTATTCCGACATAATCCGCCAGTTCAACTTAAAAAGTCAACATAAAGAAATAAAAGATGTTTCAAATTATAAAGATTCTTCAATCCTTGAGAAGAAAATCATAAAACGGAGTGCTTTAGTGTTCTCGTAAAGGTTTCCAGAGTTATTTTTACTGTTCATTTGGTAGAGTGGTGCCTCTGTGTTATATTCAAATTTATATAACAGACTCATTCATTGCGTTTAACATATTTTATTATACAGTGTTAACTTTGTTTATAAAGTACTAACTAACTGTGCACAATATTGTATTTATTTCTTGTTTTTTAGAAACCGTATATTATTATTAAAATGTAATAACTATATAAATAATTACCAATTTTCAACACCAATACAATATTCTTTTAAATATTTTTTTATAAATATATTTATAAAGAATAATCAGTTGTAAAAGATTGTGCTTCCGCAATTGTAAATAAACCAAGATTATAAGGATGTGCATCATGTATCAGTAATGTTAAAATTATTACATACTAGCGACCCGCCCAGGCTTCGCACGGTTAGAACTTAAGTGCCTACATTTTTTGCATGTCAAGTATAAATAGATCATCTTCAAGGATCATTCTAATATTTCACCAATTCACACACAACATTAATGAATTATACACTCAAACCTGCCTCATGAACCACTCTGTCTATTGGTGACCGGTGAACCGCGTGACTATCCGTTTAGTAGTTTTTATGTTTTTAGTAGTGATTAGCAATACAATTATTACGGCTCGGTAACTTTATTTACCGGGACAATGTGTTTTTCAAACACAATATTTCAACCGTACATAAAAGACAATGTGGCAACATGTCGTCATTATTTTACTTTTGTGTGTGTCTTGCTACAAGTCTGTCCCTATTTACGTGTAGCTTTTACCGTAAGAATGAACTTTTTTACTTCTACTTATCACATAGTTCGGTTACTTAAACGTTCATCAAGTATTAACAGTTTCATCTAAGTTGAGCGACTAGCGAGTGTATTTAACTTAACGAGTACTTATTGTAAGTGCTAATATAGTTTGCTAGTTGGAAAAGTTTTTGTAATAAACTTTGCGTTAACTTGGTAGTAACTGTCCTCTTCTTGTATTTAGTTGATACAGTGTATTACTACGATTTCGTATATTTTTATTTAATTACGCGTCAGTTGAAAATTGATTTAAATTTTTTGTATCACGTTCTTGCCTCTTCTAATTAGTTCAATTAGCATAGCATAGCATAGTTACCTTCACCCATCGACACGTCTTGAACAATTATTTATGATCGTACAAAACGATAAAACCGACTTCACATGCCGCCATAGTCAAAGTAGAGGCTTGTTATAATCATGTCATCAAAGTATACAAAGTATAATAAGTCAGTTAGAAAAACCTGGCACTGTATGTATTGCCATGGAGTTATTAAATGCACTTAAACATTAAAATTTTCCCTTTAGATAACTTTGCATAGTGTTGCCCATACCAAATTAAGTTTGCATTTAAACGTTTAAATTTTCCCTGTAGATAACTTTGCATAGTGCCAAAAACATATGCAAAATCCAGCCACATCCATAAACTTGGATTAAAACATTCCCACGTCTTGAAAAGAAAATAAAACTACCCTCATTCTATCAAAACCCGACGCAGTCCATCAAGCTAAATGAGCTCGTATCCCGGCGGGACAAGGCTTAACTAGGTGCAAGGACGTTCCGATTTCTAAGTCAATCTTTTTCGTTCATTCGTTCATCTGTTTGCTGAATAAAAGATGGTTGGAAGGTGGCGGGAGATGTTTATTTGAAGAAGGATTTACTAAGTTCTGTTGGTATTAAATTTATTAAGCAACAACAGAGCACTTTTGCTTTAGATGTGATTAGATTTATTTCGTTTTAATTTGGTAAGTTTTATGATAATAGTGAGCAAACAATGCTTATACTAGAATGAACTTTGCTGAGTGTATGGACAATTATATATAATTTATCTTTTAAATAGAAAAATAAAATATGTCGATGTTCATTAGAAAATTTTATTTTAATAACATAGTTTTGTTTACAAAATCTATTTAAAAGAGATTAAGTTATATTCGAAATGTATTGCTACAACGAAAACCCGTAGCGCAATGCTACGCTCTACGCGTGACTACGCACGTAACTGCCGCTACGTGTCTACGCAGCTCGTAGCATTTATTCTAACCGTTATTTACCCGTAACGACGTATGTTTAATCTTCTAACTGTCGACTTACACGTTACGAGCCTATGTTTCATAATTTCCAAAGTGTTATGACTTTATTACATTCAAGACGTGTCGAGAATTCTAAATGAGAGGATTACCGCCTTGTCATATTTCAGGCACATGATTTTCATCTATGACATGCGTACACGGCTATCCTTCTTGTTATAAAATGTATTCCATTTCAGTGGCATGTCTTTATTAAATATTAACATGTCATTTAATTCATTATTATTACCTATGTTGGCTACAGTCACCAAAACCAAATATAACGAGACAATTATTGTTTTCTGTACACCGAGCACACACATAGTAATTCTAATATTAGATTAGAAAAATGTATAGCGCAAGCACATCATATATCCCGGATATTTCTCGGCAACTAATTAATCCGGTAGTTTCCGGTTATTGCCCGGTCCGGCGATAAGTTACACAACTTGCAACTTGGTTGTAACGTACACAGTACGAGTCGAACATAAACACTACGAAGCTATAACTGTAACGGGCGTTTAGCGCACCGTTACCGGATTTATTTATTAGCTGGTAAATTCAAGAAGTAACAGCTATTTCTAATAAACATATATATATTTATATATGGAATACAAATAGCAAATACCTTGTTTTCCATCAAATGGTATGAAATTCTATTCTAGGCGATACATTTCAAAGCAATTTTTTTTTATCCAATTTAGCCCGCCTACGTACCTACATTGCTCGGTGTCCGTTGTTCACCTATCCTTTACACGTGACTCTGAGCGTGGTGATACAGTAAACTTGAGCTATATAGTGTACCACCTACCGAAAAAGGTATGTCACCAATATTTTCGCCTAGTTCCCTTGTCCATTTGTTGATAGGCCTGCGAGCACTTCGGACCACTTTATCTTTGATGTTTGTTTGTTTGTTTGCATAAATGTACTCAATAGACTAATATTAACAGTCTAGCTCGATCACAAGAAGTATGGTATAACCTGGGTGAATTTAAACGTATTTTTAGAAAATCGTTCGTGTGACAATTATTTTGTTGTATGATTTGAATATAGCTAAACTATATGAAAATACTTTTTGAATATACTTTTTAATAAATTAATATTTAGATAGAGGCTATAAAAACTCGGAATATGTTTCAATTGACCCAGCGTCGGGCGCGATTTAAACAGTGCCTGGTGCTAGTTGAAACAGTGCTTGCTGTATTTAACCGGAAACCATAGTCAACAATTATAGCCGCATGACATGTTGATCTAGTTATTGCGCCAAGCGAATTCAGCGCACCATTGGTATCCGCGCCAGGTATGGGTATGCATTCACAACATTTAACATTGTCCAACATTTCCCTTAACATGTCTTTGGAACGACTTAAAATGTGTAATGAAAAGTTCTACTGATAACAATACCTACTAGCCCACATTCGACTGTCCTACTATTTGCCATTGCGGAATTTCAGTCCCTACAGCCCGGCTCCATCATCAAGTCAGCTCAACGGTGCCATATTATTACATTGTCACAGAGGATACGCAAGAATGCCAAATTTGAGTCCAATTGAACTTTAGAAAGTTGTCCTAATGTAATTATTCCAAAATTTGACTCACACAAGCATACATACTAAAACAGCCAGTTACATAAAAGCTTTTAAAATATGTAACTCGGTGCCGGTCATCTAATCCAGATTATTGACGTACATAGAAGTTCATTTATCGCAAACCACAACAACATCGGCTATAAAACTTAGCTATAGATAGATAGATATACGTTTATCGCTTGTTACTGGATAACAAGGTTTACGAGCGCTGTGTAACATCGGTCTCCTTCTACATTGTTTGTTTTATATCGTTGTTACCGCGATGCCTGGCTGGTCAATCTATTATATTTATATTGAAGCTTATAGAATTGAGCAAGACATCAAAAGCTATTGAACTGTTAAAAATAACAAACAAATTGATAGTCTGTTTAATAAATATTGGTTAGGACTCCCGGAAGTAGCCAAAATTGATTAAATATTTTTCAGCATCAAGGATCTCTAATGTGGATATAACTCAAATATCTGCCCCTAGAGGAATGTATTTAACTTGGACATTATCTATTGTTTTGTTTTATTCATGCAATCAAGATAAGCATGCAATCAATTATATTTCTTATTATGTATTACTAGAAGCAGTCTCTGCCTACCCTCACGGGAAAAGGCGTGGTGTTATATATGTATGTATTGGCATTAAGGCAATTTAGGTAATCAGATCAAACTGAGCCTATTAAGCCATAGATCCACGGGGGGTGGTAACTGAAAAGCACAGGATATTGAACGTGAAGCCTGATTGACACATGGATCTGTAGGTTTAAACCACCCCTAGCCGATAATCTACGGCAGTATTGCTCACCGGTTATATTGTCGAAATACTCGCCCGTGGTGAGTTAGTTACTAGATTGAAGCTATAATAGATTTACGAATAATATCTTATTTTTATTCGTAGCAATACATGGAACAATAACAATTTTTATTTGCTTGAATTGTATGTAATGATTCCTTGGATCTTGATCTTTATAGCTTTTTAAGCCAAAGAAATAATAGCAACTCTTATTTACCGTCGATGTTGATGCTTTGGCGTAATTGTATTTTATCATTTTTCGTGATATTTCTCAGTATTTCGTTATACTATTATTATTATACTGAATCGCTTACATACTTTGGAATATATGTACAGCGAGTGCTTGATCATCGAATATCATGTACCAATCACAATTCAATTTTTTCCAAACATAGCGTTATAGTAGTAGTCGTGTCTGTATAAATACAGGAAATGTTTACCTGTGGCTTAGAGTAGAGCAACTATATGTATCATGTTGCAACGGTTCCTAAAATATGAACACCAAACAACCAAATTATCAACAGCGAATACTAAACAAGTAAGTGTAACTTCGCAAATAATAGGCGGGTTCATTAAGGTATCAAGCGAAGTATCGAGTGCAGTGAGTTAGCCGGACCCGAACTCCGGCTTGAGGTAAATACTGAATTGGACTCAATTTGCTCAGCTCAGACTTACTGGGTTATATTTGATACTTAATTTGCGTCGTTAGTTAAGATATGAAAACTTGACTTTATTAGACATTCTGATCCTTCTTTCTCGCTTTGAATTATCTACTCAAAATCATGGATATAATTGAATCTTTATTTTTTATTGAGATGGTTTGTATATTATGTTGGTTAAAAGGCAAATAACAACTTATATGATCATGTCGGTCTTTGTTTTTAACATCTAATAGTATTAGAAGCTAAAAGAAATATTAATTAACCGAGACACAGGGAAAGTAAACGATGAATTTCAAATTATAATAATTTAATTATTTTGTTCTATTAAAATTCACTTCATAACCCTCCCAAATTGGCAAAACAATCAAATAAATGTTTCCTGTATTACTTTCAGTTATCAAAGTAAACTGAAGCTGACAGTAACATAACTAGGTAGGTAGCCGTCCGTCCGTTCAACATTTCAGATGTAATTAACAAGACGTTTAGAACGACGGAATGCTTTCTTTGCTTTAATTAAATCCATTCTTGCTCATTTACTAATCTAAATAATGGGATGGGACACCGAATGGGTTGGAATTAATCGTGGACTCGACGTTTATCGACTGCAAATGGAAGACTTTCACAATGGCGGTACGTTTGGATGACTACTCGAATACAATTTTACACTCTTTATTCATATTTTATTTCATATTTATTTATTCCAAGTAACAATATACATTGTATGGGAAATTACAGACATTGGACATACACGAAATCACATAAAATAAAGAGAAACAAAAATAAGTTACATTAATTACAAAATTGTTGCATACTTAGGAATTTTTAAATACTAATTAAATACTTTAATAATTCTATGTAAATAATAATTAGTACATTTGGTAAACAGAAAATTATACATGGTATGTCAAGTTAATAATATGTTATAAGATATGATATAGCTATATATTCTGTCAGGCATGTTCATCGTCAGTCATTGTCCTAAATAAAATGTCATAGAAGAATTATAAAAATGTCGTTATAACCATAAAGAAAAAAAAAAAAACTTTTCGGTTAGGTATTCGGTGACTGAGTAGTAACATTTTTCCAAAAGAAAGGCCTTTAATTTATTTTTAAAAGTATGACTATTGTACTCAGTTTTTAGAGAAGTTGGTAATTTATTGTATAGTCTAACTGATTGAACTCTTACAGTATGATCTACCACTCTTAAGGTGCTCACAAATTCATTATGTAAGTCCTTTCTACGTGTTTGTTCCCTGTTTTGCCGATCCTCTTTGGATTCAAACTTACTTAAGTGTTTTACCAGGTCAGTTAATATAATTAGGATGTACAGGCATGGTACTGTCAATATCTTTAAAGCTATAAAGTGTGGCCTACATGACTCAGTTTTTGGTATGCGAACCATAGTTCGTACGGCTCGTTTTTGTATAATAAAAGCGGCCTCTGTATTATATTGATAACTGTTGCCCCAGAACATTACACTATAACGAATCTTGGATTCTACCAGAGCGAAATAAACCTGTCTTAAATGTTTTATACTAACGTCGTCTCTTAAATTTCTAATGGCATAACATGCTGAACTTACGCTACTCTCTATCGCTTTTATTTCGTCTTTCCAATTAAGGTTGTTGTCAATGTATATACCTAGAAATTTTATTATTTTAACACAGTCAATATTTACGCCGTTTAGTTTAACGTTAAGTCTATTTTTATGTCTTGCTGTGGTTTGAAATAGCATGAGATTCGTTTTGCCGGTATTTAATTGCAAATCATTTATTGTAAACCATTTGTGGAAAAACTCTAGAGCTTTGTTTATTTTAAGATTTAAACTATCAATAGTGTTAGATGAAATAATGGCATTAGTGTCATCTGCAAATAAAGTAAGCTTGATGTCAGGATCACATCTAAAGATGAAGTTTACTAAATCATTTGTAAAGATTATAAAAAATATAGGCCCGATATATATGTTGGTGTCAATATATATATATATTGACACCAACTTACAAAGAAAATAACTACACTAGCTGTTCCCGCGGTTTCACCCGCTTAGACATCGTTCTTGTGGTAATATAAAAAGTACCCTATGTGTTATTCCAGAGTCTAGGCTATCTACAAAGCAAATTTCTGCTGAATTGGTTCAGTAGTTTTTGCGTGAAAGATTCCATACTTTTACCAAAACATCCATACATACAAACTTTCGCGTTTATAATATTGGTAAGGATTAGTTAATATGAAGGGTACAATGGCTGTCTACTAGGCAACATTTGGATGGCGGTAAAATATTATTCTGCTTGGACGATTCTGTTTAATTGTCACTGCGCAGTTGCGCTAACATAGTTCTTTGATAACAGGATAAGTTCATCTCATTGAAGTCACTCTAAGATTTAAAATTGACAATTTTTTAGCTTCATATCTACGAAAAAAATATCGGTTACATATCCAATATTAACATTATTGTATAAGTGTGACAGTGGTAGTGATACTGGAGTGCTGTAGTAAGAGCGCTGTCAGTGGTCACCATAAAGATAAGGCCACACTATTGCGATCAGCGGGCGCGGGTTCGACCGCGATCAACTTTTTTTTCGCTGTTTGATCGCTGTAGATCGTCTTTGATTTGTGCAAACACTACTGTACTACACTATTTGATCGCGCCCGCGCCCACATATTGCACCAGTGCGGCCGTACCATAAGGATTTTGTTAACAAAATTTGTTAGTGATTCTTCGATCCCATGCAGAAGGGATAAGGGTAGGAAAGTTATGATTTTGTTAGTTGAACTTTAATACTAAATAATTGCTTATTGATTCTTCTATAACTTAGTCGTTTTATAACTATGGCCTTGTTTTATATTGGACATAGTACTAATCAAAACTAGGCATTAGGAAAATACACGTTCCAATATAGATACAATCAGTTCGATGAATCTCGCCAAATCCACCGCGGCTTTTCATTGCAATTAGACGATATACCGGCGATGAAGGCTCGTTAGCTCGCTCCTACACAACTACGGCGCGCGACTATGCCTGCAGTCATTGTGCGCGACTGCTGCAATGATCACTGTTGTCAAATGCCGGATATTCACAAATAATCTGCACATTATGGATTATTGGCGATTGATTTCGTTCATATGGTTCATTGTCCAGTAATTTTGTATTTAGTAATCTACTTGTGTTTTGAGGACCAATATATTATCAATATCTGTTAGACTAATTTCGCAATAGAAGTTGGTATACAATTAGTGTGAATGTTGTGTTTCTTACCTCTGAACTTTAGCATCCATTGGCCGATTTAGATATTTTTGTTCGCTGCAATATGGTGCAAAAGAACCCTAATAAAACGTATGAGAAACACTGCTCTATATGAGCAATTTCTTTATATACAACCAATAAATATCAAAATCAGACATTGCAACCGTAGTTTTTGTAAAGCAACATTTACAAGAATCTAATCGAGTACCGCGTCCGTTTCTAAAATCAGCCAAAAGAAATAAAGAACTCAACAGTCAATTAAACACTAGGCAAGAAACCCAGCGAAATGGTAAATACAACGACTTAAAAGTTTATAAATATAACTTGAAAGTGTATTCAGCCGCAAAACATCGACAAAGATTACAAAGTTAAAGCTGCCATAACTTGAACTTATAAACCGAAACATTTTCCGATAAGTGCTTACTTAGTTCGCTTACTTTAGAATTATCTCCGAGCCTGCAGTTCATCTAATTAATGTTTTATAATAAATAATAATTAAATGAAGCGTCGACAACTTTTGTTTTAATTTATTTGAGTTTTGAAAGTTGTGGGTTTATCGAGATAAATGTTGTCGTTGTCTATTACACTCGGGTATATTATTTATGTGGGTACTGCCTGGATAATACACATTTTTTTATAATTATATATAACAGGACAAGCACGACACTAGCCTGATGGTAAGCGATGACGTCAACCTATTACAAATACAGCGGCATATTGAATTCTGGGCAGCCAAAATTTTGCATGTCACTGCACTGCGCCTGTTACCTCGAGACATCAATATGTTAAGTTTCGCATACCCTGTAATTTCACTGGACACATTGCCATTTAAACCGAATAACATTCCTATTTCACGCCTGGCAGAGTGGTGGTACCGCCCCAGGCGGACTAGCAGAAGTCCTACCACTACAAGACATTACATACATGCAGGGCTCTCCCTTTCTCCTTCTCTCCAGTAATAATAAACAAGCCACAAACTACCATGTGATTCAACAGTATTAGGATTACGTAGTAACTATTATATAATCTGTGACCAGGAGTCCTTCTATCTATTAGCAGAGAATAATATTTTTAATGGATGAACCTTTTAACTGCTAGAGTGGAACATGGAATTCTTTGATTAACACGTACCGAAGTCAAAATACATACTATTATAGTCGTGGACCTTGGCGATTAATACCATATCAAGACCCTATCAGGGCATCATCGCTTACCACCAGGCGAGATAGTGGTCAAACGCTAGCCGTCAATCAAGTGCCGTGCTAGTTATTTTCAATACCAAATTTGAGGTGTTTATCTCCATGTATACTCATCAGATCTCTATGAAATTACATTGAGAACACATTGAAAATGTACACTACCAATTTAAAAAGAATCATTCAAATCGGTTCACAATTGGAAGAGTAATCGCGTATAGATACGGACACACCGCGGCGTCCTGCGATCTGCGGGCGCGATCTCAGTACATTTCAATTGTTTTCTGATCGCGTTTGGTGTGAACCCGTCGATACAAATACTACTGCGCTATCTGATCGCCGCCTAGATCGCGCAGGCAGGACGCCGCGGTGTGTGCGTACCTTAACAAACATATAAAAAAAAACGTACATACGGAGAACCCCCTCGGCTGAAAAATATATTATTATTAGATGTATTAAATCAAATAAACAATAAAATATTTGTTAGAAACTTGGCCTTCATTGCGGAACCCGTGCATCTAACAAAATGGCCCGTGTGTACGATAACACCTATCGTACACATCTTCCGTGTACAATATAACAAATAAACAGTGACCTAAGTCTGGAGTGGCTACCTGAGGACAAGCCAGGCGTGTACTCGAAGTTAGAGGCAGGTGCTGAACCCTCGTCACTGTCATCGACAGGTGGGTGGTAGACACGTGGATGGTAACCGGGTGAGGTTGTTTACGTGGTGAGCAGGTTCATTCACCTATGATGACATTTATATTTTGTATCTTTTGTGGTTATTTGAGTATCATTGTTTTCTCGTCCCGTATTCGTATAATGATGTTTTCGTTGAGAATTTGTATCGGATTGCCATGTTTTATTCTACTTTAGATGTTACCCGTTATTTTGACAATTGTCGACTGATTATTGTATTCATACATAATATAAGGGTGCCCTAAAAAATCAGGGTATATTCAAAGATTGGAATACAGGCTTTCCCCGCGTTTGGGCCACCCGCATGACTTAGTAGAGGTATAAAAAATAGCCTCCGACCTATTCTCAGACCTACTTAATATACACAAATAAAACTGGCCAAGTGCGAGTCAGACTTATGTCTCGCACACAGAGGGTTCCGAACCGCAGTATAATAATATACAAGTATAATATTATATTATATTACCGTGTCAATACCAAACGTGCTTATTAACTACAACGCCATCTAACGAATATCTAACGAACTTCTAACACCAACAAAGTGAACGTTAACACAAAGTTAGGTAATTAATACCATTTAATGATAAGTTAAACAATAGTTCATAGATGGCGCTATAGTAAAAACACGTTTTTTGTTTGGGGACTCCCTTTCATTTTTAACTTTGTCCTGTTTTTAGTATTTGTTGTTGTAGCGGCAACAGAAATACATCATCTGTGAAAATTTCAACCGTCTAACTATCACGGTTCATGAGATACAGCCTGGTGACAGACGGACAGACAGACAGACAGACAGACGGACAGCGGAGTCTCAGTAATAGGGTTCCGTTGGTACCCTTTGGGTTCGGAACCCTAAAAATGACATAAAAATCGGTCAAGCCGTTTCGGAGGAGTTTGATCACAAACACTGTGACACGAGATTTTATATATTAGATGAATATACTGAATGTGTGCGTATGCTCACACAGGCAACACAATCATCATCATTATCAGCCGGTATCAGTCCACTGCTGGTCATAGGCCCCTCCCAAGATACGCCACTGAGCCCGAACTTCGGCTCTTCGTTTCCAGTCACTGCCCACCGCTTTGCGTATGTCGTCGCTCCAAAATGTCACAAGCAACAAAATACGTGTATGTAAATGTGTGTGTTAATGTGTGTTCGTGTGTTTGTTGCAGGCGACACAATATGTCCGAGCGGCATGTTCCGATGCCCCGAGGGCAAGTGTATCCCGGCGCTGTGGGTCTGCAACTACCAGAAGGACTGCGAGAAGGGAGAAGATGAATTCCAATCATGTCGTAAGTATTCTGCATACATATCTTTTATTTATTATATAATGAATTTTATACAAAAAATGAGTGTGCTATTCTATATAAGGAATTTGTAGTTGCAGAAGATCACATTAGTTGCAGAACCAATAACTCTAAAGGTACGGCTACACCGCTGCGTTCTACGGACGCGGGTGCCCGTGATCAGATAGTGCAGTAGTATTTGTACCGACTGGTTTAAACCAAACGCGATCTACAATGATCAGATAGCGATTGAAAAGTAAATCGCGCCCGTAAATCGTAGCGATGTGGCCATACCTTTAAGGGTGCTTGCTTGACAAAAAATTCCGTAAGCCGCAGAATATTTCCGTGCGCATCTTTCTGACTTATATAAGAGGTGTTCTGGGGTGGAAACGACGCTTCAGCAAAAATAATTGTAGTACACTTCAGTTTGGTAGAACAACGATATTATAGAGGTAGTTATCGATGTATACTGTCACTTATAGTACATCAATGGCGGTAGCAGATGAAAGCTAACAGTTGATGATCGACAAGCGGTGTGTCATAGACATCATAATAGCCATCAGACATAGCCTGATTTCCAGTTGCAAGGAAATATAAATAAAGCTAGGTTCATATTGGTGTGTCGGAGTCTGTCGGGGCGCGCCAGAACGCAATCGCTTACGTTCATTTACTATGAATAGATTCACAGTAGTAGGTTGTGTTGTGTTGTGGCGCGTTCTGTCGCAGTAAAATCGCTCGACGCCCGATCGCGCCAGAGAGGTGGTGGGGGATCTGTCGCGCCACACTAATGTGAATCTATCATTTACGACGCGTTATTGCGAGGGAACATAGTTCATGCAATTATTATAATTCTGTTTTTCGTTCTTTAAAATGTCTGATGAACTTATTGAATTAGTACGGCAATACAAAGTTCTCTATGACACGAAATGTAAAGAATATAAGGATCACGGTATCAGGAATAGTGCTACGGGATGAACCCAATATCTCCTTTTCCTTTTCTTTTTTTTTAGAAGAGTCATCGATAGAAAAAATTGAATATCTTCATCGAAGTCACTGTCAGACGATTCCATTTTAAAAACACGTATTCACCCCACAACTCTTAAAATGAGAATGATCTAAAAATGCGACATATTGCGCCACAAGACAACACATTAGTGTGAACACTCCGCGACACAACAGACGGCGACCCGACACACCAATATGAACCTAGCTTAAGACATACTTCGCGCGATTATATTAATTTGACATCACAAACACATTTTTTTTTCAAATAAGTGTGTCAAAGGTTTTTTTTGGTGTAAAATTGCGTTTTTCACAAAAAATACAACTATAAAGTTAAACCCTATGTAAATACTAAACGTTATCTAATAGATCCGTTTCCGAGATAGAAATGTACGGACCAGAATATTTCCTTTGAAATTTAATAAGATATTTTTAAGCACTGACAGATGCACAGACCAAAATACCTGACGGCTTCACGTAGTCACGTAGACGGTCGCACGTAGCCACGTAGTGACGTTACTGGTCATCCCAGAGGTGATCACGTGACGCGATAGCAACCTGATTTCTACTCAGAATTAAAATATTTGGTTAGTTATTATTAAAAGTGGTTAAGCAATATTTATTTTGAGGCACTCAATGTTTCTTGAACCGAGACTGGCATATCACTATGAACTATATACATAGTAACAAACATAAATAAATAAAGAGAAAGAGATTATGTTTTGGTACAGCTTGCATTCCTGTACGCTTCGTGATGTTTTTAAACTAAATTAGGTACCAGATCAAGTGAGACAACCTGTTAATAGATAATATCGTTTAAAAAACTAAAAAATAACCGACTTCAACGCCGCGTTATTAATTTTCAGTACCAATTTTGAGATGTTTATCTCCATATCTCTAGAGGTACTAATCAGACCTCGATAAAATTAACATGGTACCACACTTGGGACATTTCCTTTCCAACAAAAAAAGAATAATCGAAATCGGTTCATAAACGACAATGTTATCCGCGAACAAACATAAGCTTACACACATATATATTATATATATATATATGTGTGTGTAAGCTCGAGTTGAGAAACCTCCTCCTTTTTTTTGAAGTCGGTTAAAAATGGTAACAAATACCTATAACCGATATTTGCCATACGGATACGATACCTACCAAGAAGGGGGCTAGCAGAAATACGTATTACTTTATATCCCTCGAATCATCATCAACCACGAGGAGTATGTGGTATATAATGAATGTAGAAAGACACGTCAAACGCGAATATTAATGAATATTTAATGTTGATCGAGTTATAAATTAATCGCGATAACGAGCGAATCTCGCACGATTATTATTCATGTCACGAATTTCGTCCGTTAATTTTTAAATAATGAGCGAACTTAACTCCGAAGTGATCATTTATTGCTGAATTATATTACTATTATTTTATGAATAACATAATTAAAACTCACTCCGATAAATGTTATTGTCTTATTAGACACCTATATATTAAGCACGTAGGCAATAAGAAAAATAATAATATTTATTTTTATGTTTTAACTCTGAAAGCTATCATTCATTGCAACACATTTTTGCGGTCCCCTACATACATTTTGGTTAGAAAAGGTAACATACATTTCAGTTTAAGCATTACCTCTGTTATTTATATCATTACATCACATTCATTAAATTATGGCTGACCAAGTTTATTAGGCACCGAAATAATTTTATTGCATCCGTCCACATTTTTTTATTTTTTGTATTTAGGAGTTTTTGGCTAAATACAGCGCAGTTTATTTCACGATATTGATAACATCGAAGAGGTTTGAATGTCATTTAAGATTAATTAAAAAAAACACGCAGGCTAATGAAGAAGACACTCCCAATGAGCGACAGCGGGGTTGGAATAGTTGTGCTCGGTAAATTAGACTAAACACTAGTATAGCGCCTCATCACTGTGTCTTATTTACGGAAAAGCAACATACCAAATTCTCAAAAAAAAAAAAGTTCAACAAAGAGTCAATAATTCTTTGTTGGAATTTTTTTTTGATCCGCGACCAACTCAAAAATGGCAAGGTAATCAGTGCCTACGTTTGGTCATTGCTTTGATCACCAAGCACCTCGGCATTCGTTCCCACTCGACCAAAACGTCGGGCCAATCAGCATGCGGTATTCAAAGGGGTACTTCAGGTAATCCTTCTCCACTACAGTACGGAAGTGAAGGCTGCGTAGTAACTATCACCTATCTGTGGCGTGGGACAGGAGCCTGTAATGGCACAGCTAGGTATTCTGTGGGCACATATAACTCTGAGTTCAGTATGGGTGGGCGTGATGCTTCAAATACCCCGATATTCTTAGAGTTTTGAAGACTTATGTTGTGTACATATTTTGGTTGTTCAAGATTTATTTTTGAGATTTTTTTTTTTTAAGAATAAGAATAATTTATTGAGGAAACTTAGGCTTATTACAACAAAGTAAATGGTTCACCTGGAATCTAAACTAGGCTCGAGACCCGTGTGATAGGCTCCAGGCCTCTTCCGTCTGATGACAGCGGATTTGGAATGCCGTTCTTAGATTGTTACGTTGGATGGGATTTTATATAATACTAGTTATTAGTTACTATAATATTATTAAATTGAATACAAATTAATTCACAATTATTATTATTATACAATTATTATGTTCTTATTCATGAATTTTTCTAAAAAACCATTGATACAGGTAGCTGCATTATTTTTAGTAACAAATATTATGCGTTACATTATTTTATTATTCTAATTAACAAATATAAAATTAGTAACAAAGAAAATTATTATTATATAGTAGGAAACAATATATTAATTAAAGTATATGTCCTATTATGTGTATGTTACTGAAACTTCACTGTGTTCATTTGAATCCGATAGCAGAATAAGTATAACGAAGGAAAAACTATTCTTCTTGATGAACAGCACTCTAACGTTGTCGTACATACACGCGTCTGTACTTTTGCTAATAAGCTTGTATGCGCAAACCCTTTGCAAGAAACAAACACCGATTATAATATGCAACAACACCCAGGACAGATAGAATGTATAATGCAGCATATTCAAGCGTTTCTTACTATCACGCACTTTCCGAAATACGTATAATGTGGCAATGAGTGGCAATTCGAATCGTATACCTACCTACCTGCTTTTATAAAACTGTACCTCTGACTAGAAACCACTTGAGCCACGATTCGTTAGCAAGGTTAACAAGGCTCTAGACCGAGTGTCTACTCTCTCATCAAACTTATCTAGTATTTTCATTTACTGTCTCTGTCTGTATACTTGTAAATTGTAATCATAACCTTATACATGTATTATATAGATTATTAAAGTCAATTAAAGTCAAAGCATTTATTCAGTATATGGGCAAATTAAAAATTAGCACTTACACACGTCAAATAACATTAAATAGATCATATTCAACAAAAAATATAGATATAACAGAAACATAACGCTTTGAATTTACAAAAAAAAAACAAAGGTATTGAGCCATTCAGCTTTCATCTAGACGTCGAACGTCACACTTAAAACACATGTTTAATTCCCCTTATTAATGTAGGGTTGCCAACCGTACCATTACGTGCACCCGCAACCCAGTGCATGTTTCAGTACTTCAGACAATTTTTATCCAAAAAATTGTGAAATAATGAAACATAATAGATAAATAAAACGCAGACTAATTGCAGTACAAATCATGTTCCGAATGGAACTGATTGTCCGACTATCAGCCGCATAATACCGTCGTAAAGTAAGATATTTACTGGAATATCTACGAGTATATAAGGATATAACGAGATTCAAGGTGGGCTATAAAGAACTTACTTATACAAACAGGAATAATTTATAGCTGTTTTATGGTGGTGATTTATTTTATGAAATTTTATGTTTGTACTTATGATAATTTCTTGTGACTCCCAAAGACACTTAATAAAAAACACGTAATATTTTAGTAACTTCTCTGATAGCTTTTCAAGTTAACCATATAATATTTGGTTGTAGTAAAATTTGTTACGTTTTATTACAAGAGGACATAACTCTACTCAACACTCTATCAGTTAATAATTAATTTACCATATAATTATGAAATATTTCCATATAAATAGTATTAACTTCTTCTCTCAACAGTGTCAAATATCACGTTCATCCGTTTGCGCAATTTTCTTTAAACGGGGTACGAAGGTTTCGCTTCACGTATAATGTTCCTATGTATTGTACGAGTGTATGTACGATTTCCAGAAGAACTGCACGAGATATCCATCGACCCCGTTCGGGATCTGTGATTGAAATTATCATCGCCTCCCTGCGACCTGCGACTATAGGTCGCGCCTTATACCATGCATGCTACTTGTGTATGGTACCCTGGTACTTTGTGTCATAAAAAGTCAGAGTAATTAGGCAGGTTTAAAGCAATGCTAACGTTCCGTATTATCGGCATATAGTAAGCACTGCCCGTCTACATCTCTACGGGCTGCGGGAGAGTACATGCGTAGAGTAATCAATGCTCTGAAACGATTATGACGGCTTGTGTAATCTACAATTGCATCTGCGCTCCGTAGCTCAACATGCGGACAGTCTAGCGAGTCAGCGAGTCCCGCAAAGCTCTGGAAACAGCCTTATCATTGCAATTGATAATAAATGTGTTATTTCCTTAATATATCAGATCAATGAGACATCTTGAACCAAAATTAATCTTCTTTAACAATTTAATTCCAAAGTCCTCGTAGCCTAGGCTGGCGCCTTACAAAGGACAATATTTATTAAGAGTCACTGTTCACTTTCGATCCTTTTCAATAGAGACTCCATTTCCAGCGAGACCAATCGTCTCCAAAATCCCGGCTGAATAGGACAGCCGCACCGCGCCGCGCAGCGCCCGATTGCACCACGTGAGAAATGACGGTGCAATTTCTCGCATGCGGCGCTAGATTTCCCGGGCGCCCGGGAATAAGCCGGGAAAGCGGGAAAAATAGGCTTAGTGGCATGTCATGTGTCAGATGAGGGCAGTGGAAACGAGACGCTGTTTTTGAAAATCTATCCTGGAATTTCATTGGGTGGATTCCATTGTTTCTCTTTTGTTACTCTGTTGGGCGAACTATCAAATGCATGTTACTCTCGGTGTACCGGAACGGGAAGTTGGCTCTTTGTAAACGTTCAGCGTTTCTACCTCCATTCACACGATATTCTTTGTATTTTTTTAGCTTTAGACCGTTCGTTTTATAAAGTTCGTTTGATCTCTACCAAAACAACAAAGCATTAAAAATAAAATAAAACTTAGATAAAGTTTTAAAATAAGTATTAGTTTTGTGATAGATTCGCGTGTATTTTTGTGTAAGAGTAGCACAATACAGAATATTTTCTTCCTTTGATATCGTCTAAAGTATCACAGAGGCCTACACCTTCATCCCCTACACCTCTGAGAACTATAATAATATATCTATATTTATTCTGTATCCATATCCGTATCACAGATATGATATGTGATATACACCGCAAGTCTGCCAATTGGTATGAAAACCAAATATGTAGTGTTTAGTATTTGATGCCGTGATGAGAATAATTTACTGTTGACTTATTTCACCTTATGTAGTGAAGAACGGACTTAGTTTCTCCAAACATAGTCTACTATGCACGAACGACCCAATGAGGCATTTTAGTTTTGAAATCCGACGTGCTGATAGATCTGTGCTCTGATTGTCTGCTGTTGAGTTTTCCTGATTACTAGCTGTGGTTCGCGGCTTCGTTTGCGTATAGGACCTACTTAGATACTTTGCATGTCATATACCGGCATATAAAATAGGTATGTGGACATCCAGGCAATAAACTTTTCCGGAGAATTCAGAATACAAATTAACATCGGCTGTTTTTTCGTAATGAATCATCAATTATACAAATTACAATTAATTATCAATTACACAATTAGGACACCTCTTAATTTTAGTTAAGTTAAATTTTAGTGTACTATTTAAAAAAATGAAGAACTAAAAAGATAAATTACAAAAAAATCATACAATCTTGCAGCTACTTGAAGCATTGTCCAAAGTGACTATACAATTGTCACGAAAAAAGGTCTATTTGCGGCATCCATGCAAATCAATGTTTATAAACCTAGAGCAGGTATAGACGTGTAGGTCTGTCCGACTCAATGTAACTACTTGTCCGGTGAAGTGTAAACTCAATTTGCACCACAGAGGTGGGTGATAACCTCAGAGGGTCTGGTTAAGTATAAGTACCCTGTGGCTGCTCCGATACATGTTTGTATGTAGATATTGGTTGTAATTAGCCTAAACTCTGTGAGCTAGATATTGTTACGTGCGGGGTGGTATAAAAATGCCAATCCGATGAGATGAACGTTTATTTCCACTGATCACTAGGTTAGCACAATGTTCCACAGTAGTTGTCCAAATCGTCTTGCACAATTATCAAAAGTCCGTTAACACACACCGAGGTCGTTGGTAATCACAATCACTGATTTCACTGTTCACAGTTCACAACACTAGTTCACTGATAACACTTAACGATCACTTAGTCGCTATCCGCGCTTAGATAGTTACACTGTCGTTTCCAGAGAATGACTGCTTTAACGCCGCGGTGCGACGCTTTATATAGGACACAATAATTATTCTAGAAAATCCTCGATCAATAAAGACAAACAACAAATATATATATATAAACAATAACAGACAAACAAGCAATAAATCAAAAACAAAAGGGGCGGCTTTCCTTTGAACATCTGATGTAAACAACTTTACCATACATGCTAATTTGATCTCTAACTACTTATGAATAAGGTTCAATCTTAACTACAAAACGAGGTACATTGACTAGGGTCGGAATTCTAGGAAGGTTACTTTTATGACGGTCGGGTCGGGTGTTTATAGCCCCTAATTAGTCTATTCTTTCCCACGCTATTTTTGTTCGAGAAGCTTGGCGAAACTTCGCGACTCGACGACGCGATGTAACAATATCTATATTCAGCAAGCTCAGTAATTAGATTAGAGCAAGTGTTTTGTATATTTATTTGCATTGACTTAATAGCTTAAAGTTGCGAAAGTTGGATTATTAAAATAACAGAAATAATAATATTGAACAAAAGTTTTTTAGTGATACAGTATAGATTTATATAGACATATAGACTTAAATGTGTAGTTGCGTCGCATTATCATTTTAAATAATTTTACTAGACATCTTTCAAGAGGACCCGACGTACTTTTAATAACATTATTTTCTGCTTTGTAAAAACCCGTTATAAATTCAGAAATATAAATCATTATATTTGTAAATGTAAAGTCAAGATATTTTTAAATATGAAAGCACTACAGAAAACTATACAAAACCTACCTACCCAATAAAATATATGCTACTCAAATTATTCATCACGGAGACATTACAACAATTATTATTTAATGTAAATTTGTCATCTGCACTTTTTAACTGACTTCACAAAAAGAGGATCTTATTGTTTTCGATCAATTAAAATCATCAGTCTCTCAGAATGTATAATTCCCGCTACACACTAAACCGACTTGTCTCACATTTGTAAACAATCGTCACAGTAGTAGTGGGCCTCGAGTGTCGTGTGAAGGGAGGTCCACCTTCCTCTAGGTTCGTTCAAGAGGCTATTCCCTGGAGAGCCCTCCGCTGCCCAACACTTGCCTGTGATTGATTTCTGCTCCTCATTTCAAGTGAAGCCTGGACCTGATTACAGGTAGACCTGAATGGTTGTCATAGAATAGAAAATTGTAACTACGAGGATTAGTGTCTTTCCTGAAAGGATGTTTTTTATAGGATGGTAGGATCATTATATCGATTTGAGTTGCTAAAACCATCAAAGAGGCGATCTGCCAGTATAACTTTGCGGTGTTCCGGCAGTACTATACAGCCCTTGAGTGTATGACCATTCTAGGTCTAGCGTGTTCACTATCTTCGACCACATCATCGCTTACCACCAGTTAAAATAGTAGTCAAACTCTAGCCTGCCAGATATAAAAAAATAGCTTATAAGTAACTTGCAATTAACTTTAAAATGATGCAATAATTATTTTTTCACAAAAAGAGCGTCTATTGTTACACTATCATTGTAATACTCTCTTACATCACTATAAATTCTAATCTAAAATGAACTTTACTCTGTATTTTCTTGAAGTCCGCTTCCCGAAAGATCAAGAGTGCGACCTGTAATCAGTTTCAACTAGATTCCGCGCTCATGCATAAACCATGCAGGTAGAGAACCGTGTACCTCGGAGGTGACATCGATCAGGAGAGCGTGAGTGGACTCCACTATGATTTAAATGGGTCGAGTACACAGTTTATAAACTAAACTGTATCGTGCTCGTATCATGATTTGTTATTTTCATATCGCATTTTATATATGTCCGATCTTAACTAATATTATAAACGGGAAAGATTTCATTTTTTGTTTGTTACGATTTAACTCAAAAACTACTGGACCAATTTCAAAAATCCTTTCACTATTATAAAGCTACATTCTAAGCAAGTATATAGCTATATTTTATCCCCGTATTTTCACGGGAACGGGAAACACGTGAGTGAAACTAAAAAAAAATGTATACCTACGGAGTGTAAGAAAAGTTTTCTATATTCTATTCCTACTTGCTATTAATGTTAAAAAAATGCTGCCTAATCGGACTATTTACTAGAAGTTTTACAAAAAGTAAAACTAGAATATAGGCGTTTAGATAGGTCCTTGAAATAATTTGAAGGCACGAAATTCTACCGACGACTTATCTCAAGACCTGAGATTAAATCTCCGATTGTAAAATATGATTCAGTTAAAACGAAAGGAAGTAATAGAAAAGTTAGTGAAAGTTCAGGTAAGTCTGACTGGAGTCGCGGACCCACGTTATCGAGCCGACAGCGGCAAATCCAATATTTCTCAAAGTTGTGTAATAACGACCGCTCTACCTGTCGCTACCTTAATTTTGAACATCTTTGTAATTGAATCTGACGGCAAACATTGACTTGTTCTCTCCTAAGATACGGTAGGCGTTAGAAACAACAAGATTACGAAACGAAACGAAACGAAAAATTACACGTTACGAAAATACTAAAAGCTGACGACGTAATAATGATTCGTTTGAAATTTCATTGATAGTATGAGTAGTTTAGGCGTTGTGGCGGTTTTAAATAGGAACATTATACATTTAATACCGAACTGAGTAGGCAGCGCTTGACCATCTGGGCATCTCATGTAAAGTGATGATACGATCGTTGATCAGATCAGACAGGATCTTTCGCAGTGGGGGCCACTTACTGTATGCATTTGTGTGTTGTTTATTTTGTGACTGAAACGTGTCGTAACGCACTTTCAAAGCTCAATATTGTCAATCAATCTATCAATCAATAATTTTATTTGATTATAAAATGCATCCGTAAACACTAATAAACTTACAACTATGCAATACATTAGTGGAGAATGCAGGTATTTAGAGGGTGTGTCTGAGCCTGGACAAGAAAATCTGATTCCTAGACACGACTCCTCTAACATCAAAGAGAATACAATACTGCGTGGTTACATTTAAATGAGCAAATTAACAGATAGTTATTACAATACAAAACAAACTAATAATCATAAGTACCTTATTGTGTTTCAAAATATATGTATAACATGCTAAGTTTATTATATATTTATTTTTTTTATTTTTACTTATTTTTTACTTTTAATCCAACAAACAGCATAAATTACGACCAAATTTAGTGTCATACTTGAAATTAATATTGACATTATCATTTAGAAAAATAAAACGACGAATAAATTTCCGTACATCGTTCCATCATGAACTGTGTAGGAAACACCAAAATATTGACTTTGTCATCTCTCAATTTAAATGCCAGTGTTATTTATTCAATAGTAATTTAATTATGGTTCTTTTTTATTTGTTTAATCATTATCAAATGATGTAACGTAGTACTTAACTATGGTGTTAACATTTTGTGTTTTATATAGTAATGTCGCTTCTTCTAATATAAACCTAAGTACCTACCTGTACCTCGTACATACATCGCACCTCCTCCTAACAATAAATTGTTATGATGTTACTACGCTGAGAACAGTCGCAAACTTTGATCTTACGTCAAAAGACATTCGCTAACTTTAAGAATCGGGATTCTTACAACTAGAAAGTTTGCGAGCCTTTGTACGCGTGTGAAACAATCGGATCCAAGAGGAAGTGCTTATTTATACACTTTTGAACTTTACATAGGTGCTTTTCATTTTGTATTTTTGTAACATTAATTTATAAAACGATATATCTTCAGGTCTTTTATAACAAAGCGTATTATTATATTAGAATCAGAATTGTTTATTGATTTACCGACTCAACTTCCATTGGGCGTTATCATTGGGCTTAAGATCCGTTATCTAGTTATCCACATCGGGCATTTAGTAATTACATTACTTGTACTATTGATTATTCTGTGGTAATTATGAGTACAGACAGTACTAAATATTGATTAATTAATTATTCCACGATCTGCAAGCGCGGGGCGGCGTGGAAAGTGCAACGCTGTCTAGGAAAACGGTTGCAGTTACAGTATTGAAATTTGACATTATTCGAAATTTCGAAACAAAAGAAGTCTAGTTTTTTACTACCTATATAATATTTGCATTCTAGAGCGCTATTATGATGGTGTACCGCTTATATTAACTTATAATTATTTTTGTCCCCAGCGCCCCCAGAATGCGAGACGGGTCAGATAACATGCGGCCAGTACGTGTGGAACAAGACGTACTGCATCCCGCCGCACTACCGCTGCGACATGCATGTTGACTGCGTCGACGGTACCGACGAGGCTGAGTGCAGTAAGTACACACACGTTATGTGACACACAGATAACATGCGGCCAGTACGTGTGGAACAAGACGTACTGCATCCCGCCGCACTACCGCTGCGACATGCATGTTGACTGCGTCGACGGTACCGACGAGGCTGAGTGCAGTAAGTACACACACGTTATGTGACACACAGATAACATGCGGACAGTACGTGTGGAACAAGACGTACTGCATCCCGCCGCACTACCGCTGCGACATGCATGTTGACTGCGTCGACGGTACCGATGAGGCTGAGTGCAGTAAGTACACACACGTTATGTGACACACAGATAACATGCGGACAGTACGTGTGGAACAAGACGTACTGCATCCCGCCGCACTACCGCTGCGACATGCATGTTGACTGCGTCGACGGTACCGATGAGGCTGAGTGCAGTAAGTACACACACGTTATGTGACACACAGATAACATGCGGACAGTACGTGTGGAACAAGACGTACTGCATCCCGCCGCACTACCGCTGCGACATGCATGTTGACTGCGTCGACGGTACCGACGAGGCTGAGTGCAGTAAGTACACACACGTTATGTGACACACAGATAACATGCGGCCAGTACGTGTGGAACAAGACGTACTGCATCCCGCCGCACTACCGCTGCGACATGCATGTTGACTGCGTCGACGGTACCGATGAGGCTGAGTGCAGTAAGTACACACACGTTATGTGACACACAGATAACATGCGGACAGTACGTGTGGAACAAGACGTACTGCATCCCGCCGCACTACCGCTGCGACATGCATGTTGACTGCGTCGACGGTACCGATGAGGCTGAGTGCAGTAAGTACACACACGTTATGTGACACACAGATAACATGCGGACAGTACGTGTGGAACAAGACGTACTGCATCCCGCCGCACTACCGCTGCGACATGCATGTTGACTGCGTCGACGGTACCGACGAGGCTGAGTGCAGTAAGTACACACACGTTATGTGACACACAGATAACATGCGGCCAGTACGTGTGGAACAAGACGTACTGCATCCCGCCGCACTACCGCTGCGACATGCATGTTGACTGCGTCGACGGTACCGATGAGGCTGAGTGCAGTAAGTACACACACGTTATGTGACACACAGATAACATGCGGCCAGTACGTGTGGAACAAGACGTACTGCATCCCGCCGCACTACCGCTGCGACATGCATGTTGACTGCGTCGACGGTACCGATGAGGCTGAGTGCAGTAAGTACACACACGTTATGTGACACACAGATAACATGCGGACAGTACGTGTGGAACAAGACGTACTGCATCCCGCCGCACTACCGCTGCGACATGCATGTTGACTGCGTCGACGGTACCGATGAGGCTGAGTGCAGTAAGTACACACACGTTATGTGACACACAGATAACATGCGGACAGTACGTGTGGAACAAGACGTACTGCATCCCGCCGCACTACCGCTGCGACATGCATGTTGACTGCGTCGACGGTACCGACGAGGCTGAGTGCAGTAAAGTTTTTTTTCGAATCTTTATTGTCCCGGAGTTATATGTAAAAGCTTTTTTTTAATTTAATTCCAATTTATTTGCTTAAAATAATAAATGAAAAATGCAATTTAAGCGAGGGAAATTTAAGTTTGTAAAACAGATCACCATTGATCGAATCGAAAGTTGACGTCATAATTCACTACTCCACGTGATAGAAACATTGAGCGCGGGAACATAAAAATGAATGTATGGTGTGGTCTTATTGTATTTATTTCCAAATATTGTGTTTGCCGCGTATTATTGTGCAAAAATGTATATTACTAACCATTTAATATAGGTAAAAATGGGTACGAGATTAGAGAAACTGCATAATTTAATAAAAACATGCCATTGGCTAAATACAATAATCGCGCGTAGTCTTAGTTGAAGAAAAAAAAGCTAGTTTGCATCAAGCGGCGTGTGTCTGACGTAAGTGCGTGACGTCACAATTCACTACCAAAGAGCCCGGAAAATGATGGCGTTTAAACGGCTCAAATTAATTTGTATATATGAATATTTATTTAAATAATAATTAGACCAATTCCAGCACTATTTTATTTTTTTATTATGTTATATGGATGTAATAAGTGAAATAAAAATATTTAAAAAAAACATGCATATTACCTATTACCAACACTTCATATACAAAAATCTACGAACGGGTGCCGAAGGAAAATTAAGTTCATGCAAATTAATTACCTTGAGTCATTACTTTTCTTCGTTTAAAATATAAAAATAATTTTAAGTAATCGGTGAACATCATGAAAAAAATAATATTTCAACGACTTCAGAACTTCCTTCTTTTTGAATTCGTCAAACTTCGTATATAGAGCCAAATTAATATTTATTTTACGGTCAATAATACTACTACTACTGAGTCACTACAAGGAACTTTTCGGGAAGGATGTTTCTCACATACAGAATATATTGTGTGTAAGTATACACTATGTATGAGTATACAGCGACTATAGAGCATCTAGTTTTCACAGTCGGGTGCGTGTAATACTGTTACACGACTCTGGTTTCATAACCTGAACACTTTTCATTGCAATTATTAAATCAGAAGCTGACATATTCTGCTGAATAGTGAGTACGTCGTACATTTTCTTCGGTTTTTTATTTCGTTTCGTCAACGATCTTAATTTATCTGATATCCGACTGAGTTTGGCATACATATGTAAGTTCGGTGACAATAGTATGTTATGGTACTCATCGAGCTGATCTCATGATGGAGCCGGGATGAAGAGCCTGGAACTCTTTAATGGCAAATGGTAGGAGAGTCGACTGTGGGATACTTTGTTTTGTTATCATGAGTACGTACAGGTATTCTTTCCGCCTCACATAATGACTTTACATAAAGCTTGCTTTTAAGAATGTTTTAAACCATTTTAAACCGACTTCCAAAATGGAGGATGTTTTTAATTCATCTGTTTTTTTTTGCATGTTTGTGACTCGATTACTCGGTCAATTGTGAACCGATTCCATTGAATCTTTTTTTAATCGGTAGGGTAAATTTTTAAGGTTTTCATTGTAATTTCATCGAGATCTGATAAGTATCTTCAGAGATATTGATACAAACACCTCAAACTTGGTATTGAAACTGACTCGCGCGGCGTGGAAGTCTGTTGTTTTAGATTAAACTATCACAATACGGTAACAAAACTTCTCGAAAGAACTTGAAATACAATTTATTTTGATTCGTGTTTCGATCAACTCGTCTAAAATTCTTTCCTCCAACTTTGTGTAACTCTCTAATCCAACAACTCTATAACTAAGTCAACCGCAAGTCAAACACGAAAGTTGAGAACTCTCAAATTGAATCCAACAATATCACGTAAATATATTCAGCTCCACCTGAAATCGGATTAAATTCAGGAATGGTCGCCACTCGACGGAACCACATTAAAAGTTAGCGCTTCCAGAGAACTATAACTGCAGCTCTGCGACATGACTCGTCATATGTTGCGAGGAGTCAGAGGAGTCGGCTAAACAGTACATCACTCGGATAGTAATAGTTCATAGATTGCAGCGGTAGATTCATTCATTAAAGTTAGGAACTGTAGTGTTACTTTTATAGCTTGAGAACTTTTAATCGCTATGTATAAGCGACACACTACGCTGTGATATCTCGTCTAGTGTGTCGCTTATAAGTAGCGACATGCTATAAAAGTTACACTTGAACTTCATAACTTAAAAATCGGCTTTCTCTTCTTATCTTATTTCTAAGCAGTCTAATTATTTATGTGAGAAACTGTAATTAAAAATTGTATAAACAATCAGAAATAATAATAATAATAATCATCAGTTACCATAATTTTAGCTGACGTTGCAATATTTTGATAAACTCTTCCATTAACTACAAAGGACAATTTTGTTGGAATTGTAACCATTAAATATTTTCCATTAGCAATTTATTCTGAACTTAGTATCCACAAACAAAAAGGGCAATCTCCAGTTGTGAAACTCATACAAATCCACGTTGTTCCCATTCAAGTTTCAGAAGTTAATTTCCTGCGCTCACCGAACCGTGAGTAGTGCCATTACTATTCCCTAACTTACCTATCCATTACGCGGCTTAAATAAACATAGCCCGAAACACCGCCCTATATCTTTTTCAAGAGAACTTGAAAACGAAGTACCTAGACCAGGTCACACGGAGCCCCCGCGGCCCGCTCGTTTCACACCTCCGCGGAACCCGAGGGTACTCCTGCCCCAGCGATGGGAGTTCACAACAGATTGGCGGAGAAAGCAGAAAGTCCCAACGAGTGGGCAAGTTTTAATGGTGTGGAAATTGCGTTTTTGTTTGTCGTTCGTATCTGAGATGTGCCTGTTTTCATGTAAATCTGTTGTCTGCCGCGTTGATATCGAACGCCCGCCGCCGGTGTAAGAATTTCCAATTATATTTCTTTACGAACTCGGATAATTATTTCTGTCGCTTCTCACATTTTCCATTACGCACTTGTTACCCGAGATCTAATTATCTGCTCGATCTTTTTGTGTTTTTCTCATTTAAGTGAGTAGGCACTTGTTTACGGAGTTTAATATTAATGTTATTTTTATCGATTTTTGTGAAATTGTTGTTTAAAACAATATTCAAAAACTTCAAGTTACCAAGATAATTGTACCTATCTAGATAAGAGCATAGACATACGAGTAGATCTACTTGTATGTCATTTATTAAATTCAACTGGTTAATAATCATCAAACTTGCTCTGCTTTATACAAAAATAATAATATGTATCTATATATATAAAAAAAGAATCACTATTTCCCTTGGTCACGGCATCACGCGTGAATGGCTGGCCCGATTTCGCTAATTATTTTTTGTTATGTTAGCTTTTGTCTGGGGAAGGATGTTATGATAGAAATGTTTTATATAAATGAACGTTTTTTTGAAAGCGGGCGAAGCGGTCACATCTAATCACATAAAATATCACCGGCGCTTCGGTCACATCTTCGGTGCTACATTTTGCAAACAATTAATTATGACAAACTATAAGCTTGCAAGCGTGCGCAACACCGCACCGCGTGCTTTCCATCCTAAACTCAAACTTCAACTTCCCAAATAAGCTTCTTACAACTACCTACATTTTTGCAAGAAAAATATCTCTGAGATCCCCACTTCGCAACTTGTTCGAGGGAAAAGTTTTAATAGACCGCAATTATTATATTCTTTCTTTTTATTGGAACGCCGCTCAACTTTCAATGTACTCCGTAACTACCTAAATACGGGTATTTCACACTTTTTGATATTTCCTTTCATGCTAATGGAAAAAGGAGCTTCGAGTGCTTTTACGAAATCGCCATTGATGCTCCGATATCTTTAAGGTTTTATTTTTGTTTCATTGTGACTTGTTAGAAGAGATTTTGTAGTTCAGAGCAAATATTTAAATGACTTAGTATAGTACCTACTTAGTAAAATGTGTGTGTGTGTCTCTAGAGCTATGTATCATGCTTGATTCCTGCGTAAAAACATTTATTAGCATTGTACCTATACTATCTAGCCTCACCTACCTTTCAAGCTCGAAATATGTGAAGCAATTTACTTACAAAATCATCACACGTACTGTCAAGGATTGTATTTGTTTTAAAAATGTTTCCTAATACCTAAGTGCTTCTGTCAGACGTTGTTCTTCAACGTGCAAAAAAACAGGTAGATTATATCGTCTAGGTGACGGCACTACCAGTCATGCCGTCAGAGTTATTAAACTCTTACCATAGTCATAGCACATGACTAACTTTTCTTTACTCATGTGCCATAGTGAAGAAAAAACAAAAGCATTCACTGTCGCTGTTACAACATTACTGCCAAGCACTCTAAATGCCCCTGAATAAAACATTGACTAATACCGTTTCACTCTCCTTTACGATTTCAACTGCGGACGCCCGAACAGGTTCGATTCAATTAACGTTAAATATTAATCGGCTGCACAGTCCAGTCGACTCACCATCAGACCGGGTTCAGCTCGGGCCCCACGAGACGTATCATCGAGCAGATTTGTTTCAGGCCAGCAGACAGTTTGCTAACTTTTAATGGTCTTGTCAATTTGTGACGACCCGACGTTGCAGTTCCTAAGCTTTAACTTTATTATGATGTTGCTATAACTTCATATATTTTGGTGTTACAACTTTAAATTTGTAACGTTCGTAGCGTTTCTATACCTGCCCCCTAGATGTAACGTTTCTATACCTGCTCCCTAGATGTAACGTTTCTATACCTGCCCCCTAGATGTAACGTTTCTATACCTGCCCCCTAGATGTAACGTTTCTATACCTGCCCCCTAGATGTAACGTTTCTATACCTGCCCCCTAGATGAAATCCAATTTTTGTTTTCATTCACGCTTAGGTAACTTCAAATGTCATTCTCATACATTTTGAACTTGCGTTAACATGAATGTAAACAAAAATAGGACTTTTTAGGGTGGCTGGTAGTGGTATCTACAAGTTAACGATACCGTAGTTTGGTGTCATAGGTCCTGGTTGTTTGCTTTAATCAGTCCAACAAACTCTGACAACAAAATACAAAATACAAATACAAAATCTTTATTGACATACTGTATAGTTTACACAATACATGTTGAATCCATAGGCTGGCTGGGCTAGCTAACAGGGCTAGCTGCCCAACCTACATGTATATATATTTATGGGACTTTGACTATTGATTTGCTCCAGTCTAGCATACAAAGCAGTATCTATTAAGTAAACTTGTCCCTATCGACTTTGATACGGAAAAGTCTCCTGGATGCACATAGATATGTAGATCGGTTAACACTTTTCAAATAATATGTACTTGTTCAGATTCCTAGAAACATCTCTTATAACGCAATGTCCATGTAAACAGAAACTGAAATTCCTTACAGATAAGATTTTAAAAGACCTAAATGTTGGAAGCACTAAGCTGTTCAGAAAGGAACCGCGGCGTACGGCGTACTCGTCTTATTTCTCCAATTCCTGTTTGCATAGACGGAACCCTTTGACACGAGTATTGGGGTCCCGCAAATCCTAACACTACGCGGCAAGTAGACGATTTCGAGGATTGAGTCGATTTACGCTTATCCTTTCCTTATGTTGAGGGGAAGTACAAACGTCTGGAGACAAGGGAACTGATTTATTCGCGGAGTTTACGGAGACTGTTGCTTGAATATATCAATCAATCAATCAATAATTTATTTGGTTATAAAATGCATCCGTAAACACTAATAAACTTACAACTATGCAATACATTAGTGGAGAATGCAGGTATTTAAAAGGTGTGTCTGTGCCTGGACAAGAAAATCTGATTCCCAGACACGACTCCTTCTCGCGGTTACATCAAAGAGAATACAATACATTACAGTTACATTTAAATGAGCACATTAACAGATAGTTATTACAATACAAAACAAACAATAATCATAAGTACCTTATTGTGTTCCTAAATAGATATGTATTAACTAAACTAACTAAATAAAACTACATATAAGTATACATTGTTAAAGTGTAATATCTATGGCAGAAAATGTGTGTCTGATAGTGGTTTTCTTTGCCAAGGTCTCGCCAATACATTAGTCGTTTAAATGCATTGTTTGGGATAAAAATTGAATTCAACTTCATTTAAATTTACTTTAAGATCAGAAATGTTTTCTGATCTTAAAGTAAAGTGTACTCAGTTTTTAGCAACATGAAACAAAGGTATAGAAAACTCCACGTAAAGAGTTAGCACTAATTGAGCGGCAGAGTCACAAAGTTTTAATGCTTTCGTTTGATTTAAGGCTTCCAGGCTCCGGGTCTTTGCCTTTGTACGAAGCTCGGCTTAAAAATGCAGGTTCGGATGATGTTTGGATAGAATTTGAATTTTTCCACGCGAAAGTATCGCCGGAGCGCCGTAATTGGATGAAAGGATGCGTCCGTATTATAAGTTTCGCAGCATTTTTACGCTCTAATTTGGTCCTGTGTTTCGTTGTCCGTCTTTGTGTTGTTGTTATCCGGTGGGCACGCCTCGCTGGGCCGGAAACCAGTTCACACTCGGTCAGTTCATTACGTGTTACAATGCTGGGTACGTTACATCGATGCATATTGATTTACGGGTGATTAGGTATTTACATTGGTGGTCGATCATCTACGAATACCTGAGTGTTACTTAGCTACCGATTGGAACATAATATACAAATAGGGTACACAGACATGGGGTAAGCATGTATATGCGATGTTGCTTGAGTATTTCTCGGCAATTTGTAGGTGAATATGCACTTCGCCGCTCGCGTCTAAGCTTTTTCAAACAACACAAAAGCTACGTTCCCTTGTAAACTGTATCGGCTTTGCGCCGCTCTCTTAGCCGGTTCAAAGGCGCCCGGCGCGGCTCGGCGGCGGGTTTTTACATAACTTTATATGAAAATCGCATTACCTCAGAGTATTTTGTTGCAAAAACCGAGATAGAGACGTTTTAGCATGTTATTAACAACACAGATGAGACTAGCTTAGCTCGCTGCGGACCTCTCTCTAACTTGGTGTCCAAACTTTCAACATTAAATGTAAATATCACAGTAATTGCTTTTTACTAAGCAATGATATTAGTAACTACAGTTCTCTAATGAATGAAATGTAAAGTAAACAGCCTTTTTTGTTTCTACTGTTTAAAACTGATAAGATTTTTTAATAATTCGAAGGGATACATTCGGTCAGAGGCTTCAAAAACTTCAGTGTATACATAACAAACATGGAATTAGTACCTATGTTATGTACTATGGTATCAGACAGTCATTTGAAGTCCAATGTTTCTAATAATGGTGAAGTGTTTTAGGAAGTAATGTATCGTTTTGTGTATTCCAGCATACCGGAAGTGCCAGGGGGATGACTTCCAGTGCGGCGTGGAAGGCGCGGGCCCGGGCAAGGCTTCCTTGCAGGGACCCTGTATACCAAAGTCAAAGAAATGTGATGGGTACGAAACATCATCTTATACGTATACTAGTTGATACACGCGGTTTCGTTCACGTACACCAAGAATTTAGTAGCCTATGTCCATCCTCATGCTATAAAGTACATCTTTGTTAAATGTGAGTAAGATCGGGTCGTCCGTGATAAGGTAACAAACGTTTTTATAATATTAGTCTGGATTTACACACAACTAAATAATTAATTAGAGTACCTCTGTACTGACTCATTCTAGGGAATCAACTAGGGACATTCGATATACCTACTTGATATTGTATAATGTGGATTCTGCTACAAAACAAAAAGAAAATCAGGATGCATTCAGATAATACTAATTGATTGATTATGGATTCATAAATACACAATGGAATAGAATTCTTCACTAAAGCGACGGAGTATCCCGGGGTATCCTAGCTTCTTAGCAAGTAGTAGGAGCAGAAAGCTTTAGGAGGCTCGCAGTAGGAAACCTACCGTAGCATAATTAGAGGTCTGCGGTAGGATGCATTCATGAATATTTAACGTATAAAATGTTCTATTTAAATGGGAATAAAAAGAAAATAAATATGAAAAGAAACTTTCTATTAAAAATCTTTCCAATTACTGGCTTGGACGATTCCCAGAAAACGATATTGAATTAAAAGATGACTGTTTTCTTGTTAGGTATATATAGACTGATAAACACAGTTCTTTTATTTGCCTCCCGCAGTCGAGTAATTAACATAATTTGCAAATATCTGAGACAAGTATAATATACTAATTTAGTAGTTTACTAGATACCTAGGTGTTAATTTTATGTAGCAAAGTACTAGTAATGTTTGCTACTTTCTGAAATCATTCGGAGGCCTAACAGTCTTTTTCGACTCATTATTAGTCGAAAAAGTCTAAGCGTGAGTTCAGTCGGTGTTAACGTAGAATCGTTTGCGTCAGTAATTCCTTTAAACCATGAAATATGTAATTTGTCAAAAAATATACCCAGAGGCCCGACATGGTATAAAAAGATTCTTACTACTATATTACTATAGGTAAGCCGGAGACAGGAAGACGCTGCAAATATTCCGTCTGACCGACGTTTCAGAAATTCTGAGAAAATAAACATTTGACTTTGTAATTTTTTTTTTCAAATAATATCATATAGGTTTATTGCAAAGAAAGTAGGTAGTATACTATAGTTGTTCTTAATTATTAAATAAAGTGTCGTACAATCTATGTACTCGCTTAGAATGTACAACATATAATGATGGTGTTTCACCACTATCTCGGCTGGTGGTAAGCTATGATGTGATCGAAGATGGTGAACACGCTAGGCGTAGAATAGTCTGACCCTCAAGGGCTGTGTGCTGCCGGAACACCATTAGGTTATGGCTGCAGATTTTGTCCTTGATGGTGATCTATCTTTGAAGAATTCAGGCGGAACTTTGACATAATATGATAGTATACCACCTGTGGAAAAACCTGTAGATCATCAGTACAGACTTACATACTGATGTGTTCGTTTATTATGTAAGAGGAGAGGACAGATATGTATTTTTTTAATAACTTATAGACTAGTGTTTGAGCCAATGTCTGGCCTGATGGTAGGTGATGATGCGGTCGAAGATAGTGAACATGCATCAAACAAAACTAAAATCTGCTGTATGAATGCAGAGGAACAACCATGTTTGGTAGTTGCTCGTAGTACTACACCCTTTGCAATATCATGTACCCTGATAACGGCAAAGTAATTTTCTCGCCTAACGAATTCCTTTCGTTTACAGATATTTAGACTGTAGAACAGGAAAAGACGAGATGGATTGTCCAGGACAGACGCTAGCGTGTCGGCTGGACCAGTTTCGATGCGCCTCGGGGAACAAGTGTATCGACGCGGCGATGAAGTGCGACCACAAAGACGACTGTGGAGATAACTCCGATGAAACACATTGTAGTACGTATTCACTAATTAGTTTTTTATGATGTTAGGTGAGAAATAAGACGAGCATCTTACATGTTCGCCTAATAAGAAGTTGTTTATTACCTTTTATCATTAAATAATAATTGTTTAGAAGTAAATTACTCGTATGAAATCATGCACCGTTATATCGTAATATCTTCTTCTGTAGTAGTAAGACTTCTGCTAGTCCGTCTAGGGCGGTACCACCACTTTGCCAATTAATTATCTGCCGTGAAATAGGAATGTTTTTCGCTCGAAATGGCAAGGTGTCCAGATAAATTACAGGGCATGTGAGACTAAACATCTCTATGTCTTAAGGTAACAGGCGCAGTGCAGTGACATGCAAAATTCTAGCAGTCTATAATTTAGCATACCGCTGTATCTGTAATAGGTAGACGTCATCGCTTACTATCAGGCAATCGTCGTGTTTGTCCTGTTACCTTATATCATAAAAAAATAGACATCCATCGTTAGTATTTAGTTGTCGAGTGGAATAATGTCCTAAATATATAGGTATCCTCCCGGAAGGGACCCGGCTAATGAGATGGCAGGACGTTTATAAAAAGGTCCGCAACCCTTCGCCCATTACTTATTCAGACCTTTTGATTTGTTCAATGAATTCAGTGCCCTTGTAATCGAGTACAATCAAATTATTTTTGGTCATTTTCCATTGACCGTTACGTAGAAACGGGTACCTATTTTACCACTCGTTAGTTTGGTTTTTATTGAAATATACCGATATAATGATATCTCATTATATTTTAAATATCTTTGGAGGTCTAGACTTGTGAACTTTTGTTATTGACAATCGGTTTTGTCGAAAGGACTTCATAGGCAAGTCTATCCGGTCAAGGTCGTTTTGGTACTACATAATCGACTAACTTATCATTCGTTTGTCAGTTAATAAAATTTACGGAATTACGGACTTACGGATAAGGTCAATTTATGACGGAGTAATTACGGCTACGTAAAGCTGAATAAAGCCTTTTTAGGGTTCCGTAGTCCTTTTTTCTACTACCGTAGTAACTTTTCCTAGTTTACAGGGTTAAGTTGTCGACCGATAGCGAAGTTCCGACGTGAGGGGCTCCTCCGCGTGTCCCTCTGATATTTAGCAGAGGGCACAGTGTGACGGGGCAGGGCGGGCTCGGTGGTGGGAGCCGCCCGGTGGTGGGAGCCGCCCGGTGGTGGGAGCCGCCCGGTGGTGGGTCCGAGCATAATGCTCGGACTTTGTGGTGGGGCCGGTAACGGCTGCAAGAGGGTTGCTCGCATGCTTTTGTCATGCGAGCCGGACGGTGGACGGTGTGCGAGTAGGGGTAGTTGCCCTTCGCACACCTGTCATGTGAGGGACGGAGGGTGTGGTGAGTTTGAGGAGAAGACGAGCCACACTCCTCTAAGGCTGTGGGTCCGATTCACTCGGGCCGAGAGGTGGGGCCGGTGACGGTCGTGAGTGGAGTCTCGTATGCCACTGGCAATGGCATGCGAGTCGAACAGCGGACGGTGTGTGAGTAGGGGTATTTGCTCTTCGCACGCGTGTCATCAGAGGGACGGAGGGTGTGGCAAGTTTGACGAGAAGACGAGCCACACTCCTCTGTCATTGTGGGGTAACTGTTGGAGAGTCGGGGGACTCTCCAACGGCTTGCACTCCCCACATGACGGTTGAGGGTTGACTTTGGTGAGCAAGGTCAGCCCTCCGCAGCGGCAGAGGCCCATTTGGGTCTGCCACCGGGGCAAGTTGGTGAATGCTAGCGCAACCCCATCTTGCTCCACCACGGTGGATGACGGCTCACCCCAGGTTTTTAGTGCGGTATCCTGCCTTTCAGGCAGCGAGTCCCACATAATCATCTCGCTCCCCCGGGCGATTTGGTATCCATAAAGGATTTTCCTGGGTCACAAAAAAAAAGGGTTCCGTAGTCCTGACAAGGAACCCTTATAGTTTCGTCATGTCCGTCTGTCTGTCTGTCCGAGGTTTTACTAAGAGACCGTTAATACTAGAAAGCTGTAATTTTGTGGGGGTATGTATATAAATGACGTCGACAAAGTGCTGAAATAAAATTTTGAAAAATTTTTTTTTTTCATCGTCTATCCCATCGTTTGGAATGTCGTTGAATAGGTCTTTTAAAATAACTTAAGGGTTGCTAATACCATTTATAGATTGAATGCTCCATTTACGAAATATTAAACTTTAAAGTGCAAATTTTTGTTCCAGTAGGGCGTCCCCCCTCCCCCCTCTAAAAGCTAAACTGCTGGCTTGAAAAATCTGGAAAAATTCGTGATAATAGCGCATTTCATGAACTTTAAAGGAAAATTATAGCGGTTAAGATAACTTTATTAGTTTAGCAGTAATAGTCGTTGAACTTGGGTGTTGGATAATTTTGTACCAAATACAAAATCCTTAGAATAAATCTTTTAAAGTGACAAAGACGGAGTACCTAGTTGCTTGTTTATAACGGGTTAAGACTTGCATTGAATAACAGGCTACTACGGAACCCTACGCTGCGCGTGGCTCGACACGCACTTGGCCGGTTATTTACTTTTACTTTACGTAATTACGGCTGCGAAAATTAAATACATACTTTTGGATATATAGAGCAAGGCGGACACGTTTGTACACTTCGAAATCCGAACGGAAGGGTAAATAAAAATGGGTAGTGGTCAAACGCTTGCTATCTGGTATATCATAAAATGAAATATCAACATACGTAGGGATCATAGACGTATATATTGTAGGGACTCAGTAATGAAATATCAACATACGTAGGGATCATAGACGTATATATTGTAGGGACTCAGTAATGAAGATAACTAACCTCACTTAGGTTTCAATTTTTTTTTTCAAAACAGATTATGTAGTATTGAAATCCGATGTATAATGTGGCGATAGAAAAAAAATTGAATGTCAATCCATCAACATTGTTTGATTACAACTCAGAATAATGTTTAGTTATTCTGTGAATCACATGTGTCCATTGTTAAAGGTTCGAGCAAATCTGTACACAGGTGTCTCTTATTAGAGGATAACTCTAGTATCTTTGTTTACTCTTTGGTCTCTTCCATAGTTCGGTAAAGTTGATTATCCTACTTCCCTAAGCAAAACTACTGTTTGACCAATATCTCGGTGGTAAGCGATCATATGGTTAAAGATGGTATACATAGGCCTAGGATACTCTGACTTTCAAGGGCTGTGCGCTGCCGGAACACCGTAAGAGGTTATCAAGGTTATGGCGGCAGATTTCTCTTTGATGGTGGTAAGCTCATTGTTGGTAGAAAGTCAGGCCTGACATGGATATAATAGGATCCTAACACCTGAATAAATTACCACAAGTCTGCTGTATACAAACACATTTTTCGCTATTCCCCATAGTTTCTGATTAGGCCATCCACGCCCACTTGATAAATTCACCCTGCATATACTAGCTGATACCCGCGACTTCGTTCACATACTCCAAGAATTTAGTAGACTATGTTCATCATCATGCTATACAGTATCTCCTTGTTAAATTTCAGTAATATTGGATTGTCCGTTTACGCGTGATTAGGTAACAAACAGACAGAGTGACAGAGTTACAAACGTTTTTATAATATTATGTTTCTTTGAAGTGTTACACACTTTTTTCGCACCGTGGCTTAATTGGCAAAGCACCGGAACATGTTGTTCCGGAGGTTGCGGGTTCGAGTCCCGTCGGTACGATGAAATTTTGGATTGTGTTTAACAGTTTTTATAATACATAATATATATATATATATATTAGTATGGATATACTGTATGATCTAAGATATTGGTGGTTTCCCCAGGTTTCCCCGCATGCCACATCGGTCAGTTCCGGTGCAGCAACGCCCTCTGCATCCCGGCCACGTACCACTGCGACGGGTTCAAGGACTGCAGCGACGGCTCCGACGAGGCTAACTGCACCTCTATCTCCTGCCCCGACAACAAGTATCTCTGCCCCAAGGGCGCGCCCGGGGGCGGACACAAGTGTATCCTGCGCTCCCAGCTCTGTGACGGCAAGAGGGACTGTGAGGATAATGCTGATGAGGAGAATGCTTGCTGTGAGTAGCTTATGTGATTTTGATGACGTCCATTGATTCACCTTGGAGAGATGTCTGATTAGGACATCGGACGAACACCTGAGTTGGTGCAACCAGGTGCGCCACCGACAAAATGTATAGGTACATCTGCTTTCCTAAGTACAGGGAAACCTAGTTAGGAATTAGGGTTCATCCATGTTAATAGTGTCAAGCGTTCACGTACTACACCAAGAATTTAATAGCTTATGTTTTATTACATTTCAGTAAGATTGGATCGTTCGTTTAGGTAACCAACAGACAGAATAACAGAGTTACAAACAATTTATAATATTAGTCTGGATTAAAGTAATAGGACTCGTTGTTTTGTTTCCAGCGACGGCGTCATGTCCGGCTCTAGACTGCGAGTACAAGTGCGTGGCGTCCCCTAACGGCGGTGCGTGTGCGTGCGCGGCCGGGCTCGCACTGGCGGCCGACAACCGCACCTGTGCGGACCGCGACGAGTGCAAGGAGTGGGGCTTCTGCCATCAACTGTGCGTCAACACGCCGGGATGTAAGTTACTACTTCCACCGGATACTACCTGCTCTATTTTGGGGAGCAAATCGGCCGTACGCATGTGATGGTCTTATCTGTTGGTAGAGCTCGCATGTCGCATTTACTTAAATTTGCCAGATTAGCGCACTCCATCTTCTAGGATGGAGTATAATACGGTCTACCGTACGGTTTTGTTATTGAAACTTTATCTAATGCCTACCACGCACATCCTACTTACTATGTCCAAAGCGAACAAAAATATTGAGAAGCTTGACATCAACTAAGCATGCACTCTGTATACCGGATCGACCGCATTTCTATACTATACTGGTCACACATAGGTTGCTTGATACAAATCATTATAAAAATACGCCTCCCATTATTTAACTTAGATAGGTAAGTCATAAGGCTATCTAGTATTAATTATTTACTTGTATTATGTCTTTGATAACAGTTTTATGGAAAAATATATAAATCTGTGTATATGTTTATTCCAGCATATAAATGTGCATGCGCTCCCGGCTACAGCCTGTTGGACGGCAAGCAGTGCGCGGCTGGCCCGGAGGCCGCGCCCGCACTGCTGCTCGCACACGCGTCCGCACTAGTGCGCATGGACCTGCACGGGCGCATCTCGCAACACCTCGCCAACGCCACCGCAGCGGCCGGGGTGGACTTCCATTACAGGAGGAACATGCTGTTCTGGTCCGATTTGAAGACTAGAAAGGTCGGTGTTATCTTCTTTGTGGTTGCTACGATCACTTTTTATTTTCGGGGATTAACAAACGGGTCGCGGGCGATATAGAAGTAGACCGTAGACGACACATCGATATCTATAATGATGCAACTTGAACGACACCGTCCTTCACTTTCAGATCCACTCGCAACAGCTGAGCGCGCCGGCTGGATTGACGGGCTCCATCGTCGACATCTCAGTGACGGGGTCGTGGGCGCCCGTGGCGCTCGCCGTGGACTGGGTGGGAGACAAGCTGTACGTGGCGGACGCCATCGGACAGAAGATAGACGTGTTCGAGCTGGACGGGCGCTGGCACGCCGTCGTGCTCGGCTCCAACCTCACCAGCCCGGCGGACATCGCCCTCGACCCCACCCTGGGGCTCATGTTCGTAGCCGACAGCAGCCAGATCGTGCGAGCCAACATGGACGGAACGCACACCAAGTCCATCGTCTCCGAAGCGGCGTATAAGGCGTCCGGTATAGCCGTGGACATAATCGCTAGACGAGTTTTCTGGTGTGATTCTTTACTCGACTATATCGAGACCGTCGACTACGATGGCAATCACCGCTTCCTGGTGCTCAGAGGCCAACAGGTCCCCAGCCCGTCGAGACTCGCCCTTTTCGAAGACAGAGTGTACTGGTCGGACAGCACGAAACAAGGTATCAGCTCGGTGAACAAATACGAAGGTGCTTCTAGCATTCAAGCGATCTACAAAATGAAAGATATTAGAGAACCTAAAGCTATAACTGTGATACATTCGTTGAAACAGACGTCGGTAAACAACCCGTGCGGGAACAACAACGGCGGGTGCTCGCAGATGTGTATAGTGACCGCGCTGCAGAACGGAGGACTAGGTTACAGATGCGCGTGTCACATCGGTTATAGATTGGAGACGGACTTGAGGAACTGCGACCTAGTGTCAGAGTTCCTGATGTACTCCCAGCAGAGGTTTATCAAAGGAAAAGTACTGGACCCGGTCATAGAAGGATTCAGCGATGCGATTCTCCCTGTGGTATCGAGACGGGCTCGCTTCGTCGGTCTCGATTTTGACGCTCGAGACGAACACATTTACTACTCCGACGTCCTCCAGGATGTCATCTTCAGGGTGCACAGAAACGGAACTACCAGGGAGATCGTTCTCGCCTCGCAGAACGAAGGCGTCGAAGGTTTGGCCGTCGACTGGGCTTCAAAGAACCTCTACTACATCGACTCGAGGAAGGGAACTCTAAACGTGCTGTCGACGAGAAACGTCGCGTACAAGAGAACTCTGCTGAAAGACTTAAAGAGGCCGCGAGCTATCGTGGTACATCCCAACAAAGGTTACATTTTCTTCTCGGAATGGGATCGTCCGGCCAACATCAGCAGAGCGAACACCGACGGAAGCGGGTTGCTCGTCTTCGAGAACGTCACGCTAGGCTGGCCCAACGGCTTGTCCATCGACTTCGACGCGAATAGATTGTACTGGTGCGACGCTCTGCTCGACCACGTCCAACATTCGAAGCTCGACGGCACAGACGTGAAGACCGTCAACTCTAGGCTGATCAGACATCCGTTCTCCATCGTCATTTACAAAGAGTTCATGTACATCACAGACTGGCGACTGGACGCCATCGTCCGCCTTCACAAGCTGACCGGAGAACAAGAAGACATAATGGTTCGAGAGCCACAGACGAATAGGCTGTACGGAGTCAAAGTGTTCAGTAATCAGATTCAGAGGATAGATCCGAATCAACCCTGCTCGAGGGACAACGGCAACTGTCAGAAGCTTTGCTTCGCGGTACCCAGAAATAACACGGAGCTGTTGACTGTGAAATGTGGTTGTCCATACGGAGAGAAGTTAGGTCCGGATGGCACCAACTGTATCGCCGACCCGAGCTCGGAGCCCCCGGTGCAAGCCTGCCCCCACTCGTGGGACTTCACGTGCAACAACCAGAGATGTATCCCGAAGAGCTGGGTCTGCGACGGAGATGACGATTGTTTGGATAACAGCGACGAGGAACAAAATTGCACGAGTAAGTTTGAAATATCTTAACTTTTTCTGAGATTAGGCACCTCCCACACAATTTGAGAAAACAATTTCAAAGGCTGTTATACTTCTCTCATTAGGAACTAAACGTCAACTTATGGTAATAAGATGCATGCCTAATGCATCTTATTGCCATTTTATTGTACAAGCCATATACGACGTCACAAACTGCTAAAACCGCTTCTCTCCATCTCTTTACTTAACAAATGGATCACGGAACAACGATTATACAGCCGATTCCTACAGTTTAACAACTCAAAAAACATTTTCAGAAACAACATGCAACGCTTCAGAATTCACATGCGCCACCGGACGTTGCATCCCTGCCACCTTCAAGTGTGACTCGGAGAACGACTGCGGAGACTTCTCGGATGAGACCGGGTGTGTGAACGTGACCTGCAGCTCCTCTCAGTTCAAGTGCGACAACGGACGATGTGTGCCGAACACGTGGAAGTGTGACTCGGAGAATGATTGCGGAGATGGCTCGGACGAAGGCTCGCATTGTGCCGAGAAGACTTGTGCTTACTTCCAGGTAAGAAATTGTACAAGTCTACGATGGATCACATCGTCCTAGGTACAAGTAGTACTTTGGAATTGATTTGTGATGTTAAGTATCTGAAGATCAGTGTCACATTGAAATCCTGAAGGTTTAATATATTTACTGTATGAAGATGCGTTTACTTTCAAAATAAGCGCGATAACTCCACCTCCTTTCTATTTAATTTAACTTACCATCAAAAGTCTATCAGGTATGAGGGACACGGTAAATGAATTGTTCTGTCGCATCGTTCACAGACGAATATTGTACGACGTGTGGCCGCGGTTACTGATGAAAAAAAAATAGAACTAAATGTGCAATTCTCTTTGGTAAGTCACAGGTGTGAGGTGATCTACCGGTCCAGGCTGTCAGATTCAATAAAATTTTATTTATTATTTCGGCCAACCAGTTTAATAGTTACATTTTTATAAAACTAGCGTAACACAATATAGAAATGCACTATTTATTAAGGTAAGCACCGCATACAACTTAGGTGTCAAAGAACCGTGATGTAGGTATGGTTACGTACATTACTTATTATAAGATCCTCTGTTTCTCTATTTAACACAAAAAGAATTTAAGACGAATATTTTTTGTTCGATTGATTAGATAAATAAGACGTTTAAAAAACTAAAAAGAACCGACTTCAATGCCGCGCTATTAATTTTCAGTACTAATTTTGAGGTGTTTATCTCCATATCTCTGGAGATACTTATCAGATCTCGATAAAATTACTATGGTACCACACTTGAAATAAATCCTTTCCAACAAAAAAAGAATAATCATAATATCGTTTAAAAACTAAAAAAGAACCGACTTCAATGCCGCGCTATTCATTTTCAGTACCAATTTTGAGATGTTTATCTCAATATCTCTAGAGATACTTATCATACCTCGATAAAATTACCATGTTACCACACTTGGGAACTTCTTCCACACTTCGAATAAAAAAAGAATAATCAAAATCGGTTCATAAACGACGAAGTTATCCGCGAACAAATATTAAAAAATATATATATATATATACATATATATATCTTCTCGGATGAGACCGGGTGTGTGAACGTGACCTGCAGCTCCTCTCAGTTCAAGTGCGACAACGGACGATGTGTGCCGAACACGTGGAAGTGTGACTCGGAGAATGATTGCGGAGATGGCTCGGACGAAGGCTCGCATTGTGCCGAGAAGACTTGTGCTTACTTCCAGGTAAGAAATTGTACAAGTCTACGATGGATCACATCGTCCTAGGTACAAGTAGTACTTTGGAATTGATTTGTGATGTTAAGTATCTGAAGATCAGTGTCACATTGAAATCCTGAAGGTTTAATATATTTACTGTATGAAGATGCGTTTACTTTCAAAATAAGCGCGATAACTCCACCTCCTTTCTATTTAATTTAACTTACCATCAAAAGTCTATCAGGTATGAGGGACACGGTAAATGAATTGTTCTGTCGCATCGTTCACAGACGAATATTGTACGACGTGTGGCCGCGGTTACTGATGAAAAAAAAATAGAACTAAATGTGCAATTCTCTTTGGTAAGTCACAGGTGTGAGGTGATCTACCGGTCCAGGCTGTCAGATTCAATAAAATTTTATTTATTATTTCGGCCAACCAGTTTAATAGTTACATTTTTATAAAACTAGCGTAACACAATATAGAAATGCACTATTTATTAAGGTAAGCACCGCATACAACTTAGGTGTCAAAGAACCGTGATGTAGGTATGGTTACGTACATTACTTATTATAAGATCCTCTGTTTCTCTATTTAACACAAAAAGAATTTAAGACGAATATTTTTTGTTCGATTGATTAGATAAATAAGACGTTTAAAAAACTAAAAAGAACCGACTTCAATGCCGCGCTATTAATTTTCAGTACTAATTTTGAGGTGTTTATCTCCATATCTCTGGAGATACTTATCAGATCTCGATAAAATTACTATGGTACCACACTTGAAATAAATCCTTTCCAACAAAAAAAGAATAATCATAATATCGTTTAAAAACTAAAAAAGAACCGACTTCAATGCCGCGCTATTCATTTTCAGTACCAATTTTGAGATGTTTATCTCAATATCTCTAGAGATACTTATCATACCTCGATAAAATTACCATGTTACCACACTTGGGAACTTCTTCCACACTTCGAATAAAAAAAGAATAATCAAAATCGGTTCATAAACGACGAAGTTATCCGCGAACAAATATTAAAAAATATATATATATGTATATATATATATACGGCCGAATTGAGAAACCTCCTCCTTTTTTTGAAGTCGGTTAAAAATCGGTTCATAAACGACGAAGTTATCCGCGAACAAACATTAAAAAAAACATATATACGGTCGAATTGAGAAACCTTCTTTTTTTTGTAGTCGGTTAAAAAGACCGTATCACTACCAATATCATAAATGCAAAAGTCAGTTCCTTTATTTGTCTCTCTTTATGGGTTGAAGTACCGATCGTTTGGCTGATATTTTGTACATATGATCTATTCAGATAAGATGTACACAATAGTATATTACGATACGTGTGACTTGACTTAAGTAGTCGATTTTTTTTTTTTTTTTGGAATAAAGAACATTGCGAAGGAGTTTCTGTAGGAAGTTGGTGCTATTGGTATACTCCGTCTTCCCACAACTCAATAAGTTTTGTGTTTATAAGCAGTCTCAGATAAGATACTTTAGGTTTTAGTTTGTGAATGGGGTAGATTAAGTAGAGTTAAGATATTAATATGATATTTTTATATATAATTATTTATTTATTATTTATAATAGTTAAGCTAATTCAAGCTTATTATTTAATTAAATTATATAACGTTTAGTTTTTAATCGTTTTTATATTAGATATTATATATTATTATTTATTTATTAGTTTTTTGATATAATTTTTTTTTAATAATTTTTTATTTAATTTTTTTTTTTTTGTTTTTTTTTTTTTTTTCATTAAGCTTATTATTAAATAAATAAAAAAATATAACATTTTATTTTAAGTGTATTTCGAATAGAAAATGTTTTTTTTTATCTTGTTTTTTTAATATTATTATGAGTTTTTTTTTTTTTTTAATAATTGTTTTTATTTATATTTTATATTATATGTGTATGCATGTTCATGTATATATGTACATATATACGCATACGTACATACAAATATTGTGTTTGCGTATTTATGGATTATTTACAAAATGAATTTCTTAGATTAAAGATAATGAATGATTTTCTTTTATAGCAGTTTTTGTTTGTCATTCATTAATCTAACCCACTTATCAATTAGTAGTCGATTGTAGCACGGCGTGAAGCAGCTCTCGAGCGCAGCGAGGGTGCTAAACTTCGTGCAAGCCACGGAAAAGCGTGCGTAAAGTGCGGGTTTAGGTCACACTGTGTTATAAATACCTTTTAAAGCGGGCGAAGTCGTGGGCGTTACAAGTTATGTGCCTTTAAGTGTATTTCTTCTTCTTCATCGTGTCTTGGCACCTTCATTCCTCTCTCACGGTTACCTTTCTTGTGCACTCATTGATGGAATCTAAACCCGTTGCTTTAATTTGATCAGTCCAACGTCTGGGTGAGCTGCCACGAGCTCGGGTGCTAATGTACTAGCTATATGCTTAATGTGCAGTTCACGTGTCCTCGCACCGGACACTGCATCCCCGCGTCGTGGGTGTGTGACGGAGACGACGACTGCTTCGACAAGATGGACGAGGCCGACTGCCCGCCCGTCTCCTGTCTCGCGACACAGTTCAAGTGTGCTGATCTCAAGCAATGTGTACAGGTACGACAAATAGGACACTACTTATACAGTGAAGTTTTCATGTACATTTATAGTGTAAAGGGCAATTTCAATCTATGATACCTATATGGCTTAGTTTGGATTATTTTTAAGTTTACCTTTGTAAAATCGCAGGAAGCATACAAATGCGACGGCATCCCAGACTGTAACGACGGCAGCGACGAGGCCGGCTGCCCGTCACTGGCCCCGCACCAGTGCCAGCCCGACAAACAGTTCCAGTGTCGGTCATCCGGCATATGTATACCTACCACTTGGTATTGTGACGGTGAGGATGATCATATACTCTTTATTCGTCACTAGTTCTGCCTCGCGGCTTCGTCCGCGTTGAAAAGCCTATTCTGTGCCCTTATCCATAATACTGGCTATGAAGAAGAAGTCCCAAACAAACAAATAAACAACCTGACTTTCACATTTATAATATTAGAGAAAGCTACACAGACGCATCGCAGTATAACCACCACCATGTGTTTTTGTATACACTAAAGTAAGTGGTATCCATTTTGAATGATAATTGTATCGCTTCGTACTTAAGTTTTTCGTCTAAATTAGCAAACCACTTTTCAATCTCTTACTGGTATATTATAGACATTTTTATATCTTATAGGCTAGCATTTGACCAATATCTCACCTGCTGGAAAACATAGACTTAGGCAGAGAATTCCATTCCCTGGCGATTCGTATGATAACCGACGAAGCATATCGCTTCGTTCGGGTTCGTGCATTTAACGCGATTGTTATAATGTTATGTACATTTTGTAAATATTATGTTGCTACACCCTAAACAGTACAGGGTACATGTCATTAGTAATTTAGTAGATTAGCACTAAAGTAAGTTATTATTGATGTACATTGTGTGCAGTAAATGATACTGAGTACTGGTATATCCATTATAAATCGGTGCTGTCTTTTAGTATCTCTGGAGGTCCGATTATAAAATGGGGGTGGCTATAGAAAGATTGTGAACAAACAAGAATGATCCCACTATTTGATTGTATGTCAGGCACCCCCGACTGCGAGGACCTGTCGGACGAGCCGGCGACGTGCGGCGCCGTGCAGTGCGCCGCCAACCACTTCCGGTGCGACAACGGACGCTGCGTCTTCAAGGCGTACGTGTGCGACGGGAACGATGACTGCGGAGACGGGTCCGATGAGGGGCTCAAACATGCCTGCAAGCCTCCGCCTTTCAGGTACTATACACTAACTTATATTTAAACTAGTTTTTAAACCTTCTTCTTGAACCACTCTATCTATTGCTGAAAACTGCATTAAAGTCCGTCGCGTAGTTTAAAAGATCTAAGCGTGCAGACGCGGGAATCGACCTTGTGTATACTATCTATTATATATATCTGTATATATATTAAAGAAAGTCGTGTTAGTTACTACATTTATAACTCAAGAATGGCTGAACCAATTTTTATGATATTTGTATTTTTGGAATTGTCTTTGTCAGGAATAGGATAATAAGTATTAGAAACAACGAATAATTGACCTAAAAAAATTATATAGAAAAAAATATTTTGCCAAAATGTTCCTGGGTTTAAAAACTGTCAATTATTTGATGTTCAATTGTTTATCCCATCGTATATTTTTTTGTATAATTAGCTATAGCTCCACACGATTAGTGTATTTAGCCAGTGTCAAGTATAAAAATTCTTCCCATGTGTGGATAGCATTACAATATTCGGATTATCGCGTATTTTTTTGGTATAATTATGGCTCCACACGATTAGTGTATTAAGCCCGTGTCAAGTAGTAAGTCAATTAAAAATTCTTCAAGTTTTTGTGAATTCAAGTCATGTAGATTTTAAAAATGTCAAATATTGTCAGTAATGATAATTTTACATATTTATTGATTGTCAAATATGCGTGCGTTCAGAAATGTATGCTTACAAGCAACTTGAAAAAGTTTATATTTCCAAAAACCCATTTATATCTGTATTGCCATAATACATTAATAAACTTAATATCTCTCTTGTATTCATTTATTACGTTCATAAAAGCCTAAAACAAGTTCATCAAAAAGGTAACACGACATTTATAGTCTGTTAGGTGGTACAAAGTTCGCCGGGCCAGCTAGTGTGATAATAAAGATAAGAAAAATTACTTGTTTAGAAAAAAAAAGTCTCTCGTTAAGAAGCCGCCCCCGAAACATAATTTGTTCTTATGCCGACTTTTACAATTCCAGATGTCCCGAGGGCCAGTGGCCATGTCCCGGAGTGACGGGTCGATGTGTGAACCTCACACAAGTGTGTGACAACAACTTTGACTGCCCCAATGGTGGCGACGAAGGTAAATTACTTTAAGCTACTGGTAAATTTAATCACGCTTTTATTTACTTCACTTGAACCTAACAAATAATTTATAACTAAATAAAAAATGCTTAAGTCGTTAAGATGACATTGCTATAATTTGGTATCTTGGAGCATATCTGATGATGGAGCTAGGAGTAAAATAGCCGAACTCTTCTGTGCATGATTAGTTTTGACTGGTCCGATAGTTTGGGCTTGGTCACGGTCACGAGGATCTTATGATGGAACCAGAAGTCTCTTTTCTTTTTAGTTGTAGCTTGTTTTATTAATTAGCGTTTTTAAACTATAACTTTTTCTCTTTGAGGCACAAAATCCTAACCAATATAGAATTTCAAAATGTTTCCTAGCAATGTGGGTTCTATTAGTATTCTCGTTACAAACATTACTGGTATTCTTGTTACCCCTCCAACTAAGCTAAATATGCTTGTGTCTGGAGTGAGTTTACATCAATAATGCAATGGATCGAACTCACGACCTCTCGATCGTCAGGCCCATTGAGCTATTGCCGCTTTTTTTAAGATAAGCAATATTAATTACAATTACCTACTTTAAGGACCAGTTGCACAGGTTCCTGATAATGCATTAGATAGTTATCTGAGACATGACATGACGCCATATAGAAGCTGTTAAAAATCTGATTTTAAAAGTCAGATTTCTTCATATTAGCGCTATCAGGAAGCGGTGAAACTAGTCCTAAATCGTTGCACTGAGTAAAGCTATACGATTTTAACGACAATTTGGCAACGGGAGATATGTATTGAGGCCGCAAAAAATACATATAGTGGTAATCAGATTCAGACCTCAATAACTCTGAGATGCATAAGTGTCTTATTTCATCTCATATTTCTAATGTCTTAATTTATAACGTTGTGGTCGACAGGCAGCAGTTGTGATTACGCGGAGTGCGAGCACCAGAGCGGGCTGTGCTCCAACGGATGCAAGCAGACTCCGGCGGGGCCGCTGTGTCTGTGTCCGCCGGGCGAGGAGCTGGACTCCGACGGCATGGCCTGCAAGGACATCGACGAGTGCGACCCGCCCGGCCTCTGCTCCCAGACCTGCTTCAACACGAAGGGCTCCTACGTGTGCACCTGCATCGCAGGCTACATCCTCACCAACGACAACCACACGTGCAAGGCCAACAACCACTCCAGCGCTTTCCTCATCATCTCCAACCGTCACTCGATCCTCGTGGCGGACCTCAACGAGCAGGGCCTCGAGCGCGTCCCCATCAACGTGGAGAACGTGGTCGCCACCGCCTCCGACATGCACACGGGCACCATCTTCTGGTCCGATATGAAACTGAAGAAGATCTCCCGGTTGGACCGCGGCAGCGAGCCCCAGGTCATCATCTCCACGGGGCTGGACCTGGTCGAGGGACTGGCGTACGACTGGGTCGCCGGGAACATCTACTGGTTGGACAGCAAGCTGAACACCATAGAGGTCGCCAAAGAAGACGGCAGCGCCCGGACCGCTCTGCTCAGCGGAAATATCACCCAACCTAGAGGGATGTGCCTCGATCCGGCGCCGGAAGCGAGATGGCTGTTCTGGACGGACTGGGGAGAGAACCCTCGCATCGAGCGAGTCGGCATGGACGGCACCCAGCGCTCGGCCATCATCACGACCAAGATCTACTGGCCGAACGGCCTGACGCTCGATACGGCCACTCAACGAGTTTACTTCGCCGACTCTAAATTGGACTTTATCGATTTCTGCTACTACAATGGCACGGGACGGCAGCAAGTGTTGTCCGGCAGCCACTACTTGCTACATCCTCACTCGCTGACGTTGTTCGAGGACACGCTCTACTGGACCGACCGGCAGCTGAACAGAGTGCTGTCCGCTCACAAGTTCAAGGGCTCCAACCAGACGGTGGTGTCTCACCTGATCTCGCAGCCGCTGTCCATCCACGTGCACCACCCGTCCCTGCAGCCGCAGATCACTTCTCCCTGCAAGCCGGACTCCTGCCAGCATCTCTGTCTGCTGAGCCCTAACAAAAGTATCGCGTACACCTGCATGTGCAAGCCCGGCTTTAAGTTGCTGCCCGATGGAAAATGTATCGAAGGTATGCTCTTTCTTCTCTATACTTCATAATTTCTCATAATTACGCTTTTATTTGCTTCTGTGTTTGTCTTTCTACTACAAATATTTGTCTTTCCGCTTACAGAGGAATCGCCATACTTGATGGTGCTGAAAGGAACACAAGTTATCGATCTCTCGACCGACGGGTCTGGCAGAGCCGGTCAGCTCCCACCGGTTGTTGGCATTACAGGTACACTTCTTAACGTATTTTTGAAACTGTTACGACAACGTGACGTTTATACAGGATCGCTGATTGTAACGTACCGTTTCAGGAGGTGTTCAATTGGACTATGACCGTCAGGGTCACACGTTGTACTGGCTGCAATCTATCAACGGTGACAGTGAAGACGACGAGAACTGCACCATCTACAGTATGCCTTACGGCGGTGGCAATAAGGTCGAGTTCCTCGGCCGGGACACCGGCATTGTCGGCGCCCCCTCCGCCATCGCCTTCGACTGGCTCGGCAGGAACCTGTACATGGCTAACAAGATCGCGAGCAACATCGAGCTGGTGCGAGTCGACGGTAAAGTTAAATACAGGTCGATCGTCATGGCCAACGACGGAAGCAAGTTCTCAGTCGCTAAGCCTAAAGGAATCTGCTTGGATCCTACTGAAGGGTAAGTTGCCCGATTTCTTGTTGTGTTCTATATAGCTGTCCAGTGATTAGGTATAATTTTTAAATCGCATACATTTGTTCTCAGGAAGATGTACTGGTCCGACGAGGGTGGCTTCGGAGTGCCCGCTAAGATCGGCAAGGCCAACATGGACGGCACGAACTCCATCATTCTCGTGGACGGCATCGAGCGCCCGGAGGCGGTTACGGTGGACGTCGAGAGGAAGATTGTATACTTCAGCACCCAATACCCGGCCAGCGTCATCAGTGTCAACACCGACGGCAACGACCGGAAGACCATACTGTCGGAGGGCAACGATATCTCTTACCCCAAGGTCATCGCTGTCCTGGACCTGCGACTGTACGTCCTGGATCCGCGACACGAGAAGATCATCAAGGCCGACCTCCCCAACGGAGACAACATAAGGAGTATAATGGACAACGAGAGCGACCTTAAATCTCTGACCATATTCCAGAAGAGGAAGATGATGCACCACTCGTGCTCGCAGAACAACGGCGGCTGTGAGCAGGTGTGCATCCCGGGTGAGAGCGGCAGCAGGGTATGCGCCTGCTCCGTTGGATACAGAAAGGACAACGAGGTCAACTGCATCCCGTACAAGACTTTCGCGGTGGTCTCCCAGCTGGACCTTATACGCGGGTACAGCATCGACTCCAGCGCAGAGGCCATGGTGCCAGTATCGGGACAGGGCCACCACATCCTGCACGTTGACGTCCACTTCGCCGAGAACTACATCTACTGGGTGGAATTCAACCGCGGCCCGTGGAACGGCATCTTCCGCATCCGACCGAACGGCACCGAGTTACAGCATATAGTCAAAGATGGCATCGGCAGCAACGGCATTCGAGGTCTGGCCGTCGACTGGGTCGCGGGCAATCTCTACTTCACCAATGTATTCCCGCATGAGAATTACGTGGAAGTGTGCTGGCTGGACGGATCAAACAGGAAAGTCCTCCTCAAGACCACCATGGATGCGCCGCGAGAGCTCGCTGTGAACCCTCTAAAGCGGCTCCTGTACTGGATCGACTACGGGCAGTACCCGCGCATCGGCAAGGCTCACCTGGACGGTAGCAACTGGCAGACGGTCGTCAGCTCCGGCATCTCCAACCCGCGGGACCTCACCATCGACATGCTCACGCATGACGTCTACTGGGTTGACTCCAAGCTAGACCAGATTCAGAAAATTTCGTACAACGGTGGCAACAGGCAACTGATCAGATCGAACCTGCCGAACCCGATGGGTATCGCCGTCCACACGGGCAGCGTATACTGGGTCGACAGAAACCTGCAGACGATTTACAAGGCCTCCAAACTGCCCGGGAATACCTCGATGCCGGAGAAGGTGCGAACTAATTTGCCGAAACTTCGAGATATCGTAATTTTTGACATCAACAACCAGCCCACCGACGACAACAACCCCTGCAGGATGCTCGGCAACGGAGGCTGTGACCAGCTCTGCTTCAGTTTCCCGCCGGAGGCCAACAAAGGTACCACTCACAGATGTGACTGTGCTACCGGACAGATCTCGCCCAACAATCCGAGGAAGTGCGACGTGGTAGACGAGTACCTGGTGTTCACCACCCGCACTGAGATCCGTGCCGTCAACCTCGACCCCAAATCGACCGGCGTGCCATTCAAGCCTGTCGCCAACTTGACCAACGTCGTTGGTATCGAATTCGACTTCGCCGACAACAAGCTGTTCTTCACGCAAATACGGCCCTGGGCGAAGATCGGTTGGATGTCCGCCAACAATCCCACATTCGCCGGAATTCAGGATATCATCAGCAAAGGAATTAACCCTGAGGGGATCTCCTACGATTGGACGCAGAAGAAGGTCTACTGGACGGACAGCTCGAACAATTCGATATACGCGATGAACCTGGATGGCTCCGAGCTTGTGATGATCGCTCGGGTGGAACGGCCCCGAGCCATAGTCGTGGATCCCTGCAATGGAACCTTGTACTACACTGACTGGGGCCGATTCGGAACCTCCGGCAAAATATATCGAACTACAATGGCCGGATCTCAGAAGAAGGCCATCATCGACAAGGATCTCTCGCAGCCAAGCGGCCTCACGATAGACTTCGACGAGAACATGCTGTACTGGTCCGACGCAGTTCGAGAAAAGATCGAGAGGTCTAAGCTGGACGGATCCGGGAGGGAAGTGCTCATCTCGGCGACCATATACCCCTTCGCGCTGACTGTCTTCCGGAATTACATCTACTGGACTGACCTGCAGCTGCGTGGAGTGTACCGTGCCGAGAAACACACCGGTGCCAACATGGTCGAAATGGTAAAACGACTGGAGGACTCGCCTCGTGATATCCACATCTACAGTCAGAGCAGACAGAAGTGCACCGTCAACCCGTGCAAGATCAGCAACGGCGGATGCGCGCAGAGCTGTCACCCCGCGCCTAACAACACGGTCGAATGCCGCTGCGACGATAACACCAAGCTGGTCAACGAGGGAAGGATGTGCGTCCCCAAGAACATCACCTGTGACCCGAGCAAATTCTTCTGCGCGAACGGACGCTGCATTAGCCGGATGTGGTCGTGCGATGGTGACGACGACTGTGGCGATAACAGTGACGAAGACAAGAACTACTGCGCGTACCACTCGTGCTCGCCCAACGAATTCCGCTGCAACAATGGCCGCTGTATCTTCAAGTCGTGGAAGTGCGACCACGAGAACGACTGCAAGGACAACTCGGACGAGGAAGGCTGCGTGTACCCACCCTGCGCCGACGGGGAGTTCACGTGCCGCAATTCACGTTGCATCCCGCAGTCGCAGGTCTGCAACGGCATCAACGACTGCAAGGACAACTCCACCAGCGACGAGACGCACGACCTCTGCCCGACTAACAAGACCTGCCCCGCGAACCATCTGAAGTGCGAGAAGACAAACATCTGCGTCGAGCCGTACTGGCTCTGCGACGGCGACAACGACTGCGGTGACAACTCCGACGAGGACCCGCTGCACTGCTCCGAGCGCACCTGCCCTCAGAACAGCTTTCGCTGCCCCAACCACCGCTGCATCCCTGCCACCTGGTATTGCGACGGTGACGACGACTGCGGCGACGGCGCCGACGAGCCACCCGAGTACTGCCGCTCCGAGGGACGCACCTGCTTCGGAGATCTGTTCACCTGCGACAACGGCAACTGCATCCCCAGGATATACATATGCGACGGCGACAACGACTGCCTCGACAACAGCGACGAGGACAACCGTCACCAGTGCAACGAGCGCAAGTGCGACGCCGAGACCGAGTACACGTGCGAGGAGAACAAGTTCTGGCAGCGGCCGCAGTGCATCCCGCGCAAGTGGCTGTGCGACGGCGATCCCGACTGCATCGACGGTGCCGATGAGAATTCCACCGTGCACCACTGCCCGACCCCGACGCCCTGCTCTGACGGGCAGTTCCAGTGCAACAACGGCCGCTGCATTAACGTGGGCTGGGTGTGCGACCATGACAACGACTGCGGTGATGGCTCCGACGAGGGCAAGCACTGCAATACGCAGTACAAGCAGTGCACTGACCAGGAGTTCAAGTGCCAGAACTTCAAATGTATCAGGAACCACTTCCGATGCGACGGGGAGGACGACTGTGGCGACCACTCGGACGAAGTGGACTGCAAGAAGGACAACAAGACGTGTCCAACCGGACAGTTCAAGTGTAACAACGACCAGTGCATCGACAACAGGCTTGTGTGCAACAAGGTATCCGACTGCACCGATGACTCTGATGAGCCAGCGCACTGCAACGTTGACGAGTGCGCCAAACTGGAGATAAACCAGTGCGGACACAAGTGTATCGACACCTTGACCGGATACTTCTGCGACTGCAACCAAGGGTACAAGCTGCTGACGGATGGCAAGGCGTGCGCCGACGTCGATGAGTGTGTGGAGACGCCCGGGGTGTGCTCGCAGTTCTGTCTGAATACGCCCGGCTCCTACTACTGCAAGTGTGACGAACTATACTACGAGCGGGAGGCGGACGAACACACGTGCAAACGGAAAGACAACACCAAAGCTTGGGTCATATTCACTAACAAATACTACGTAAGAAATATGTCCACGGACGCTTCGTTGTACAACTTGGTGCACCAGGATCTCATGAACGTCGTCGCCATCGACTTTGACGTCAAAAATGAACAAATGTACTTCGCGGACGTGTCGGCTAAGACCATTTACCGGTCGAATTACACGGACCCGAGTCCCAGCAAGGAAGTTGTGGTACGGCACGATTCTCACGGTCTGGAAGGCATCGCCATCGACTGGGTCGGTAGGAAACTATACTGGCTGGACAGGCATTCCAAGAACCTGGACGTCGCCGAGCTTGACGGAACAAGAAGAAAGACTCTGAAAACCGGTATTGCCGATCCTCGAGCCATCGCCCTCCACCCTGGCGAAGGATACCTGTATTTCACCTCGTGGCACCTTCAAGCGTACATAGGAAAGATGGGCATGGACGGTTCCAACTTCACCACTATTCTGAACTGGGAGGACGACATCGCCTGGCCCAACGCCCTAACGATCGACTACTTCTCGAACAGGATCTACTGGGCCGACGCTCACCTGGACTACATCGGCTCGGCTGACTTGGAAGGCAGGCACCGACACGTCGTGCTGTCCGGGAACAAGGTCCCGCACGTGTTCGCGCTTAGTGTGTTCGATGACGAGATATTCTGGACCGACTGGAACCTGAAGGCGATCAGCAAAGCTAACAAACACTCGGGAGAAAACTTAGTGGTTCTCCGCAACACGACTCATCGTCCTTACGACATTCACGTGGTGCACCCGCTGCGACAGATGCCATTCCCGAACCCCTGCGGTGACAACAACGGCGGTTGCTCCCACTTGTGCCTCATCGCGCCTCCGCACGCGTCCAGCTACCTCAACATCGACGGATACATCGACGAGGGCACCACCACCTACAAATGCGCCTGCCCTAACCAGTTCTACCTGTCGAGAGATATGAAAACTTGCATCGCCAACTGCACCAACGGCCAGCACAGATGTAACGGTCGCGACGAAAAATGTATACCTTGGTTCTGGAAGTGCGACGGAGAGAAGGATTGCATGGACGGATCGGACGAACCGGACACCTGTCCCGTCAGACACTGCCGAGCGGGTTCGTTCCAGTGTAAGAACACGAACTGCACGCCTGCGGCTACCATCTGCGACGGCACCGACGACTGCGGTGACGGCAGCGACGAAGCGGAATGCGCTCACGAGTGTCCGTTGCTCGAGTTCAAGTGCAAAGCGAGCGGGCGCTGCATCCTCGATAGCTGGAAGTGCGATGGCGACACGGACTGCAAAGACAACAGCGACGAGGACCCGGTCATGTGCCACAACCGGCCCTGCAACCCCGACACCGAATTCTCTTGCAAGAACGGCCGCTGCATCCCTAAGCTGTGGATGTGCGACTTCGACAACGACTGCGGAGACGACTCCGACGAGCCGGCCTACATGTGTCGCCAGAAGAACTGCACCACCGGGTGGAGGAGGTGCCCGGGACAGTCCAACTACAGATGCATTCCCAAGTGGCTGTTCTGCGACGGCAAGGACGACTGCCGCGACGGCTCGGACGAGCTGCCCGAGAACTGCCCGAGCTGCAACTCCGAAACCGACTTCACCTGCGAGAACAAACGCTGCATTCCGAAGCAGTGGTTGTGCGATTTCTCGGACGACTGCGGCGACGGAAGCGACGAAACCGAATCCGTGTGCCAGCACAATTACAGGGAATGCTCTGAATCCGAGTTCAAGTGCGGAAACGGCAAGTGCATCTCGTCGAGGTGGCGCTGCGACCACGAGGACGACTGCGGCGACAACACGGACGAGGACGAGTGCGGCGGGTTCAAGTGCAAGAACGGGACGTTCCAGTGCAAGTCCGGACACTGCATCGCCGCGTACTTCAGATGCGACGGAGACAGGGACTGCAGAGATCTCTCCGATGAAATCGGATGTCCGCCGAGATACCCCAACGGCAGATACTGTCCTGAAAGCCGGTGGGTTCCCGCATTCAACGTTGTAGATGTGATTTCTAATTATCGACCTTTAAGTTTGACCTTAATTTGCTTTCTTTTTCAGGTTCCAATGCGCGAACAATCTCTGCGTGTCCCAGTCCGACCTATGCGACGGAACGGACGACTGCGGCGACGGGTCAGACGAAGCTGTATCTATTTGTACGAACTTCAACTGTGACACGTTGCGGCGCTTCCACTGTGACAATCACAGATGTGTGCCGAGGTGCGTAGTTACTTTATTTCAGCGATTATTATAGATAGCAGAAATACTTGACCCCGAGTGTAACAAACTAACAAAGAACACACTAACTTCTGCAGTTATTATATTGTAGTAAGTTGAAGCTCTTTCGATAAACGGATGTCGCAACTGTTTCCTAAACGCATTCTTTAGTTTTACTGCTTATAAATTGTTATTATTTTAATCTTTCTGACAACTATTTCACATCCTATTGCATAATATCGAACGTAAGTCATCTATTTGCTTGACTTCAACATTACAAAGTTTTAGCTGAGCTACGACCAAGTTCCAACCACCCAGCCGTCATCCAACGTGCAACTCAATAACGATCCTTCCAGGTACCAAGTATGCGACGGCGTAGACAACTGCGGCGACGGTTCCGACGAGAACAACATGACGCTGTGCGCGGCGCGCGTGAAGCCCTGCGACCCTTACACGCAGTTCCAGTGCGCCAACAGGCACTGCGTCGAGAGGAACCAGCTGTGCGACTTCGCGGACGACTGCGGAGATGCTTCCGACGAACTGGGATGCCATCATGCGCACACCTGCTCGCATTTAGATAAAGGTTTGTCTCATTATTACTTTGACAAATATTATGAATTTTATTTGAATATACTTACTCACACATGTTTCTTTTTCGGTTATGCTCCAATCAACTTCAGTAGCGACTACATAGGAGCATATCCCTCATCAGACGTTACAATGACATGATAATAAATGACCACCGGTAACGGTAACTACCCATGTAGATCACATGTCCTAGTATCAACAAATTATGATATTTTTGTAGGAGCGAACTGAAATAAAACCACTTTTTACTTAATTTAGAAAAGATTGGACAACCATTCATTGTTTTTCCAGGAGGTTGCGAGCACTTCTGCACGAACCTGACATCTGCTGGCGGTGGCTACATCTGCACCTGCTTCCAAGGATGGATCATATCTCCGGCAGACAAGAAGAAGTGTATCGACGTGGACGAGTGTGTCACGGGCACCCATCACTGCTCACAACTCTGTAATAACATCAACGGGACCTACAGCTGCTCTTGTAGAGAAGGATTCAAGTGAGTTTGATATAAATCTCAATCAAAGTTTACTTAAGAGGTACGAGTATGTCAGGATCGTAGCATGTGGAAAGAAGTAGTCTCTGCCTACCCAACGGGCAAAAGGCGTGATTTAATGTATGTTAAGTCTACCTACCGCGTGTTTCGTAAATTTTGTCATGGACAGCTTTTCTGATGCATACAACTGTGAGTAATTTGAATAATAATATACTACGCTATAATGATGGTGATGCTGATATGCAACTATAACTACATAACATATCATAGCAGAATCTCACCCTCTCCGACCTAGTAAGTATGTTTGATATAAGAATGTATTGTGTGTGTAATGTATGGTTGACAACCCTTTATCATCATATTAGTTCCTGTTCTAAGCGCCTAGATTCTTCATCTATGTAGGTGGGTACCTAAATAAAGAAAACTCTGTATTTACACAATCTTGTAATCTTTGTAGATTGGCAGACACCCTGTCGGGCGTATGCAAGGCCACCGAAAACGATGTCGTACTAATATACGCCAATGGACAAGAAATAAGAGCATTCGTGCAAGATAAAAACGAACAGTTCGACGTGATCACATCGGAGAAGAGAATCGAGGCGCTCGACTACGACCCCAAGCAGGAGATGATCTTCTGGGCAGACAGCTACGACAAGACTATCAAGCGGTCCTACATGGTCCACGCGCTGGAAGGACAAGTCAAGACCGGATACGCTCAGGACTTGAACATGAAGGGTAACTCGAAACCGACCGCGCTAGCGGTCGACTACGTGGCGGATAACCTGTACTGGACCGAAGCCGATCGAACCGGATCCAAGCCGAGAGGACGAGTCATGGTGGCCAGAACCGACGGAAGGTATAGACGAGCGCTCGTATCGGCCGGAATCGAGAGCCCGACGTCTATAGTCCTCGACCCTCAAATGGGCCGCATGTTCTGGGCCGACGCGGGCTCCGCGCCCAAGATCGAGATCGCCTGGATGGACGGATCGAAGCGACGACCGATCGTGACCGAGAACATTCGACATCCTACCGGCTTGGCCATCGACCACGGCATGGATCACACCATCTACTGGGCGGACACCAAGCTGAACACCATCGAGATGATGCGGCACGACGGCTCGCAGAGGAAGGTGGTCCTCAAGGGAGACTTCCTGAAGCACCCGCTGTCCCTGGACGTGTTCGAGTCCTCCCTGTACTGGGTGTCCAAGGACACGGGGGAGCTGGTGCGCCAGGACAAGTTCGGCCGGGGCGTGCCCTTCATTATATCCAAGGATCTAGTCAATCCCTCGGCTGTCAAAAGTGAGTGTCGTTCGATATCTGTTTGTTTTAATTATTTGCAACCTTAATAGAGCTGAAGTAACAAATGAACGTATGTATGTATGCAGTCTACCACCCGCGGCGCTACAACACGTCGGTGCACAGCGCGTGCGCGCGCGCGCCGTGCACACACCTGTGCCTGGCAGTGCCGGCCGGCCGCCGCTGCGCCTGCCCCGACCACCAGACGCCGCCCAAGAGGACGCAGGACCGCGCCTGTGACGCAGGTACGTCTCACTGCAGCTCTCGACACGCGGCACCGATGTAAACGTCTCACCTTTAAGCGCGTAGAAGTCAAGTTTTAGTTTGTTTGGCGGGTAGGTACGCGGCTGTCATTGGTCCGTAAGTGACAGTTTGTTTCCCGCGCCGTCATCCTGTGACAGTACAGATGCGCAACCATGATTACTCGCTCCTTTAGATCCGTGCCCGGGTGTATACGTCACCTTCGGGAATTGAGGAAATTTGCAGGAAATTTAGCTCAAAGCTCAGCAGTAATTTATGACGTCTGCCTCTGACTTACTACGGCACCCAGTACTCTGGACCTTGTCGACCTTTGCAAATTACCACTGTACCTGTTACTTTATTACATTTGTATGTTGAAGCCGTTGAAGGTCACACGCTCTGTAACTAATATCTATTTCTAATTTTAAAAGTGCTTGCACTGCATTTCGATGTTGAGTAGGATCCTCCAGTGACATCTACGACCCAACCACAGTTTTTTTCTTCTAATAAAGAATTTCTTAGTTTACCAGCTTCATCCACATATACCTAACAAACTTATACAGAAAGCCAAAAAGTGAGTAATACAGCGAAGACCAAACTATGCGATGAACCTGCATCTGTCTTCTGAGTGGCGTATCATAGATTAGAGCGTAGTCCGAGATGCGTGGATCCAACCATCCTAAATAAAAAAAATTAAAACCTTTAGTGGCAATGGCCCAATGGATAAGGTGTCGGACTGGCGATCGAGAGGGCGTGAGTTCGATCCCCACCCATAGCACTATTGACGTGAACCCACTCCAGACACAAGCATATTTAGCTCGCTCGGAGGGGTTAACAAGAATACTAGTAATGTGCAACACACATCGCTAGTAATCTTTATAAAAAAATAAATATATTCCTCGTTGCAGCTGTAGAAGCCGAGCGTCCCTCCCCCCGGATCTGTCCGTGCGAGAACGGCGGCACGTGCACTGCGGGCGCGGACGGCGCGCTGCAGTGCGTGTGTCGCGCGCCGCTGCAGCCGCCGCACTGCGCCGCCGCGGCCGCCGCCACCGCGGCGCGCGCCGCCACCACGGCCGCCGTGGTGGTGCCCATCCTGCTGCTGCTCATCGTGGCGCTGGGCGGGGCCGCCGCCTGGTTCGTCATCAGGAAGAGGCCCTTGTGAGTTCACGGTTATCTGCATGTCTACTTTTTAAAGTTACACTTTTATCTCATTGCCTCAATTTTTTTCGTCCAGCTATCGCGTGTCGCCGGTGCTGATTGGTGGATATGATGTATGACATTTAGGTCCAGCTGTGATCGGTGGACGCTTCGTCACTTGTGCACATAGTGCACATAAAGAAGTTCAGTTTCAAAAATATGTTTAGTATTCCCTTTGATGATCTTATTCGAGAAAACCATAACCCATAACAGCACAGTAACATGTCACCTCTTGAACTCCAGCGGTAAAGGCGGCGGTCTGAGCAGCCTGGCCTCGTCGCAGAGCGTGTCGTTCCGGCAAGGCTCCAACGTGGAGTTCGGCGGCGTGGGATCGCCCGAGCCGGCCTACACCCTGGAGGAGACCGCCCCGAGGAAGGGCCGCGACTTCAGCAACCCCATGTACGAGGCCGTCACCCGGGCCGTCGCGGCTGGCGAGCCGGAGCCTACATTACGTCAGTATTCACTTTTCATATATTTTTTTAAATATAGTACTATAATAGATAATATATAATAGACTATCATTTGACCTCTGTCTCACTTGCTGGTAAGTGATGATGCGGTCGAGGATGGTAGCACGCTAGGTCTAGAATGGGGACTGGCTCACAAGGACAGCAGCCGGAACACATTCAGATGTTTGGCGACAGATTTTCTGACTCGGGGGTGGTACCTGGCCAGGCGAACATTGGATAATGTCCTACCACCATGCAACATATATATTATAATTAATTAGTCACTTTTTATGGCGTGGTATTTAACAATACCTGACCAAATGGCTACGGTTTCTGTCTTGAAAATCAGTTAGAATTAGTTTTTTTTTTCGAATTTATCACATGTGAATATTTATCTCGCACAAACGTGCACTTGACCACGGTCTTGCCTGATCGGATGTAACGATGCTGTCTAAGACGGATTTTTGCAAATGTGGAAGTAGACGATGACGCAGAGACGAAGCGCTGGACAGTTTTGTGTGAAATAGATCCTTATAGTACCACACTTGGGATATCTCCTTTCCAACAAAAATATAATAAACAAAATCGGTCCATAAACGACGAAGATATCCGCGAACAAAAATAAAAAAATAAAAAAAAACATGTACGAGTGAATTGAGAAACCTCCTCCTTTTTTGAAGTCGGTTAAAAAAACTTAGGTAGACCCCGTAAGGTGGCCTCGTTGGCATAAAGGATAGCTGGACGAGATAGTGGTCAGATGGTAGCCTATAATAGCTGAAAAAATATGAGGCCTAAGTGACTAAGCAAAAATATGAGGCCTAAATCGATAAAAGTGACTAAGTAAAAATATGAGGCCTAAATTGATAAAAGTGACTGTAAAAATATAAGTCCTAATCGATAAAAGTGACTAAGTAAAAATATGAGGCCTAAATTGATAAAAGTGACTAAGTAAAAATATAAGGCCTAAATCGATAAAAGTGAATAAAGTCGACGTTATCCTAGTTAAATTTTAGCCAAAGGTAACAATTTAGATTGGCCCGAGCCAATAGCTGCCGGCAATCCAGATTAACGACTGTGTAGTGTATACCTGCAGGGCTAGCATGGCAGGGGACTATTTTGTTTTTCCACCTATCCGTGTTTTGTTTGGTGGGGAAGACAAATTATAAGTAAAGTTTTTCGACAATTATAAACGCCCGCTGACTCCTAATCTAAATTGTTGTGTTGATCTCCTGTCAGTGGCGAAAAACAGGGAAATAATTTTGTCTTTCCCCGGGGATAAGGCCATGCTAGCCCAGCAGCTCTGTACCGTTTTTGTTTTCGTATGTATTTACTTAACTGATTTCGTAACTTAGATTTTATCGATTTAATTAAAAGGCGACATCAAGTAACCTTTGTCCATGTAACCTTTCCAGCCGGCATCTACGAGGTGCCAGACGAGTTGAAGGACAAGGTGGTGTCAGCGGTGATATCTCCGTCGTCGAGCGAGACGCGCGGGGCCGGCAAGCGTGGCGCGGGGGGCGCGGGGGCGGCGCGCGCGCTCGACCCCGCGGCCGACACGGGGGCGGACACGGCGCAGCTCGTCAAGGAGGACCGGGAGTGCTAGCCTCGCGCGCGGGGCCGCCCCGCCCCCGCCCCCGCCCGCACCCCGCTCATGCTCGCGCCGCGCGCCCTCCTCTCTCACTACACCACCATCCGTGTCTCCGACTGAGCCGTCACTCTGTCGGACGACCCCGCGAGGACTCTATACGACTGTTATCTTTGGAGTGGTGCTGCACCTTCGAACCTCGGAGACGAGGGGCTATCGCGACTGTGGGGCTATTGCGACTGATTGCAATTTAATCGGAAATAAGGTTTGATCTTTGAAGTGATATTATACGTGTTTATGCTCTCCCGGTTGGACGCGTCTACCGATATTATATTTTGACGGGATAATAAAATACCGGGGTAGTAAAAAATGTTACTCCCGAGTTTCGATCTACTCGTAAATAGTGAAACAGTATCGTAAGTAAACATCCCGTTCAAATATCATAATGTTAAATTATGTAGTTTCGAGTTATTGCAATTAAGTGGAGTAGTTTAAAAACTGTAGATTATATTACTTATCTCCTTCGACTGTAACGACTTTTTTATAAAGACGATATATAATTTTAGGTGAATCTAAATGTCATTGTATAGCTAGGCCTACCTAAACTCGTATCTTTGACGGCCTGTAAGGCATTTAATCGGGAAGACAGGTTTGCAATAGCGCTAACATTTTCTCGAATGCTGTAGACTCGTGTTCAAGTTCACGCGAAAGAGATAGATGTATCCAGGAGCACTGCGATACTACTCTAATTCACATTCCCGTTTCTATCCGTCCTTACTTAGATATTAGTCCTTACTTAGCTAATAATTTATTTTTACTTTATATATTTTCTTTCTTACGTTTTCGTTTACTATTTTAATATTTCTACCGTCTTTTTACACTCGTTTTGTTTTACCCAGCTAGTTCTGGTTGTACTTATATACTTCAGTATTTTCCTCGTATTTTCTTATTGTAAAAACATTATTATAATTTTGAATTTTTGTTCAGAATTGGTCATATCATCTCGTTATAAAATCCTGTTGTTGTAATCACGCTGTATAAAGTTTTATGATGTTAACGTTTAATGCATTCCATGTTCGGGATTATATTATTGTAGAATGTTTTAAAAGCAAAGAAACTGTAGTTAGCTTTATTTGTTTATTTCCACACAAGATCGATACATTCCCGAATCGGCCGCTGTTTTGTTGAATTAGTAATAAATAAAGAAATAAACGTCTAGTACATAATATAAATATGGAATTAGGAATTGTTGACGCGCGTTGCTGCAAATTTTCTGATAGGAGTTTATATTCATTTGACAATAAGCAATAAATTTAGAAAATTATTTATTTATTTCGGTTAAGAGTATGTAAAGCTATGTTGTGTTTTGTATTGTCTATAAAAAAGTGAAGTATAAAGATTTTGTGGGATTCTTTGAAGATTTGCCATAAACGTGTGAAATAATGTTCTGTTGTGTTATATTTAAATGGTTAATTACTTCTTTGTCTAATTCGTATTTTACAAGAGTTTGCCAATTGTAAATAAAACCTTGTGATGTATACATAGGTACATTCATAGATTCTATATTATGTATAATTAAATATTTGTTCGCGTTATTTATTTTTCAAATGTATAAAATAGCATTAACAATTATTTTGGAAACATCACATTTTATTTTATGTGTATCGGAATCATCAATTAATAAGTGTAAAGAGATCTATAATATTGTGACTATTTGTGTATAAGGAAGATGACATATTTTTATATTGGGATTATTATAGTTTATAGACAGTCGTTCGACATAGTTGAAGTTATTCTGTATAATAAATAATTAAAAATTATAGACCTTTTTCAATTAATCCACATCTCGTACCTATTACCCGATTATAGAGGTATTATTATAATAGTTAGCAGCCATATAGCAGCAGCTCTACAACTTGTCTATTATAGGATGATATATATATTGGACAGCTCACATGCGCTCCCGAAGGTAGGTGTAGGGTGTTTTCCGGTATAATATACTAAATTAATGTCGTACTTCATTATCATTAGACATTATCATACTTCATGCCATGCAATCATCTAATTTTACCCTTTTTAGTGCAAAACAAGTTTTAATTAAATAACATGCATCTATAAAATTTCGTGTCTGGGCCGTTATACACTGACGGATATATACTTTGTGAAAATTTCAAGTATGTACCTATTACGGTTAAGAAGATACAGATCTGTAAAGTCCGCACTTATAGACACAAGGACGGACGGACGAACGGACGGACAGCAAAGTCTCAGAAAGTGTTCATTTGGTACCCTTTGGGTTCGGAACCCTAAAAAATTGACTTTAAATGCCGCGCTAGTGAAAATATTCACGAGTCATAATGATGTCATCAAGGTATCAAAAGACAATGTCCAAAATGGCCCTGTGCAATAAAAGCATCTGACACACACGATAATGAATTGTCTAGGTACTTTATTACAATAATTTCAAATACTTTTATAACTCGGACTAGTTGTATTCCAAAATAAATATTAAAAAGTATTATTTGCGATTATTAACATAAATCTCCGCCATATGGCCGCCATCTAAGCCAAACGTCATGTCATGTCAAAAAATATTAGGTATGCTCAAAAACGTTGCACCCTAACAAGACTTTGCCTGGTAGAACAATCCTGTGAAGACAAATTAATTCTCCCCACGTTTGTTTCTATCTCGCTCACAGTTACCGTAATAATATCTGTCAAAAACCAAAATCAACGAGAAGAAAGATGTAAAAACATTATTCAAGGTCATATTTTTTAGTCTTCAAAAGTATATGCAATAGCAACCTCCATTGTGTATAATCTTCTTGGGACTCTTCTTCTAAAACCATTATATTCTCCTATGTTTGAGGTATTTATCTCCATATCTCTGGAGATATTGATCAGATCTCCATGAAATAATAATGGGACCACCTCGGAAACGTACCCTACCTATCAAAAAGAATCATTTGAATCAGTTCACAATTGACAGAGTAATCGCGTAATAAAAACTGACGAATTGAGAACATCCTCCTTTTTTATGAAGTCAGTTAATAATCATAAATCGAATAAATTTATAAACAGTGAGCTGACATAATTAAGATAGTTTAAAAACTAAAACAACCGACTTCAATGCCCCGCGAGTCAATTTCAGTAGCAAGTTTGAGACGTTTATCGTCATATCTCTGGAGATACTTATCAGATCTCGATGAAATTACAATGGGACCACTTCGGAAACGTAGCCTACCGATTACAAAATTCAATACATTCAAATCGGTTCACAATTGACGGAGTAATAATAAAAAAGAAAAAAAAACATACAGACGAATTGAGAACCTCCTTCTTTTTGGAAGTCGGTTGAAAAAATAAGATTTTTTAATTTTTTTTAATTCATTTTATTCAAGCGTTTGACCACTATCTCACCTGATGTAAAGTGACAATGTGGTCGGCGATGTAGCACGCTTGGCTAGAAGATACCTATTCACTCGCGACTTGAAGACCCCCAGATGGTACCTTTCCGGAAACACAGACTCAGGCAAGAAGTTCCAATCCCTGGCGGTACGTATGATGAATGTGGAAGCAAATCGCTTCGTTCGGATTGATGGAATATCCACCATGTAGCGGTGGCGCGTATCAGTACGTCTGGTACGATTGAAAAAAGGTGATGGGGGAATAAGTTCGTGCAGTTGGGCAGATAAAGCATAGGTAAGATCATGCGTAAGATCTAGGCAGAGACGTAGCTGGCTGTCAGTTGTCATCTGTTTCTGTAATCACAGGTGTCACCTACGGTTTCATCTTTCAATTTTGGGGCAGTCGTCAATTCTTCACCCAGTAGCGGGTCGTTACGTTACCTGCCCGCATCCATGGACCATATTAGGAGTAGTTTTCTTAAAAAGAACATGTTAGTTCCTGGATGGTTCCTGGAGACTCAATGAACTGAGACAGCAAGCAAGTACACCTTCTGCAAATTCTTGGCGTCCTGCTACTCGTGAAGTCTAATAAAGTACCTATTGCATGGTAGAAGTAGCTGGCTTGGCGCTCACAACACAACGTTAATACCTTAAATCCTGAAGCAAGTGAGCTAGTTTCCTATCTGATTTTCACTTTGTGTATAACATTTCTATTCTGTTATACAAATAGTTTAAACTCTTTCCTCTGGCACATTAAATGCACATGTGTTGATGAGCCATGTTTTGAGACCGCTGGCTGGTAGGCATCTACCTTTTACATCACCTGTCTGGACAGGTGATGTAAAAGGTAGATGACATTATTCATTCATTCGTTGCTTTCTTCTTACGCCCTTTTGGGGAGTGTGGGGGGAGAGGTTCAGGGTATAACACTATGCCCCTGGCTTCATCTCTCGCTCATGACTATGAGAGGGTCATTTTTTTTTTAACCCCCGATGCAAAAAGAAGTTGTGTTATAAGTTTGACGTGTGTATCTGTGTGTCTGTGTATTTGTATATGTGTGCGTCTGTCTGTGGCATCGTAGCGCCCGGAAAACGGATGAACTGATTTTGATTTAGTTATTTTTGTTTGATAGGTGTCTTCGAGAAAGTTGTTAGCTTTGTTTCATGAAAAATCCGTTCAGTCGTTTAAATATTTATCAGCTCTTTGGTTGAAAAGACTACGATAGCAACTATCGTAAAGTCGTAGTACTTTCACCGCCGACGTCAAAACAATCAAAATGGCGCTTCTGCGCACTACTTACCTGTCACACTGCTGCCGTCAGTTTAGCGTAGTTTACATTAGTCAAATAAAATAGTATCCGGTTACTTTATTTTTTCCGGTTTGCAATAACATTGTGCAAGAATATGGTAAACTTGATCTAATGCTGATATGAGACAAGACATCTCCTTGCATCTGCAGAATACTCTCACCTCCTCGTCTGAGATGTCGTATTTAAGCTCATTGGAATGGTCTCAAAGAATAAATTATAAATATACAAATCAGTCGGGGGTGGTTTTAAATTTTGAATTTAAGTATTATTTGAGGCGAGATGGCTTTTTTGCTGTTACCATGGTAGCCACTATGTGCTTGGGCGATAGGGTCAAGCCCCGTTCTCCTCTTTCTCTGCCTAAAAAAACATAAGCCCTCGCGGCCTTATAAGAAAAGAAAACAGTGAAACTGATGTCACTGTTTTCTTTTCTTATTGGGGGCTCCCGAGGGCTTATGTTTTGTTCCTCGTTTTTCGTCATTATCAAGTGGCGTGGCGTGTAGCGGCGCAATGCCGAGTATGTCTGCATGGCTTGAGTTGTCCGCCGTGCGGAACATTTTGGTTGTTAGAGGGTTCAACTTTAGTATACCTACCATCGATTTAAGGGGGGAAGGGGTGGGGGTGCTGGGGCGAAGGAAAAAACACTCCCCTTGAAGAAAAAGTTGCGGAGCCCCCCCCCCCTTCAAAAGTTATGAATATTAAAATTTTGAGGTTAAGTATGAAAAATTATCAATAATTGAAGGCTGGAGAAGATCAGTAGAGGGGAGCGAGAGGTTGGAGGAGGACCCCTCCCTTATGGGCGGAAAACAGTGGCAACATTGTTGTCGAAAATATTGTATGGAAATAAATTAACTTTTACCTGTAAATATACAGATAGATATTCTATAGACAAATTAAACACCATAGCGTTGGCTCTAGTGACGCGCGGCCGCTGCCGCGGCTCCCCTCCTCGCTACGCTCGTCACGCGGTGGTCACTGTTACCTAGTGTTTTGCCTTAGTGTTAGACTTTGAAATTATTAAGTACAAGTACATTTCTGAAACGACAAACACTAACTAGCATTGCACTACGCAGACCTCTCCTATTTAAGTCCTCTCCTATTTTGAGGGCCTGGTGGCGTAATCGGGAGAACGGTCGGCTTTGATGCCGTGGTACCGAGTTCAAACCGCCGTGCACTAATGGATTTTTCTACAGAAAAAATTATGTGCGCTTCTCACAGTGGCCCTCCAGTGAAGGAAAAACATCGTTAAGAAACCAAAAACCCCCGCATGGTGGTAGGACACTATCTAGTGTCCGCCTGGCCAGCTACCACCCTCAAGTTAGAAAATCTGTCGCCAAAACATCTAATGTGTTCCGGCAGCTATCCTTGAGAGCCAGTTCCCATTCTAGGCCTAGCGTGCTTACCATGTTCGATCACATCATCACTTACAAACAGGTGAAATAGTGGTCAAACGCTAGCCTATAAGATATATTAAAAAAAAAAGTCGACTCAACCCAGGAAGGATTCCCGGGTTGTAAAGAAATAACTTCGAGGGGTAGGTATAATTTTTCATACTTAACCTCAAAATTTTAATATATAATATATTCATAACTTTTCAAGGGGGGGGCTCCGCAACTTTTCCTTGAAGGGGAGGGTTTTTCACCTTCCCCCCCCCCCACCCCAACCCCTCCCTCCCTTAAATCGATGGTAGGTATACTAAAGTTAAGCCTTGTTAGAGTATTGATGAACTCCTCAATGCTCTCCACGTTGGTGTCTATGTCTGTGTATAACATTACATATTTCATAGTTACCCAGCTAGACCCAGTAGCCTGGGGGAAGCTAACAGTTATCCCTCCCTCCTAGATACTTGCATGAAGTAGGTAGTCAGTAGGTAATACTCGTACCTATTCATAGTCGTTAAGTCTACAACATAAGAGTTACTGCTTGCTCTAATCAGTCTTCGTTATTAGGCGGCAGTGTTGACAAATGTTGTAAATTACTAACGATCTCAGTGTGTGTTATCGGATAATTGATCGTTGTGAACCCCCCCCCCCCTGACGGCCCTTTAGGAGATATAAATATTGATAACGGTTAAGTACAAAAAAAATATCAATGATTAGTTCAAGGCTGGATAAGGGGGGAGGGATGGGGGGGGGAATTGGGGTTAGAGGTGGACCGCGGAGAAACGCGAAAACATAGTTGACAAAAAAAATAGAGATGATTTTATATGAAAATTAATTAACTTTTCATTACCTAACTATATAAATCAGAAGGACATCATTTCACGCATTTGAAAGATGTTCACCCATTTTTAACCGACTTCACAAAAAAGGAGGAGGCTCTCAATTCGCCTGTATGTTTTTTTTTGTGTGTATGTTACGCCATTACTCCGTCAATTGTGAACGGATTCAAATGATTATTTTTTTAATAGGTAGGGTACGTTTCCGAGGTGGTCCCATTTTAATTTTATCGAGATCTGATTAGTATCTTCAGAGATATGGAGATAAATATCTCGAACATAGGAGAATGTACTGATTTTAGAAGAAGAGTCCCAAGATTATACACAATCGAGGTTGTTATTGCATATACTTTTGAAGACTAAAAAATATGACCTTGAATAATGTTTTTACATCTTTCTTCACGTTGATTTTGGTTTTTAACCCTAGACGCAAAACGAAGGAGTGTTATAAGTTTGACGTGTGTATCTGTGTGTCTGCCATCGTGGCATCGTAGCGCTTAAACGGATGAACCAATTTTGATTTAGTTTGTTTTGTTTGATAGATGTCTTCGTCGAGAGTGTTCTTAGCTTTATTTCATGAAAATCTGTTTAGCCGTTTAAATATTATCAGCTCTTTTTTGGTTAAAAAAACTACGATAGCAACTTTCGTAAGCTCGTAGTCTTTTGACCGCAGACGTCAAAAAATCAAAATGGCGCTGTCGCAGTATGTATATTGTTACTTCAATGATATTGCAAAAATATGGTAAGCTTGATCTAATTCTGAGACATTTCTATGGAATGGTCTCAATGTACAAATTTATACATATGCTTTGATTATAAACTCGGATTACATATACAAATCAGTCGGGGGTGGATTTAATTTTTTGAATTTAATTACTATTGACAGATATTCTTACGGTAACTTTGAGCGAGATAGAAAAAAAGGTGGGGAGAATTAATTTGTCTTCACAGAAATGTTCTACCGGGCAAAGTCTTGTAAATGTGCAAAGCTTTTGAGCATACCTAATATTTTTTGACATGACATGACGTTTGGCGCAGATGGCGGCCATATCAGTCTCGCCCGCGACACTGCATACATAATTATGAACGTACTTTGTACCAACCAACACTGCAAAAAATATATATAAGCATAATACCACAGATTATATAATAGTTACTACGTAAATAATACTTTTCGTTGTTAGGTTGGCTACACAGTGCTTTCATAATTCGGGTGTTAACAATGTAAGGAAGTGCCAACTCTTATAACGTAGTAGAGTGATTCAGACTGTGTGGGCCATACGGCGGCAATTAATGTTAATAATCGCAAATAATACTTTTTAATATTCATTTGAAATACAACTAGTCCGTCTTATAAAAGTATTTGGAATTATTGTAATAAAATAGACAATTAATTATCGTGTGTGTCAGATGCTTTTATTGCACATGGTCATTTTGGACATTGTCCTTCAAAGGTATCAATACCTTGATGACATCATTATGACTCGTGAATATTTTCACTAGCGCGGCATTTTAGGATTTCGAACCCAAAGGGTACCAAATGAACACTTTCTGAAACTTTGTTGTCCGTTCGTCCGTCCGTCCGTGTGTCTATATGTGCGCACTTTACAGATGTACCTTCTTAACCGTAATAGGTACATACTTGAAATTTTCACAAAGTATATATCCGTCAGTGTATAACGGCCCAGACACGAAATTTTATAGATGCATGTAATTTAATTAAAACTTGTTTTGCACTAAAAAGGGTAAAATTAAATCTTTTTCAAAAAAAATAAAACCGACTTCATTACCACAAACAGGCACTCAAAAGCGAAAAATAAATTACTTTATATAATTATTATAAGCGCTACCCACTTATGTATTTGAAGTCGGTGCCAGCCAAGTCTAATAGGTAGTAGATAGATACTACCTACATGTATCTACCTACTTACTACTACTACATACATAGTATCTATCTAATATCTAATAGACTTGGCTGGCACCGACTTCAAATAGATAAGTGGGTAGCGCTTATAATAATTATATTAAGTAATTTATTTTTCGCTTTTGAGTGCCTGTTTGTGGTAATGAAGTCGGTTTTATTTTTTTTGAAAAAGATTTTATTCTTACAATAAAATATGTAACTATACAAATTAATTACTATTTTTTAATTACATTACAAGTTAACCATTCGTTTGCCCATTTTTTTGCAAGTGATTCGCCAGATTAGGCGCTATTTTTAACCGACTTCACAAAAAAGGAGGAGGTTCTTAATTCGTCTGTGTGTTATTTTTTGTGAGTATGTTACGCGATTACTCCGTCAATTGTGAACGGATTCAAATGATTCTTTTTTTAATAGGTAGGGTACGTTTTCGAGGTGGTCCCATTGTAATTTCATCGAGATCTGATTAGTATCTCCAGAGATACAGATAGATACATACAGATAGATAAATACTTCAAACATTGCAGAATATAATGGTTTTAGAAGAAAAGTCCCAAGAGGATTATAAACAGTGGAGGTTGCTTTTGCATATACTTTTGAACACTAAAATATATGACCTTGAATAATAAAAGAAAGATGTAAAAACTTACATCTTTCTTCTCGTTGATTATAGTTTTTGACAGATATTCTTACGGTAACTGTGAGCGAGATAGAAACAAAAGAGGGGAGACTTAATTTTATAGATTTAAAAACGGGAATTTAACGTGACTTACGCGATGTCGATATAGCGATCGACATATGTTTCGGCCTCATCCGGAGGCCTTCTTCAGGATCTTGAGTGCGGGGCGCTCGCCGACGCGTTCAACCTCGCACTGCGGGCCGCTGCTCGTGCAGCGCGGGCGGACGGAGCGGGCGGCGGCGGCGGCGGTGGTGGTGTTGGTGGGGGGTGATGATGCGGTGTACATAGTGGAGGCGCGGGATTAGGTTGGAGGGCTTCGTCTTCATCACTGCTGTTTACTTCAGACGAAACCTCATCCAACCGGCAGACGGAACTCAAGGTGTCCTCCTCACTGTTGCCACTGGTGACGTGCTTTCCATGAAGAACGGTTTTCCACGTATTTGACAGGTACCACCCTCTGTCTCTGTTGAAGTTACGACGACGACTGATCTCAATGGCTTCTCGGATTTTGCGGGGTACAAAGTACTTTTCACGCGCCAAAATCCGTGCCTTGTCAAATCTGATGTAGTGCGTCGTCCCAGATGTGAGAGCGTGCTCTGTAACCGCCGAGCTACCGCTGTCCACGTTCTTCATGGAAGCAATGTGTTCTTTGAGTCTTGTGGACACGTTTCTTCTGGTCTCGCCTACGTAGCTTGCACCACAGTCGCAAGGAACGACGTAGACCCCAGGAGCTCCTAGGGGATCCTTATCCTTTGGAGAGCGCAACAATTGCCTGACACGTGAGGGGGGGCGGAATATCGTCTTGATGCTATATCTTCGGCGTAACAAGTGTCCAATTTTGTCCGTGACCCCCTTGACGTATGGTAGATACGTTGCTGCTCTCTCAACCGATGTTATTCGGCACTTTGTGGAGTTGTTCGCAATCCGATTACTCTGTTTCCAGCTGTATCCGTTTGCCTCTAACACCGCCTTCACATGCGCGAGTTCCGTGTCTACATGTTATGGGTCACATAATCTCAGCGCTCTGTTGATAAGTGTCCGAGGCAACGACGCTAGATGGGCGGGATGGTGATGGGAGTCAGCTCTCAAGTACCGGTCTGTATGCGGTACACTGTGTGTGAGAGATGTCCATTCTGTTGTCGCTTGAGTAACACGTCAAGAAACGGCAACGCGCCCTCTATTTCTCGTTCGACAGTGAAAGTGATCGTCGGATGTTTGCTATTTAGATGTTCTTATAAGGGTGTTACATGGTCCTTATGTAAAATAACAAACACGTCATCCACATATCGCCACCAGTATCTCGGTCTAAAGGATATGTCGTGTAGTGCCGATGTCTCGAACCACTCCATAAAAATATTCGCAACTACTGGAGCTATAGGAGAACCCATGGCCACACCTTCCGTCTGAATATAAAATTCACCGCGCCACTTAAAATACCCACTTGTCAGTATGTACTTTATTATATTCATGTACTCGATAGGTATAAGAGCTCTCTGGAATAAATCCGTTATAATTTTGAGTGTGTCCTCTATCGGTACGTTCGTGAACAATGACGTGACGTCGAAGCTCACCATCAGTTCGTCTTCACCTAATGTTACTTCATCTAGGAGCTGTATAAAGTGTCGCGAGTCCCTCACAAAACTTGTGGCGTTTCCTGTTAATGGAAGTAGCATGTCAGCCATGTATCGAGCTGTTTTATAAGTGGGTGAGTCGATTTGACTGACTATAGGTCTCAAACGCCACGACGGCTTGTGAATTTTAGGTAGGCCATAAATTCTCGGTGCAGTTGGGTTCAAAGGGCGTAATCTACTGTACAGATCTTCATTTAATGCACGCAGTAGTGTACTCAGTTTGGTAGTTACTCGAGATGTAGGGTCGTATGTGACACGTTTTTAAGTATTACCGTCACTGAGGAGCTGGTTTATTTTCTGGTCGTACTGTGCTGTGTCCACGACTACTGTTGCATTCCCCTTATCTGCGGGTAAAACTAAAAGCTCTGTGTTGTTACGTAAACTACGTAGTGCAAACATTTCCGAGTTCGAGATGTTGGATTTAGGTACCTTGGATTTTCGCAATGTCAATGCTACTTCTTGTCGTAAACATTCAGCGTCATGAATCGGTATGTTATTCCGGGAGATCGTTTCCTCGATGCCGGTGATGATCACCTCGACGGGTATCTTCCGCGGTGTGGGTGCAAAGTTAAGACCTTTTGATAATACCGATTTTTCATTATCAGTGAGTACCTGCGACGATAAATTTACAACCGCCTGATTCTCCACCACTGAACGGTTGACGTCGGAAGGACGTTGCTCTGAGGTTTTTGTCAGGTGTTTTAATTTTCTATCATGACTTTTAGACGAATTGTTTAAAGTGTATTGCGCTCTGCTATAAGTCATTGAATCCAAAGTATCCCATAAATCTTGACGTAATAGACGAGACGACTGTAAGTGTATTTCCATCAATTCCATTGATACACTCGCGATGTTTCGAAAGTAATCTCGTATTACCCTCTTCACCAATTTATCATTCACATCACTGAAGAACTTTGTGTGCAGTGCGCAGTGCGAGGTTGAACGCGTCGGCGAGCGCCCCGCACTCAAGATCCTGAAGAAGGCCTCCGGATGAGGCCGAAACATATGTCGATCGCTATATCGACATCGCGTAAGTCACGTTAAATTCCCGTTTTTAAATCTATAAGTTTAAAATGAACGTGAGTTTTTATAAGAGAATTAATTTGTCTTCACAAGAATGTTCTACCGGGCAAAGTCTTGTTAGGGAGCAACGTTTTTGAGCATACCTAATATTTTTTGACATGACATGACGTTTGGCGAAGATGGCGGCCATATGGCGGCGATTAATGTTAATAATCGAAAATAATACTTTATAATATTCATTTTGGAATACAACTAGTTCGTGTTATAAAAGTATTTGGAATTATTGTAATAAAATAGACAGTTAATAATCTTGTGTGTCAGATGCTTTTATTGCACAGTGCCATTTTGAACATTGTCTTTTGATACCTTGATGACATAATTATGACTAGTGGATATTTTCACTAGCGCGGCATTTGAAGTCAATTTTTAGGGTTTCAAACCCAAAGGGTACCAACGGAACCTTATTACTGAAACTCCGCTGTCCGTCTGTCTGTCTGTCTGTCTGTCCGTCTGTCACCAGGCTGTATCTCATGAACCGTGATAGACGGTTAAAATGTTCACAGATGATGTATTTCTGTTGCCGCTATAACAACAAATACTAAAAACAGAACAAAATTAAAAATTATAGGGTACCATACAAAAAACGTGTTTTTATTATAGCGCCATCTATGAAAGATTGTTTACCTCAGTGTTTTTCAAACTTTTTCGTAACGCGACCACCTTAGTATGAAAAGAAACTTCGCGACCCCATACTTGCACTGTTTATAATCTGTATTTTTAACCGACTTTACAAAAAAGGAGGAGGTTTCTCAATTCGACCGTATGTATATATATTTTAATGTTTGTTCGCGGATAACTTCGTCGTTTATGAACCAATTTTGATTATTCTTTTTTCGTTGGAAAGGAGATATCCCAAGTGTGGTACCTTGGTAATTTTATCGAGGTTTGATAAGTATATCCAGAGATATGGAGATAAACATCTCAAAATTGGCACTGAAAATTAATAGCGCAGCATTGAAGTCGGTTATTTTTAGGTTTTTTAAACGATCTTATGGTAAGTGAGACTCACTGAAATAGGAATAATCCTATTTTTGTGGTGAGACTTTTGGATACGCGATCTTGTTTGAGGTTCAAACGCTTGTCGGTCAAAATATGATTGTCATCGTTTGAACAAACAAACTTTGGAGGTTACAAATTCGATAAAAGGTGTGAATTTCGTTTTTATGTTAAAACAACATTTTTAACCTACTTCAAAGGAAAGAGGATGTCAATTTTTATTTATTATGTTTGTTATGTCAGAACTCTGTTATTTAAAACTATTGGTCTTATATAAGTCTTTACAAATGGGAAATTACATTAACCTACATAATTTAATATTTTTTAAAACTTTTATGCGAGAGGTCTCCGGTTCAAATCCTAGCACGGGTGTTATTTAATTATTATTGTTTCGATGCTTCACCTGACTTGCTGCCTAATTTTTACCTTTACTAAATTTCTGCTACTTTTGATTTTCTTTTTATTTCATTATTTAAATACTGGCAAGGAATGTAATTCCCTGCTCGAACGTATTTTTTAATTTGGTACAATTTTGGAGTATTCAAGCCGCGAGTGCACGGGGGGTATTTTTAGGGTAAGCGAGCTACATCAACATCAGGTGAGATAATAGTCCAGCGCTACCCATTTCCGCATAAAATAATCATATGTGAAGTTGAAGCTGGCCCAGCTGGTATTGGCAGAAATAAACCCTTAAAGAGTTAGTTTTTTTTACAATCTTGTAGGCTAGCGTTTGAACACTATCTCGCCTGGTGGTAAGCGATGATGTGGTCGATGATGGTGAACACGCTAGGCTGAGAATCACAGAAGAGATACCATAGAATACTTTGACTCTCAAGGGTTGTGTGCTGCCGAAACTTTTTAAGGTTATGGCGGCAGATTTTCTCCTTGATGGTGGTAAGTTACTTTTTGAGCAAGTCAGGCGGATTAACGATATAATATGCTCCTATCAACTACGGACGAACACCCGTGCTAGGATTGAACCAGCGACCTCTAGCTTAGAGGTCAAGCCATATATCTATTTGTGTCCATATATATAAGACTTAATGTAAAAACTAGTTTAATATTTTTGGGAAATAAATCTTTCATTCATTCATTCATTCATTCATCTATCTATCGACATCGGGGCTCTCTAGTCAGGCGTCATTCACTCTCGTTTTATGCCTACTTCTTCACGTATCGTCCACGATACAACCAACAGTCGTATTTTGAACGTTATCAACGTTGCAACTAGGTTTAATCTCGCATGTTTGCTATCAGAGTTGCTGTCAGAGAGTTCATGTTCTGTCCGTAGTACTATTATATTTTTTGTGCTTTAGTTGCCAATGCTTTAAAGCACGGTTATTTATATTTTATTATATTATTTTATTATATATATATATATATATATATATATAATTGCGGTAATTAATTATTTTATTAAATTCGAGTTTTGTTCGAGCTAAAGCGACTCTATGATACTAGTTTGGAGACCACACACGCAATTCACAACTTGGGCATCGAAACAACATCGTGGGACCCCATCCTCGTTCACATCTTGGCTGGTAAACTCGACTCTGAAACCTACGCGTCATACATGGAAACTCGAAACCAACCTCGAGAACTTCCGTCCTTTGACGAGTTCATGGAATTCCTACAGCGAAAATTCACTGCGTTGGAACCTATCAACAAAAGGAAGCCGCAACATGTCACTGCAACAAGGCCGATTCAGACAAACAAGGACAAAGCTCAACCAGTTTCAAGAGCGCTCTCTCCGCCATACAGACCTAAAAACTATTTGGGCAAAACATATTACGTCAACACCGAAAGGAATTGCCCTTTGTGCAAAAGCGATCATTTCCTGCTCTATTGCCAACAATTCAAACAAATGCAACCAGAGACGAAGTTAAAAACAATTTCACAACTTAAGGTGTGCAAAAATTGTATGTACTCACACAATGATAAAGGGTGTACATCTATCAAACGGTGCCGCGTTTGTAACAATCAACATCATACTTCACTACATGACATAATACGTGAAACGGATTTATTGAACAAGCCGACTAACTTGACACCAAGCCTGCCTTTGACGTCAACCACCAACATGCAACCTCAACACAAGGCGAATCATGTTACTGGCGATTTCAACGAAGTATTACTTGCGACAGCGTTATTAAAAATCAGGTCAGCTGATGGAACTTACTTAACACTTAGATGTTTACTTGACCAAGGATCGCAAACAAATTTGATAACAGAATCAGCTGCACAACGTCTTGGCCTGCGACGTCGAAAACAAAACGCAACTATTTCTGGAATTGGGTTTTCGACCAATCAAAGTAACGGGACTGTTCAACTTGTATGTGAATCACTCTTCGGCGACCATACATTCACAACCGAGGCGATAATCATGTCAAGGATGCTTAACAATCTTCCAAACTACACATTCGAAAAACAACAGTGGCCACATCTACAAAACATTAATCTAGCTGATCCCGAGTACAACGTTTCTCGGCCAGTTGACCTACTACTAGATGCTGGAGTATATGCCGACATCGTCATGGCCGGGGTGCTAAGAGGCTCGCCCGAGGCTCCGATTGCACAACAAACTAAGATTGGATGGATTTTACTTGGGAACATAAAAACTTTCAACTGCCACGTCATCCTCAACAACATCGAAGACATTTCACGTTTCTGGGAAATGGAAGAGATCACTGAACCACGCCCTGAGTCACCCGAGGAAGACTATTGTGAAATACTGTATAAAAACACCACTCGTCGACGGGAGGATGGGCGATACGAGGTCAAAATTCCAATGAAACCGAACTTCGAGCAACATTTAGGCGTATCAAGACCTCAAGCGATAGCGCAGTTTCGCTCGCTAGAAAGGAAACTAGCAAAAAACGAAAAACTATCTAAAAACTACAAGGAATTCATCAACGACTACCTAGAACTTGAACACATGAAGAAGAGTACAATTTCACGTGAACCCAGCTGTATTTTACCGCATCATGGAGTCATTAAACCCGATTCCACCACAACAAAACTTCGTGTCGTTTTCAACGCCTCCGCCAACACTTCATCAGGTCACAGCCTCAATGAATTGATGGAGTGTGGCCCCAACATGCAACAAGACCTTCAGGCGATCATCTTGCGTTGGAGAACCTTCCAGTTTGTCTACACAGCTGACATTGAAAAATTTTACCGACAAATAAAGGAATGCATCGCGAAGGTAACGCAGTGAATTTTCGCTGTAGGAATTCCATGAACTCGTCAAAGGACGGAAGTTCTCGAGGTTGGTTTCGAGTTTCCATGTATGACGCGTAGGTTTCAGAGTCGAGTTTACCAGCCAAGATGTGAACGAGGATGGGGTCCCACGATGTTGTTTCGATGCCCAAGTTGTGAATTGCGTGTGTGGTCTCCAAACTAGTATCATAGAGTCGCTTTAGCTCGAACGCAGATTGATGTTGTATGATTGGCTGATTCATGAAGGTTTCAATTTGTCTCGTGAAGAGAAGTTGCTTATTGTTATAACGAAGGGTGAGAATCTCCCAACAAGTTTCATAGTTTTCAGCCGATACAGATAGATGTTGTACAATGCGTTCTGCTTCCCCTCTTAGTTTTCCCTTGAGATGCTGCATCTTTTGACACGGAGTTAGCATGGTGTTGTTGTGGATTGCCTCGCAGTATAGATCCATGAAAGTTGGCCACTGTGCGTAGTTCCCGGTGAATGTCGGTATCTCGATAGGAGGTAAAGAGCGCTGCTGGTGAGACGCAGAGTTTAGTTTTTGATGCAATTCTCGTTTGGTTGCCTCGAACTCGGCTTCATGGTTTGAGAATTGCTCTTCATAGGTTAAGTTGGTGCCTATCAAAACGTTGTCGATCTGCCAGTGAGTGTCGTCGATGATCCTCCAACGACCTTGTAGCATTTGCAATTTGTCTTCAAGTTCCCACTTCTCGGTGATTGATTTGATGTTGATGTTGCGAATCAAACGAGAAAGGGCACGAAAGTTGGTGTTTTGTAGGCTGATCAGTTCATCTGACTTGGATAGTCCTCCAGTTTCCGTCTGTTCAGCAACCCCTCTTGCTTCCATGATGGTTTGGAGGGCTTCCTTTGTTGTTACATATGTCTGACGTAGAGTTTGATACGCGTTGGTGGTCAAGTAATCGTTTGATTTGTCTTCAAACGTCAGGATTTGTGCATGGTTGACCTCAAATTCGTTCCACAGCGACTCCAAGGCGTCCAGGCGTTTTTGGGCATAGTCTGGCGTCTTCCTGCTGGGAGAGTCCTTCTTGAAGTTAACCACAATCTTCTCAATCCCTTCAGCAATGATTTGCTGTCTTTGAAGTAAGTAATGCATGTTGATGAATGTTGATAGCTTCAGTGATAGTTAGAACTGTTTTTCACACGTAGTTTCACTGAAGTATCCGGCTCGAAGAAATGTAAGGATGGCCCCTTACGTTTAGGTAAAGTAGAATGTAGATTAGATGTAGTTGTAGTAAGTAGTTAGTTGTAGGTTGAGTACGATAAACTACGTTAACACGGGAGCGGAATGTAAATAATGTGTCCGTCACCAATGAAAGCATTTATTGCACTAAAAAATGATATTACAATTAATTATAATAAAGGAATGCATCGCGAAGGTTTCCGCGCCGTCAACATTTATGTCGAGCGTGCTCGTACATTTAATATTTGTCTAACGATTTTCTAAACTCCAACCACGTTTTACATACACTACAGTCGTGAACGCACGACCTACGCTTAGAATGCAACCACACGCTCTAACCGCATTCACGACCTCAGAGCGTCGCGCTCGGTACCGCAACCGTACGTAGTATTATTATCTTTTCTATGCCGCAACTGTGTCGTTCACGACCTCGGTTGTTTCACTCCGGTTGCAACTTTTTTACCATCAAATTCGATGGTTAAAAGACGCTCTGACGTTTGTGACAGTAAATTTGGCGGGAAAATCTGTAATTTTATACCAGATTAAGTGAATGGACAAAAAATTGTATTGTAGAGACTAAGACGTGACATGATGAGACATTAATCGTAAAAACAAACAGAAGATATTCAGAAAAAGAAAAATAAATAAACTTAAATTAAAAATTCGAGTCTGCGCAAAATGTCGAAGTCACAATTTGAGTGAAAAACACCCGTGGTCGATCCGGACCTTCGAGCGAGTTGCAAAACAACCGAGTTTTGGCGGGAACGTGGAAAAGTGTGTGTGATCTCATTGTATTTTTTTCTAAACTTATGTTCTTCCGCGAGGTAATGTAATAAATGTGCATTATTAACCGCCGGTGAATGTGTGCAAGTGTAGGGAAACAGCACAATGTTGGAAAACATGCTATTTGCTTTCTCACTAAATTTCCACTGAAAATCTTCAGTAAACTCCACATCTTTACTGAAGGTATGACTTAGACTAGACTATTTTTGAACTGACCTAAAATGTGACTTTGACCCATCTCTGTGACTTAAATTCATAAAACTTGAAGAATTTTAATACTTGACACTGGCTAAATACACTAATTGTTTGGAGCCATAATAAAATAATAAAAAAAGATCAATGACAAAATATTGACAGTGACACAATTTGATAGAATTCATTCAATGTCAAACCAAAAAGTCAAAACAAAACGAACATTCCGCGAATTCTTAAAATCTTTGCAATTCAATCAATTATGTAACAGCTGTTTCCACCACTAAATTAAATAATTCAAAAGTGTATTGCTACAAAAAAATTCAAATTACTTCAAATAATTTTTTTATCATCCTAACTAAAACTAATGATATTAGGTAAGCGCTATATTAAAAATCCGAACTGTTTATCGTGATCTGATAACCTCCGTGGGGGTCGATTTATTTGTAGTTAGTCCGTAATTTTATCTCAAGCGGACGGTTCAGTCTGTTTCAGTCGCAGCGAAAAGTAGTCGGCGTTCATTCAGGACAGATTGTTGTTTACGGTCCACAATCAAACGAACACGAATAGATATCGATCGAAGAAATCACAGGACGGCCGAGCACTCGCGACGACCGGTTTCGCGAGACACTCAGTGAACAGTTCCACGTATTTATCGTGTCGCGGTAACGTCAAATCGTGTGATTAATCTTAACTCGATTTGTACCGAGTCAGCGGAGGTGTATCGCCACCCGGTCGGTTAGTGATAGTAAAAAGTAGCGCAGTTGATCGCAAGCATGAGTATGTCTCAGTTGAAGCTGATAAGCCGCGCTGGCCGCTCGTGGGTGTCTATCGCGCGAGCATTAAACCGGTCCGCGTTAAGTTTGGGTGAAGCCAGCCGCAGCATGGCGTCGTGCGGCCCCGGGGCCGGCAAGGCCATCGACATGGACAGCATCAACCCCAACGTCGTGAAGCTGGAGTACGCCGTGCGCGGCCCGCTCGTCATCCGCGCCACAGAGATTGAAAAGGAACTTGAAAAGGTAATTTATAATTGGTAATACTTAGGCTTTATTTCAAAATCTACTAATACAGTTTTAGTATTTCACCTCACCACAGTGAAAAGTAGAAAAATCAAAACCAGTATGAACTGTATACAATGTAGAACATTGGCAAGGTCAAACATAATGACTCCGACCTTTGAGTATTCAAAACTGTTTGTCTTCCATCAGTCAGCCTGAAATGCCACTCTGATAAAAACTATGACATCCTCATCATATGTATTCCAGTTCTGATACCTACTGTTTTTTAATAGTATAATAAATATTTTACAAACATAAGTGTTGTAATAGAACTGAATGGCTGCTGTTAATTAACTGTACTTTATTTGTATCACTTTATGCTATATTTCCTGTTACTCATAAATACCTTCATGGCTTTAAATCTACAACTAGCTCTGTCCTTCAGTTTCCCATATACAAAATGATTAAAAATAAAATAAAGTTTGTTAAGATTTTACCAAAAAAGTATCTGTAACAAAAAAACCATTATGTACATTATCACGCCTGTCTCACTCCATGTACTGGCCGCCTTAATTAATATGCAAGATCAAAACTAGATTGTACCTAGCTAGAGCTGCCCTTAGCATTGTAGCATCTAGGTTTAATCTGGCATATTTGCTATCAAACAGATAATCTTGTGTACCACAGTAATATTATTTATTCTGTGGCGAATTGTAATCATAATTGACCATTCTTATCAATATTGGAAACAATTTGAATGCTTAATGTCACTATTACAAAAGAATAATGAAGCTGTATTGCAGATAAAAGATTAAGAAAGCAATTCTGAATGATAGTGTTTCTATTTCTAGTTTGCAATCTTAGTTTTAGATAAGGTCTTACATAATGGCGTGTTAAAATGTTTCATCAATCATAGTGGGAAGCATGCAGCTGATGGCTTTATCTGACAATGCCATGGCCTTATATGGATGTCCTACTTTAATCCATACTTCCATACTTATATCCATATCCATCCATTCTGATACTATAAATACGTTCACTAACGGTCACTCTGTCTGTTACCTAATCATGCCTATACGGATAATCCGTACTTACTGAAATTTAACAAGGAGATGCTTTATAGTATGAGGATGAACATACACTACTGAGTTCTTGGTGTACGTGGACGAAGTCTCAGGTATCAGCTAGTATTCTATATATCTTTAACTTTAGGTAGAATTATGGAATTAATTTTGTTTACTCTGTGAAAGATAATCAATCTGGACATATTTAAAGGCTTGGGCGTTACATTAAATAATAGCTGAGCTCCGCCGCTTTGCCTGTGTAGAAATTGATGTGTGGCATGTGGCAAGAAAAACAATATCTGTGCTACTGTGGAGTAATGAGAGCCACCCAGCATCCCGAATGCTGGATGAGTCTTACTTAAATTATCATCTTAATGAATAAATAATTATAATAAAAGATAAAACTTGTTAAAAATTTAAAAGATGAAACTACCAAATCTACACAAAAGATTTTATGTGTCTGTTAAAATTGAATACAATTATTATATCAGGGAAAATGCTTTAAAAAAAATTAAGTCATAATAATTACAATGAAAAAACTGATTGTTTAATATAATTGTCCACAGATTAAGGAAAATTAAATAAATGTGTGGTAGGTACTAAATATTACACCGCTAACCTACTCGAATACTGGCTGCCTGATGATTATGATGACTAAACATTAAGCCACAATGCAAAACTGGTACGCAATAAATAAAAAAACGGTTAATTGCGAGTCAGCCTTGCGCACGAAGGGTTCCGTATCATTATCTATAAAAACGGCAAAAAAAATCATGTTTGTTATATAGGAGCCTCCTCAATATTAATTTTATTTAAATTGAATCATTGTTTTTTAACATGAATAGTATAACTTAATATTCTGTGGATATTTCAAGCATCTACCTATTGCCATTATCAATATCAAGTAAAGACGAGCAAAAAATCAAGTTTTTTTGTATGGGAGCCCCCTTAGATATTAATTTTATTCTGTTTTTAAGTATTTGTTGTTATAGCGTCAACAGAAATACAACATCTGTGAAAATATCAACTGTCTAACTATTACGGCTCATGAGATACAGCCTGGTGACAGATAGACAGACAGTCGGACGGACAGCAAAGTTTTAGTAATAAGGTCCCATATTTTTCCCTTTGGGCACGGAACTTTAAAAATTAACTAAAAGATTGTAATAAAGCAGTGTCTACATTTTTGTGCTAGAGCCAGACAAGCACTTGACGATTTAAAACCTGCACATAAATTAATAAATAACCAAACTGCCATGACATTGATAACATCTATTTAAAGGACTCATTCCATTTAACTGGTCTTCATGAAATTAAACACTGTTTACATAAGCAGATCGTCCACCACCAGCTAAACTAATTTAGTTTAGTTTAGCTTGCATAGTTGAGTCAATATTTCATACATGTGTTTCCACCGCAAACTATACCAGCTAAGTTAACTAAAATATACCAACTAAGTCTAAATAACTTGGTTGTGTAGGACGAGTTACGCGAACTAAGCTAAGGCCCGTCTCATCTCCTTACATTACCCCTCTGGCGCTAGTGTTGTAGGACGAGTTACGCGAACTAAGCTAAGGCCCGTCTCATCTCCTTACATTACCCCTCTGGCGCTAGTGTTGTAGGACGAGTTACGCGAACTAAGCTAATGCCCCTCTCACCTCCTTACGTTACCCCTCTGGCGCTAGTGTTCTCAGCCATAGTTTTAACTTATTTCTAAGTTTAGCTTAGCTTATATTCACTGAGCTTAGTTCCTATTCCTTTAGCCGGCTTTTCACTATGGGATATAATGTAAATTACATCTTGAGCTATATACTACATCCCGCGATTGCTGTTCACACTGTAAGATATATATATATTAGATATTCAGCTTTCGTTGTCTATGGTTTCATTCAAACACTGGTTAATTACACTGATTGTGTGGAGCCATAATAAAAATTAAAAAAACAAAACATAAACCGTGGGGAGGCGCGGTGTCCGGGGACGTGAGGTAAAATATAAACCTTCCAATATCGCTCAGTCGGTCGAAAAAATATTTATAGCTTGGGATGTAATATATATTATAGATTTATAGCATAGTGTAAACGGTCTCATACAAAATGTTTTACGAGCGATAAAATTTTATATCTCAAGATATAATACCTATATATTATATTATATCTCATAGTGAAAAGCCAGCTTTTAGCTGGCGGTGGACGATCGGCTTTAGACCTCACATTACAACACAGCTCACGTGTGTATGTACACACCCTACAGATAACTAACTAGGTAAATATATTACTATACAGACAATCATGTATACTTATATGGATTGGACTTTATTCCAATTTGAATCTTATTATGTTACATTAAGAAGTATCCAGTAGGTACATTAGAATATTCTAAAGTGTATGATGTGATAAGCCAGTTCTAGTGTGGTTGTGGATCTAGTCATCGTTTGCTAAATAATGTCTGATATCAAGTTGTAAACGTTTTAACATTCTTACGGCTATCTTTGTATTAAGTATAATTATAAATAAAATATTTTGTATACAAAAGAAAAATAAACTGGCTGAGCGCAAGTCTGACTCGCACACGGAGGTTTCCGTAACACCACTATCATTTTTCGCCACCAAAATATTACTTTGTTTTTCATACTATTTGTATAAATGACAAAGTTATGTTTGCGGTTTTTTTAAATCTCAAAAATGCTGACTATATCTCGTTCAAATCAATTTTCTTTTAAATTTAATTGCGTTAATTACGGCACCTATCGCGCTAAAACATTAATTTTATCTACGCGATGATAAATAATAATTAAGACTTCCATGCACCGCGAGTCAGGTTTCAGTAGCAATTTGCAGTCGTTAGTCGTCATATCTCTGGAGAAACTTATCAGGGCCCCTAGACAAAATCCATTTTAAAATGGAATGGAAATGGAAAATGGATCATACATTTTTGTTGCGGAAACATAAATGTCATTCCATACATTTTGAACTTGCGTTAGCGTGAAGGCAAACAGGAAAATGGATTTTGTCTAGGGGCCCAGATCTCGATTAAATTACAATGCGAACTTTTACTTTACGCGATTACTCGGTCAATTTTGAACCAATTCGAAGGATTATTTCTTTAATCGGTAGGGTACATTTCTGAGGTTGTCCCATTGTAATTTCATCGAGATCTGATAAGTATCTCCAGAGATATGACGATAAACGTCTCAAACTTGATACCGAGACTTACTCGCGGGGCAAGGAAGTCGGTTGCTTAAGTTTTTAAACTATCTTAATTATAATATTTGGCATTCCCTGCCAGAATTTGTGTTTCCTGTAAAGTACAATCCGGGGGTCTTCAAATCGCGAGTGAACAGGTATCTTCTAGGCAAGCGTGCTACATCGTCGATGATTACACACACTTTTCCACGTTCCCGCCAAAACTCCTATTCATAAGAATTTGTGAAGCTATTGTCAATTATAATAAGTTTTTTTTATATACAGGGTGCTCAGAAACCTTTCAAGCATGTGATCCGCGCCAACATCGGTGACGCGCACGCGATGGGTCAGACGCCCATCACCTTCATCAGACAGGTGAGGGGTTCTTTTATAATAACTTTAAAATATAGGTTACTAGCCGTATTGCGCGGCTTCGGCCGCGTTAAAACTATCCTATAGCCTAATCCATATATTACTATATATTACATATAATACTGGCTATCCCTGTGCAAAATTTCAGCTATATCGGCCCAGCCGTTTGACCGTGAAGAATTACCAATCAAACAAACAGATATGTATACAAAGTGACTTTCGCATTTATAATATTGTTGTTGATAGGAGTAGGACAAGTGAGAGAGTTAGTACTATTCCTTGAGAGTCGGCATTCTAGGCCTAGCGTGTTCATGTTCGACCACATCATCGCTTACCACCAGGCGAGTTAGTGGTCAAAAGCTAAGTCCACATATCACAACCTAATGTAACGTAACGTATGAGTTACAGTTTCAGGAAATCTTATAATGTATTACAATAAAGACATAAAACTAAAACATTGGTCTTGTAAACCAAAATTAAGAATTTTCTTTAAAAACTTCAAAGAAAAAGAAATTTCTTTATCTATAATCTCCAAAATTATAATTTTTTATAAACTATTCTTTGAAATAACAAAAATATTTTTATCTTTATCTATAATAATAATTTCAATTATAATAATTTTTTTAAATCATCCTTTATCAATTGGATTAATAATTTTAATACAAACTATATTAATATGTCTTTTATCAGGAATATTAATTAAAACATATTACATACATACTTAGCCAAATACTGTCTGATCCGAATAACAGTATTATAGTATGGGTAAAATATGTTCCAACTTGAAATATTTTGGCTTTACCTACTTTTTAACCGACTTACAAAATAAGGAGGAGGCGTTTATGAACCGATTTTGAAGATTCTTTTTTTTTGTTGGAAAGAAAATATCCCAAGGGTGGTACCATAGTAATTTCATCGAGATCTGATAAGTATCTCCAGAGATATGGCGATAAACATCCCAAACTTGGTACTGAAATTAATAGCGCGGCATTTGAAGTCGGTTCTTTTAGTTTTTAAAGGTACTAATGTACTGGACAAGTCGTAACATGCACATGCGTCTTAAACCCAGTTTAAAACTGGTTCAAATCTGAACTATTCCTGTATTATGTGAACGTACCGGCTATTTTCGCTTTGTATTTATTCGGGTTATGCTCCTTAACGCGAAAAAAGCCGGTACGTTCACATTAAATACGAATAAATTTCGCGAAAACTTTCAAACATTTCCTGTATAGGAACATGATCGGCGTGACATATATACTCAACTTCCCCAGTTCAATGACCGGGACATAATAATTCCTAGAAGTACAGGTCACTTCGGGCGAAGTTAGTGTGTTGTTGACTGCACTGCGTTTAATGACCTACTTACCTAAACACTGCAACCTTCTATATTGTGTTGTGTTGGTAACAAACGAGTTTACGTCTTACGTTTTCTTACCGTCTGTTTGAGGGGATATTACTCTGGCTAAATGAATCACCTGTAATATTCAAAACTTAAATGCAAGTCTGTGATATGATAACAGTTGCTTACCTGTTTCGATGGTAGTTTTGATACGGTGTGATATGTCTTATCGGCTTTGTCAAATTGTAAAAGTAAGGATAAAGACGGCAAACAAGGCTGTACAAACTACAAAGGAGCTTATGCCTGATATTTTTATTATCCAGCTCGAACACACAGATTAACTCTATTTTATCAGATACTTCCTTCGCTCGAAGGACCAATAATTTTATGTGCGAGTAAATAAAGCCTCAGTCCAAATAAGGCTCTTATAGTTATGGAAACAAGTAATTGGGGCATTCTTTATTAGCCTAATATAAAATATTAGCTGTGCCCCGCGGCTTCGCCCCCGTTAAAAAGTATCCTATACCTAATAGGATACGTTTTAATTCAATCCATCCATAGTACTGGCATATACCTGTGCAAAATTTCAACTAAATCGTTCCAGCCGATTTCCCGTGAAAAAGCCCCAAACAAATATATAAACTGACTTTCGATTTATAATATTGGTGTTGATTTAAGAAAGTTTAAAAAACTAAAAGAACCGACTTCAAACGTCGCTTTAGCTAGTCAAAGTAGCCAGTATCATGTCATCGAGGTATGTAAATGCGTCGTAATACAAATTTTGATATATTAAAAACGGCTCGACCGATTTCGTTAATATTTAAATGGGACCACCTGGGAAGAGAACTCTTTGATAAAATAAAACAAGAATTTTCCAAATCGGTTCAGGCATCTTCGAGTAATCGGTGATCATACTTAAAAATAAATTTAGAACCTCCTCCTTTTTTATGAAGTCGGTTAAAAAGCAAGTCGTAGCATCGAATAACAGAGTAAAAATTAAATCTCTCAGCAAAGGTTAAATTCAAGCAAACAAATAAAGTCTATAAACATTTAAATGAATGAATATGATTATTAATAATTTAACTCAATTAGCGAAGTAGATGAATCGAGTTAACACTTTTTTTTTTTTTTTTTATACGTTATAGGCTAGCGTTTGACCACTATCTCACCTGTTGGTAAGTGATGATGCGGTCGAAGATGGTAAGCACGCTAGGCCTAGAATGGGAACTGGCTCTCAAGGATAGCTGCCGGAACACATTAGATGTTTGGCGACAGATTTTCTAACTTGAGGGTGGTAGCTGGCCAGGCGGACACCAGATAGTGTCCTACCACCATGCGGAGGTCGTTGGTTTCTTAACGATGTTTTTCCTTCACCGGAGGGCCACTGTGAAGAGCGCACATAAGTTTTTCGATAGAAAAATCCATTGGTGCACGGCGGTTTGAACTCGGTACCTCTGGCATCTAAGGCAAGCGTTCTTCCGATTGCGCCACCGGACCCACAAACTTGTATTGTTAGAACCAATGTTCTCACGATCAATATCCAAGTATCGCGTTGTTTACAGTTGCTGGCTTGTGTTTCCTTCCCGGAGCTCATCCAGAAGTATAACTTCCCTGAAGACGTGAAGAAGAAGGCGCGTGATATTCTAACGGCATGCGGGTAAGTTGCACCTGATACTTCAAGCACTTGACTACAATCTCACGATAGTAAGTGGTGCGGGGTTAGATGGAATCGTGCTCGTCTGGAAGTAGAAGATGGTGGCGAGGTGAAGTACTGAACAACTGAATCTCAAATATTATGTTTCTTTATGTCTTACAAACTTTATATTTTAGTACATTGCTACATACAATGCAAAATTTCATAGTGCCGACAGGAACCCCTTGGAAACATGCCTAGGACCTCTCACCAACTAAACCACAGTACGATCCTATCATTACGACGAAACTAATGGATTGAATTTCAATCAATTATGCATTGGTGGCGCCATCTGTGACAACTATTTAGAAGTTAATCAATCCATTGTTTCTTCGTATTAATAGAATCGTACTGTGGCTGAGTTGGTTACAGCGCCTGGGCATGTTTCCTAGGAGGTGCGAGTTCAAATCCCGTCGGTACGATGACTTTTTGAATTATGTTTAACAATGAACTGAATTTCATCCACACCACGTACCTGTGATTAATATCTTATATCATATCTACCGAAATGTTGCTGCTTTGCTGTTTGAGTAAAACAGGAAGGTTACGTAACATAAAAATTAATAGTACTGTTACGTGTAGTTATAGGACGGTTCGAGCTTAACAGAGACTTAGCTTAAAGATAATGTATGTTAGAAAACGCAAGGTTAGCTTGGTGACTTGGAGGTAATAATACAGTAAGGCCTACTTACAGAGATCAGAGTATGCCTATGTATATTTATAATCTAGGGTTATACAATACGATCTAATTATGTACCTACGAGTGATTTTAGTGTTATTTTATCATTCTCGCGAGAGTATTTTATCTAAAGCTTTTTTTTAGGGTTCCGTGCCCAAAGGGTAAAACGGGACACTTTTACTAAGACTGCTTTCCGTCCGTCTATCTGTCCGCCTGTCACCAGGCTGTATCTCACGAACTGTGACAGTTAAAAAATCGAAATTTTCACAGATGTATTTCTGTTGACGCTATAACAACAAATACTAAAAAACAGAATAAAATAAATGCAAAGGACCCTTTTTCTATAATTGCTCGGGAACAGGATGTCGATATTTTCGCAATTCGTATCAGAGTCTACCAGACAAAATCACGACCAAATATATAATTACACTCCCCTTTTGTAAACTTTAACCTTTCGCGATTTGAACACATAGTTATAAATATGAAAATACGGGACTTATCGCGCCTAAAACATTAATTTTATTTAACTCGACGTTTCGACCAAGTTGCATTGATCGTGGTCACGAGACGACTGTCGTCGTCACGAGTCGTCTTGTGTTTTAGGCGCGATAAGTCCCGTATTTTCATATTTATAACTACACTCTCCTTATGACACTGTCACTATGTGTCATTACTTTAATTTGACAGGTTTCAACAATAAGGTCTTGACCAGTATTTTCTAAATAAGTAACATAAACATTTAAGGGGGCTCCCATACAACAGACATGATTTGTGTGTGTTGTTACGTGCGCGAGTCCGACTCGCACTTGGCTGATTATATTTATTAATATGTATTTTGTAGACAATCGTATTTAGTAGTTTGATTTTGTAATTCTATGGGCCAGTTTCTCCGTTTCCTGATAATGCGTTAGATAAAAGTTGTCAAAAATCTGTCAGATTTCTTCATATTAGCGTTATCAGGAATGTTAGCGTTATGTGAAACTGGCCCTAATCTTACATAACTGCACGTTATCTCCTCACTGCATTGCGCTGGTTTCCCTTTGACATCTAGGTATCAAGTGTCACACGCCCCTAAAATTAAATGATGCAAACATAATTACATTACAAAGTACACTAGTACATACATTATTTTTCAAGAAAAATAAATCCGACTTCATAACCACGAAACAGGCACTCAAAAGCGAAAAATAAATTGCTTAATATAATTATTATAAGCGCTACCCACTTATCTATTTGAAGTCGGTGCCAGCCAAGTCTATTGGATAGTAGATAGAATATACTATGTATGTAGTAGTAGTAAGGAGGTAGATAAATGTAGGTAGTATCTATCTACTGTCTATTAGACTCAAAAAATATTAGGTATGCTCAAAAACGTTGCACCCTAACAAGACTTTGCCGGGTAGAACATTTCTGTGAGGACAAATTAATTCTCCCCACCTTTGTTTCTATCTCGCTCACAGTTACCGTAAGAATATCTGTCAAATACCAAAATCAACGTGAAGAAAGATGTAAAATCATTATTCTTGGTCATATTTTTTAGTCTTCAAAAGTATATGCTATAGCAACCTCCATTGTGTATAATCTTCTTGGGACTATTCTTCTAAAACCAGTACATTCTCCTATATTTGAAGTATTTATCTCCATATCTCTGGATTATATGGATATAGATACTAATCAGATCTCGATGAAATTACAATGGGACCACCTCGGAAACGAACCCTACCTATTAAAAAAATAATCATTTGAATCCGTTCACAATTGACGGAGTAATCGCGTAACATAAAAAAAAAATATACAGACGAATTGAGAACCTCCTCCTTTTTGTGAAGTCGGTTAAAAATAGATCAAAGTTCAAAAAATACAACGTGTAATACATCGGGGCTGCAGTTCATCCGGCTGCTCGGATAATAGGACTCTTCTAAATGAATGATTGCTTTTATGCTCGGTCTACTTTGCGTCTCTAAAAATAATATATATCAAGTCAATATAGTATATATAATTTATATGCGCACTAACATTACATGCACTATTATCACATGTAAATGATAATTATATGGAAATTAATGTTTATCGATATCATGGTCAGGTACGCAGTATTTGTCTTGGAAGATTTTTTAATCCAGACTTCTATACTAATATTATAAAGAGAGAACATTTGTATTTTTGTATGTTTGTAATGATTTGGCTCAAAAACTACTGAACCGATTTAAAAAATTCTTTCACTAATATATAGAATGCACTTTCGGAATGAAAATAGGTTATATATTATCCCGTTTAAATCAAAGGTACATTCGTGGAGACCTAATTTGCAACCTAAGTCGACTAAGAAATGGTCGAAAAAACACGTTTCTTACGAACGCTGCTCAATTGAAAATAGATAGAAGAATATTTTCTATGGAAGAGTTGTACAACTTAATAAGATCTACAAAAAAGTTCGCGACAGCATATGTCTATCTCTTAAGGTTGACTCACAGTAACCATTATAATCTTTAATTTTTTGTTAAAAAATATTACATAACTTCAAGGCTATTTTCAAGTATATAGTATTAATCCTTATCCAAATAATTACGTTAATTAGCTTAGCCACATATTATATATTAAATTGTCCTTTACAGTATATAATTCAAATGAAAACTCTAGAAGATATCACGGATTTCACATACACGCATCGCAAAATTAATAAAATATCTGCAGTGAAACCACAGATTAGGTCAGTTACTTAGAAAATATTATTATAAGCTTAGCGATGCTGTAGATCCCCACCGATCACAATCAATTTGAAGTCAATATAGTATAATAATATATTTTTACTGTAAAATTTAAAATTCTATTGTATAATATAGTTATGATGTATATATAAACCACCCCGACTGATCTATGTATAATCTTTTCAATAAAAGCATTCCAATGACTCTAAACACGACATTTAAAATCTGAGCTGTAAGTTGGTGTGGATCTGAGTATTCTGTAGAGTACAGGAGATGTCCCAGCATCAGGTCAATGCTTCCGTGTTCTTACAATATCGTTGAAGAAGAAGATTTTCGAATTGATCAGACCTATGAAAGTTGATTTCATAGCGCAATTAACTAGAAAAAAGCTCATAGTTTTATAATGATTGAACGAATTTTCATGAATCAAAGCTAAGAACACTCTCGATGAAGACATCTATCAAACAAAAAAAAATATCAATAATAAAATCAAAATTGGTTTATCCGGTTGGGTGGTAAGATGCTACAGACAGACACAGATACACACGTTAAACGTATAATACCCCTTCTTTGATCCCATGATTTGATTGATTTCGGTTCCATGATCCCACTACCTCTGTACGAAAACCCATGATTCATGAATGCACATAAAACTTTCATTGGTAGGTATATAGCTAGGATTAGAACCAACGACCGTCGGTTCAGAATCAGGGTTACTATCCTTTACGCCAAAGGGCCGTCCAATATCACTACGTAAGTATTATAAGACAAAGTCCATCACTGTGTCTGTCTGTCTGTTTGCAATAATCTCAATAGCTACTGAACGGATTATCATGCGGTTTACACCAATAGCCAGGGTGTATATGAGGAAGGTTTAGGTGCATAATTCGTTAAGGTTTTGTGTAAATTGGTTGAAATATGACGATGATTGTTAAATATGTTAATATTTTATATTCGATGCAACAAACTGATGCAAATTTTGTAGGCATATATGTTCTACCCGTGCGAAGCCGGGGCGGGCTGCTAGTATATTATAAAAACGTTTGTAAATCTGTCTGTTTCTTACCTAATCATATCCCATCTTGCTAAAATTTAACAAGGAGATACTTTATAGCATGAGGATGAACATAGGCTATTAAATTCTCGGTGTACGTGAACAAAGTCGTGGGCATCAGCTAGTGTATAAAGATAAATGTTTCGGTTCCCATGGTGTAAGAAATAATTTATTTAAAGTATGTAACTTCGATTGCGCTAGTTTAATGTTAACCTTTAAATGCCTTACCTAGGTTCAGGTATGATTTTCAGTGTTGCCAATACGGAAAAATAGTCTGGATAGTTACATCAACAACATTCAGTGACATTTAGAATGTTTCTAATCGTACATCCAATGAACTATTTAGATAGGATGACGCCAGAATTGAATATAGCTAGAGAGAAATTAAATATCAGCAGTGGACAACCTTGAACTTGAGTATACACTAACACACTGCGTAAATAATATCTGTGGCGATATTTTGTGCTGCGGTAGAATACTAAGTGTTACGCAACTCGGCACAATAGACTGGGTCACATAATAGGTACTAACTACACTAACTATTGTGTGGTTATATCCTTGAATTGAGACATATGTTTTAACTAGGTAGCAACCCATCAAGTAAAGCCTAATGCCTATATTTGTTGCGTCAGCATGTTGCGCCGAGTGCTATTAACATCTTTAACAATCATTGATGACAATTATTGTTAAATTGTTGCTGGTTAAAATATGAATTTTAACCAATTTACACAAGACCTTAACGAATTATACACCTACCGTTCCTCATGAATCACTCTGTCTATTGGTGAAAACCGCATGAAAATCCTTTCAGTAGTTTTTGAGTTTATCGCGAACAGACAAACAGACAAAGCGCCTGGGGGCTTTTTTTATAATATGTAGTGTTAAGAAACCGCCTACCCCCGCATGGTGGTAGAACACTATGTTGTGTCCGTCTGTCTGGTCAGCATACCACCCTGAACTTAGAAAATGTGTCGCTAAACAACAAATGTGTCCTGGCACCTATATTTGAGAGCCAGTGTCCATTCTAAGCCTAGCTTGCTACCATACTCGACCACATAATCACTTACCAACAGGTGAGATAGTAGTCAAACGCTAGCCTATATGATATGAAAAAAATGTAGCGATTATATTTGCCGTAATATGGCGTAAAAAATAATATCGTCTTAAAAATGGCCATTATCCGCAAACGACGCTCGTAATTCCTTTTAGTACAGCAATCGCAAGCCAAGGTCTCCAGGCAGCCTACAATTCTATTAATAAGGTTATTCTATATGAGCTGTTTATTGCATGCTATTTCTAATCCGCTCAGAAGAGCCCAGTCTTTTTAATACCAGATCCAAACGGCGAACGGGAGTCCGTATCATAGTCTAAATACTCGCATCCAAAAGGCCCTAGAACCTTCCAACAAATTTAGGGGTTATTATCATCCACGCCAAGTCATTGTAACCTTCCTGCATCCGTAGACCGTGACGTTAACCATACACGTGATCTCTGGTAGTGGTAGTGCCCACTGATATGCTCGGCCAGCCAGTATCGAGGACCGGTAGTTGCATTAAAGCTATAGCAAGCTTTAGACGAAGCGGGTAATGCTGGCGCCAGTCCTCAGCCAAGCCTACGCAGGCTTGGCCCGTGTTGTTTAGATGAAGCCAATGGATGAATTTCATTCCCGGATTATTCTTGGGGTGGTGTCGCGTGAACAGTCTTTTTTTTAAATATTTTATAGGCTAGTGTTTGACCACTATTTCACTAGTCGGTAAGTAAGATGATGCGGTCGAAGATGGTAAGCACGCTAGGCCTAGAATTGGTACTGGCTCTCAAGGATAGCTGCCGGGACACATAAGATGTCTGGTTTATTAGCGCTTACAACTGGGGCGATGCGTCTTCTACACGCGTCCTCACCTCACGCTGGCGCGGGTGTAGCGGGGCACGCGGGTGTAACGGGGCACGCGGGTGTAACGGGGTACGCGGGTGTAACGGGGCACGCGGGTGTAACGGGGCACGCGGGTGTAACGGGGTACGCGGGTGTAACGGGGCACGCGGGTGTAACGGGGCACGCGGGTGTAACGGGGCACGCGGGTGTAACGGGGTACGCGGGTGTAACGGGGCACGCGGGTGTAACGGGGCACGCGGGTGTAACGGGGCACGCGGGTGTAACGGGGCACGCGGGTGTGACGGGGCACGCGGGTGTAACGGGGTACGCGGGTGTAACGGGGCACGCGGGTGTAACGGGGCACGCGGGTGTAACGGGGCACGCGGGTGGAGCTCACTGGCTTGGAAAATAGGCCAGTGCTCTATTCCCGCCAGTGTTGGCAGACTGGCTTCGTCTAAGGCTCGCGTTACGTTCCAGGGGTCAGTCGGTGGGGTCATACTCCGCGTCGCACGGTATCGAGATAATACGCCGCCACGTGGCGGAGTACATCGCGGCGCGCGACGGTCACCCCGCGCACTGGGAGGACGTGTGTCTCAGCGCCGGAGCCTCCACCGCTATCAAGAACGTGCTGCAGCTGCTGATCAACTGCGTCGATGGGAAGCCCTCAGGTATGTGCTGCGGTTGCCGTCTCTATATTTATCAGGGGGACACACTTTTTTAGTAGAGTGTCGTCGACGATTGGATAAGAGCTGAATGGCTCCTATTTTAAATTTTCTACCGATTTTCAAAAAGAAGGAGGTTCTCAATTCGTCTGCATGTTTTTTTTTGTATGTGTGTTACGCGATTACTCTGTGAATTGTGAACCGATTCGTGGTACATTTCCGAGGTTGTCCCATTAAAAAAAATATCTTATAGGCTAGCGTTTGACCACTATCTCACCTGTTGGTAAGTGACGATGCGATCGAAGATGGTAAGCACGCTAGGCCTAGAATGGGAACTGGCTCTCAAGGATAGCTGCCAGAACACATTAGATGTTTTGGCGACAGATTTTCTAACTTGAGGGTGGTAGCTGGCCAGTCCCACCACCATGTGGGGTTGTTGGTTTCTTAACGTTGTTTTTCCTTCACCGGAGGGCCACTGTGAAAAGCGCACATAAATTTTTCGATAGACAAATCCATTGATGCACGGCGGTTTGAACTCGGTACCTCGTGCATCAAAGCCAACCGTTCTCCCGATTACGCCACCGGGCCCTCAGTATAAATGTATGTAGTACCATTGTAATTTCATCGAGATCTGATAAGTATCTTCAGAGATATGACGATAAACGTCTCAAACTTGCTAGGGGCATGGAAGTCGGTTGTTTTAATTTTTGAACTATCTTTATTATTATTTAATTACTTAAATTTTTAATTATTGTTTTGATCCATTCATTGATATTTGACTTGTATAAGTGTTTATTTTTATACTGCCTATTATAGAGTCCAGAATAAGTGGGTTGAGCTTTGTGAAATACGATACGATTATGATGACAGGAGCTTGTAGCAAGTGCGCTGCGAACACAATAAACACAAGGCATGAGGCAAGAGACCTCTTGTTTGCGTACACCGGTGTGATATCTTATTACGCAGTATACTAATCTATTCTATATCTAGTCGATATTACATAACATAATGATGGTTTTGTAGTTTGACAGATAAGTATTAAGGACAGCTAATCAAGTCCATTCACCTTAGAACTCTTCTTCCAAATTGTACGACAGTGGTGAACGTCCAACTAATTGTCATTCATTTAATGTTTCACTTCATTTATTCCAGAACAATAATTAAAATTGTATGGGATTTAAAATAATTACAAATACGGTATCTATAATTTGATATAATTGAAGAAATAAACATTAAAATAAATTCACAATACATGATAACAGTCTACAATAAAATACAATCTACAAACAAGCACGTACATTGAAATTTTCATGATATTAATTGATTGTGACTCTCTAGCACAAATGTCAAACACGGAAGAAATAATTAAAGAAAAAGAGCAATGTCAAAAATGTCATTTCAGATATCGTGTTTACTTATTTATTCTATGATCTTTCATAGATATTAGCGAAAATTAAAGTGTTACAAAAGTACATTTCAACCATGATCATTTAATGCACTATTTATAATTCAAATATACAAACAAAAAGAATAACACTTATACATGTTGTTAGTGACAATAAAGCAATGACTTTCAAATTTATTTAATTTTTAGGGTTCCGAAATTAAAGGGGGTCATAAAAATATTTTTCCGGCACTTGTTCAATCGGAACCCTACGTGTGCGAGTCCGACTGGCACTTGACCAGTTAAATTGTTTTGTATTTTGCGTAGAAAAAATTGGTGCGAGTCGTAATATACAGTATATAGCGGAACTGACAACACTACAAATACATGGCCTTCACATTGAGGTCGTTAACCTTTAATGTGAGCTATATACTCGGTTATAAAAGTTTAAAAATAGTTGGCATCAGAATATATACAGTGAAAAGCAACGAATAGAATCCAAATCAAAAGGCTATCTGTGACCTTTACGATCATCGTAAGTCACTCAAATATCGCGATAGTTTGATGATTTTACTAGCTAAACCCCGCGGCTTTGCCCGCGACACAGGACACCTACGTGGCCGCGATAAAAAATACTTTCATATTTTTCTTTCTTTCATATATTTCTCTTTAATTTTTAGCTTAAGTGTGAGCACGCACAGTTGTTGCGGTGCGTTTATTGTACCGCACGCATACTCTGTGAAGTATGGAGTGTCATAGAAGTGCGCGCATTGCGGTGAATATTTTTGTGTTTATTATACCGTGCGGTAGATTAACGCACCGCAACGCTGTGCGCGGTAGACCATGTTCTGTTTTTTGGTATTAGTTGTTATAGCGGTCATAGAAATACATATTTCTTGAGACAGGAGATACATACAGTACAGCCCTCTGACAGGCGGACAGACGGACGGACGGATGGACAGCGAAGTCTCAGTAATAGGGTTCCGTTAATACCCTTTGTGTGCGGATGACACATTCATATTCATTTATTCATATTATTATAATACATGTCAATTGTAAATAATCAAAATCACTTAAAATAATAATAATGTCAACAATATAATAAAAAGAAAATAATATAATAACATAACGAATAAAATAATTAATCCTTTACAGAATTTATCAATTCGCCGTATGTATAGAAGGCCTGGTCGATAAGCCAGCTCTTTAGTCTTATTTTAAAAGAAGCAGGACTCGGTGCCTGCTTTACTGTATCAGGAAGTCTGTTGTAAACTGATGGGCCCATGACATGCGTCAGCTTATCACATTTTGCCATTTTGCGTGATACAGACGCCAATTTCCCCGCGCGGCGTGTGTTGAACGGATGGTGGTCTCCATTTTTTGCAAACAAGTCAGGGTGCAGTCTAACATACACTGCCACCTGGTAGATTACCATAGATGGCAGTGTCAGTATACCTACATTCACATTCACATGACATGACACATTCCTTCTTCTTCTTCATAGTTCTTCTAATCTATTTTTTATTGGCTATGGGGGCGATATGACCTACACTTATGTGCTGCTTGAGATCCTAAGCCACGTCCAGGAGCCAGGTCCTATTCTAGACCTAGTGTCCTAACATCCTCATCCTTTAAAATAAGGTCATCCCAGCATTTTTAAAAAGCGGAGCATAGCTTTGGGCCTAGTTTAAAATACCTTAACGACTGATGATTGGTTTTTCCAGGTGTGATGATCCCAATCCCCCAGTACCCCCTATACTCTGCGTCTCTAGCAGAGTACGGACTGTCCCAAGTAGGATACTATCTGAACGAGGACACGAACTGGGGGCTCGACGTAGAGGAGCTGGAACGGTCCCTGGCAGAGGCCAGCAAGACCAACGCTGTGAGGGCCATCGTCGTCATCAACCCGGGGAACCCTACCGGACAGGTTGGTGTCTTGGATGGTCGAATTTCTGTTAGCTTGAGCTTGTTTTACATAGTTATCGAGAAAAGGATGGTACGGCCGCGCCTATTGGTTTTGCTCGACTTGGCGGAGGCACTGCCGTGCCCCTAGATACCCCGTTAAGAATACAGCATGTTAAAAAAAACAGGTATTCGATCATGAAAGGTGGTATCGGGTACTGAAAATTACTGCGTAACAAATATATTCACGTGATTCATTATCTTCCTACCCTTATCCCACTTAAGTGGGGTGGGTGCAACATTTCATTGTCTTCCATTAGGGTCTAGCTGCAGTCAAGCCACTCCATTTACATCCATATCTTCCATCACACAGTCCATCCACACTTTCTTTGGCTTTCCTTTTCCTCTATAGCCATCTTCTTTCATGTCCATTGCCTTTCTAGTCACGTGGACTTCACTTCTCATAAAATTATATACCAGGCTAGCCTTTTGCTTCTTAACTTTTCTGTCACTGGTGGCACTTTCAGGCTTCCCCTTACATACCATTCCGAATTTTATCCATTCTTGTGACTCCACACATCTATCTCAACATTCGCATCTCCGCCACATGCAATCTCTTTTTATCGCGCTTCTTCGTTGCCCAACACTCATATTCACACATAAGGACAGGTCTGATAACCGTTTTATAAATTTGTCCCTTAAGTTTAACGGATATTCTCGGGTCGCAAGTTATACCTGTAACCTATCGCCATTTCATCCATCCCGCATTTATGCGCCTATTGAGTTGTTCGTTTTTAGTCCTCTTGATTTTAAGCCCCACGTTTTCCAGTTTATTTTGCCATATTTATAGCCTGTTCTGTATCTCGTTTGCGTCCTCTTCTACAAGTATAATGTCATCGGCAAACAGCATGCACCAAGATGCTTCATCGTTTCTTTCATACTGTGTTCTGAATAAAGTTAGATTAAAAAAATATGCAAGAGCATTCATCGATATTGAAAGAGAACGTAGCTGTGTCATCCAGATTGAGTATGTTGACTGCGGTGTTTAGATGCTCAGTTAAAAAGTGTCGTCTACGAATCAACTACAACTGAAAACTCAATACTCTAAGGGTTTGCTCAAATACACACATATTTTTTAAAGAAAAAAGGAAATTTATTTTTATAGGGAGTATTGAAATTTTAATCCGATTTAGAAAATGTTTTTACCGATAAAAAAAGGCTACCGCAGCGTAGAGCGTAGCTAGGGAATCAAACTGCGTCGGCCGAGAGGAAAAAGTGTTGCGATCGTGGAATACCATCTACTTTTAATCCGTCTTTTTATGAGAAAAGGTACATATATAATATATACCTATAAACGGTGTAGGAAAACGAAGCCGCGGCATACCACTACAGAGGTGGGTCGACGACATCTAAAAGTACGCAGAAAGGACCTGGCCGAGAGTAGCTCAGACCAGGGATGAATGGCCTAAGAGAGAGGAGGCTTAGGCTTATGCCCTGCAGTGGGCGGAAATTGTTGGAGAAGATTAAATAAGACCTATCAAGTCAGTAGTAAACTCTTTTCTGTTTGTTTTATTGTATTCCGATTTTAAAACATATTCTGTGTGAATTGTGATGTCTGTCGTGTGTCACTTAACTTCATATAGAAAAACTACTAAGCTGTATATTTTTCTATTAAATTGTTTTATCATCTTTATTCTCATATTTTATTGGTTATTATTCACCGGACCTCATAACCCAACAGAAATGAGCTGAAAATGATGATAATATATCGATACCTATTCTCAACTTCGCCTACCGCTCGGTTTTAAATACACACACATGTATACCCCTCATAATGCACCACTTTCATAAAGTGCTATAAATGATGACCACTGGAGGTGGCCGTAACAGAACAATGTTTATATTCCAGGTGCTGACCCGCGACAACATCGTGGCTATAATAAAGTTCGCACACAAGCACCGGCTGCTGATATTCGCGGACGAGGTGTACCAGCACAACGTGTACGCTGCCGGCAGCAAGTTCTTCTCATTCAAGAAGGTATCTACGTCTCAAACCTACTGGCTCTTATGGCTAGTATACACCGTGCGAGCTAGCGTACGAGTCAGCCTGTGGAGTACGAAGCATGCCTTTTAAGTTTTGTCGTCTGAAGAAAAAAACGCAACTGGAACTTTATAGTACTTCTTATTGTTTTTCAAAGTATTCACCATGTAGCTTAATACACTTTTACATTCGCTCAAACCAGTTATTATAACATTTATTCCACTCTAAAGTGGGGGTGTTCAAAATGGCTGACTTGAAAGCGTCGATTGCTTTTTCACCGGACTCTAACCTTTGACCACAAAGACTTTTCTTAATTTTAGGAAATGTCAAGAAAGCGTTAGGGCTTTGGTCAGGACTATATGGAGGATGGTCAAGAATTTCTACTTTTGCCTGCTTCAAATACTCAATCGTTCGACGAGCGCTGTGTGAGCTTGCGTTGTCGTGGTGCGGGATGATGCGTCGCTTTGAGTTAGATTTTTGAAGTTCGGCGACGACTTGTGGTAAACTAACTGTGGTATACCACTCTGCGTTAACCGTTCTACGATTTTCAAGTGCAATAGTCGCAACATGACCAGTTTTTCCAACGAACGTGGCCACCATCTTCTTTGAAGTGCTTCGAGAACGAACCTCTTTAGTCGGCTTTGGCTCATCTTGAAATACCCAGATTGTAGATTGCTGTTTGGAGTCAGGATCGTAGGCAAAGATCCAAGATTCGTCACCACTGATGATGTCGTAGACGTGATTTGACTCTCCTCGGTTGAATCTTTGCAGAGTTTTCTAGCACAATCTGACGCGGGCCGCCTTGTGATCGTCGGAAAGCAGATGCGGTATGCAACGGCAAACTAGCTTTTTCACACCAAGCGCTTCATGCAAGATCTTCTGAATGGTTGTCCCTGAGATGCCTAATAGAGCCTCTATCTCTCGATACGTCACATGACGATCTTCGATTATTAGTTGTCTCACAGCAATGATGTTATCTTCAGTGAAGGCGGATTTTGGGCGTCCTTCGTGAGATTTGTCACTAACACTAGTATGTCCACGCTGGAATTCTAAATACCAGCATTCGACAGTCCGCAGACATGGGGCTTCATCACTGAACACAGATGTTAGCTCTTCAAAACACTGAAGCCGTGTCAGGCCTCTTCTAAAGTTGTAGAAAATTATTGCACGAACATTTTACTTAGAAAGATTCATTTTCGTACGTGACCTGACAGATTCCAATCGACGCTGTGACTAACCAATAGCATTAATCCTAATACTTTCAACTATTTTGAGATTCAAAATTTAAACACATTCGAATATAGAACAGTTCCAAATTCAAAATTGCCGGGAAATATGGAAACGACAGAACTTAAAAGGCATGCCTCGTAACTGCACTGCGGGAACTTGCACTGTTTGGACGGAACTTACGAGTAACTCATAGGTGCGAGTTGGACAGTATCTCGCATCCGACTTACTTCAACAGTTTTTATTTTCTATCGCCTGTTCGCCCAGCAGCAACTCGCACATGACAGCAGCTCGGTCATCACTCGCATCGTTGGGACGCGTTCGGCAGTAGCTCGCCAGTGCCAGCCGGACAGTTGTGAGCGGAACGTTCACTCGACATCGCGACAACTCCCAACACTAGGCAGCAACTTCTATGTGTCGTGTAGACAGTAAAGGCCAGCCGAGCTGTTGGCATACAAGTAGACAATCCGGGTAGCTGTCTACTGGCTAGGCAACTGCTCGTACTGTGTAAAGTAGCCCTTATTATTTTCTGTTAAAGGGACCAAATGTTGCGTGCATTGTGCGCAACGTTCTGTCCGTACAAAGTTTTTGTGTTGTTTCTGGTAAACGCGAACGTCATCGTGCGGCTGACTCGCTTGTCCTATTATCGGTATTTTCTATACTGCATGGCAAGCGTTCGACCACTATCTTACCTGATGATAAGTTACGATGCGATCGACGATGTAGCACGCTTTCCTAGAAGATACCTGTTCACTCGCGATAGAAGACGAGCACCCCAGTAAGTACAACCCGGATGAAGACCCCCGCGTTGCAGTTACTAGGATGCTCGTCTTCATACCATAACAATTACATTTGGTTTTGATCAGGACCCACATCAAGTTTCAGTTAGTGACCTATCTTCCCGCTGTGTATGTGGATATTTGTTTGATACTACTTTTAATTACGTGAAAACCGGATTGCTTATCCTAGTTTCAAACTGTAATATATGTGACTGAAATATATGTGAGTCTGTGCAAAAAGAGACCCGTCGTAGAAACTCAGGGCGCGCGTGTTGATGGTTCCAATTTACTGCTTTTGTTGCGTTGACAACATTGCTCTGTCATTGCCAATACGACTAAAATGTTTGATACCTTGGTAGGTTCTGCCATTCTTATCATCATCGTGTGCTATTAGGTAGGCAAATACCTAGTACCTTACCTTCGAATGTTAGTTCATCGTTAAGGCCGTTCGACGGTTCTCTTTTTGCAAAGACTGTTACGACAGTTTTAGTAATCGAGCTGATACTGATAGTTTGAATGTCCATTTCCAGGTGTTAATGGACCTGGGTGGTGATTACGCGGCGAACGTGGAGCTGGCGTCGTTCATGTCGTGCTCCAAGGGGTACATGGGGGAGTGCGGACTGCGCGGGGGGTGGATGGAGCTCGTCAACTTCGACAAACAAGTGCAGGCCAACCTTTTCAAGGCCATCTCTGCCATGCTGTGCCCTTCCGTGCTGGGACAGGCGGTGGTAGACTGTGTGGTCAGTTGTTGTCATTATAAATTATGTACTTCTTTGAATAAACTCATTGGTACAAGACAACGACAATAGCACGATGTACCATTCAAACATGTTATGTAAACAATTTTTACCATACTTGCAACTTTGGTCTCGAAAGACTTAAGTATTCTTAAGTCATCATCATTAACAGCCAGTATTCGTCGTGTTGGACATAGGCCTCTCCCATGGCACACCACTGATCTCAATCTTATACTTAATTACAAAACTAGACACGTTGATAAACCCGAGTTAAAATACCAAGAAGGTAACTTTTGTGATGGTCGGATATTTTTATGACCCCCCAATTAGTCCTACGGCTATTTTTATTATCTCGATGTTCCTGATACCCATAGGCGGCCGACATAACACTATGTTTATATAACCTCTCCGACCGACTTTAAAATATCGTGCAAAACAAACCTTGTTCTGTATGTCCCCAGGCGCGTCCTCCTCAGAAAGGCGAGCCATCGTACGAGTTGTTCGAGACGGAGCGCGCTGGCGTGCTGGCCGCGCTAGCTGAGCGCGCCAAACTTGTCGCAGACACCTTCAACTCTATGGAGGGATTCAAGTGTAACATTGTGCAGGTACTACTATATCTCTGGTTATTAATCTAATTACCGCTTTAGACCATGTCTTGAGCTGATACATGTTTCGGGTGATGCCTGTTAAAACCATGTCTTAAGCTGATATATATTTCGGGTGATGCCTGCTAAGACCATGTCTTGAGCTGATACATATTTCGGGTGATGCCTTTTAAAACATGTCTTGAGCTGATACATGTTTCGGGTGATGCCTGTTAAAACCATATCTTGAGCTGATACATGTTTCGGGTGATGCCTGTTAAAACCATGTCTTAAGCTGATATATATTTCGGGTGATGCCTGCTAAGACCATGTCTTGAGCTGATACATGTTTCGGGTGATGCCTGTTAAAACCATGTCTTGAGCTGATACATGTTTCGGGTGATGCCTGTTAAAACCATGTCTTGAGCTGATATATATTTCGGGTGATGCCTGCTAAGACCATGTCTTAAGCTGATACCTGTTTCGGTTGATGCCTGTTAAAACCATGTCTTGAGCTGATACATGTTTCGGGTGATGCCTATTAAAACCATGTCTTGAGCTGATACATGTTTCGGGTGATGCCTGTTAAAACCATGTCTTGAGCTGATACATGTTTCGGGTGATGCCTGTTAAAACCATGTCTTGAGCTGATACATGTTTCGGGTGATGCCTGTTAAAACCATGTCTTAAGCTGATACATATTTCGGGTGATGCCTGCTAAGACCATGTCTTGAGCTGATACATGTTTCGGGTGATGCCTGTTAAAACCATGTCTTGAGCTGATACATGTTTCGGGTGATGCCTGTTAAAACCATGTCTTGAGCTGATACATGTTTCGGGTGATGCCTGTTAAAACCATGTCTTAAGCTGATATATATTTCGGGTGATGCCTGCTAAGACCATGTCTTGAGCTGATACATATTTCGGGTGATGCCTTTTAAAACCATGTCTTGAGCTGATACATGTTTCGGGTGATGCCTGTTAAAACCATATCTTGAGCTGATACATGTTTCGGGTGATGCCTGTTAAAACCATGTCTTAAGCTGATATATATTTCGGGTGATGCCTGCTAAGACCATGTCTAGAGCTTATACATGTTTCGGGTGATGCCTGTTAAAACCATGTCTTGAGCTGATACATGTTTCGGGTGATGCCTGTTAAAACCATGTCTTAAGCTGATATATATTTCGGGTGATGCCTGCTAAGACCATGTCTTAAGCTGATACATGTTTCGGGTGATGCCTGTTAAAACCATGTCTTGAGCTGATACATGTTTCGGGTGATGCCTGTTAAAACCATGTCTTGAGCTGATACATGTTTCGGGTGATGCCTGTTAAAACCATGTCTTGAGCTGATACATGTTTCGGGTGATGCCTGTTAAAACCATGTCTTGAGCTGATACATGTTTCGGGTGATGCCTGTTAAAACCATGTCTTAAGCTGATATATATTTCGGGTGATGCCTGCTAAGACCATGTCTTGAGCTGATACATGTTTCGGGTGATGCCTGTTAAAACCATGTCTTGAGCTGATACATGTTTCGGGTGATGCCTGTTAAAACCATGTCTTGAGCTGATACATGTTTCGGGTGATGCCTGTTAAAACCATGTCTTGAGCTGATACATGTTTCGGGTGATGCCTGTTAAAACCATGTCTTGAGCTGATACATGTTTCGGGTGATGCCTGTTAAAACCATGTCTTAAGCTGATATATATTTCGGGTGATGCCTGCTAAGACCATGTCTTGAGCTGATACATGTTTCGGGTGATGCCTGTTAAAACCATGTCTTGAGCTGATACATGTTTCGGGTGATGCCTGTTAAAACCATGTCTTGAGCTGATACATGTTTCGGGTGATGCCTGTTAAAACCATGTCTTGAGCTGATACATGTTTCGGGTGATGCCTGTTAAAACCATGTCTTGAGCTGATACATGTTTCGGGTGATGCCTGTTAAAACCATGTCTTGAGCTGATACATGTTTCGGGTGATGCCTGTTAAAACCATGTCTTGAGCTGATATATGTTTCACGTGATGCCTGTTCAGACAATGTCTCAGGTTATTTATCAATATTTTCGTGTAGGCAAGGCGTTTGACCACTATATCACCTGTTGGTAAGTGATGATGCGTTCAAAGATGGCGACACGCTATGCCTAGAATGGGAACTGGCTCTCAAGGATAGCTGCCGGAACACATTAGATGTTCGCGAAAGATTTTACTAACTTGAGGGTGGTAGCTGGCCACTATGGAGTGTCCGCCTGGCCGTGCTCGTGTGGTTAGTGACTCACTGCCACTCTCTGCTAAACTCAACTAAGGGCCGTGGGTCCGATTCTTTCGCCTTAATGTCCAGAAGTTGACTCTCAGGCCGATATTATAGAACGATACAGTGGCACATAACAGTGGGCTGGTCACATCTATCGTAGAACCGATAACCGTTTAAGTAGACGTTTTCTAGAACTTCTAGAGTGAAGTCCACGGCTCGGTAAACGAAGCGTAGGCTGCCCTCCAGCTAGGTGGAGCGATGATATACGCAAGCTGGCTGGCAGCGGTTGGAAACAAGGAGCTGAAGATCGAGCTCAGTGGCGTGCCGTGGGAGAGAGCTTTGTGTAGCAGTGCACAGAGACAGGCTGATGATGAATCAAGTCGACGATCTACTGAAGTATGAGATGGGGCGAGACTCGATGTCCTCGTGCTGCGAGTGCGGAGTAGGTCGCTCTCATCAACGTACAATACATAATAGTGAGACGGTGATATTAACAACGTAGTATGTCCTGTAGGGCGCGATGTACGCGTTCCCACAGATCCAGCTGCCGGCGCGGGCGATCCAGGCCGCCAAGGAAGCCAACAAGGCCCCCGACGTGTTCTACGCCTTCACGCTGCTCGAGGAGACAGGTACACTCGTCTTGTTATCTCTACCGGCGGTGACCTTCTACAGGTCATTTTTAAAAAGTGTGCTTTCGGCAAGCGAGGCGACCTAATTTAGGCCACTTTGTGTTGGCGGGAATCGGCGGAAAAATCTTATGTATAAAAATCAATTGCTGTTCGTTAGTCTCGCTAAAACTCGAGAACCGAGTTGGTTTTAAAATGTTTGTCGTAGTTCAGGGAAGGTTTAAACGGTGAGAAAATATGGGAAAATTGCCAGGAAGATAGTAAAAACAACAATTTCATTTTACCATATAAACTGTTCGGTACAGTAGAGTAGACTCTGTTCCACTCTCGAATTGAAATTTGAAGCACGTATTAAATTAAGGGTTTTAAATCGAAAACATATTATATCCACATTACTCGAATTAATCGCGTAGGTGTTGACATTTTAATATTTTGAATTTTTATGGTTGTCCCAGGTTGTAATTGTTGGTTCGTTCAAAAATGTTTGTCATTGTATTGACATATTTTGATTCTTGTCATTCTGGCGCTTCCATACATGTGTATTCGCTATTTGTGTATAAAAACCGATAAAAACAAAATAAAATAAAATAATAAAGGAGGTCCCCTTAAAAGATGCGTGTTTTTTAAGCTTTTTATGCTCGGTCTTACAAACCCTAATAGATAGAGATTTGAAATTTACTCATGGTGTTTGTTACAGTACAATGGCCGCTATAAGGTCAAACTAATTAACATTAAAGGGGGTCCCTATATAATAAACGTATTTTTCCGGCAATTATTGTTCAATCGGTACCCTGCGTGTGCGGGTCTGACTCGCACTTGGACAGTTTATTTATATTCGCGGTACAAAGTTCGCCGGGTCAGCTAGTAACGAATGAAAACTATAATAAATGTCAAAAGAAACTTAACTAATACATACGTTACAGTTAAGCTTGTTTCATAAAGATTCTAACGACAGTTAATAATACATAGCATGTAAACATTTAAGGATATCGGTATTTCAAGTGGCCGCGATAACCAGATTTGGCGCGGAATCTGTGCCGGGAACGCTTTTTTGACAGCTACTGGTTCAAGACAGATTCCTATTCTAGGCCTAGCGTGCTTACCATCTTCGACCGCATCATCACTTACCCACAGGTGAGATAGTGGTCAAACGATAGCCTATAAGATATAATAAAGTAACTTACACTGGACACTCATCGTAGAGCAAGCGTGCTGACTGCAGCCGACCCTGACCCGACCACAACCTCACTCACCGACAGGTCAAAGTTGCCACTCATTGTCATTCACGCGAAGTTCATTTTTGCCTTCCTGTGTCGAAGAATCTTAAAGTAAAGTCCTGGGCGTAGCGAGGGATTCAAAGTATGTCGGTCGTGAGAAAACGATGTTGCCACCGAGTTATACACACTGCTTTTCATTCCCCTCTATGAGAAAAGGGAATAGATACAAGGCTCTTCAAAAAATTTGAAAATATATTATTGAGATAGCTTAGGCATAAAGCAATCGGAAAACGTAAGGTTTAGTTCATAGTGTAAATTTTAAAATTATATTCAAAGGTTTCAGCTTTTTTAATCTGTTTCATAACACCATCAAATAGCAGTCGCCATTTTATTACGTCTTACGGCTATGTAAACTTAGAGGTGTCTATCATTTCAATGCATTTGTTTACATAGCCAATTGACGTCATGACCATAGATAAATATGGCGTCCACTGCGTCCAGCGTTTTCGTCAAATTTCGCACGAAATTCGAAAATGCAAAATTTAAATGCATTTTTATGGCACTCAACGATTGAATAAATTTTTAAGATTTATTTTTTGTGTTTCATTAGCGCTAGAATCTAATTGAGGCACTTTTCAAAACTGAGTGTAATACCGTGTTTGTTAGAATGTATGGTAATATGTGGTATCCGTGATCGCGGCAGGTATCTGCATAGTGCCGGGCTCCGGGTTCGGGCAGCGGCCCGGCACCTACCACTTCCGCACCACCATCCTGCCGCAGACCGAGCTGCTCAAGCAGATGTTGGACGTCTTCAAGAAGTTCCACACCAAATTCACCGCTAAGTACAAGTAAACTAAACTGAGCTCAGTGCGACGGATTTCATGCAACGGAGCGGCTTCTACGAGGCGGTGTTCACGTGCTTTACCTACTGTGTGTACACAAATGTTGGATTGTTGTAGTATGTCCGGAAATAATATCAATTATCTCGTGAAATAATATCAATTACACATAAAACGACGCCTTTTTCCCGGTGGTGCAGGCAGACTACTTCTTTCCGCATGCTACGATCCTGACGTACCTATATGGCTTTTTCCACTTTCAAGTGATGATGAATGGACCACACCATCCCCCAGTCGAGGGCTCACGTTTGCTTCGCTATTGTTTTTTAATGTTTCGTCTGGTCCGCTCGCACTGTAAGCCTACTGTTAGTATGTAAGATCTAATTGATATCCTGTGTTGATCATATGTTAGTTAGAATATAGCTACGTCTCGCACTGAGGAGTTCAACTATAGTTTGTAGGCAGCTGTAGTATTTGAGTGGATGATATTGGGTCGAACAATCTCTGGTGTTATAATAAGACAATGCGCTAGTCGCCACTTTATGTTGTTCCTTAGCTTGTTTGAATTGAACTCTCAATTGGGTTAACAATATTATATATACTTAAAAAATGTATGAAAATGACATTATTTAAAGTTAATGCCTGTATCTACTGGTCAAAATATTAATGTAATATATATAATGTTATTGTAATAAGGTAAGTGTTTTTTTTTATTTCTATTTTTTTTTTGATAAATGTTTGTAACATAAACTATTAAGAAAAAATATGTATTACAAAAATGTTTTATAATTACATTAGATACATTGGCGTCTATTATATGTAATAATAATATGTATATATAATAATCAGAGAGTTAGATATTTTTAAGTTTAAATGATGTCAAAAGTGACAGCTAGGGGTGGTTCAGTTCTAGAGCTCAGATAGATGCTGATGTTTGCTGAAATATTCTTCAATGTTTATTATTAAGTTACGTTACTTTATAAAATAGAATCGTATCTGTTTATTTATTAATCTATTTGCTCGACTTAGAATTTTTTTTAAATGCTTTTGCGGTACCTAAGTAACACGCCTTAAGAGGGAATGCGGGGTGTACTTTTTCATACAAATGTATTCCCCCGTATTCGCCCTGGAAAATGCTTCTAGAGAAAAAAATATCTACAAAACATCAAGGTCTGCTGCAGCTATAATTTTCTTTTTTTAACCAACCAATTGCAATTAACACTGGGAATACATTTGTATGGAAAAGTTCACCCCGCGTTCCCTCTTAAATATTAAAAAATATATTGGAAAAAAAGTAAAACAAAAAACATTTTATAGAAGGCATTAAATCAAAAGTCGAGCGATTTATTATCAACCCTAAATATGACTTTAATCAAAAGTTTTGTGTATTTTTATTAATTATTTTTACTGTAAAATAGCTAAATTAATGTATGATGGTGTGGAGGTTCAGTCGCGAGAGATATGAAGCTACATTAAGTACACAATAAGTACGCCTATAAAACCATAAATAGCGCCTATTTCTATATATATATATATATATATATAGTATAACTATGTAGCAACATCATTAATTATAGAGAACCTATTGTCTAAGACAAACCTATCAAGGTTTTTAGATATTAAGTTAAATAACTATTGTAAATTGTGTCAGTAAATAAATAAATAAAAAATAAATAAAATATATATATATATATATAGAAATAGCGCCTTAGCGCCTTTACACTATTAACGGTATTTATTTATTATTTCTTACGGCTGGATTGTACCACATTACTTTATTATATTTTTTTAAACAAGCGTTTTATGTTTTGCATTTTTTATCGATATCTAACAGTTTAGCTTTTTTATGATCAAATCATAGTGTTTACATGTGTTTATATTGTTTTAGAATATGCAAAAGTAGCGAAATTCTGGAAGGAATTCTGAATGAGATTATTGATTTGTTGTTGTTAAATATTGTAAAATAAATAATTGAAGGTCAGATGTTTCGTTTTTATTTATTAAATTCCTAATCACGAAAAAACGAGACTTTACCGATCCGAACGATCTTAACCGAATTTAGGTATTAAGAATGAATGGTAGGAGCATTATATCAATGTTCCGTATGACTTGTGCTTGTTTGAAGCCTGTCACCTAACTGCTTTGCTGGCCCACTGACCGCTGCCCTATTGGATAGGATACCTAGCTACGAAGTGACCTTAGCAGATAACTGAGATTGCCGATTCGTGGTCTCCACTCTAGGACAAGTCTCCCCAACCGATATCAGTCAGTAGATATGACCAGCCTACTGCCACTTCAGTTTGCTAATCCGTTTGCGAGAGATTATGTGATCGACATATACCTATGTCGATCACATAATCTCTGGCAAATTACTTCGTTGCGGATTCGATCCCGCAGAGACACCGAGCATAGCTCTCTCCCTAGCTCGCTGAGCGAAATTGTTGGACCAGTCGAACTGTGAGTGTCCACGTCTCAGCTCCATACGTCGTCACAGGTAGGACGCACTGATTAAAGAGTTAAGTTAAGATTAAAGAGTACTTAGACACTGCGGTATAGGCGACGATAAGACACGACTGATTTTCCGAATGCCGCCCAGCCCAGCTGAATTCTCTGGATTTTCTTTTCAAAGTTGTGTTTGCCTAGTTGGAGCGTCTGCCCTAGGTAAACATATTGCGTAACAACTTCAAGTGGGATTCCATCTACGACAATCCGATCCAGAACAACGTGCTCGTTATACATGACTTTGGTTTTATGAAAATTCATCCGGAGACCGATGCGACGAGAAGATACAGCTAGGCCATCCAACATTATCTGTAGGACCTGCAGCGTCTCTGCCATAATGTTGCGAATCGCTCGAGGCTACAAAATGCTGGAACAACATTCCGCCACCTATTAGAGACTTGCAAAATGCTCACAGTTTTAAATTCAAACTTAAAAAAATGTTGTATGCCCACCAAATTGGAGAAGAAATTCTCCTGCACGATACCAGTGCTTTTTAAGATCACATCTATGACTGTATACTCGCTTAGCCTCATTATTGTATTTTATGTTCACTCTTCATTGCAATATTTGTTATTATACTCTTAAATCTATATATTATACTTAAGTTATGTCATATCATATCATATGTCCGTCATGTTTATAACTAATTTTGCCTCCGGTTCTATTGCTATGTTTATGTTTGTTATTTTCAATATTTAATATAATTAATTAGCATGGTGTGAGCCGTAAGGTGACGTCACCGACCGGCCCCACCGGAAGACCAGCGTTAGTTCTGATACTAACATTATGCTGAGTTGGGGCCGATTGGTGACGTAGGTTACCAATAAACATTTTTCATTTCATTTCATTTTCATTTCAATCGTAAGTGAGAGATGTACTTGTCGTTGATGTTGATCGCACGATCTTTCCAGTCTTAAACATATCCTCTAAGGCGTTAGTGAACAGTTCCGGGATATGACGTCTCCCTGTCTCACTCCTCGACGCAGGTGCACATGTTTAGTACGCTGGTGCTAAACCTACAGTCATCAAAGTCTAGTATAAAAAAAAAATAATAATAATAAATAAAAAATCAGCTATATATATGTATATATATTCTATATGGTCATCGTTGCAGCATTATACTGACATCTCATCTCACTTCCATATATCGCCAGTCAACTTGGTAACGCTGCAAAGACTCCAGAATGGACTAGGTTTCGATTGAGTCGAAAGCTATCTCATAGTCCACAAATGCTAAGCATAAGGGGAGATTGTACTCTACGGTCTTCTGTACAATCTGCCGCACCGTGTGGATGTGGTCTATGGTGCCGTAACCGCTTCGGAACCCGGCCTGTTCTGGAGGTTGGAACTCGTTGAGTCTTCGCGCAAATCAGTTCGTTATAACCCTTGAAAACAGCTTGTAGATATGGCTCAGAAACGAAAAAGGGCGATAGTTTTTAAGAGAGTTTTATCTCCTTTTTTGAAAAACAAGCATCATGCTTCTGTTCCGTGCCTTTAGAGTGTCTCCCAGTGAAAAGAATGGAGTTAAAGAGCTGTTAAAGCTGTTGAATTACTGGAGCTCCCCCGGCTTTGCAAAGCTCTGTTGTGATTCCTTCTTCTCTTGGGGCTTTTTCATTTTTAAACCGCGATCTCTTCTCGGCTAATTTCAGACATCTCTTTTGTGAAGTGGCTGGTTAAGGTGGCTCTAGAATGTGTGCAGTCGCAATGGATACTTCCACCGAACTGGCCAATGGGAAGACTCAGACGAAATAAGAAGTATTTGGTCTGAGTGGGAAGACTGAAGCCTGCGCGAATTGTATTGTCTGTAAAAAGTTTTAATGAGATTTCAATTTAAATTCAAAAAGTTTTAAGTAGGTACATGACATAACACGTTTGTTATGATTCAATGTCAAATTACTTCTAAAAAGTTTTGACACACATTCTGCTATCAAAAATTCTTTGTAAGAGGTGATAGGTCAGTATATATTATGTTACTCTTTGGGTGATAGTTTGCATCAAAAAAATCATTACGTAGAATCTCTAAATTATTATTTCAGATAAAAGTGTTATCATAAAGTGGCTTCCTAATATCTAAAACGAATGATACCTGCCAAGTGTTTTATATTACTATAACCCGAACTGTTTATCGTATTATTTAATAACCTCCGCGGGGGTCGATATAATTATAGTTCTACATTTATCGTCAAATTTCACAATTCTCACAATCACATCTATCTAACCTATCAATCTAACAAATCGCAGGATATACGAGGCGTCGCGGCGACCGGTTTCGCGACACTCGTCGAGAGAATCATCCCACGTATTTATCACGACAAATATTAGCTCGACTAGTAGCGCAGCAGCGGAGGTGTATCGCCACTCAATCGGAAAGTGATACTAAAAAGTAGTAAGGTTGATCGCAAGCATGAGTGTGACTCGGTTGATGCTGACAAGCCGCGCTGGTCGTTCGTTGACCGGCGTCACGCGAGCAGTCAACCAGCTCGCGTTATGGTTTGCTGAAGCCAGCCGCAGCATGGCGTCGTGCAAGGGGGGTGGCGCCGGTGCTGGCAGGGCCATCGACATGAATAACATCAACCCCAAAATCGTGAAGCTGCAGTACGCCGTACGCGGCCCGCTCGTCATCCGCGCAGGAGATATCGAAAACGAACTTAAAAAGGTTATTTCAAATTAGTACATTATCCTACTGATATTATAAAGCCGATAGTTTGTGTCTATGTTAGTTACTTTTTCGCGCTAAAACCTCTCAACCCATTGAGCTAAAATGTAGTCTAGACCCTGGAATAAACACATTGGGTTTTTTTTTTTAATGTTTGTTCGGGGATAACTTCGTCGTTTATGCACCGATTTTGATTATTCTTTTTTTGTTCGAAAGGAGTTATTCCAAGTGTGGTACCATGGTAATTTTATCGAGGTCTGATAAGTATCTCCAGAGATATTGAGATAAACATCTCAAAATTGATACTGAAAATGAACATTGAAGTCGGTTCTTTTTTAGTTTTTAAACGATATTATTGAAGGTCAGTTGAAAAAACAGTTCCAATGAGGGTACATTCTTAGCTCGTGGTAAATAAGCAGTGTGGTTTTTTTTATAAATTATGTCAAAACAAAGTTTCAGTCAAGCTAAATTAAACAAGCAAATGGAACATATTTGTTTTGCGAATAAAGCGAGCACGAAATGTTTTCATAAATAAGCTTAAAAAAGTTCCTGTAAAGACATATACTTGCGCTTGGTAAACAAGCAAAAAAAATGTTTATGGCTCACGAGCGTAACGAGCTCGATATATTTTTATAAATAAGCTCACAATTTTTTTTTATATCTTATAGGTTAGCGTTTGAACTATCTCGCCTGGTGGTAAGCTATGATGTAGTCGAAGATGATGAACACACTAGGCATAGAATACTCTAACTCTCAGGGGCTGGGTTCTGCTGGAACACGTAAAGTTATGGCTGCAGATTTTCTCGTTGATGGTGTTAAGCTACTATTTAGCAGCAAGTGTGGTGGACATCGATATAATATTCTCCTACCACCAGTGCAAACATCAAGTTTTAGTGAAGACAAATTGTTTGCTCTTGGTAAGTAAGCGAGCATTTGGAACATAATTTGAAGGACTCATCTCAAATACTATGTTTCTTTGAAGTGTTACACACTTTATATTTTTGTAAATTGGTAAACACAATCCAAAATTTCATCGTACCGCCGGGACGTCCCGTCGGACTTATCTCATTTAACTTATCTATATATATAAAAGAAAGTCGTGTTAGTTACTACACTTATAACTCGAGAACGGCTGGACCAATTTTTATGATTTATGTATATACTTAAGGAATTGTCTTTGTCAGGAATAGGTAATAAGTTTTAAAAACAATGAATAATTGACCTAAAAAAAAGATATAAGACATTTTGGCAAAATAATTGCCAAAATGTTCCTGGGTTAAAAAACTGCAAATAATCGATGTTCAATTGTTTATCCCGTCGATACAGTAAAACGCAAATTAAAAAAGGTCATCGCTCCACACGATAAGTGTATTTAGCCAGTGTCAAGTACAAAAATTCTTCAAGTTTTTGTGGTATCAAGTCATGTACTTTTTAAAAATGTTAATACATTTAAATACTGTCAGTAATGATAATTGTATGACATATTTATTGATAGTAAAAAATGCGTGCGTAAAGAAATGTATGCTTACGAGTTTTTGGCGGGAACGTGGAAAAGTGTGTGTGATTTGATTGTATTTCTCCTAAAACTTGTGTTCTTCCGCGTATTAATGTGTAATAAATGCGGATTATTAACCATTAAGTGCCGGTGAATGTGTGCGAGTGTAGGGAAACAGACAATTTCAACATTGTCTGTTTCCTAAACATGCTATTTGCGTCCTCACCAAAATTCCACTGAAAATAAATGTAAACACCACATCTTTACTGAAGGTATGACTTAGACTAGACTTTTACTTGAAAACTGAGCTGAAATGTGACTTTGACCCGTCTCTACGACTAAAAGTCATAAAAACTTGAAGAATTTCAATACTTGACACTGGCTAAATACACTAATCGTGTGGAGCCATAATGAAACTTAAAAAAAAATGTGTGCTTACAAGCAATCAAGACAATAATAATCAATGCCTAATCAATTTTATATTTTGTCAGAATGTAGGTAAATACAGAGATATGTAAGAATGTGATAGCTAATTTATGAGTGCCGTATACAGTCTTATCCATAAGGCATAAAAATATTAGACAGTTATTCATGAAGTAAGTATACTTCTTCAGAATAAAAATTAAATACTGGTGATTATATTTTGTACGAGCACGCTCGACATAAATTTTGACGGCGCGGAAACCTTCGCGACGGACACATACGGATACATACGGACACATTATTTACATTCCGCTCCCGTGTTAACGTAGTTTATCGTACTCAACCTACAACTAACTACTTACTACAACTACATCTAATCTACATTCTACTTTACCTAAACGTAAGGGGCCACCCTTACATTTCTTCGAGCCGGATCCTTCAGTGAAACTACGTGTGAAAAACAGTTCTAACTATCACTGAAGCTATCAACATTCATCAACATGCATTACTTACTTCAAAGACAGCAAATCATTGCTGAAGGGATTGAGAAGATTGTGGTTAACTTCAAGAAGGACTCTCCCAGCAGGAAGACGCCAGACTATGCCCAAAAACGCCTGGACGCTTTGGAGTCGCTGTGGAACGAATTTGAGGTCAACCATGCACAAATCCTGACGTTTGAAGACAAATCAAACGATTACTTGACCACCAACGCGTATCAAACTCTACGTCAGACATATGTAACAACAAAGGAAGCCCTCCAAACCATCATGGAAGCAAGAGGGGTTGCTGAACAGACGGAAACTGGAGGACTATCCAAGTCAGATGAACTGATCAGCCTACAAAACACCAACTTTCGTGCCCTTTCTCGTTTGATTCGCAACATCAACATCAAATCAATCACCGAGAAGTGGGAACTTGAAGACAAATTGCAAATGCTACAAGGTCGTTGGAGGATCATCGACGACACTCACTGGCAGATCGACAACGTTTTGATAGGCACCAACTTAACCTATGAAGAGCAATTCTCAAACCATGAAGCCGAGTTCGAGGCAACCAAACGAGAATTGCATCAAAAACTAAACACTGCGTCTCACCAGCAGCGCTCTTTACCTCCTATCGAGATACCGACATTCACCGGGAACTACGCACAGTGGCCAACTTTCATGGATCTATACTGCGAGGCAATCCACAACAACACCATGCTAACTCCGTGTCAAAAGATGCAGCATCTCAAGGGAAAACTAAGAGGGGAAGCAGAACGCATTGTACAACATCTATCTGTATCGGCTGAAAACTATGAAACTTGTTGGGAGATTCTCACCCTTCGTTATAACAATAAGCAACTTCTCTTCACGAGACAAATTGAAACCTTCATGAATCAGCCAATCATACAACATCAATCTGCGTTCGAGCTAAAGCGACTCTATGATACTAGTTTGGAGACCACACACGCAATTCACAACTTGGGCATCGAAACAACATCGTGGGACCCCATCCTCGTTCACATCTTGGCTGGTAAACTCGACTCTGAAACCTACGCGTCATACATGGAAACTCGAAACCAACCTCGAGAACTTCCGTCCTTTGACGAGTTCATGGAATTCCTACAGCGAAAATTCACTGCGTTGGAACCTATCAACAAAAAGAAGCCGCAACATGTCACTGCAACAAGGCCGATTCAGACAAACAAGGACAAAGCTCAACCAGTTTCAAGAGCGCTCTCTCCGCCATACAGACCTAAAAACTATTTGGGCAAAACATATTACGTCAACACCGAAAGGAATTGCCCTTTGTGCAAAAGCGATCATTTCCTGCTCTATTGCCAACAATTCAAACAAATGCAACCAGAGACGAAGTTAAAAACAATTTCACAACTTAAGGTGTGCAAAAATTGTATGTACTCACACAATGATAAAAGGTGTACATCTATCAAACGGTGCCGCGTTTGTAACAATCAACATCATACTTCACTACATGACATAATACGTGAAACGGATTTATTGAACAAGCCGACTAACTTGACACCAAGCCTGCCTTTGACGTCAACCACCAACATGCAACCTCAACACAAGGCGAATCATGTTACTGGCGATTTCAACGAAGTATTACTTGCGACAGCGTTATTAAAAATCAGGTCAGCTGATGGAACTTACTTAACACTTAGATGTTTACTTGACCAAGGATCGCAAACAAATTTGATAACAGAATCAGCTGCACAACGTCTTGGCCTGCGACGTCGAAAACAAAACGCAACTATTTCTGGAATTGGGTTTTCGACCAATCAAAGTAACGGGACTGTTCAACTTGTATGTGAATCACTCTTCGGCGACCATACATTCACAACCGAGGCGATAATCATGTCAAGGATGCTTAACAATCTTCCAAATTACACATTCGAAAAACAACAGTGGCCACATCTACAAAACATTAATCTAGCTGATCCCGAGTACAACGTTTCTCGGCCAGTTGACCTACTACTAGATGCTGGAGTATATGCCGACATCGTCATGGCCGGGGTGCTAAGAGGCTCGCCCGAGGCTCCGATTGCACAACAAACTAAGATTGGATGGATTTTACTTGGGAACATAAAAACTTTCAACTGCCACGTCATCCTCAACAACATCGAAGACATTTCACGTTTCTGGGAAATGGAAGAGATCACTGAACCATGCCCTGAGTCACCCGAAGAAGACTATTGTGAAATACTGTATAAAAACACCACTCGTCGACGGGAGGATGGGCGATACGAGGTCAAAATTCCAATGAAACCGAACTTCGAGCAACATTTAGGCGTATCAAGACCTCAAGCGATAGCGCAGTTTCGCTCGCTAGAAAGGAAACTAGCAAAAAACGAAAAACTATCTAAAAACTACAAGGAATTCATCAACGACTACCTAGAACTTGAACACATGAAGAAGAGTACAATTTCACGTGAACCCAGCTGTATTTTACCGCATCATGGAGTCATTAAACCCGATTCCACCACAACAAAACTTCGTGTCGTTTTCAACGCCTCCGCCAACACTTCATCAGGTCACAGCCTCAATGAATTGATGGAGTGTGGCCCCAACATGCAACAAGACCTTCAGGCGATCATCTTGCGTACGAGAACCTTCCAGTTTGTCTACACAGCTGACATTGAAAAATTTTACCGACAAATATTGGTGTGTGAAGAAGATCAACACTTACAAAAAATAGTGTGGCGGACGGATGAAACAGACCCAATAATAGAGTACCAGTTGTGTACCGTCACTTACGGTACCAAGGCCGCACCGTTTCTTGCCATGCGAACGATCAAACAACTCGTCAAGGACGACGGTCACAAATATCCTTCGGCCGCAAATATTTTGAAACATCAATTGTACGTCGATGACTTATTGGGAGGAAGCAATACTATTGAAGAGGCGCAAACGACACAATACCAACTTATCGAGATGATGAAAGGCGGAGGATTCAACCTTCGTAAATGGGCCAGTAACAGCCCAACATTACTCGAACACCTGCCGAAAAATCTTATCAATCAAAACATGATTAACTTCATACATGCGGAAACAAACAAAACGCTCGGTATTAACTGGAACCCGTGCACGGATCAGTTTTCATTTAACCACAACGAACTCGACGATAAGTCTGACGTCACAACAACTAAACGCAGACTGCTATCCGACATATCGAAGTTGTACGACCCGCTTGGATGGATATCGCCTGTAACTATGAAAGCTAAACTTATCTTTCAACAAACATGGATGTCAACAATATCTTGGGACGAATCCCTTCCAGACTGTCTTCAAAAGGAATGGGAGCAGTTCCGGCAAGAACTGCCTCAAATCAAACACATAGACATACCAAGATGGTTGGGAAACACGTCACAACCTATTGAACTTCACGGCTTTAGTGACGCATCGGAGAAAGCCTACGCTTGCGCTATCTACTGCAGATCAACTGACGATCAAGGGAATTACGTCGTCAAATTGGTGGCTGGAAAAACTAAACTTGCACCATTACGACAACCTGTTTCATTACCCAGACTAGAACTTTGTGGTGCACATCTGTTATCCAAATTAATGAAAAAAATCATAGACTCTCTCAATGTTCGAGATATAACAGTGAATGGGTGGACTGACTCAATGGTGGTGCTGGGGTGGTTAAAGGGCGACCCTTCCCGTTGGAAAACCTTCGTCTTCAACAGAGTTGTGAAGATAACGGAAACCATGCCGGCTTCCTGTTGGAAACATGTGAGATCAGAAGATAACCCGGTGGACTGTGCCAGTAGAGGATTGACACCTTCACAACTTAAATCACATCCATTGTGGTGGCAAGGCCCAGCCTGGTTAAAAGGCAACGATCTGCCAAATCAAAGGATTTTCGACACCGATGCTGAACTGAAAAAGACAAAACAAGTCTGCGCAACACAAAAATCGATGCCATTGATAGAAGAACTATTAAATAAACATAGCTCTATAGCTCGCGTAACACGAATCCTAAGTTGGATATTACGATTCGTGAGTAATGCGCGTGACGTCAGAAATAAGAAGCTCACATCGCACTTAACAACAAATGACCTGCAAAATGCACATAATGCAATTATCAAGGCCACACAATTAAATCACTTTGCTGACGATATTGCACAACTTAATAAATACGACAAGGTGCGATCAACTAGCAGCATTCTAAACTTAAATCCCATCCTGGACGAATGTAAGATCCTGCGTGTGGGAGGACGACTAGAACATGCCAACTTGAAACATGAACAAAAACATCCAATAATCTTGCCATACAACGACAAGGTAACGGAGTTACTGATCGATCAAGCGCACAAGAGCACTCTGCACGGAGGAGCCAGACTAACGTTATCACATCTACGCAATAAATATTGGATTATTAGTGGCTTGAGAGCAGTGAAGAAACAACTCGTAAGGTGCATCAAGTGTCATCGATACAAAACAGCCAATAACAACCAGCTTATGGCAGACTTACCACCACCGCGTGTCACACCATCGCGATCGTTTACGCACACAGGTGTGGATTTTACTGGAAGTGTGGAGGTAAAGGCCAACAAAGGCAGAGGGATCAAAACCATGAAGGCCTACGTCGCGGTGTTCGTATGCCTTTGCACCAAAGCTATCCACCTCGAACTCGTCTCCGATCTCAGCACAGCGGCTTTTCTGAACGCCTTGAAGAGACTGTGTGCCCGCAGAGGAAAGCCTCAACACATGTACAGTGACAATGGTACTAACTTTGTGGGCGCAGCAAGAACATTGGAAAAGGAAAGAAAGGAGGCACTACAACAATACACAAGCGATGACGTCATAACTTACCTGTCAGAGAGGGGCATTAACTGGCACTTCAACGCTCCTTCCTGGCCCACAGCTGGCGGACTCTGGGAGGCTGCTGTGAAGAGTCTAAAACACCATCTCAAACGTGTACTCGGCGACCAAAAACTTACATTTGAAGAGTTCTCGACGCTCTTGACGCAGATTGAAGGATGTCTAAACTCTCGACCCCTGGTAGCATTGACTGAGGACATCGACAACATCGATTGTCTTACGCCTGCGCACTTTCTAATTGGTGAGTCAGCACTTGAACCACCACTATCCGCCGTGGGCAATGACATGACGTTCACCACAAGGTGGCAACTTACCGAAAAAATGTTCAAGGATTTTTGGAAGAGGTGGTCGAACGACTACCTGCAAACTCTACAAACCAGAAGCAAGTGGCACTTTCCCACAACCAACTTAGAAATTGGTGATGTCGTCCTCGTCAAGGAAGACAACATCCCGCCTGCCAAGTGGATTCTGGGACGGGTAGTGGAAACTCATCCTGGTGCTGATGGTCGGGTACGAGTCGTTACACTGAAAACTAAGGCGAACAATATGAAGCGACCGATCACAAAGCTGTCACGCCTTCCGTTGGAGCCGTCGCCCGCCACACCCACCTCTACAACATGTGACAATGAAAATACGAAGCAAACTACACAAATAAAACGACATAAGCACGGCAAGGGGCACCTCAACAACCTTTTTTGTATGTTACTTTTGATGTTTACAATGTGTGTTGGGCTTACTACACAACAAAATATGATCAACATAACGAAGCTCAGCCCTGCACGACTTGTTTATTTTGATAAGGTGGCCGATATGCAAATCATTCAAGATGAGTGGAAGATGGTCGTTTACTACAACATGACGACATTTTGGCGGAGTCTGGACAACGCACAAAATTATGTCAATCACTTAACAACATTATGCAAGACAGAAGCAGCCTTTTTGACAATATCTGCTCAGTTTCAACATGAACTCAATGAAATTCAACACCACAATGACATCCTACGTTCTGATCATGGTTTATCTAGAAGAAAAAGAGGACTAGTGAACGGAATTGGATACCTAGCCAACTCTCTTTTTGGCGTTCTGGATGAACATTTTGCTACCCAGTACGAGAAAGACATTAAGATTCAATCGAACGAAAACCATCTATTGGATCTCTACAAGAACCACACATCAATCATCGAAGGTAAATATAATCTCCTAAGGCGAAACGAGGCAGTTATGAACGAACAATTTCGCATTATCGACAGCCATCGCGCTCTCGCCGTAAACATGATAATTACTAACATACGACAAATACAACTCCAACTACTAGACTTGGTAACGGACGTGAAAGAAGGCAGAATCGATTCTCATCTCATCAAGCCTGATCAATTCGAAGAGCAGCTCATCATTATTTCTGGACAGTTACCAAGTGACTTATCGTTGCCTTGTGTGAACACACGTCACTGCACGAGAACCCTCTATAAGCTGGCACGAGTGCACGTGCGCTTAACAAGTGCATACCTTGTATTCGAAGTGAAGCTCCCGCTGATAAACAACGAACAATAAGAACTTAATCGCATTATTCCGATCCCGCAAATAGTTGCACACTCAGAGAACAGCATAGCAGTGACATCTGAATACCTCGCTGTTAACCTAAAAAGAGACACGATAGTGCCTCTAGAGCACCGAGATGTAACATCATGCAGTAATCTTGAAGAAAATAAACTATTGTGTATCATCAATCAACCTATTTACAACATAAAGGTAGCCGAATCATTATGTGAAGCGCAAATATTAAACAATGGCAACTTATCTACATGCCGCACAAGAATATCGGATTGCAACGACAGGTGGGTGCGATTACACAATCATGGCGCGTGGCTATTCTCCTGTTGCGAAGAATGCACTACGCGCATTTTCTGTCCAGCTGGGGTGTGGGGTGACGTCACAACATCTATATGGCACAGGAATCATAACTCTCGACTTTGGCTGCATGCTCAAGGGAGAAAGTTTCACCATTCACGCTCGCAACGACTATCACAGCGAGTTGAAACTTACACCAAACGAAGAAAAAATGTACATGCGTGAGTCGAGCATCAATCACATACTTACCGACTTCAATCATACATATATCCCTGAAGATCACAAGGAGATCCTGAAGGAATTGAAAGGCAGAATTGAAAAGGTCAAGGAGCAGCAAGACACGCTAAGCGTTCAATCATTGACACATGAGACGCACAACTATGTGTTGTATACTGTAGTCGGATTACTGATCACGTCTCTCGTTGCATGGGGAACACTGCGTCTTAGAAGGAAATATCGAGGCTGCAGCGTAAACCTTGACGTGAAGCGAGACTCTAACAGTGCCGAGCAACCGGCCCAACGACATGCGTCGGGTCACGAGCACCGCGCGGACTACGATAGTGTAGACGAGGTGATCGTAACTGCTGTCCGTAAACTTGATAAGGCTACATCGCCCTAAACCTTTCTTTTCTCTTTCTTTTAAATTTGGCAGCATGTACGAGCACGCTCGACATAAATGTTGACGGCGCGGAAACCTTCGCGATGCATTTCTTTATTATAATTAATTGTAATATCATTTTTTAGTGCAATAAATGCTTTCATTGGTGACGGACACATTATTTACATTCCGCTCCCGTGTTAACGTAGTTTATCGTACTCAACCTACAACTAACTACTTACTACAACTACATCTAATCTACATTCTACTTTACCTAAACGTAAGGGGCCACCCTTACATATTTTTACAATTAAAATTAAACTCAATCGAAGTAATGTCAAGTTGACTAATCAATAACAATAATAACATTGTTTCATTCCATCACGTTTGCTGACACGCGGTACTTGATTGTTGTATTTTCATTCTATTTCTGTATTGCCATAAAACCCTAAATTTAGTTCATCTAAAAGTTAGCACGACATTAATTGTCTGTTAGGTGGTACGAAGTTCGCCGGGCCAGCTAGTCTTCAATAAAACACTGTTTCTTTACAACTTGGTGTCAGTCGAGGCACCCTTCGGCTCTTCAGACCACTGCCCTATTCGTTCTGTAGCTAAACGTTCCAAGCCCATATCACTCTCTGTGGAAAGCGCCAAGTCTGGCACTATAAAGCCGCTGATTGGGACTGCTACATGAATAATACTCGTCATATCTCCAGGGATCCACAGGGTCAGCTGTTTTTCTTCAACCGAACATCGGTTGAAGAAAGACACGTGTGCAGACTCCGTCGCCGACGTCATTCTGCAGGGAATGAAATCGTATATTCCAAACTTGGTGGCCGGAATCGTTCATGGTTCATCAAACCTTAAGCGGAGGCTTCCCGCCTGAAACAGTCAGCGCACCGAGCATGGGCACGCACATGACCACACGCATGTCAAGATCCGAATACATCAGCATTAAAGAAAACACTAAATGCGGTTTGTCGTTCCAGCAAGGAGGTTAGGTTTATTATTTTTATTATTAAGTATAGCTTTCGCCGTGGTAGATCAGTGCAATGGGTGGGGAGTAGAACTCACGACCTCTCGATCACCAGGCCGACGCTTTAGCCATTGGGATTTTGCCTTTTAAAAGCCTTACCCTAAAAAGATGTATTCTATCTACAGGGTGCTAAGAAGCCATTCAAGCGGGTGATCCGCGCCAACATCGGTGACGCGCATGCTATGGGTCAGCCGCCCATCACCTTCATTAGACAGGTGAGGGTATTTTAACCCCCGACGCAAAAAGACGAGGTGTTATTAAGTTTGACGTGTGTATCTGTGTATGTTTGTGTCTGTCTGTGGCATCGTAGCGCCAAAACGGATGAAATGATTTTGATCTAGTTGTTTTTATTTAAGAGGAGTTTGCATCGAGAGTGTTCTTAGCTTTGATTGATGAACATCCGTTCAGCCATTATTTATTATAACTGTAAGATTTTTAGTGTTCCGTACCTTTAAAAGAAAAATTGAACCTTTATAGGAACACTTTTTTGTCTGTCTGTCTGTCCGTCTGTCAAAACCCTTTATCTGTGGAATGCATAAAGGTATCAAGTTGAAACTTATATTAAATACTTCGATTTACGGTATCTTTTAGCTGTAAAAAAATTAAACCTGTAAGTTAACGCGATCAAAAGATATGACCTTTTATGTTTGCATTTTTTCACATATTTTGCGATTTCACAAGGGAATCAAAACCTAAAGAGTACTTACCGTTGACCTAGAACAGGACAGCAACGTTTTGAGTCGGTAGTATCAAAAATTACAATTGCAATCTATTTATTAATATAATGAGCAACGTAACATTACCGGCAGGTAGTGACCTAGGTCCATGAGTAAAGAAAAGGTACAGAGACAAAGCTTCATACAACTGCGCTGTGATGATGACGTAGACGCGCGTGTGTGCCTGGGGCCTTATTCAGTATGACAAATGAGATAACGCGTTCCTTAACGCGCCACGTCACGTTATTGAAAAATAGTATTCCTATGTGCCACACGATAGGTAAATTATACAAAACGCGCGCGTTACACGTCCTCATACGTCACGATATTTTGACAGTTCAAAACGCGCTCATAACCTTACCCTACCGCATTTTATTTGGCATTGAGAATACCATAACTCGGAGATAACGTAACACGGCACGGTAAGACTTTAAAATGGTCATACTGAATAAGGCCCCTGAGCACTAGCGGCCTGTGTGCCGCCTGTCACGTACAGAGTGAAACCGGTTTATAGTGGCTCGGCTGGTGCTTTAACTCAAGGCTGTCGCTCGCAACGCGTCACGTTATATTATAATATTTTTCATCTCATCTATTCGAAAAGTGATGGTTTGTTCCTCGATAAGTGCGCGCAAAATAAGTCATTTCTGCCCTAGGGCGGGAAAGTATTTTTTTAAATTTTTGACTTTAGTGCCCGGTCTAAGGAGGATCAATGAAATTCCTTGACATTTCATTACATTTGTTTTTATGCTGGATAGGCAAGCATTTGATCACTGTCTCACCTAATGTTAAGTGACGATGCGGTCGACGATGTAGCACGCTTACCTTGTGATACCCGTTCATTCTCGTTTTTTTTTTATTTCAAAACATTACTTGACATTTCGTGACGTTTCATGAAATTTCGTGACATTTCTTGACATTTCGTGACAGTTTGTTACATTGTGTGACATTACATAACATTTCGTGACATTTGTTACATTGTGTGACATTACATAACATTTCGTGACATTTCATGACATTTTGTAACATTTTATGACATGTAATGACATTTCGTTGCTTTTCACGACATTTGATGACATTTCGGACATTTCATGACATATTGTGACATATCATGACATTTTGTTACATTTCATGACATTTCGTAACATTTTTGAAATTTCGTTACTTTTTATGACATTTCATGATTTTGTGACATCTCATGACATAAAATTACATTTTTTGACATTTCGTGACATTTGATGACATTTCAAGATATTTCATGACATTATATGTCATTACATGACATTTTGTGACATTAAATGACATGACATTTTGTGACATTACATGACATGACATGATGAGCCATTTAACTATTTACTTTTCTCATAGAGGGGGATGAAAAGCAGAGTGTATAACTCGGCCGCAAAATTATTTTCCCTCGGCCAACGTACTTCAAATCCCTCACTACGCTCAGGATTCTACTTTAGAATCCCTCGCTACGCTCGGGATTCTACTCTAGAATCCTTCGCTCCGCTCTGGATTAAAAAAATCGGCCTCGCAGAAAAGTACTATTTTGCACCCATGTTATACAATCTACTATTTCATCCCATCTATCCAAAAAGTGATGGTTGGTTCCTCGATAAGTGCGCGCAAAGTAGGTATTTTCCGTCCTAAGGCGGGAAAATGATTTTTTAGCTTATGAATGTTCTTTTATAGTGACCTGTCTAAGGAGGTTCATAAAAATTCCTTGACATTTCATAACATTACATGACATTTCGTGACATTTCATGAATTTTCGTAACATATCATGACATTTTGTTACATTCCATGACATAAAATGACATTTCATGAAATTTAATGACATTTCGTTACTTTTCATGATATTTCGTGACATTGTATGATATTTCATGACATTTTGTGACATCTATGACATTTCGTGATATATCATGACATTTATGACATACTTGATTAAACGTATCGTGAGTTTATTTTACGCTGACTGTATTTCGGGGCACATAAGGGTGTTCTTCAGTGTGTTTGAATGCGAGAACCGGTTTCCAAGCAGGAGCAACGGTCCAACCTCGATCGCGGTTGAAATTAGGATTATTATTATTTAGATTTTATTTATTATTATTAGACTATTTACGTGAGTCATACCGGTCTTTAGTTAAAATGTATGACATTTTGTGACATTCATGACATTTCGTGACATTTTATGAACTTTATGCCATTTCGTGACATTTCATGACATTGATCGTTGTCGACAATGATGGAGCTTGAAAAATAAAAAAGAAGGTCATGTTTACTTGAAGGAGGATTTTATTACGATGAAGATTTTTCTTGTTTTTTTTTGTACCAACCCTACAAGAATAGGTGAACGTTTGTTCGTTCCTTAGAAGGTTTGTCTCTGTTCCTTTTCTTAACTCATGTGGTTCTGTCTTTTAATTATAGTTTAAGTATTATATATATTGGTTCACATAATCTTATCTAACAATGTATTTTAATGTAAATAACTCATCAGACACACAAATGCTTCAAACCGATTTAAAACCGTTGAAACGTGGTGTTCTCAGAACAAAATGAATCTAAATTAAAAAAAAAGTTTTGTTATCTATTTCACAAATAAAGTACGTAATATAATGCTTAACTATCAACTACAAAATAATCTTTAGAAAGAAAATTGGTGCCAGGGACCTTGCTGTTTATTTCGATGAAAAACTAACGTTTAGAGATCATAGCGTCATCAAGAGAAGCAATCGGCTTAAAGGTTTCTTGTCAAGAACCAAAAATATTTTAAAAATCTAATCAGTTTCTTGTATCTCTATTTTACCTTTATTCGCCCTATGTTGGAGTCCGTAAGGTTTCCTTTCTATGCAGTTCATTCTGACCGCATAGAAAAAATACAGAAAAAGGTCAAACATGTTGTGCTATAGGTATGGTTTGAAACGTAGACTGCCATCTTACGCTGAAGAAATTTAACTTGTTACCCCTTAGTGCAATTGATTTCACAATTCTCTTTAAGATTATTTATTTTATGATAGAGTCACCAGCTTTACTTTCTTCTTTTAATTTCAACATTACACCTAGACGACGTCAACCCCATTTAAAAATATTCATATTGGAAGTTTGTACAAATAACAAGTCATTCTTCCACCCAGTTGCTGTATTCATTGTCCATTGTCCGTATGTGTCGCCAATACAACGATCTTTTGAGAACTCATAACAATCAAATCGACGTATTTAATCATAAGTTTTATATATTTAGAAAAGCATCACTGTTCCTCCTCTCGGGAGAGAGGATATCTAATGAAAGATCCTGATGTTATTATGATATCTAGGATGAAATAAATTGAATTTGTTTCTATGTTTTAAGTGTTTTCTGCAGATTCCAGGAGATGTCCCAGAATCAGCTCAGTACTTCCATGTTTCTTTAATATTATTGTTGAAGTTGACGATTGTGTTACCGCACTGCGCCATTTACCTTTATTTTATGTGAAAAGTGTCAAACAGGCAAGCGGCCTACCTGATGAGAGGTTAAGTCTCGCATACGTCCTGTAATTTCACTGGTACTTTCTATTACTCATATTGACGAGGGTCTGAAGGTGGAGCCTGAAGAGTGCCGTTGGAATTCACAGAAAGAAAGTGCTAAGATAGTCGAGTTTACTTAGCGTAGGACGCCCTCCTTCTGTGGAGCAGGTACGCAAGGTAGCTGGCACCGGTTGAAAACGAAGAGCTGAGGATCGATCTTAGTGGCGTGCTATAGGCAGCCATAGGCAGGCTTATGTCCAGCAGTGGACGGAAATTGGCTGATAATGATAAGCTGAGTTTGGGCTTGTTGGTCTTGTTGTTATGAGTACTTTCTATTACTCAATACGAAGAGGGTCTGATGGAATGGAGCTGAATAAAAATGCCGTTAGAACTCCCAGATGCAAAGTGCTATGACAATCGAGTTTGGGCTTGTTTGTTTTGCTAACATGAGTACTAAATATTACTTATGACTGTACAGGTGTGGCCTGTTTTTATATTTAGTTGCTTTGGGATGTAAGAGTTCTAAATTAATATAGTTTAGAAACTAAGCTAACCTTATCTGCTCGTGGTGTATCCTGTCGATTAACTAACAAAGCTTTGGTGAAATTATAAAGTTTAATGTGAAATCTTTATAACCCAAGGCAAACATTTCAATTATACTGATGTTTGGATGGCATGGGGAAACCAAGTGGTAATCGATAACCCAAGCTCAAGGTGGGTACGCGCAGAGGATCTGAATGGCAGGTGGTAACAAACATAATATACTGTCACTAACGTACTAACTTTGGGGCACACGTCGCACCCGGACGTATTAAATGCCTTACCCATCTATTCTGGAATCTCTGGGAGATTTTTAATTTAACATCATATAGGCTAGCGTTTGACTACTATCTCATCTGTTGGTAAACGATGATGCAGACTAGGACTTGCACGGTATTATATATATCCTCATAAACATGCGTATGTAGATAGGTAAGTTCTAGGAACGTTCTACGTACGATTGCGTTTGCCAGACGTTTTATTATATTTTTATAAAGTTTTGATGCAACCTGAAACTCATAGAGTTCGATTTCACAAGATACAAGGTTGCCTGAGAATAACTATTAGACGTACTAGAATATGGAAAAACAAACTCATCATTCTGAAGACACTCAAATCAAGTTCATTGATTTATTTAACTCGTGTTAATTAATTAAGTGACGAATTCATTGAATATACATTAGTAAGATCAATGAATAAAGTTAAAACCTGCATTGTATGAATTAGTATGAATGTTCATACAATTAATATCGCAAACGTCGCATTGTTTACAGGTGCTCGCATGTATAACGTTCCCGGAGCTCATCAAGCAGTATAAATTCCCTGACGACGTGAAGAAGAAGGCGTGTCTTATTCTAACGGCATGCGGGTAAGTTGCACCGGACAGTAGAAGCACTTGACTAAATTCTCACGATAGACAGTGATGCGGGGTTAGAAAGAAAGAAAGAAAGAAAATAAATTTATTTTGCATCCAAACACAATTATTAATTACATGTATATTATTAACTTATGTACTAATTTAAAACAGGTGTGTTTTGGTGCAAAATAGGACCCATCTCAGCATAATGTTGGTCATGACTGACATGACCAACGCTGGTCTTCCGTTGGGACCCTAAAGTGATGTCACGGAGGCTCTCACCTCCGACACATGCTCGCTATTCCAAATAAATAAAGTATGAATTAAAAAATGCCAAGCCATCCAAGCATGAAAACAAAAAAAAAGGTCACGTTTTACTCTTAAGTATTTAAAATAAAACAATCAAATCAATAAATAAAATAGAGACGTTAACATAAAACTAACAGTAGTGTACATATACATACATACATACAATCACGCATTTTTCCCGTTGGGGTAGGCAGTGACTACTTCTTTCCACATGCTACGATCCTGACATACCTCCTTCGCTTTTTCCACTTTCATGAGCGTCTTCATACATGCTCGCCGGTTATAGGTACTTTTGACTTGGCCTTTTTTTAAAACGTCTCCGATCTGGTCATGATACGTTCGCCTAGGTCGGCCTCTACCAACTGGCCGATTCACACACGTCTCATAAATCTGTTTCGTCAATCTTTCTTCATCCATCTTCTCTAGATGTCCAAACCATCTAAGCATCCCTTTCTCTATCTTTGTCACTACATCTTCATATAATCTATTTTTTAAATGTTTATGTGTTACGTTACAGTATATATTTTTATATTGTACTAGCAGCCCGCCCCGGCTTCGCACGGGTAGAACATATATGCCTACAAAATTTGCATCACTTTGTTGCATCGAATATTATTTCAACCAATTTACACAAAAAATTAACGAATTATGCACCTAAACCTTCCTCATAAACACTCTGGCTATTGGTGAAAACCGCAGGATAATCCGTTCAGTAGCTATTGAGATTATTGCGAACAGACAGACAGACGCAGTGATGGACATTGTTTTATAATACTTACGTAGTGATATTGGACGGCCCTTTGGCGTAAAGGATAGTTACCCTGATTCTGACCCGAGGGTCGTTGGTTCTAATCCTAGCTACATACCTACGAATGAAAGTAAATCATTAAATCTACCAATAATTAAGATAGTTTAAAAACTAAAACAACTGACTTCAATACCTATCACATCTCAATGAAATTACAATAGGACCACCTCGGAAACGTTACAACCGATTACAAAAATAATAATTCTAATCGGTTCCCAATTGACGGAGTAATCGCGTAACATACACACACAAAAAAAGAAAAAAAAAGAAACATACAGACGAATTGAGAACTTCCTTCTTTTTTGGAGTCGGTTGAAAAGTAGCTTTCTACCAAGGAGAATATCTGCCGCCGTAACCTAACGGCGTTTCCCGACGCAAAAAGTAGGGGTATTATACGTTTAACGTGTGTATCTGTGTGTCTGTCTGTAGCATCTTAGCACCCAACCGGATGAACCGATTTTGATTTTATTATTGATAGTTTTTTTTATAGATGTCTTCATCGAAAGTGTTCTTAGCTTTGATTCATGAAAATTCGTTCAATCGTTATAAAACTATAAGCTTTAATCAACTTTCATAGGTCTGATCAATTCGAAAATCTTCTTCTTCAACGATATTGTAAGAACATGGAAGCATTGCCTGATGCTGGGACATCTCATGGACTCTACAGAATACTCAAATCCTCACCAACTTACAGCTCAGATTTTAAATGTCGTGTTTAGAGTCATTGGAATGCTTTTAATGAAAAGATTATACATAGATTAGTCGGGGTGGTTTAAAATATTATATTATATATATATAGATCATTATTATTTTGTACAATAGATCATATTATTATACTATATTGACTTCAAATTGATTGTGATCGGTGGGGATCTACAGAAAAGCTAAGCTTATAATAATATTTTCGAAGTCACTATGACCTATTCTGTGGTTTCACTGCAAATATTTTATTAATTTTGCGATGCGTGTATATGAAATCTATCTTCTAGAGTTTTCATTTGAATTATATACTGTAAAGGACAAATTTAATCTATAATATATAGCCAAGCTAATTAACGTAATTATTTGGATAAGGATTAATACTATATACTTGAAAATAGCCCTGGAAGTTATGTAATATTTTTTTACAAAAAATTAAAGATTAAAATGGTTACTGTGAGTCAACCTTAAGAGATAGACATATGCTGTCGCGGACTTTTTTGTAGGTCTTATTTAGTTGTACAACTCTTCTACAGAAAATATTCTTCCATCTGTTTTAAATTGAGCAGCGCACGTAAGAAACGTGTTTTTTCGACCGTTTTTTTGTCGACTTAGGTTACAAATTAGGTCTCCACCAATGTACCTTTGATTTAAACGGGATAATATATAGCCTATTTTCATTTCGAAAGTCCATTCTATATATTAGTAAAAAAAATTTTTAAATCGGTCCAGTAGTTTTTTAGCCAAATCATTGCAAACATACAAAAATACAAATGTTCTCTCTTTATAATATTAGTATAGATATAGATAGTATAGATTGTTCATATGCAATATCTCAAATCGCACTTGCGTCGTGCAGTAAAGTTTCCTGTTCTTTTTGATGAATACAAAGAAACAATCTTAATTTAATACGAAAACCTTGAATATATTGCAAGTTCCTCAGTGGTGGTGGAATATTATTCCAACATTTTGATGCTGCGTAGCGGAAACTACCTCTGAAAGCAGCAGTGCCATGGTGGTAAGTCAAGAGACAGTTAGAGAATCGTGCTCGTCTGGAAGTAGAAGACGGTGGGATGTAATACTAAACAACTTTTTTTTTAATGTGGAAACCTGCATGGGTATCTCACCACCACGGGGGCAGTGATGTTGCTATATCGGACTCCAAACGACTAAAGGAGGGAGAACACAGTGGAACTGTGGACGGTACGGGACCCTATTACTAAGACTCCGCTGTCCGTCTGTCTGTCTGTCCGTCTGTCATCAGGCTGTCAGATTTTCACAGATGTGTTTCTGTTGCCGCTATAACAACAAATACTGTTTCTACAGAATAAAGTTTTAAATTATAGGAGGTTCCCATACAAGAAACGTGTTTTTCGGCATTTCAATATAACGCCATCTATGAACGCTTAGATAAACGTCCAAAGATGGCGTTATATTGAAATGCCGATCCCTAACACCTTTGTGTTAATTTTCATTTAGATACCGTGCGTTAGACGTTAGATGGTTTTATAAAAAACTAGCAGTGCCCCGCGGCTTCGCCCGCGTTAATAACTTCATTCATTTATTTAATTTGTTTTTGTTAAAACACATGAAAAACAGAATTAGCCATATCTTCTACCCGTTTTCAAGTAATGGCGTGACCAAGGAATATTTTTGATAGAAACTTTATCACCCTATGTACCCCTTCAGAGGTTCAATTTTGAAAATCAAATTCACCAATGTGTTATTTAAAACGTACACTATCTACGTTTCGAATTTCATTGAAACCGGTAATTGGTTATGGAGGTGGTACGTCGAAACAAACATGGCTGGATTTTCTATGATTTTTCCAAACAAAATTCATTTTACACACGCCCTAGGGGTAGATTTGGAAAATAAAAAATACCTGTCGCATTATTTGTTTTATAGATTATTTTTTTCAAGTGTTGGAAGGTTTTGTAAAGAGTCTGTTTATTAAAAAATATGAGTCAAAAAGTGTTTAAATTTGGTTCTGCTGACTTAATAAAGTTTATTGAGATTTATCGCAGTCATGAGTGTTTGTGGGACACTGAAAATGTGAATTACAAGAATCGTGATGCACTTGTAGCATTTGCACAAGAATTTGGAGTTGACGGTTTGGGACCTTACAAACAAAATACTTCACTTACTGCACTCATGTTGGCAAATGAAGAGAAAACTAATTGAATGCAAGAATCGCCTAAGAAATTTTTGTGTGTGCTGTTTACACCAAGAAAATTTTGGCAAGCAAAACTTGCACAAAAGATCAAAATGTTACGTACTGTTAAGACCATGCAGGTAATTTATTGCTTCAATTTTATTGTATGCAACAGGCAAGAAACTTGCATCATGTAAATGGCGCTTTATGGTCAGAAAAAATAATCAATTTACGTCCTTCAAACATATATCTGAAATATTGCATTGACAAATAAATAGCAAGTAGTTCCCTATCTTAGGTAGAATACATTATTTGCGCGTCTGTCATTTTCTTCGAATAATAACCTAACGGTACCCAGTTATTATTAATTTTCTGTTGCAATACAGCACCGATCACTTTATCTGATGCGTCACTCATAATTGCAAGTGGCGCGCCGCTCACCGGATATGCTAACGTTGCGGCGTTCTGTAACGCTCGCTTACAGTTCTCGAAAGCCTGCACAGCAGAATCGGACCACACAATGACTCACTTATCTCTCTTTTTACCTTTGTGCAAATAGTTATTTAACTCTGCTTGATTTTTTGCAGCATTAGGTAAATGAGCACGGTAAAAATTAACCATACCTATAAATCTGCGCAATTCTTCGACCGTTTCCGGTCTCGGAAAGTCGCTAATAGCCTCTTTACTCTCAGTTGGTTTAACTCCGTCAGCTGAAATTTCGTGACCTAAAAACTCAATTACTTCCTGTCCGAAGGAATATTCAGCTAGGTTGATAGTAATACCTACATTTTCTAGTCTTTTCAAAACTGCTTCTAGATGTTTGGCATGAACCGTCTGATTTTCGCTCCATATCAAAATATCGTCTAAATACGCGAAAACAAAATCAGTTTTGTAGTCTTTGCACTCTGGATGATCTCTCTGAAATTCAGATTCTATATTCTGCAATACACAATTATTCATGAAATGTTGAAATGTTTGTGCTGCATTTCTAAGACCAAATTGTTACCGAATAAATTCAAAATTTCCTACGGGGCTAATAATAGCCGTTTTCTCTACATCCTCGGGATGGCAACCATGCGGCAACCATAATAAAAGTAAGCGCGATTAATGTCAATTTTAGAAAATACCTTTTTGTCAACGAGCATGTAGGTAAAGTCCTTTACATGCGGTATCGGATATCGATCGGGCTTTGTAATGGCGTTCAAATCTCGATAATCGCCAACAGGTCGAATTTGTCCATTCTTTTTTGGAACTACATGTAACGGGCTCGACCAAGGACTCTTAGATGGTCTACAAATACCCATTTCCTGCATGATATTAAATTCTTCACGTGCCTTTTTGTAGCGCTCCGGTGGCAGCGGTCTCGCCTTCGCGTGAACCGGAAGACCTGTAGTCTCGATATGATGATACACATTGTGTCGAGGAGGCTCCTTAAAAGATACGGGCTTAGTTAAGGATATTTACACAGTATATAATAATAAGGATGCGGCTCCACCATTGTAAAAATGGATTGTTGTTTGGAGTTCACAATTGTAGAAATAACTTGTAGTTTCGTCTCATTATCGCTTGCCATGCAGATCTACAAGTATATTATAATAACATAAAAAATCAGCACCTAAGATCGGTTGACTTACATCGACTATCACGAATGTCCATTTAAAGGCACGTCTCAATTTTAAATTTAATATTAGAGTCTTAGTTCCGTAGGTACGTATTTCACTGCCGTTAGCTGCGTATAGTTTATATTCACTATCTTGAAGACTATCACGCACTTTATTATGTCCACGAGGTAATACCGAAATATTAGCACCTGAATTTATTAAAAATCGCATACCGTTTTCACTATCCACACTATTCACTATACGCATAGTCGGTGGTTTTCAATCTTGATGCCGGTACCCACCGGGTTTAACTGCATCGCACCTAGTTTTCCGCCTGCTGCTTCCAGTTGCAAGGCGGTACGCAACGTGTGGACCTTTCCCGGAACCGGAAGTGGTACTTGCACAGCCAGTCTGGACTCGATGGTGTTCTCAAGGATCTGCTGCTACTCCTCTCACGAGAGCGCGAGTGGAACCCTCGACGTCCTCGTCCACGCTGTTGCTGGTACGGTCCTCCTCGTTCCCTATCCGTCAGTCTCAGGTTCAGCATCGCGATCTTTGCCAAGATTCTCTCCGTGCTGTCACTCGCCGGGGAAACTTCTGCCACCTGGACGTTCCTCGAACTTTCCAGTATCTTGTCTACGACAGCTGCTAGCTTCTCAGGTATGGTTGCGTCGATGGACGCTGCCACTGCCTTCACATTCGCTGGAACGTGGTTCTGCCACAGCACGCTTAGGGTATCGTCGCCGATTTTCCCTCTGGCTAAATCTTGCATTTTTCTTAGCAGTTGAGTAGGTTTTTGGTCTCCTAACTCCATTTCTCCGATTAGCTTTTGTATCTGTCGACATTCTGACTCTTCATAAATTGTCAGTAAACGTTTTTTTGACGTCTCGCATTTCTTCTCTTCAGGCGGTGCAACCAGTATGTCTGTCACTTGTAGTATGACTTCCTTGCCCAATTTTGACACGACCAGATTAAATTTCGCATAGTCTCCAAGTTTCTGTGGTGCTATTATGGATTCCAGTTGAATAAACCAATACACGAGGCTGGTCCGTCCAGAAGTCTGGTACTCGTGACGAGAGTGAAATCGACGCTAAGCCAACGTCTTCGACTTTCACTGTCGCTCCAGCATCTTCCATGATGTCCGCTGCAGGTTATGTGTGTGCCGTACACAACTTAAAAACCTGTGAGTTGCCCCCTTTTGTATATATTTCACTTCACAGTCACTAAACACCCGATAGACGCGAGGTCACCAGTTTACCGACCTGCTGTAGCTTGGCTATTTACTGATCTCAGTTACCGGGCTCTTTGGTATGTTGACCAATTTGCCGGGTTATATCTACTCGTACCTAGGTATTACAGCGATATTCTTACTGCGTATTTCCTATCGGGTGTAGTGGTGAAATGAAAGTCCAAATCCGAATAACTGCACTGATTGTATTGTCTTTTGTTCACGTAAAATATACAAGGTCACAATAAATTTTACGTAATAATTTACGAATTGATTTAGATGGCGGTTGTGTACGGACACTATACGGCGGTATAGGGACAATTAACTCGTGAGCGGAATACAGTTAGCTCAGCGAATTGTTGCCACTACATGCTTATACTGTGTCCCTACAACCCTATTTAACCCCTTTAGGTGATGATTTTCAAAAATAAGATTAGCCTAAGTCTTAACTTAGAACCTACACTATCTACGTTTTAAATTTCATTTAAACTGGTTCAGTGGTTATCGAGATACGTGGTAACAAACATTCTCACACACACAAACACACACTTACTTGCGCATTTATAATATTAGTAGGATAGGATAGGAAATAGGATAAGCACGCGGCTTACAACTCTGTTTTGATAAAATGCTAATTAATTATTATTTTTTGCTGGCAATAAATGGTCAACCCTCAATCGTCACGTGGGAAGTGCAAGCCGTTGGCAAGAATTCCCCGACTCTCCAACAGTTACCTGACAATGACAAAGGAGTGTGGCACCTGGCCCCACATCCTCCGTCCCTCTAATGACAGATGTGCGAAGAGCAAATACCTCTACTCACACACCGTCCGCAGTTCGACTTGCGCATGCCAGTGCCAGTGACATGCGAGACTCCACTCTACAACCATCACCGACCCCACCACTCGGCCCGAGCATGTCGGACCCACAGCCTAAGAGTGTGGCTCGTTTTGTCCTTAAACTTACCACACCCTCTGTCCCTCATAAGACGGGTGTGCGAAGGGCAACTACCCCTGCTCGCACACCGCCCACCGTCCAGCTCTGACGTTGGCATGCGAGAAACCCTCCGTTGGCCAGCCCCTCCACTTGGCTCGAGCATATGCTCGGCCCCACTACTGGGCTGCTCTCATCACCGATTCCTTGTCAGCTGATACCCAGGGTACACCACGAGGAGGTGTTTCGACCTGCACCCCCTGACTACACGCCCTAACCTAACACTCTCTAACTCTCATCATAGCGTATAGCGTTCTGCGTGGATCCTAGTCTTACGTTCTCTACAAACCCTACACATTAGTCAAAATGTTCGGCTTGGCCGGTCTAAACTACTACGTCTGTTTAGTCTAAACAATCGAGTAACATATCTCATTTACCAATTTGCATAAAATGTAGGGATCATTCATTATCATCCACACCAAGTCATTATAACTTTCATGTGTCCGTAGACCGTCTTAACCATATTACCGTATTATCCCTGGGTGGTGTCCACTAATAGACTCGGCCAGCCATTATGAAGGACCGGTAGTTGCATTAAAGCTACATTACATTCCAGGGGTCAGTCGGTGGGCGCATACTCGGCGTCGTACGGTATCGAAATGATACGTCGTCACGTGGCGGAGTACATCGTGGCGCGCGACGGGCACCCTTCCAACTGGGAAGACGTGTGTCTAAGCGCCGGCGCATCCAACGCCATCAAGAATGTACTGCAGCTGCTTATCAACTGCGTCGACGGGAAGCCCACAGGTAATGTGGTACGGTTGGCAACTCTACATTAATCAGAGTAATACATTTTTTTAGCACAGGTCGTGACTGAAAACCAGCGCTGAGTGTGAAAGCGGAGTGCATCATGCTGAGTTATGACCTTTTCAACACTATGTAAAATATGTTTAATGTGTAGTTTTTATTTGAATTATTAGTCATAGTTAATATTTTAGTTTAATAAGTTTTTTAAATTGTTTTGATTATATGTTAAAGGTAAAAATATAGTATAATAATATAATTGTTTTTTCATAAAAATATGATAGTAAATATGTGTACCTACCTTTTTTAGGGTTCCTTAGTCCTGACAAGGAACCCTTATAGTTTCGTCATGTCCGTCTGTCTGTCTGTCCGAGGTTATGCTAAGAGACCGTTAATACTAGAAAGCTGTAATTTTGTAAGGGTATGTATATAAAAGACGCCGACAAAGTGCTGAAATAAAATTTTGAAAAATATTTTTTTTAGGGTATCTCCCCTATATGAGAAGTGGGGATGAATTTTTTTTTCATCGTCTACCACATGGGTTTACAGGTTTTAACCCCCCGCCCCTTTACGCAAAAAAAAGGGTGATATACGTCGTTTGACGTGTGTATCTGTGTATGTGTGTGTCTGTCTGTGGAATTGTAGCGGACATACGGATGAACCAATTGTGATTCAGTTGTTTTTTTTTTGGATAACTGTCCTAATGAGTGTCCTTAGTTTTGATTCATGAAAAATCGTTCAGCCGTTTTAAATTGAGCTTTTTAGAGTTTTGTACCTCGAAATAAAAAAAGAAACCCTTTTAGGATCACTTTGTTGTCCGTCAGTCTGTCTGTCTGTCCGTCTTTTTCTCTGGAACGCATAGACTCACAGACAGACGGACAAAATTGCTAATTTCCATATATATCGTAAACTATTAATTTTTGGCCATACACTGTGGGGGCTAAATATGTTGCATTTTAGCCCCCTTAACTGCTCCTGCCGGGAATACGTCGAATTACCAATAACCCTATTTAGATATATTTTTTGTAGAGTTGAATAACATTATTTTCTTTCTTTCTATTAGATCTGACGTCAACGATTGAATTAGAGCTGAAAGTGAAGCCATTCTGGTTTTATACAGTCCGGCAAGTATAACTTGGCGTGCCTGTGCGCCACTGTGCTTTTACTTTGTACTTTGATAACAGTTTCTCTTAAACCACTTTTAATTACTTTTGGCATTATTGAACTATTTTAATGTAGCAGATTTATCAACAATAATGTCGCGGTAATCTCTCAAACGTCTAACTCACAGTTTCAATTAAAAGAATTAGTTCCAAAAACCACCACCGCCAAGTTATACTTGTGGCACTGTAACTGCTACTTAGTTCTGTCTCACAGTTCGTATGTAGTCATAAAATGCAACGATAGCGTAAAGATACAAATAGTAAGGAAAGATTAATATGACCGAGTCTGTGTGTGTGTATATATATGTATGTGAGTGTGTGTGTGTGTGTGCGCGCGCGCGTGTGGTGTGTGTGTGTGTGCGCGCGCGCGTGTGTTTTTTTATGCTGTATAGGCAAGCGTTTGACCACTATCTCACCTGATGTTAAGTGACGATGCGGTCAACGATGTAGCACGCAAACTATTGTGTGTGTACACAATTTATATATGTATATACACTATTTGTGTGTGCGCGCTTATTATACATTATATTTTATCATGCTTTCTATTTCATCGGAAGATAATGGCAATGGCAAATCTTTTAATTTATTTTTGCACGTCGAGGTTTACAATCGTTGATATTGCCAACTTTGCATACATTATTGAATGCATTAAGGTAGGCGAAAGCTGGACAAAAGAGAAAAAACTAAACTAGAGGTGGCTTGAGGGAGATGTAGAATTACTAAGATTATATTTAGCATCTCTAGATAAAAATCTAGCAATTAAAAATATTCTTAACTGTATATATAACTAAATAATGGATAACCATTTGTTTTTCCAGGTGTTATGATCCCGATCCCCCAGTACCCCCTATACTCTGCGGCTCTAGCAGAGTACGGACTGTCGCCAGTAAGATACTATCTGAACGAGGACACGAACTGGGGGCTGGACGTGTCGGAGCTGGAGCGATCCCTGGCAGAGGCCAAGAAGACCACCGCTGTGAGGGCCATCGTCGTCATCAACCCGGGGAACCCTACCGGACAGGTTGGTGTCTTGGATGGTCGAATGTTCTAATATATGTATTTTAGCTTGTGCTGTTTTTAACTCCCGACGGAAAAAGAAGGGGTGTTATAAGTTTGACGTGTGTATCTGTGTGTCTGTCTGTGGCATCGTAGCGCCCAAACGGATGAACTGATTTTCATTTAATTTTTTTTGTTTGATAGGTGTCTTCATCGAGAGTGTTCTTCGCTTTGTTTCATGAAAATCCGTTCAGCCGTTTAAATATTATCGGCTCTTTTTTGGTTTGGTTTTGGTCGTTTTTGGTAGCAACTTTCGTAATCTCGTAGTCCTTTGACCGTGGACGTCAAAAAAATCAAAATGGCGATTCTGCGCACTACTCACCTGTCACACTACTGCCGTCTGTTAAGCGTAGTTTACATTAGTCAAATCAAATGTATTAATTTAAAATTCTGTATCCTGTTACTTCAATGATATTGCAAGAAAATAATATGGTGTTCCGTCCCGTACCAAATTTGCCTGTTCTATGGCATAATACGTCTACGCCGCGGTGACATTTGGGCTAAATGACTTGACGTCTGTCACTTCGCGACTGATGGCGCCGGCCGCTGTGTACAGTGCCACAAGTATAACTTGGCGGTGGTGGTTTTTGGAACTAATTCCGCTCTTTTGAAACTGTGAGTTTGACGTTTGAGAGATTACCGCGACATTATTGTTGATAAATCTGCTACATTAAAATAGTTCAATAATGCCAAAAGTAATTAAAAGTGGTTTAAGAGAAACTGTTATCAAAGTACAAAGTAAAAGCACAGTGGCGCACAGCCGCGCCAAGTTATACTTGCCGGACTGTAAATCAACGGTGTCGAGCATTGCGAATCGCGTAATAATTATTGGTTTGAACGTTTCCGCTTGTACTTGGAAGCCTAATTGTGCGGTAATTAAATATAAAATTATTGTTGCACACGACTCGAGCGCAACCAGGTGCAGTCGTAATTACACATTTTTTGGACGTTAAGTCCACTCGCAAGAACGAGTGACTTGTGGAGTTATCGTCGTAAACCCACGCCGTTGGTTTCACGGCGAGTCAGGGAAGTACCTACAATATTAATAATTGAATGTGATCACATTAGTTGTTAAGATAGGGAAACCCCACTCGCACGTGATCCGAAAATCACATCAGGTGAGTGAGATAACCTCTTTACCCCCCTTATAACCACCCTTAGAAAAACCGTGTACCGCGGTAAAGTTGTACAGGATATCGAGGTACCACGTTCATTCCACCCTCAAACACGCACCCTTAGAAAAACCGTGTACCGCGGTAAAGTTGTACAGGATATCGAGGTACCACGTCCATTCCACCCTCAAACACGCTTCCACACAAAGGACGTGGTAATCCTCCTTTTGCATATCCTGGAAGCAACATTTGGTAAACTTGATCTAATGCTGAGACAAGACATCTCCTTGAATCTGCAGAATACTCTCAACTCCTCGTCTGATATTATCGTATTTAAGCTCATTGGAATGGTTTCAATGAACAAATTATGCATATAAAAATCAGTCGGGGGTGGTTTTAAATTTTGAATTTAAGTATTATTAACATACTACCCTCCTCGACGTATTTTAAATTCGCATCATCTTCATCATTAGCAGCCATTATATTCGTCTACAGCTGGACATAGGCTTCTCCGATGGTACGCCACTGAGTTCGGTCTTCAGCTCCTTGTTTCCAACCACTGGCAGCCAGCTTGTGTGTATCATCGGTACACCTAGCTAAAAGGCGTCCTACGCCTCGTTTACCGAGCCTCTTTACTCTAGAACTTGTCTACTCCAACTACAACAACAGATGTGACCAGCCCACTGCTACTTCAGTTTGCTAATCCTTTGAGCTTTCTCGATAACTTTGGTTCTCTGACTGATGACTTCATTTCGAATTCGATCTCAGAGATACTTCGAGCATAGCCCTTTCCATTGCTCAATGAGCGAATTGGTGGATCATGTCGCACCGGCTTTGTCCACGTTTCGGCTCCGTATGGCATTACAGGTAGAACGCACTCATTAAAGACTTTTGTCTTTAGACTTTGTGGTATCGGCGATGAAAAGACTCGACGTAGTTTCCTAAATGCTGCCTATCCCAGCTGTATTCTTCTGCAGGATTCCTTCTCAAAAATGCTTCACCCAATGGCAAGGTTTGCCCAAGGTAGACATATTCTTGAACAGCTTTTAATCTCAATACAGACTTATATTCTATTACAGTTTTGTATTGTCACACATGCCTTGGTCTATAGTGTATTGGATTCTGTTAGTTAGGTATGATTGGAAACCTAACTAACAACTCTATTACTATTCTGATTAAGTAAATGCTGTTAATGTTTTTGATTTATACTCCAAAAACCGTTCTGCTAATTTTTAATGACCTTGTTTTTTTCAATATCAAAAATGAGCTGCTCATCGGACGCACAACAAACTACGCTCTGTAGTTTTTAACGTATCTAAATTTTAATAAACAGTTACCGTGCTTGAAAAGTAATTATAAACGAAGTTTAACTCACCGATGAGTCGTGAAAGTGTTAGCAGAAGATAATACCAAAGGATAACTGACATACATCGATCTTTCACATTATGAGATTGACGATCACTAACGAATTCACATGAAGAAAACGGCGACAAAACCTCGTAAGAATTACGCTTCATTACGTTATTATCAAACACATAGTGTATAAAGAATATATACATACGATAAACGATCATCATTATCATACGATTGAATCATATCATATCATACACCACCAAACGATTGAAAAATCTTAGAAATATTTTATGACTCACTGATTACGGTGTTATGAATCATTATAAAAATTCGTTAATAACTATTTATTTTCTTTTTGTTTTCATTAACAGTATTTGAATTTGAAATAACCTTCTGACAAAGTGACAATACAGATGACATTACTGTTTTATTGACATGACATTTGACACAGTGGTCTATTGACAGCTGACATTGTTATTGAAATTGACATAAGAAGACATAATCACAGATAAGCAACGCATTGAATGAAGGTTTTACGAAACGCGCTAGATGGCGCTAGATGTAAAATATATTCTGATTTATAAATAATTGTATGCTTGTAAAATCATTAAGGTAAAGTTAAAATAGGTAATATTAAGGTAAAATTTTTAAACATATATTAAGTAGAATAATTAAATATCCTGAGAACGATTACATACGTACTGATATTCAAAGTAAGATTGTAATAATCTACTGAAAATGGATCATAGTTTTAGGGATTCCTCAAACATTACAATGAGGCCTAAAAAGCTTTTTCGAAACAATTCGAATGATTCTGCTCACAGCTTATTACTTAATTCCGTTGACTCAGAACTACATATGAGGAGCCTCGAATACTTGGATTTATCAATTGAGCCTGACACTGACTTGATATAGACATCTTAAAACAAGAAAACTCACAACTGCAAGAGCAATTACAGAGCGCAAATCACGAAATTTATAATCTAGTATTAGAAAAGAATCAACTTCAAAATACTATTACGCAAAAAAATCAGCTCATTACTTCACTGAAAGAGATCTGTAAAAATCCCAAACATGACTTGCGATGTACCGTACTATCAAGTCGAAAAAAGTCTAGAAATTTACTTTCTGATAGTTCGCGATTTTCTACTCTTGGTTGTATGAGTGAAGCCCTACAGGGAAAAACGACTGGAGCTCCTAAATGTGGCAACATTATAAATGATCAAAACAGTACATCCACAATTCCAATTAAATATCTTTCCCCACATGCAATCAGCAAGAAATCGCTGTCTAAAGATCGTCCATACACAAGTTTTGTATCAAAATTTATGGAGAAAAAAACTACAGATCAGAGTAGGCAAAAAAAACATATATAATTTATTAAAATTTATTTTATATTTTTTAGTTGGATTTTCTATAAAAGCGTATTTTTTTAGTTTTTTTAAACTATTATTTATTAATAAGGTGTTAAATAAAGTGTTTCTATCTATCTATCTATCTAAAATATTTTTTCGTTCCTAATGACAAATCGTATCTAAGAATCCTTCATCAGAACATTGCTGGCCTTTTATCAAAAAAAGATTTACTGGAAATTACTTTAGATGAATTACACCAAAATAAAAAACTGCCGGATTTCTCATGCTTTTCAGAAACTTTTATTAAAACAGGCAACGAAATTAACGTAAAACTAACAGATTATGAAATGGGATAAATATACTCCAGACAAAAGTCTCGAGGTGGCGTTTGTATACAAGTAAAAAAGGGTATAAAGTATAAATCTTTGACTGCTTTAAAAGATTATGCGTGTAGCGGTATATTTGAATGTTGTGGCATTGAAATACTAAATCCGCACTTGTTACTAATATGTGTTTACCGTACTACTAGCTCAAATATTGACAAGTTTTTTAAATATCTGGATACACTATTGCTTAAATTAACATTTAATAATAAAAAATCTTTAGTTCTAGTCGGTGACATCAATATAAATACCTTAAAATCAAATAAAACAGTAAACACTTTGACTGATATGTTACATACTTATAATCTAACGCTACATATAAACGAGCCAACAAGATTAAATGCTTGTATAGATCATATCATAAGCAATATTAAGAATAGTTCTAGTGAGATACTTAAATTGGGTCTATCTGATCATGATACTGCGCAAATGCTAAGTATACCATTCATCAATAAACTGTCTAAACAAACTTCTTATTCCATATCTAAGCGGGATTACTGCCCTGAAAATGTCGCTAAATTTATAGATTGCTTAAAAAGTTTGAGTTTTTGTGATGTTTATTTGACTCCTGGTCTAAACTCAGCTTTTAATAACTTTCACGAAGACTTTAGTCTATTTTACAATTTGTGTTTTCCTAAGTTACAATACAGAATAATAAAAAAGAAATGTGATCAAAAATGGATCACAAAAGGTCGACGACGAAGTTATCAAACTAAACGGCTGCTTTTTATAGAAGCTGTTACAACTTCTATAAACGGAGAACTAAAAAAAGGAAAAATTTATATGACAAATACTCAAAAGTATTACGGCGTTGTATTTCTAAATCACAACTTATATGTAATAATAATTTTATAGTTAGTTCTAAAAATAAATGCAAAGCTGCATGGAAGTTTATAAAAGAAGATCAACGGGGCGATACTCAAAACAATTATATAGAATAAATTAGGCTGGAAAATAAAGTTATAACAGATCCGCCGGAAATAGCAAATGCATTTAATAATTATTTAATAGAACTGACAAATATAGAAAATGTGCACTGTTACAATACTAATCAAACACGTGTAAATAGTAGTATATTTTTAAAACCTTTTAACAATGTGTTGAGATATGTGGACTAGATAATAATGCCTATATGCGTCAACATCAATAAACATTCATGGTCAATAGGTTTGGTGTCCCACAAGGGAGTGTATTAGGACCGCTACTATTTTTAATTTATATTAACGACATACCTGACGTAACTAATCATAAATGCACATTGTTTGCTGATGACATATCTATAATTCTGACATGTAATAATATATCTAATTTTGAAAATGACATTAATAATACAATTAAACAAATAACACAGTGGCTGAACCATAATAATTTGAAAGCAAATGTGTCAAAAACAAACTATATACAATTTTAAACAAAGAAGGCAAAATTGTCACGACTAGAAGTTCTACATAACGATACCAAACTTAATGTAGTCGACAATGTCACTTTTTTGGGAATCACACTGGATAAACATTGTGATTGGAAAGTACAAATAAATAAAATATGCACAAAATTAAATAGATTTGTGTACGTTTTAAACAGACTTAGGAGAACCTCAAGTCGGCAGACAGCATTATTAGCCTATCACGGTTACGTGGGGTCAGTTCTGCGCTATGGGCTGCTGCTTTGGGGAAATTCTACGGATATAAACAGAGCTTTCTTGTCACAAAAGAGATGCATACGAGCCTTAGTAGGTATCCCTCCATGGGTGTCATGCAAGCCGCATTTAAAATCTCTGGGAATTTTAACTCTGGTTAGCATGTACATTTTTGAAATAGGTATATTTGTAAGACTTCATCCCGAATTGTTCACTAAAGCCAAAGATATTTATCCCTGCAACACAAGACAAGGCGATAGACTTGTTCTTGATCTTGGAGACAGAACTACTTTATTAATGAAAAATAGTTATGCTATGTGTGTTACTGTATATAACAAGATACCACCTTCAATTTGTCACCTACCTTTGTCTTTGTTTAAAAGAAAACTGAAAGCATTTTTATCAGAGAAAGCTTATTATTGTACAAATGACTACTGAACGGCAAAATTTTATAAGATATAACAATTACATAAATGAAAAACCTGATATTGACAAAAACGAATGACCACGGAGGTTAGATAGCTAATGACATTAACAAAATATGATGTATTCCTAACACTTAAAAAATGTTGACACTGTATAACGTCTTAGATGTTTACATGTTTGTTACGGTACCTACCTACACCTATTCCGCAAGCGCTGCATATTACAGTTCTCAGGAACTTTCCATCAACGCTGCAGTTTACGCCATTGACGTCAATCGGTGGCCTACGTGACCGGCGGAAATGGAAGCGCTGCACTTTTGCCTCGTGGCGCCCTCGGCCCCGCGCATCGGCCCGCACTTCGTAACACACTTCGTTCGAAGACAGTCGTTTTAATTTTATTATAATATTAATATTTTAAGATTGTACTTTTTTGAAATAAATCTTTCAAAGTATTTCGGTTTTTTTTTAATCCTTCGGCGGCGTCCAACATAATTGGCGCAATCGGTAGGATAGTTAGAAGCCGTGCGCGAATCTGTAGCTTTCTAAAATCGAATCTGCGAACTTCGACTCTGCTCGCACTTTCAAGTGCCATTGTCTAACGTCCGAACTTGGTAGGTTCGCGGCCGAGGATACACTCAAACTTCAGTGGACCGAATGTAAGTACTTTGAAATTATTTTGTCTATTGTGTTGCTTCCTTGTTACATGTTTCTTTTACCGTTTCCAAAATTTTTTATAAAGGTAAAAACGTAGATAGGTCTGTCTCCTCCAGACAGATCAGTAGAAATAAAAAATTAGACTTAGGTATAGAATTAGGATCTCCGGAACGTGAGAATAGTTTAGGTAATAGCTCAGGTACTATGGATCCTGACACAATTTATAAAGCGTTGCGTCCAGTACCGGAGTTCGATGGTAATCCGAATGTGCTCACATGGTTTATTCGAATTTGTGATGAAATCGTGACGAAATATATTCTCGATGACGAGAACGCCATTTTGACTAATTTATGTGTGATAAATGGTATATTAAATAAAATTACCGGTAATGCAGCAAGAACAATAAATTCAAACGGTATACCAGAATCATGGCAGGATATTCGAACATCCTTAATAAATAACTTTTACGACCAAAGAGACGAGACCGCACTCTATAACGATCTGTCACTACTTTCGTAAGGAAGTAACACCCCTATTGAATTTTACGACAAATGCCAGAACCTTTACAGCACCATGATGACTTATGTCACTTTACACGAGTGTGTAAAAACCACAGTCGATGCAAAGCGCGACTTATATAAAAAATTAACGTTACAATCTTTTGTACGAGGTCTTAAAGAACCTCTAGGGTGTCGTATTCGTTGTATGAGACCCGCAACAATTGAAAAGGCACTGGAATTTGTTCAGGAAGAATTAAATGTGTTATATCTGCAGCAACGGAATGAGTACGTGGAAAAGAAGGCTCCGCCTTTGCCGCGGCCTCAGACTTTTGCTACTACTTCTAAATTTAATTTAAACCCTGTTAATAATTCTTTTGCTATGCTTAAACCTTTAAATTATGTGCAACCCCAAACTAGCTGGCCGAAACCGTTATTTATGCCGCAGCAGCACCCACAGAGTAGTTATCGCCCACCTCCGTTTTATCAGCCCGGTTTTCAATCACCTAGATTTAATCAGCCGCGTATGCCCACTCGCACTCAACAAATCTTCAGTGCACCGCCATCTAATTACAACCCCCAAAACGCGTTTAGATTTTTCCCTCCGCGCAATACTTCACAGAATATGCCAAAGCAAACGCCTATGAGCGGCGTTAGCCATTTTATACCAAAGGCGCTTCCGCCTACAATGACGGGACACGATTGGCGAAAATCTGGGAATCCGCCACCCTCGAATTACTTTAAAACACGCGAGATCAATTATAACGAGGTTGCCGATAACACTGACTATTATTACTACGATGACTCATCTAACTACTATGACTACACTGACGCTACATATATGACCAGGACGACGGACAGTACCATAGCGCGACGAATGCTATAGAAGCTCCCCAACCTTCTACTAGCCACGACCAAAATCAGTCGGATTTTCACAAAGGCCGTACCGACCCTCCACCAAAATAGAGGTCAACCTTCAATCCAAAAAGGAGTTGAGGTATATTCAAATGTATGATCCTCCTCTTAAATTTCTTATAGACACCGGGGCGAATCAATCGTTCATAAGCCCCGAGGCTGTGGAGAAGTTTTTCGCACATGTACCTCTGAATTTTGATCCTTTTTAGGTCACAAATTCTTGCGTAACTAGCAAACACGAACATTCCATCACGCTACCAAATTTTCCAGAGTTTGTCGAACAAAAAGATATTAAATTGTTCGTCTATAAATTTCATAGTCACTTTGATGGATTGTTGGGCTTAGATTTATTAGATGGAGCTGAAATTGACCTTAAACGTAACGTTTTAGTCACAGACCGAACTGAAATTCCGCTTTCTCACTATACATGCAGAAAAGCGAGTTTCCAGGAAATAATCCCGGCAAATTCGTCTCGATTAATAAATGTACCAATACACCACCCCGACGGTGACGTATACATTTGTGAACAGGTTATGTGCAATTGCATAATTCATGAATGCGTGACGACTGTAACTGACCAGACCGGTATTGTAGAAGTAAAAAATCCTTCTAATATGGACATGACTATACAATTCGACAGGACTATTCGAGTTAACCTTTTTAATATGGAATCTATGACTAATAACTCGGACTCTAGGCGCGTTAGCGACGTTTTATCGCGACTACGTACGGAACACCTAAATACGGAAGAGAGAATTAACTTGGAGACATTATGTGGACGCTACGCCGATGTATTTTACATTGACGGAGAGGCTCTGACTTTTAACAACAAGATAAAACATCAGATTAAGACGACAGACGAACAACCAGTTTATACGAAAAGCTACCGCTACCCTTTTGTACATCGCCAGGAAGTTAGAGATCAGATTGCTAAGATGTTAGACCAGGGTATTATTAGACCCTCTGACTCTGAGCTCTCCTATATGGGTTGTCCCGAAAAAGGCTGACGCATCTGGGAAGCAAAAATGGAGACTAGTTGTAGATTTTCGTAAACTCAATGACAAGACTATCGACGATAAATATCATATACCGAATATTTCAGACGTCCTTGACAAGCTAGGTAGATGTCAATATTTCACCACCCTTGACCTTGCATCTGGATTTTACCAGGTTGAAATGACCCCAGATGATATACCTAAGACGGCCTTTAACGTTGAACATAGGCACTTTGAATTTTTGAGAATGCCCATGGGGTTAAAGAACAGTCCATAAACTTTTCAAAGGGTGATGGACAACGTGCTTAGAGGCTTGCAGAATGAGATATGTCTAGTATATTTAGATGATATCATCGTTTTTAGTACATCCTTGCAGGAACACATGTCAAATTTGGAGAAAGTGTTCATTAGATTACGAGAATCCAATTTTAAAATCCAGATGGATAAGTCTGAGTTTTTAAAATTGGAAACAACCTACTTGGGGCACATTATCAGTCGAGACGGTATAAAACCGAATCCTGATAAAATAAAGGCTATCGAGAGTTATCCTTTGCCAAAAACACCTAAAGAGATAAAACAGATTCTGGGACTTCTGGGGTATTATAGGAAATTTATCCCTGACTTCGCACGACTTACTAAACCTATGACTAAGTGTTTGAAAAAGTCCAGCAAGATAACTTTCAACTCTGACTATACAGACTGCTTTGAAAAATGCAAGACGTTACTGACTAACGACCCGATACTTCAATATCCAGACTTCAGCAAAGAGTTCATTCTAACAACAGATGCTTCTAATCTAGCTATTGGTGCCGTACTCAGCCAAGGACCTGTTGGTTCAGATAAACCTATCTGTTACGCATCTCGTACTCTCAATGACAGTGAGATAAACTATAGCACGATTGAGAAAGAACTTTTAGCTATTATGGGCTACAAAGTATTTCAGACCCTATCTTTTTGGACGCAAATTCAAAATTCTGCCTGACCATAGACCACTCCAATGGATAATGAATCTCAAGGAGCCTAACTCCAGACTGACCAGATGGCGACTTAAACTGAGTGAATACAACTACACGATAGTTTACAAAAAGGGCAAATATAATACAAATGCAGATGCCCTCTCTCGTATTGAAATTAACAATGAGGAAACAGATTCAATGGTAGCAAATCCTTCTGAAATGCCACCCTCTAATGTTGGTTCGACAACGGCTACAGCCCATGCCAGTAACGAGAATCTCATTCTCGAAGTTCCAATCACTGACGAACCCTTAAATAAATTTCATGGACAGATATGTTTTACCATAGTAGGTGACATTAAGAGACGAACGACAGCGACAAAACCTTTTGACACTCATACTCGTACTCACATTCAAGTATCCGAATCCAGTCTCGAGCAGGACGTGATTAATGCAATAAAAGAATACGTCAATCCGAAAGTTAACACCGCCCTTAAGATTACACCGCCCTTAGGCATGTACTCTATCATTCCTATTATTCAAAATAACTTCAAAAGCTCCTATGAATTTAGTCTTAGCAAAGACTGAGTTAGAGGATGTAAAGGAATACTTGAGGCAACAGGAAATCATAAAGCATTATCATGAGGGTAAAACTAATCACAGGGGAATAAACGAAAGCTATCTGGCTCTTTCACGCAAATACTTTTGGCCAAAAATGAAAGAGGAGATAACTAAGTACATAAATGAGTGCACTGTGTGTGGTCAAACTAAATATGACTGACACCCAGTCAGACCACAATTCAACGTGGTACCACCAGCCACCAAACCATTTGAGATAGTGCATATGGACCTTTTTACAGCGCACAATGAGAAATACCTGACCTTTGTAGATGTATTTTCTAAATACGGGCAAGCTTATCACCTACGTGACGGGACTGCCGTCAGTATCCTACAAGGACTCTTGACTTAGAGAACTCATCATGGACTTCCACTGACTTTAATAACTGAAAATGGAACCGAATTTACCAATCAGATGTTTGCTGAATTTACGCGACTTCATAAAATTAACCACCATAGGACCCTTGCTTAGTGTAGACCACATGACGTTATTCGAGGACATTTCGATCCTAGTGACCCTTTTGACATTGACATGACAGAGCACCTAATGCAACAATACATTATAACCCATAGAGACCAGATGAAATTAGTTTATGACCAGTTGAACGAATCAGCTCTTACAAATCGTACGCATATAATAGAAAGCAGGAATAAGGATAGAGAACCTGAGGTCGAATACCAACCCGACCAACAAGTGTTCATAACTAATCCACAAGCTAGTCGAAATAAACTCGCGACTCGTTATACTCAGGATACCGTATTAGCCAATCTACCAATCCATATATATATACTTCCAAGAAGAAGGGCCCCATTGCAAAATCACGACTTAAACGTGTGCCTAAAACCGCGAAATTGTTACAGGATGATACCCCTCGCATTCCTCCACCTGACGCTGGCGCACGAGATAAGACTTGAGAATCTTGACAATGGACCTGGTATACTCCCTTTTAAACTCGGACAAGCTAAACTTGTCACTCACTATCATTCCTTTTTACAATATATTGACCTTTCTAATATTGAAGACAGACTTGACTCGGTAGATTATCAACTTCGACTTTTTGCTAATAAATTAGACAACGACACCTTAAAACTTTATGAACTACAGACTAATTATCTCACTACTAAATTAGCTAAAATTAGAAATCAGGTAGACACATTAGAGCCCAATAAATCGCGTACTAAAAGAGGTCTTATAGATGGCCTTGGATCCGTTGTTAAAAGCATTACTGGTAACTTAGACCATACGGATGCCGAAAAATATGACAGAGCACTTAATATACTAGAGAGTAATGATGATAAGTTGATGTCTGAATTTAATGAGCATATAAGTCTCAATAAAATTTGGATATCTCAGCATACCATCTTACTAACTAAAATAGCAGAGAACCAGGAGAAGATTAATAATAGTTTAGCATTAACGTTAGATAGGAACGCCCACGATGAGGCTAAGTTAGTTAGATACGCTAAGCTCGCTCAGTTACTAGGTATAATTAACGAGAACGCTGAGGATTTGATTTTAGAATTAGATAGAATAGAAAATATTTTGGCGTTTATTCGTGCATCGAGCACTCACCATAGCATGCTAAGCATAGATAACTTACGTAGTATAATAAATAGGTTAAAAATAGTATATGGACCAGAGCAAGTAATAGACGCGGACTTGAGAGAGTACTATAACATTATAAAATCAGGATATTATTATGCAGGTAGTAGAATAATTATAATTTTCAAAATCCCTATTATATCATCAAGCACTTTCGAATTTTACAAACTATCCTTAGTTCCTAATAGAAAGTTACAGACTATTTTCCCTCCTTACCCATTCCTAGCAACCAATGGCAAGAATTTCATGTACATTGCGGCAGAATGCCTGAAATTCAATCATTAGTATCTATGTGAAGAAGACAGCTATCACCCTCTGCGAGCGCATCCAGACTGTATCCAGAACATTATAAATCATCAAGCCCTGGATAGGACATGCCGGCCTACCAAGGTTACCCTGGACAAGAAAGCGATGGAGCAGTTAGACAACCAGCACTATACACTTGTCTTCCCAAAACCCACGAAAGCAGAACTACAATGTGGACGACAGGAGTTCCTGACCCTACATGGAAGCTACCTTGCAACTTTGCCCCTGAAATGCTACATACGCACTGAAGAATTTACAATTATTAATACCAATGACCACATTAAAGGACAGCCACTGCTTCTAACGGAAATACCACAGGACTACATAAAAAAAACCATAGATATACCTCATTTAAAACTAAACTCAATCAACCTTAACGGACTTCACGCCATCGAAGATAAGATCCCGATGCAGCATTCAGTCGAGATAAATCGTACAGACATCTCCTTGTACCACACTACACTACCTCTCTACGGAACACTTCTCCTAGCAGCAATAGCTATCTCCACAATCATCTTACGGCGATATAATATTTGTACGAGTCAAAATCAACCCAAAGAGGCCAGCACAGCACCTGAAAATCATCCTTATGAAGATCCTGAAAAAGCCAAAGGATACCATTCGAAGTCAGCAACATTTTCGCTCAGAGTGCTCAAATAGTTGCTGACCTAAGGGGGGAGGTGTTACGGTACCTACCTACACCTATTCCGCAAGCGCTGCATATTACAGTTCTCAGGAACTTTCCGTAAACGCTGCAGTTTACGCCATTGACGTCAATCGGTGGCCTACGTGACCGGCGGAAATGGAAGCGCTGCACTTTTGCCTCGTGGCGCCCTCGGCCCCGCGCATCGGCCCGCACTTCGTAACACACTTCGTTCGAAGACAGTCGTTTTAGTTTTATTATAATATTAATATTTTAAGATTGTACTTTTTTAAAATAAATCTTTCAAAGTATTTCGGTTTTTTTTTAATCCTTCGGCGGCGTCCAACATAATTTGTTTAATTTACTACTTTAATAATATTTACTTTGACATTTTAATTCTAATTTCAATATCCGTTAATTATATAAACTCATAATTATTAATTCAAATTGAACATTTGTATCTTGTGTTTAAATTATTTATGTCAGTATGTGTCATTTATATGGCGAAATAGACGGACTCATAATCTTATTTACAACTTTTGTATACTCTATTTCTTGTGAAAATAAACTCATTTCATTTCATTTCATTTCAATAAAAACTATGATGATTGATAAGGTGTTAGTAATTTCCCAAATATTTTGGAAAATATTGGATCCAATGTAATCGGACGATAAATTGCTGAGATTTTTTTTAAATCCATACTAATATTATAAAGAGAGAACATTTGTATTTTTGTATGTTTGTAATGATTTGGCTCAAAAACTACTGAACCGATTTAAAAAATTATTTTACTAATACATAGAATGGACTTTCGGAATGAAAATAGGCTATATATTATCCCGTTTAAATCAAAGGTCCATTCGTGGATTTGCAACCTAAGTCGGCAAAAAAACGGTCGAAAAAACACGTTTCTTACGAACGCTGCTCAATTGAAAATAGAAGAATATTTTTTATGGAAGAGTTGTACAACTTAAAAAGACCTACAAAAAATCTCTTAAGGCTGACTCACAGTAACCATTTTAATTTTAAAATTTTTGTTAAAAAATATTACACAACTTCCAAGGCTATTTTTAAGTATATAGTATTAATCCTTATTATATTAAAATAATTACGTTAATTAGCTTGGCCACATATTATAGATCAAAATTGTCCCTTACAGTATATAATTCAAATGAAAACTCTAGAAGATATCACGAATTTCACATACACGCATTAGTATTAATAAAATATTTGCAGTGAAACCACAGATTAGGTCATAGTTACTACGAAAATATTATTATAAGCTTACCTACGCTGTAGATCCCCATTGATCACAATCAATTTGAAGTCAATATAGTATAATACTTAATATGATCTATTGTATAAAATAATATTTATATACGAATAATATATACGAGTATAATAATATTATATTTTAAACCACCCCGACTGATCTATGTATAATCTTTTCATTAAAAGCATTCCAATGACTCTAAACACGACATTTAAAATCTGAGCTGTAAGTTGGTGAGGATTTGAGTATTCTGTAGAGTCCAGGAGATGTCCCAGCATCAGGTCAATGTTCCATGTTCTTACAATATCGTTGAAGAAGAAGATTTTCGAATTGATCAGACCTATGAAAGTTGATTTCATAGCGCAATTCACTAGAAAAAAGCTCATAGTTTTATAACGATTGAACGAATTTTCATGAATCAAAGCTAAGAACACTCTCGATGAAAACATCTATCAAACAAAAAAAAACTATCAATGATAAAAACAAAATCGGTTCATCCGGTTAGGTGCTAAGATGCTACAGACAGACACACAGATACACACGTTAAGCGTATATTACCTCTACATTTTGCGTCGGGGAACGCCGTAAGGTTAAGGCGGCAAATGTTCTCCTTGGTGGTAAGCTACTTTTTGGTAGATTTAATGATCCCACTACCACTCTACGAAAACTCATGATTCATGAATGCACATAAAACTTTTATTGGTACCTACCAATATACCTATATAGCTAGGATTAGAACCAACGACCGTCGGGTCAGAATCAGGGTAACTATCCTTTACGCCAAAGGGCCGTCCAATATCACTACGTAAGTGTTATAAAACAAAGTCCATCACTGCGTCTGTCTGTCTGTTCGCAATAATCTCAATAGCTACTGAATGAATTATCATGCGGTTTTCACCAATAGCCAGAGTGTTTATGAGGAAGCTTTAGGTGCATAATTCGTTTAGGTTTTTTGTAAATTGGTTGAAATATGACGATGATTGTTAAATAATATGTTCATATTTTATATTTGATGCAACAAAGTGATGCAAATTTTGTAGGCATATATGTTTTACCCGTGCGAAGCCGGGGCGGGCTGCTAGTATACGATAAATTGCTAAGATATTTTTTTTAAATATCATATAGGCTAGCATTTGACCACTATCTTACTTGTTGGTAAGTGATGATGCTGTCTAGGATAGTAGCACGCTAGGCCTAGAATGGGATCTGGCTCTCAAGGATAGCTGCTGGAACACATTAGATATTTGTCGGCATATTTTCTAAGTTGAGGGTGGAGGCCAGGCCTGGCCAGGCGGACACTAGACAGTGTCCTACCACCATGCTTTTTCTTATAGATAAACATTTTGCTTAACAATAACTTGACATTTACTCTATTTATAAAATGTCTTGGATTACTTACACCCGATGTGGCCATAAATGTATTAAATAGCCAAATACTAATTAGTATATAAGTTAGTAATTTGATGCAAAATAAACATATTTTCTTTCTTTCTTTCGTAGCCAAATAGCTAAAAACGGAACACTTATAGATTGGTCATGTCTGCCTGTCTGTCTGTCCGTATGTCACAGCCACTTTATTGCGAAAACTATTAAGACTACACCATTTTTCTCAAAGTCAATCATTTCAAAGATAGACACTTCTTAAGTGGTAAAAAGTGTCCCTCCTCCCCCCCCCCCCCCCCCTCCTTTATAACTTTTATGGTAAGGGAGGCAAATATTTAAGAAATATAATTATATGCTGTAGATCATTAAACACTTACAACGAAAATTGCTTTGAACGAGATAAAGTCAGCAGTTTTTGAGATATAGCAACCGAGCAACCGCAAATACAATAACTTTGTTTTTCATACCAACACTGAAAAACAAAGTTATATTTATAAAATACTCTACTGTAATACGGAATTCTACGAGTGCGAGTCCGACTTGCACTTGGCTAGTTTATTTTTATATATAAACTATAGTATACTAGGAGCGTCTCGCAGTTTCACCCACGTAGTTCCAGTTCGGGTTTCATATGGTCCAAACGAAAACCATCGATGGAGGACTTCAAGGGCTACCTAGAGAACCCCCATGTATGTTCCGCGAAAAACTATAGTTGTCGAGAAAATTGCGTTTTACTGGTTTTCGCGTTAGTCCCCAAAATGTTGCAATTTATTAAAAAAAATTCCCAAGCTATAAAGGCCAGAGCCCTAGTTTGTTTGTGGAACTATAAACAATGAATAGCTCTTTCAGGGTTAACTACGATATTTTGTTTAGGATTATTATTTTCTGGAAAAAAAATAAGACATCACATTTTTTTATTTAGACTATATTTGAACTAACTTAGGCGAGCTTATCTCCAAAAAAACACAGTAAAAAAAGTTACAACCGATTTTAAAACCTTGTCTGTTTTATGGACCTGCTGCTTACCAAATTTCATACGGCTACGACAAGAGATTCTTCAGGTCTAAAAACATAATTAAAGAAATAGAAAGAATTTCAATTTTCAAATTATTTCTTCTGAAATACAGTTTGGTAATCTATTTTTTACAGAATTCACTCAAATGAAGAGAAGAAGTTAAAATAAAAGCCCAATATTTTTGAATTAAAACGTTTAATGTAAAAAAAATCGACAATTTTCTTAATTTTCTTGCCAAATATTTTCTTCCTTTCTCCCTTTACAGCAATGCAAGCAAAGTGACCCTTTACATCAATGCACATTATTGCACATACTATAACGCTTTATGAAGTTTCTTCTGATATGATGAAAGAAATCACTGTTTTCACTTCTTTTCTTGTGTGCATCTCCTAGTTAAAGTTGATATTTATTCTTATTCATTTCGCTGGAGAAGTGAAATCTTTAGGGTGACACACTAGTTGATGGATCTGTTTCTGGCCAATTATTTGATTTTTTATAAGACCATGATGGCCATGATGACAATGAGAATGACCCAAGCCCGCGATTGTAAAAGTACCTATCGTCTAAGAAAGCGAGCATCATGGTCGATCACCACATATCATTAAGTGAGATAGTGGTCAAACGCTTGCTTATTACGTAAATTAAACAGCAAACTAAAATAATCATAGAAGAAGAAAACTAAAGGGGATCACTTCTTTTAACATCTAAATAGAAACATTATTAAGCGATATCATGTAACTTTGAATAGCTGTAACTTTGAACTTTTATTATAAAAATGATAGAAAATAGGCTAGGAAAATGATCGATATTTTTCAACATAAAACCTTAATGTTTATTTACTCTTAAACACAGCTCTTAAAGTTCTTTAATTCAAAGGTTTTGGGCTTTTATTACAACTTGTTTCCTTCATATGAGTTAATTCTGTAAAAAAGAGATTACCTGAGTGTATTTCGGTAGAAATAATTTGACTATTGAAATTCTTTCTATTTCGTTAATTATGTCTTTAGACCTGAACCTCTTGTCGTAGCCGTATGAAATTTGGCAAGCAGCAGGTCCATAAAACAGACAAGTTTTTGGAATCGATTGTAACTTTTTTACTCTGTATTTTTTTGGAAAAAAGCCTGCCCAAAGTTAAAGTTCAAATGTCGTCTAAATAAGAAAATGTATTGTGTTATTTTTTTTTAGAATATAATAAGCCTAAATTAAAAAAAATAGTTTTTGCCTGAAAGACCTATTTATTTTTCATAGTTCCACAAAAAAAATTAAGTCTCTGGCCTTTACAGTTTGGGAGCAAATTTAATCATAATTTAATTTAATTAAATAAATCAATTGCAACAATTCAGGGACTAACTCGAAAACAAGTAAAACGCAATTTTCTCGAAAACTATAGTTTTTCGCGGAACATACATGGGGGTTTTCTAGGTAGCCCTTGAAGTCCTCCATCGATGGTTTTCGTTTGGACCATATGAAACCCGACACCCTGTATATTTAGTTCCCAGGGCTACCCCCTCCATGTGGAGGGGGTTCTCTGGGTAGCCCTTGGAGTCCTCCATCGATGGTTTTCGTTTGGACCATATGAAACCCGACACCCTGTATATAGCCTATATTACTCGCTGATAATGTAGCTTTTCATTAGTTAAATATTTTTTTTAATCGGTCCTGTAGTTTTTGAATTATATCGCAACAAAAAACAAGAAATCAAATCTTTTGCTCTTTATAATATTAGTTTAGACTACAATAGAATGGATGTTTGTATTCCAGGTGCTGACCCACGACAACATCGTGGCTATAATAAAGTTCGCACACAAGCACCGGCTGCTGATTTTCGCGGACGAGGTGTACCAGCACAACGTGTACGCTGCCGGCAGCAAGTTCTTCTCATTCAAGAAGGTACCATCATCATCATTTTAATCAGCCGACATCAGTACAGTGCTGGACATAAGCCGCTCGCATAGGCAACACACGCCACTGAGCCCGATCTTCGATTTTCAACATATTGTCTCTTACTATTTTCTGTTGAAACGACAAACATTCTATAGTTATTTATATTGTGCGGTAAGTTGGTTTTTACAAAAAAGTAGACGAATATAAGCCCGAGTCGAAGTTGAGGGTTTACCATAGTCACGAGATTGTTAAAACCAATATCCGCACGTGTCATACAACATTTTCAGCAAATTTGCGAGAAAACACTAAAATTGGTAAACAAACAAACATAAATGAATAATCAAAAAGTCAAAACAATCTTTGACGTTTCTAATATGAAAATGGCACCACGTGTATTTAAAATTCGTGGATGGAATATGTGGCATTTAAATAACAATAATACTATAAGAAGGATAAAACTATACAATCACTGGTATGAGAGAGCGAGATGAACAACAGTCTTTTATCCTTTACCTGCGTATGCGATTAAACTGGCTCCAGCAATGTATGGAGCCAGTTTCTAGTGCACCCATTGGCTCTCACCCGCTGTCATGTATAACCCGACCAAATTACGTTGTTCATTTTATCTTATAGCTGGCATATGTATCACGTGTTCATCGTTTTAGTCGGGTTATATCTCTATAGCTATTTCATTCGCATACGCTAATGTTCTCTCTAATACATATACTTTCTCTATGTAAAAATTAGAACTACATCTTTCGTCTCGTTTACTCTTTAGTAATAAAGTGAGACAAACATATTAAGCAAAAGCGCTTTCAAGGAGGTCTCATCATTCAGATATTCTCGCAATATGAATCTTTTTGGTGGAATTCTTGCGGTGTGTGCGGTAAGTACTTACCGCACGCTCCGTTGTATGGTGCGTCATTTTTAACTTCCGAACAATGTATACAGGCATTTTTTGAGCAAATGTGCTGAAAAAATACATTCTGTCAGTACAGAGTTTGTGTGGTGAGATTCTGACCTTTATCAAAAGCATACTACCACACAAACTCTGAACTGACAGAATTTATATTCAGAATGTTGTGCTTTCAACAGAAAATAGTAAACTCCGCATTTGCAAGTCCTGTACACCTGGCACCTGTATTAATCGGTCATACGATGACATTCACCTTGTGAGTGTCATCGTATGATCGACTTGCTTGTCCTATTCTCAGGTTGCTCGGCTTCATATCAAATGAACACGATCTGGTTTTCATCAAGGAGACTGAAATCTACCAAATCAGGATCGAGATTTACCACAGTAAAATATCAGATAGTTGACCAAATTAAGTCAGATTGGCGATCGAGAGTTCAATCCCCACCCATTGCACTATTGACGTGAACCCACTCCAGACACAAGCATATTTACCTTAGTTGGAGGGGTTAACAGGAATACTAGTAATGTGCAAAAATAACTGAAACTTCCCGATTTGTACGTAGATATTTGTTTTATACTATTGTAAATTACACACTTCATGAGAAACGGAGTTGAGCAGTCCCAGTGGGGATAGTAACAGTACTCCGCAGACGATCTGGGAGTGATGCCTCCAAACCAGCCCGCGACTCTCAAGCTGGTACTTACCGACCGCACGAACGATAAGGAACGCCGAATAGAGGGAGATGGAGCTGTACGCCTGTACCCGTATAGATACTCCCTCTATTTGCCATTCGTTCGTTCTCGTTCACTCGGTCTGAAACTGGCATGAGACCCGAGCCATTAGCCGCTACGAATTGTTATGTTGTATCTAATAATTATAGTAATCAATGGATACTGATAGAATGTCAATTTCTAGGTGCTAGTGGAACTGGGCGGTGAGTACGCGTCAACGATCGAGCTGGCGTCGTTCATGTCGGTCTCCAAAGGGTACATGGGGGAGTGCGGGCTGCGCGGGGGGTGGATGGAGCTCGTCAACTTCGACAAAGAAGTGCAGGTCAACTTGTACAAGGCCATCTCTGCCATGCTGTGCCCCTCCATATTGGGACAGGCGGTGGTGGAATGTGTGGTCAGTTTTTGTCATTATTGATTAGGTGGTTCTTTAAATAAACCTATAGGAACAAATGTACCTAAAGCCTGCCGTTTAAAAAGCTTTGATGTGTTCTCGAATAGATGCATGAACCATATAGTCGTAAGATGAAGATATTTATATCAAAAGTATTTCAGTTTCGAGTTACTAATTTAAGCTTACACTAAGGCGGCGTCCTGTTGGTCCTATAAGCGATTCAAAGCGAACGTGATAGAGGCGACCCGGTACGGTGACACGTGAATTTCTATGCGATGCGATGCAACGTGGCGGACAAAGCCGTGTCCTACATGTACGAGAATTGTCCAGTGCCACTGCAAAAATGGATGTAAAAAATAAACTGGCCAAGTGCAAGTCGGACTCGCACTCGTAGGGTTCCGTACCACACTACAGTATATTTATAAGATCGAGCAAAAAATACCACTATCATTTTTCGCCACCAAAAAATTATAATTAATAATCACTTTATTTCTTATAACGCCATCTAACGTCTAATATCTAAGTTAAAGTTGACACAAAGGTGTCAGGGATCGGCATTTCAATATAACGCCATCTATGGACGTATGGACGAACCTAAGCGTTCATAGATGGCGTTATATTACTAACTGTAACTAACTGTAAAGAAATATACCAATTGTTTTCAGAAATGAGGGAAAGCCTCAAACGGTGTATTGCATCTTCCTATGACTCCCACGTGGAACTTATCGAAGGAAACATTAAATCTTGTAATTTTCCTCAAAAAATCTTCCTCATGAGTTCTGGAGACACATATCCAGCTTACGCAAGAAGGGTGGATTTGAGCCCCAAGTAAATTACGAAGGAAAAACTGTTTCAGGTGTAGAGGCAGCAGAAGCTTTTGACTATTTTTCTAGTGTATTTCAGCCCGACATACCAAGCTTGGATATTGTTGAGGCGTACAGCTTTGACACTAGCAGCAATAGTAACTATGTGGATATCGGCTTTGTTGACCCCTGCGATGTATTGTATGGCATCAACAAATAGAATAGAATAACTCTTTATTGAACACCATTCAGAAAACATTAAAAAACAAGTAAACATTCACAAATAAGTGTTACAAAAGGCGGTCTTATCGCTGAGAGCGATCTCTTCCAGACAACCTTTGGGTAATGAGGATTTGTTTAATGAACATAGCGGGGTAAATATCGTGTTAAATACCTTAACTAAAATAAATAAGTAAATACATAAACACTACACTGCAAATACATATAATACATAAATAATATATTTATCAATAAACAATACATATACTATATAAATAAATATAACAAGGAGAGAAAACAAAAAATCAGTAGGTAGCAATTTAATCTTACGAGAGATAGTGAGCTTTGACACGTTCTTTGAATGTAGTAATGGTCTGGCAACGTCTTACTTCAACTGGTAGCGCATTCCAGAGCCTTACAGCTTGTACTGCGAACGATTTATCGTAGAACGAGCTATGATGACTAGGCATCAACAATGTATGAGTCTCTAAAGACCGTAAAGAGAGAGAATTCGAAGTGTGTAGGAATTGGAAGAGGTCTTTAAGGTAGGGAGGAGAAGTAGGATTAAACAAAATATTAAACAGGAGGGTAAGGATATGAGCATTGCGGCGAAGGCGGATGGGTAGCCATTTCAGCTTTGAACGGAATTCGGAGACGTGGTCATATTTGCGTAGGCCAAATATGAACCTAATCGCAAAATTTTGGAGTCGTTCAAGCTTGTTTAGCTGTTCCTCAGTGATGTCCAGATAGGCGGCGTCGGCGTAATCAAGAATAGGAAGAAGAAGAGACTGTGCAAGCGCAGCTTTAGTGGCAGTAGGCAAGAAATTTCGTAATCTTCGCAGTGCACCCGCGGCTGCAAACATTTTGTTACTGACAGCAGTCAACTGAGGACCCCAAGACATGTGCTGATCGAATAATACTCCCAGGTTCTTGACAGTTTCACTGTAAGGGATGGTCACCCCATTAAAAACGACATGCGGTAGAATGCTTCGATTGGTTTTTGACACAGTTCTAGAACTGCCCACTATAAGGACTTGCGTTTTATCCGGGTTAATTTTCAGACCATGGGATTCGCTCCACTCAGATATACAGCGTAAGTCGGCATTTACACGTTCTACAGCAGTTGCTATTTGATTCAGGGGCGCGTGACAGTAAATTTGGAGATCGTCTGCATAGAGGTGGTAGGAAGAAGAGATATGTTGAGATATGGAGTTAATAAAAATGGCAAATAGGAGAGGAGATAAAACACCGCCCTGCGGTACGCCGACAGTCGCGTCGCACCATGAAGAGAGAATCTCTTCAACGTGGACGCGCTGACGACGACCAGACAGGTAACTATGAAACCAGTCAATCACCGATGGAGATATGTTAATAGAGCGAAGAATTGCAAGAAGAATGTCGAAGTCAACGGTATTGAAGGCGTTGCTAAAATCGAGTAGCGTCAGCACAGTTAACTGCCCATTTTTCATAGCTAAACGGATATCATCAGTAATTTTGACGAGTGCAGTGACTGTGCTGTGACCTGGACGGAAGCCGGATTGAAAAGGATTGAGGAGTTGATTAGAGACAAGAAAGGAATGTAGTTGATGATGGATGAGGCGTTCAAGTACTTTAGAGAGGAAGGGGAGAATGGATATCGGACGGTATTCAGAAAAGGTCTTTGGGTTAGGTTTTTTAGGTAGGGGTATAATTTGAGCTTCCTTCCATATTGAAGGAAAGGTGCTACTGGATATGGAAAAATTAAGGATATGGCAAAGGGTAGGGAGGATGACATCGATCAAAGGGATTAGCATGTTCCTACTAATACCGTCAAATCCGACTGCGTTAGAAGATATGGCAAGAATACTCTTCTTAACATCACAAGCGGTAAATTCACTAAAGAAAAATTGCGGGTGGTCAGGAGTCAGAAGAGTAGAAAGATGATGCAAAGTTGCAGTTTTATTGCTGTCCATAATAGTCGGCGGCGAAGTAAAATGCTGATTGAGAGAATTAATGTCTAGGCTATGAGTTAAAGTACTATTTTGACGAGATTTACCGACTCCAAGAGACCTTAGAAATTTCCACACTTTAGCAGAATCATTATTATCAACAGATTTGTGAATATGGCGGCGTTGTGCATCCCTGCACACTCTATTGCAGCGATTCCGAGACCTGGCATACCTATCTTTGTTGGCTTTACTAGGATTGTTCTTATAGCTAGATTTAGCAACAGACTTTTTATGCATTAGGATTTTAATATCATCACAAAGCCATGGTGCAGGTAGTTGTTTAATTTTGATTCGCCGTAATGGTGCATGCTTGTCGTAAAGTTGAGTGATGATAGAATTAAAAATTGCAACTTGATTATCAACGGACTCAGCCTCTACGACGTCAGACCAGTCAATTTTTTCAGCGTCTGCGATGAAATCTTCCTGGTTCATGCCACTAAAGTTACGCTGAAGAATAATAGTTGGTTTGGGCTTAGGAGGTCGTACTTTGTAGGAGAGATAGATTAGGTCATGATACGAAAAAGCATCAGCTGACAGCTGACCGTGCTTCTCAACATGCGATATAGAAGATACAATAATTAGATCTAGCAGTGAAGTGACAGAATTAGGAAAGTGATGCGTAGCGCTAAAGGGAAGAGAGAACAAATTACAAGAATTAATGATAGACATGAGACGAGATGAACGAAAATCATTTTTTAACAAGCAGGTATTAAAATCACCCATAATTATTGAGTGAGCATAGGAGGGTAATAGATTTTCTAATATATTTTCAAAGGAAGAGAAATAGTTAACGTGTAAAGAAGGGCTATAGTAGACTCCGAGAAGAATTTTAGTGTGTAATAGAAGAACTTCAATGAATAGATGCATAGATGATGATCACCGGCGTTAGCGGGGGGTGGTTGTGCCGATACACTAATTACAGAAAAGGAAATATGTGCACGCAAATAGATATAAGAATAATATATTACTTAAAACTATATAAATATATAGGTACCTATTGCTATAATGCTTACTCTATTAGCTAATAGAACAAAAAAGTCCTGCTTCACCTGCCGGTTGTCAGTGTACAAAAAAACTGTAAACAAACAAAAAAAAAATTAAATAAATAACACACATTGTATTTTTGATCAGCCCGAATAATCTAATACTATAAGAATCTTTGTCCTGACATACTGACTGACTGACTCACTGACAGACAACGCACAGCCTAAACCGCTGGTCGTAGAGACTTGAAATTTGGAGGGTATATTTGTCTTAGTACGTAGGGGTGTACTAAGAAAGGATTTTTCAAAATTCACCCCTTAAAGGGATGAAATGGGGGTTCAAAGTTTGTATGGAGAAACAAGATTAGATAGTCTTTTATATCCGAAACTTTACACAAGTGCTTCAGTACAAAAATAAGTAAATACATGTTTCAGGTTTTTTTAAATTCCACTAAGAGGCTGAAATGGGGTAACTAAGTCTGAAAATCAATATTTTTTCGGATTGCGCTAAAACTTGGCATGCAGATAATTATTACAACGTTAGTTACCTTTGAAAAAGGATTTTTCAAATTTCACCCCTGAAGGGGATGAAATGGGGGTTCAAAGTTTCTATAGAGAAACATTATTACATAGTCTTTTCTATTCGAAACTTCACACAAGTGCTTCAGGATATAAATAAGTAAACACGTGTTTTAGTTTTCGAAATTCCACCCCTAAGAGGGTAAAATGGGGTAACAAAGTCTGAAAATCAATATTGTTTTGGATTGCGCTGAAATTTGGCATACAGGTGGTTATTATGACGTCAGTATCAGCTAAGAAGGGACTTTCTAAAATTCACCCCTTAAAGGGATGAAATGGGGGTTCAAAGTTTCTATGGAGAAACAACATTAGATAGTCTTTTCTATTCGAAACTTCACACAAGTGCTTGAGTACATAAATAAGTAAATACGTGTTTCAGGTTTTTTGAAATTCCACCCCTAAGAGGGTGAAATGGGGTCACAAAGTGTGAAAATCAATATTCTTTCGGAATGCGCTGAAATTTGGCATGCTGATAGTTATTCTTACGTAGTTATTTGCTACGAAAGGATTTTTCAAAATTAACTCTTTAAGGGGATGAAACGGGGTTTAAAGTTTGTATGGAGAAACAAGATAAGATAGTCTTTTCTATTCGAAAATTCGCACAAGTACTTCAGTAAATAAATAAGTAAATACGTGTGCCACCCTTAAAAGGGTGAAGTGGGGTAACAAAGTCTGAAATCAATATTGTTTCGGATTGCGCTGAAATTTGGCATGCAGATAGTTATTTTGTCGTAGATATCCGTTAAGAAAGGATTTTTCGAAATTCACTCTTTAAGGGGATGAAACGGGGGTTCAAAGTTTGTATGGAGAAACAATATTAGATAGTTGTTTCTATTCGAAACTTCAAACAAATTCTTCAGTAAATAAATGAAAATATACGTGTTTTAGGCTTTTTCGAAATGCCACCCATGAAAGGGTGAAGTAGGGTAACAAAGTCTGAAATCAATATTGTTTCGGATTGCGCTGAAATTTGGCATGCAGATAGTTATTTTGACGTAGGTATCCGTTAAGAAAGGATTTTTCAAAATTCACTCTTTAAAGGGATGAAACGGGGGTTCAAAATTTGAACCGATTTGGCTTTTACTTCTTTGATGTCTTTTGTGATAGAAATGATTTTACAAAATAAAAGTTTTTTAAGTAAATAAAAGAAGTCTAACGCGGGCGAAGCCGCGGGGAACTTCTAGTACTATAATAAGCTGTATAAAATTCAATAACTACGCACATTATTTTAACTGAAACCAAATAGCTCCATAGGCCCAGATAGCGTCCCGTCTAGTGTCTTAAAACAGGTAAAGCATTCTATGTGTGTACCCTTATGTCACATATTCAACTTGGCACTTGAAACCGGCATATACCCCTCTCAATGGAAAGTATCCAGAGTGAACCCGATCCCAAAGAGTGCTAAGAAGAATAATGTTGAGGAGTACCGTCCAATTGTAGTGTTATCGTCTCCAGCAAAAATATTTGAGAACATACTCCACAAATGTATTTATGCACAGGTGAGCAAATACCTTTGCAACGAGCAGCATGGCTTCAGATCAGACCCAAAAGATCTGTGGAGACCAACTTGTTAACACTTGTTGAATTTATCACAGCTAGGCTTGATAGAAGCTCCCAGGTTGACGTGCTCTATTTTGATTTTCGGAAGGCGTTTGATAGGGTCAATAACGACATACTGTTGGCAAAATTGAGTGTTATTGGATTTACTCCAAAACTTTTCCGTTTGCTTGCAGACTATCTTCGTGACCGTCAACAGTTTGTCAGGCTCAGTTTATATGAGTCTAGTCCTTATCACACGCGTTCTGGAGTAAGTCAGGGATCAATACTGGGTCCTCTATTATTTCTGCTGATGGTAAATGATATACCATCGGTTTTAAGACATTCTAGATGCTTACTGTATGCTAATGACATCAAGCTGTTCACCGAGGTCAAAAGTGAGACTGATTGCCTGATGTTGCAACGAGATGTTGACGCAGTATATCAATGGAGTCTGAGAAACGGGATGGAATTCAACGCCTCAAAATGCTACGCAGCAACTTTTGGTCGATTACGGCACCCACTATGATTATACAATTGATAATACTGGTATCACACGTTCTTGTACAATGAATGTCCTGGGAGTCGTTTTCGACCGGAAGTTAACTTTTCACGACCATATAGTTGCGTTAGCAAAAGAGTCATTCCGGCGCTTGGGTTTCATCCTCAGGAATGCAAAAGATTTCCAGAACCAACGCGTTGTTTACGTCTCATCTTTGAAGCCTTGGTGCGCAGTAAACTCGAGAGCGCTATGTGTGTGTGGCATCCTCACGAAAGCAAATACACACTTATGCTTGAAAAGGTACAAAAAGCCTTCCTAGGTACCTCAGGAAGGCTTTTTGTACCTTATATTAGCGCGTCAATGGGTATTGTCCTTTCATGTATCCCACAAAATTTCTACTGGGATCACTGGGATACAACTCATTGGAGGTCAGACGACAGAGGCACCAGCTATTAGTTATGTGCAAAATGTTAAAAGGGTCAATTGATGCTCCCGATCTACATAACAATTTATGTCATATTTTTGTGCCCGAAAAATACCGCCGCAGTAGACGTCACAACTTGTTTGCCGTCCCTAGTTGCCGCACCGTGGCACGCTCTAAATCACCCATTCCGCGCTCCCTCGCATCTTTAAACGCCCTGCTTTCCGCCGACACTGACTGTGATCTGTTCGACGATGGATGGCCGAAGATAATGTTGGATTGCCTGGAGTTCTGTGAGAAAGATGCCTGAAAGTATGACTATCTTAATTTCTTTATTGACTGTATATTTAAACAATTTGTTGATATTTTTATTTGTATGACATTTTAAATTGACATTTTCTAATATTTATATAATTTTTTAACTTTTGTGTAATAATGTAATAATGATTTAGATTAATTTAATTGGTATAATACCGTTTTAATCGAATAAATAAAATAAAAAAATAAAAAATATTGAAATGCCGAAAAAACGCGTTTCTTGTATGGGGACCCCCTATTATTTCTTAACTTTATTCTGTTTTTAGTATTTGTTGTTATAGCGGCAACAGAAATACATCATCTGTGAAAATTTGATCTGTCCAACTATCACGGTTCATGAGATACAGCCTGGTGACAGACGGACAGACAGACAGACGGACAGACGGACAGACGGATAGACGGACAGACGGACAGACAGACAGACGGACAGACGGACAGACGGACAGACGGACAGACGGACAGACGGACAGACGGACAGACGGACAGACGGACAGACGGACAGACGGACAGACGGACAGACGGACAGACGGACAGACGGACAGACGGACAGACGGACAGACGGACAGACGGACAGACGGACAGACGGACAGACGGACAGACGAACAGACGGACAGACGGACAGACAGACATACGGACAGACGGACAGCGGAGACTTACAGCGGAGACTCAGTAATAGGGTCCCGTTTTACCCTTTGGGTACGGAACCCTAAAAAGGGATGTAAGGGAAGACAAATACCACCTCAGTTCTTCCAACCAACCTCACCTGACCGTGGTGCATCCTGCTGACCAACAAACGAGGCTCTGGCGACCGACAAATGGCGGTATAACCATTTCAAATTATGGCGTAGCTAAATACTACTACAGGCCGGTGACGGGCAGCAGCGTCACCGGTGCGAGGAGCTACGTCCTGCGATCGCCAACCCGCCTGCCCAGCGTGGCGATTAGGGCATATCCCTCCAAATGAGCCGAAGATCGGGATTATGATGATGATAACTTAGATTTGCCGCGTTAGCGTAATCAATTGATAGGGTTCGCTTCCTTCTGCACCCCGTCCACTGCGCACCGCGCCGCGTGCTTCATGCGCGTCTACATCGCTCACGTAGGACGCCGTGTTAGCGTAATCTTTATGCCGGCAAACTCCATGCCGGTCATTTACTATCATCGCTATTCGCAATATCTACTGCGAACTATTTTAATTATAAAGCTCGGATGAAACAAACCTTATTCTGTATGTCCCCAGGCGCAACCTCCTAAACAAGGCGATCCATCGTACGAGATGTTCGAACAGGAGAAGAACGCCGTACTCTCAGCCCTGGCCGAGCGCGCCACTCTCGTCGTCAAAGCCTTCAATTCTATGCAAGGGTTCAAGTGTAACTTAGTGCAGGTAATTATTTACCCGATGTCATCCTCACCCACTGGTAAGTCGCATTGTTGCCTGCCTGCGTCCGAAGCCTCACACCGTAACTACCGTAATATATATATACGGCATGACGTTGTAACAGTGGCACGGTAAAATAATAATATATTATTATATTACCGTGCCTTAATCAACCCTCTACGTGATTCCCGGTCGTCGGTTCGCCGAGCTTAGGAATGAGGCTGAGGCCGAGGCTGATGTTTGGTGCTACTACTTGTACTATTCATTATTCTGTGGTTAGCACCACAGAACCCACTACCCAGTATGGTATAAGACGGGTTGGAATCATTGCGCTTTGTGGAACGAAATTAAGAGTTTTGTTCAGCTGCTGGTCCCTTGCCATCTTCCGATGCTAAATTAGCACGATTCTATGGAAAGCAGCATTTTATCGACTGAGATAGCGGTCCGATGTTCCTCTGAAGCTGATAGAATCGTGTCATAAACACCAACTCTGATCACGAAAATATTTGCGCTTCGGATGACAGCACGGGAAGCGCACGTGGCTGTGATTGGCTCATCAGCGTGTGCTCTCACTGGCCGGACCAATCACAGCGCGTGCACTCTCACTGGCCGGGCCAATCACAGCGCGTACATTCTCACTGGCCGGGCCAATCACAGCGCTTGCACTCTCACTGGCCAGGCCAATCACAGTGCGTGCACTCTCACTGGCCAGGCCAATCACAGCGCGTGAACTCTCACTAGTTTGGCCTATCAGAGCCGCGCAACTCTCGACCCGCGTGCCGCCAAACAAAAATTGTCTTATGCGCATCTAAAGGTCAGACATTTAGATCGGCGCCGGAAGTTTTAATAACAAACATAGTGTTATCTCTGATGATGATAATAAACAATGTGTTATGTACGGACAGGGCGCGATGTACGCATTCCCAAAATTCGACCTCCCAGAGAAGGTGATCCAGGCCGCCAAGAAAGATAATAAGGCCCCCGACGTCTACTACGCCTTCTCGCTGCTCGAACAGACAGGTACAAATACAAATACAAATACAAATTGTTTATTTATAACTCCAATGTTACAGATGTTTCTAAACGAATACAACTTACTGTAGTAGTAGCACAGTTTTACAATCTTACAGTTGAGAATCGCCTTTGATATCGGGCGACACCGCCGCCCGAGTAGGTACTTACGCTCTCAGCCGCGAATGTCCAAGGGTTGTCAAAAATAAAACTACGTGCTGGTATATTAAGGTGGTTGCTCGTCGTCAGCTAACCACAACAGAGCCAATAGATGGCGCTGATACTCTTATTTGATGAATTTAATTTTTTAATGACTGAAATAGTATTTGGTAAATAAAAAATAATTGATTTTGCGAGTAAAGCGTATAAATTTTAATTTATTCAGCTAAATTTGAAGTATATATACACTCTCTATATACTTTTATATGTAAACAAGCGTGGCGTCAGGACTGATCACGCACACACGCGAACGTATTTTTCTATCACAGATTATTTAATAACTAGTGTATTTGACGTTTACGAAAACATTTGCAAATTTTTGTTTGTCAGATTGTAAATGAGTTAAGTAGCCGATTGATGAGGGCTATGGGTTAGAGCGCAACGGGTACCGGGTTCGAACCCTTCCATATAATCTATTTTTTTTCGTTTTCCATTCCGAACGTTACATTTTTATTTCTTCTTATTTAATTTACTGTCTACATTACTCTCGCTAATAACAAAATACCAAATATGATATAGATTTGCACTACTTTTTGATGTGAACTGGTAGTACTCTTACTAACGCTATTGGGTGATTTTGAGGCCACGATGTTCAACGGATATTTTGTTGCTGGATTCGTCTGTAGATCCCAAAGTGAGGCGACCAGCGTACTAGTTGTGCTTTGCGGCTTTACCTATAATCTAACAGGAACTGGCTGAACTGCTATTTGCGATAAAATGTAGCCTATGTTAGGATATGGATGAGTCGGATAATAAATCAAGCTACTCTTGTCATGTGACTGCGACAGCGCGTAGAAGGCATTAGCTGATTATAAATTACAGACAAAATAAAAAAAAAGAGTAGGTCATATATAAAGTATATTAATTTACTTACATACGTATACTTTCTTCTTTTATTCGTGTACAATATTTTATTTTCATTTACAACATATTTATATAAAATAATAAATAGATATTATTAAAAACCTAAACAGGGGCGCAGGGCACAAGTTACTGGTAGTTAGAGCTGCAGAGTGAGGAGTTCTGCCTGACAATATGTGCCGTGTCCAGGATGACTGCCTGCTGTGTCTATACCTTAACCAAACGTCTAGCGAGAGCCTCTAGAGATGTTGATCAAGGCTATTCGCTAAATAGTCCTGTCTGTAAATGATAATAGAACGGTCCTAATAGAGCTATGCATGACCGTTTTCGAGAACTGGCGCTGGTATCATCCTCATCATCAGCACAATCAGCCGGTTTTTTGATATCCCCAGGCTGCGGTAGGCCGCTATCACTGATTGACTCTGGCTACGTATAACGGACGCACGTTACGGCCCGACTAACATCTGGCGATACTCGCATACGGAACATAAGATACCACATTCTGGTATTATGTGAAATCCGAAGAGGAAGATACCGTAACCCTAGTGCTTCACAGAGGGAGACCAACCATTCCAAGGCGGTGTGGGGTTCTTAGTACACAAGGTCCTCTCTGACAATGTCCTAGAAATCTCCAGTGTGTCGACAAGGGTAGCGTATCTTGTGATCAAACTCGCCGAGAGGTAGCTTCAGGTTATCCAAATATACGCACCGACTTCAGCACTCTCGGACGATGAAGTGAAGGAAATGTACGAGGATATTTCCAAGGTCTTGTACACTACCCAAAAGGCCCACTTCAACGTTGTCATGGGAGATCTTAACCCTAAAGTGGGAGTACAAACAAGCGGCGAATTGGTAGTAAGACCACACGGATTTGAAGCAGGAATCTAGGAGGGCAAATGCTCGTCAACTTCCTCTAGAAAGAAGGGTTTTTTGTGATGAATTCCTTCTTACAGAAAGACCTTTGGCGGAAGTAGACGTTTCAAAGCCCTAATTATATGACCAAAAACTGGCCAACTGCAAGTCGAACTTACTCTCGTATGGTTCCGTAACACAGTAGAGTAATTTTTTATATAGAATTTTCGCCACCAAAAAAGTAACTTTGTTTTTCATAGTGTTTGTATGAAAAACAAAGTTATATTTGCGGTAGCTATATCTCAAAAACTGCTGACTATATCTAATTCAAACCAATTTTCGTTGAAAGTGCTTACTGAGATCTACAGCATATATATTTTTTGATTTTTCACTCCCTTATTTATAGAGTTAGAGGAGGGGGGGACACATATATAATAGCAGTGCAGTGCGCGCTCGGTAACGGACGTGCCACGCTACACCGTACAGAATTGTAAAATTCTCGCATCGCGCGGCTTTAGCCGCCGCCTGCTATTGTGAAGCAATGAGTTCAGTACAACTTATTGCCAACGAGTGTCTGGCGTTTATACAATACGCCATCGACTCCTTCGACGAAGTTACCATCGTGCGAATTTGCAGCTAACTTCAACGAAAATGAGGTGAGCAGTGCCAAGACGCTACTGTTTCAGACGCTCGGAAAGAGCCACCAGATGCCGTCCCGCCGAAGGGATGACGGCGAGAAGAGTCTCCAGGACATAATCACCCTTCTGAAGGAGACCGATCCCGACGATGTGCCTGTTTTCGTCGCGGAGCGGTTAGATCGTGTTCCGCCTGTCACCTGGGAACATCTCGACTGCTGTAGGCTACTCAAGGATATTACAGCCCTTAAGACCACCGTGGCTGAGCTCGTGGTCAAGTTAGCAGCGTCCGAAAATACTATCGGGGAGCTACGTACAGAAGTGATGAAACTACAAAATACCGCTTCAGTATGTAGGTCACTCGACGACGCGAACATCAACACGCGCCGCGGTGCGCAAAATATATCCGTCGGCAGTTTCGAATCAGCGAATTCAAATGCATCACCGGTTGTCGACACGCCACTTGATGCCCCGCTCTCCGCCGCCCGCTCTTCCGCAACAGCAGGGGGAAAGTTTAACGCAAATACGTCTACCCCTCGACGTACTTACGCCATCGCCAAAGAGGGGGTTACGAGTCATCCTGAACCTCAAAAAAAGGCTGGCTCGTCCGTTCCTCCCAAGCTTGAGGACAATGGAAACGACGAAGGCTTCAAAAAGGTTCAAAATAAGAAGAAGAAGAAGCCGTCAGTCCAGAACAAGTGTGGCAAGTACCGCTTTCTGTATCTGGCCCTTGATCCAGCCGTCTAGCGAGAGTCTCTTCAGATGTTGGTCGAGACTCTTAGCTATTAGGCCGTTTGCAGACACGACTATCGGGACAATGATAGTCGAGTCAACATCCCACATGGCGGTAATCTCGTAAGACAAGTCAAGATACTTGCTAAGCTTGTCCTTTTCGGCCTTTACGAGGTTCTCGTCATGCGGGATGGTGATGTCGACTAACACTGCCCGCCGCTGGAACCGGTCGACTATCACGATATCAGGCTTATTAGCGACAATAGTCCTGTCCGTGATAATGGATCGGTCCCAATAGAGCAAAGCACGACCATTTTCAAGAACTGGCGTAGGTGCGTACTTATAGTACGGTACCTCGGACTCCACAAGGCCATATTGAAGAGCAAGTTGCTGGTGGATGATCCTGGCTACGAGATTATGTCTGTGCAAGTACTCGCCGTTAGCAAGATGAGAACAACCGGAAATGATATGTCTGAGTGACTCTCCGGGACGGCGGCATGCCCGACATATGTCGACCGTACCGTCCTTCATAATATATTTCCGGTAGTTGTTCAAACAAAACCTTCGGTTTCCCCAAAGAGGTCCCCGAATCGTAGCCAGTTCACCGACGCGAGCAGGTCCACATCGGGTCCCGTTAAGACTCGATAGAACCGGCCATGCAGCTCCTAGCTCTTCCATACGTCTTTACGGTCCTCGGTGCTCAGCACCTGAGGCTTGCGCCAGTTCTCTTTGCCTAAGGATAGAGGGGTGAAAGTCTTGTCAACTGACACCACATCGCAATGCATCCCACACTCGTTTAGGAAATATTCCCGGAGACTGCATACCTCACGGTTGTGGATTGTCTTGGCATTTAAAAAGCCTCGACCACCCCATTTCCGTGGGATATACAGTCTCATAACAGACGAGCGTGGGTGAAGCATGCGATGTGATGTCAATTGCTTTCGAACTTTTCTATCCAGGGCGTCTAGTTCAGTCTGAGTCCACCTTAGTATGCCAAAGGTGTATACAAGTAGAGGCATAACCTAGCCGTTAAAGGCGCGCACCTTGTTGCCTCCTGACAAAAGACTGTTAAGTACATTTGTCAGGCGACCAAAGAAACGCTCCTTCACCGACTGTTTTATCCCCCCACTCTCGATACCTAATGACTCTGACATACCAAGGTATTTGTAGGTGTCGGCTTCGGAGAGAGATCTGAAAGTCATTGTATCAGAGAGTTGTAAATTCATGGAATTCACAACTTTCCCCCGCTGCACGTGCATGACCGCACACTTATCTACACCGAACTCCATGTTGATGGCGTTGCTGAAAGTCTGAGTGACTTTCAGTAATTCCATCAAATCATGGCGCTTCGGTGCAAAAAGTTTGAGGTCATCCATGTACAGCAAGTGTGAAATGACTTCACCCTCTCTCTTAAGCCGATAGCCTAGCCCTGAATCCTCTAATAATGTGCTTAGAGGATTTAGGGCTAGACAGAACCACAACGGACTCTGACTGTCACCCTGGAAGATGCCTCGCTCAATCCTTATAAAGTCCTGCTGACCAGAGAGGCTGTCTCCATCACCCGGTTGACGAAGGACTGTGGTCCACTGCCTCATACAAGAACCAAGAAAAGATCTCAGAGTTGTATCAATTTTATACAACTCCAAGATCCTCTCCAGCCAGGTATGAGGCACTGAATCATAGGCCTTCTTGTAGTCAATCCAGGCGGTGGAGAGAGCCCCTTTGTTCCGCCGGACTTGTTGGCAAATGGCCGTGTCGATGAGGAGGAGCTCCTTAGTACCACGAGACCCAACCTTACATCCATTCTGAGACCCCTCTCAGCCAAAATGTTGTGCGCAACAATCTGCGAATTAATTTTGAATCTCAGAATAGATGTAAGTAGCTTGTAAAGCGTCGGCAAACATGTGATGGGTCTGTAGTTTTTCGGTTCCGTGGTACTACCGGACTTGTGGAGCAGGAAGGTGACACCGGTTGTCATGAATGTTGGCAAAGAACCAACCTCGAGAGCTTGTTGGAATTGCGCCGCTAAGCAGTAGTGTGAGCATCGAATCCACTTTATCCAAAAGTTGTGTAATCCGTCCGGTCCTGGACTTTTCCAGTTCTGGGCCGTACGGATCGCACAACTAACGTCTTCGGGGCTAATACTAATAGCCCCCATGGATTCGATAGGCTCACACGCACGCTCAACGATGCTCATCCAATCACCCTCCGTGTGTTCGACGGGCACCGACCAGATACTACGCCAGAAGTTATTCATGGTAGTAGTATCCGGACACTGCTCGTCATTCACACGTTGATTGGTTCCTTCCCAACCTCGGTATACCTTTCTTTGGTCATTTTGGAAGAGGCGATTTTGATAATAGCGATCTACACGCGCTCTATAGCGACGAATACGGTTTGCCAATGCATAAACTTTCTGCTTCAGAAAGTCAATGCGTTCCGTGACACAGGTCATGTAGTCCCGGGGACTAATCCCGGTCCCAGCAAAGGCCTGGTTCACGAAACGCATGACTCGGGGGCGATTATTACCCCCTCTGAAGCAGATCAACTTCGCAATGAGAGTCCTAAACATATTGATGCGACACTAGATTCGTTCTTGCCACGCAGGGATAGCGGGGCGTCGCGGTATTCGGTCAGTATCCGGAAACTTGACGCGAACAACGCGACACGCCGCTATAGCCGCGCAGTAAAGAATCGAGTGTGTATCAACTAATGTTTCGCTAGCCTGCATATATGGGACTAGCAAAACGTTTAGGGCTCCCATTAACGCCAGGTTACGTTTATTCATTGGCAAACGTGGTAGTCGCGGCCTAGAGTCAGGAGTAGTGCGAAAATCCAAAATCGCGTCTTCCAAAGCCCTCCTCAAATGCTCATTAGTCTGGGTACTTACGTTTGTATTCGTACAATCGTCTGCGTCTAGCGCGGCATCCGCCGGGGCAGACGTCGAAGCCGAGCCTGTCGGCACCTGCGTCGACGACACACAAGGCGGGTCCCGCGCTAAAGCAGAAGTAGCACGAATAACAGGTAACGCCTCCAGACGCAGCCGATCAGGCGCTGAGTCGTCCAACAGTTTAAGCCGCTGGATGGCACGCACCTGATCTGACAGTCGTTGTGCGGTAATGGCAACAGCTGGTTCAAGGGTCTGAAACAGAGGTAGCATCCTATCACGGTACGCGGACAGGTTAGTTCCTCCCTCTGTAGCCCTGTAGTAGGCGCGCATGCAATTCTCGTTTATAGATTGAGTCCATTGCATGCGACGCGCTACACCACCGGTAGTGGGGGCCGGGCGCGGAGCAGGATGCCCCGCAGGCCCCAAGCGTGCCGGCAGCGGTGGTCATTCACGTCGCACAGGTGGTAGCGGCGGTCGTGGCGACGGAGGCCCGTCCTCGTTGCTCGACGAGCTGGATCCCTCGGGGGGAGTGGCAAACTCGTCTCCCGATGATGAGCTGGGAGACGTGGGAACGGGCGAGGGTGTAGGTTGCGCGTTAATTTCCGCTTCTTGTCTTCTTTTCGATCTGGTGATCATATTTCTTATTTTCTTTTACAATATTTTTGTGTTATGTTGACTGACATGTGTCATGTCACATGTTTCATTGCATGTGTGTTTATTATATTTATTTATTGTAGGATATCACTTATTTGCACTTAATAAAATGTTCAGGGCTGAAAATATTGATAAAAAGAAAATATAAAAATAAATTCGTCAAAAAGTCGACTTGACGGCTCAGCGGTTTATTTTTTATTTTTTTATTATTATTATTATATATATTACCACTTTAGAAGTGACTATCTGTCAAACGATTGTCTTTTAGAAAAAATGGTGTTAGGAACCTCAATTTCATTTTTCAAAGACCTATCTATAGACCCCGCACGTAGGTATAGGTTTGATGAAACATTTTTATTTTAGTTTCAGTTCCATGTAAAGCTGTTCACAGAATACACCTATCTGCCAAGTTCCAATTGTGTAGTCTAAATAGTTTCGGAATAAAGTGGCTGTGACAAACGGACGAACGGACAGACAGACATGATGAAACTATAAGGCTTCAGTTTTTTTCCATACGGCTACGGAACTGTAAAAATGAGATTGATTTCATTATGACGGACAAGAAGCGTATATTTAGAGATGTCACAGTGATCAGGATCGCTAGGATCAACACCGATAGTGTTCACCGACTGGTCTTTTCATTGCCCTTATCCCAAAGCCTGAAGACGAAAGTCTTTAATGAGTGCGTCCTACCTGTTAATACTTATTTGAAACGAAATCATCCGTCAGAGCACCAAAGTTATCGACATATCTCAAAGGATTAGCTAGCTGAAGTGGCAGTAGGCTGGTCACAACTGTCGCAAACCCGATATTCGTTGGAGTAGAAATGTTATAGAGTGGAGACCACGACTCGGTAAACGTACTAAAAGTTTCTTTTTTAGGGTTCTGTAGTCCTGACAAGGAACCCTTATAGTTTCGTCATGTTCGTCTGTCTGTTTGTCTGTCTGTCTGTCTGTCCGACGTTTTGCTAAGAGACCGTTAATACTAGAAAGCTGTAATTTTGTGGGGGTATGTATATAAACTACGCCGACAAAGTGCTAAAATAAAATTTTGAAAAATATTATTTTAGGGTAGCTCCCCTATATGAGAAGTGGGGATGTTTTTTTTTTTCATCGTCTACCCCATCGTGTATGGTATCGTTGAATAGCTTTTTAAAATAACTTAAGGGTCGCTAATACTATTTTTCGATTGAATGCTCCATTTACGAAATATTTAACTTTAAAGTGAAATTTTTTGTTCCAGTAGGGCGTCCCCCCCCCCCCCCTCTAAATTTATATATATAATATATAGATAATTTTGTACCAAATACAAAATCCTTAGAATAAATCCTTTAAAATGACAAAGACGAAGTACCTAATTGCTTGTTTTTAACAGGTAAAGACTTGCATTGAATAACGGGCTTCTACGGAACCCTACACTGCGCGTAGCCAGACACGCATTTGGCCGGTTATTTATTTTTAATGTACGTTAACCGATTGCTCAAAGATGTTTGAAGCCTAGCGTGCTTAGCATCTTTTTTTTTTTTTATAATATAGATCGGCAAACAGGCAAGCGGCCCACCAGATGGTAAGTGGTCACCGCCGCCTATTGACATCTGCAAAACCAGAGGTATTGCCGGTGTGTTGCCTATCTTCGTCCGCATCATCACTTACCTACAGGTGAGATAGTGGTCTAACGCTAACCTATAAGATATTTAAAAAAAAAACTCCTTTTTTTGAAGTCGGTTTAATAAACGAATCGAAAACTAAAGACATTGTGCAGCACGCGACATAAAACAGATTTTTATTTACTTTTGAGTTTGTTAGAGCCTAACCTAACCGATAAACCGACAAAATATTTGAAGACCACAAACTTCAATAATAGGTAAAACTTGAAAGTCCTGAAAAACCGGCGACCCGCATGTCAGCGGTCTGGCAACGTCGCCTTTTCAGCGAGCGCACGATTTAGCAACGTCCCACAATTGCGATAATACACACTAATGAGCTTAATGTATGACACTGTAAACACTTCACTCACATATTGACAAAAATGAATTAAAATCTCGATCTTAGTTTTCATATTATTTAATCAAATTATGTAGTAAAATATGATTTCCCGTATGTTAAGAGTTGTATAAAGGCTAATAGATGTGATTTCCTTGCAATTTTTCGATCCATTTACTCGTATTTGTAAATATACTTATGTATGGAAATCGAACCACCTTAAGGGACAAGAAATGTTTTAGTTTTTGAAAAAATAAATGTTAAGAATATCTCACAGATATGTTTATATTAGGAAGTCAGTGATAAAGTGATTATTTAGTTAATATTCAATCAAAACTGTCATGGAAAGTAGGTATACAGTGTATTCTTTATAATGTAAGTTTGTATTATTTACACATAAGTAGGTACTATGGATTTATTCGGGATCATGCACAAACATTATTTCTACACTAAAACTGTTAGTTTAACCTTTAATAATACAGTAGAACTCAAGATTAAAAGTTAGGTATAGGAATACGACAGGAACATCGCAGATTATGAAAAAAATAACAATATGTCACCGACTTTGATCGAATTTATGTTGGTGATCTAAGAGGGTGGCAGTGAGTTTATTAAACAGTACCTAATGCATACGGTTAATAAAGGTTACGAAAACCATACTCCCCAGGTTTTTTGTTCAGAATCGTCCAACGTTCCAGGATATATCCTGATATGATATACCAAGAGGTCTTTCTCTTGTTTGACAGCTCCAGTTCCCGCGCCGACCGACCGTATTATTGTCGATTTTCGAATCACACGAAATAGGTCACACAAAAATATAAATAAAACGAAGTGGCGTTATGTACCACTTTTGCACTTAAGATTTAATAATATTTCTAAGTTTTAATGACTATTTTCCTATTATTTAGATTAAAACCGGTACAGCTGATTTTTTACAATGTTATCGTTAGTGTTACAAGACAAAAAAAAGGGTTAACATACTATAGTCACGAGTTTTTTAATACCAACATCCGCACGTGTCTTTTACAACCATTTTTAGCACATTTGCCAGAATATACTACAATCTATATGTATAAAAGAAAGTCGTGTTAGTTACTACACTTATAACTCAAGAACGGCTGAACCAACTTTTATGATTTTTGTATTTTTGGAATTGTCTTTGTCAGGAATAGGATAATAAGTATTAAAAACAATGAATAATTGACCTAAAAAAATTATATAAGAGAAAATATTTTGCCAAAATGTTCCTGGGTTTAAAAACTGCCAATCATTTGCAGTGTTACTTATAAAAATCTGTTGATCAATTGCTGAACTGCCTCTCAGCTGAGAAGCTGTCAAGAACTTGATCATTGCTCAACTTTTTTTCACTCACAAACGTTAGTCAGTCGTTGCTTGGTTGAGACACGAAATAGGTATGCTCCATAGGCTGTTGGCATACACTATAACTGAATTAGTCGACTAAAGAACGATTCCAGCCCTTAGATATTCATTTTTAGGGTTCCGAACCCAAAGAGTACCAACGGAACCCTATTACTGAGACTCCGCTGTCGGTCTGTCTGTCTGTCTGTCTGTCCGTCTGTCACCAGGCTGTATCTCATGAACCGTGATAGTTAGACGGTTGAAATTTTCACAGATGATGTATTTCTGTTGCCGCTATAACAACAAATACTAAGAACAGAACAAAGTTAAAAATTAAAGCAAAGTTTAAAAAAAGTTTTTTACGATAGCGCAGCGCCACCTACCTAGCATCAAAGATGGCGCTATCGTCTTTACCTTAATCTGAATCTCGGAAGCGGCTCGAACGATTAAATAAAATTTAGTATACCTACAGGGGATTTCGGGGGCGATAAATCGATCTAGCTAGGAGTCATTTTCAGAAAATGTTGTTTAATTCGTGTTTTCAATGATAACTTTATTGATAATCAACTTAAAATATGACTCTTCCCGACATCTATTGGCGAGTAGAAGTACTGTGTCGGTAAAGCAATTAAGGCCCATTTAGACAGGGAGAGTTTCTCGTACGTTTCCTTACGAGAAACCATACGCTACTATCACAAGCAATAATTGCCGTAACAAAATCGTATCAAAATGTTTACATACAGGCAAGAACTAAAATCTCGCCTACGATTATGTCATACGAGATTCGCATATGACTTATCGCTAGGCGATAATTGCCTATGTTTATTTACACAACAAAAGTATAGTAAGCAGATTCTTGCTTATGAGAGTCTCGACTTGTATAAACACGATCTCGTATGACATTTTTCAAGTTCATACGAGTATCGTACAAATCGGGTTGAACCGTATTGAGTGTGAGAATCGAAATACGAGAAAATTCTGTATAGACCGACACTATTAATATTCTATTGCGAGTCAATTGTCGCTAGAGTGGAAGAGCGAGAGGTGTGAATGTTTAGACATATAATCTTTTTTATATTCCTTCGATAATCGTATCTTCGAGACGAGAAACTCTCCCCGTCTAAATGGGCCTTTAGTTGCTCTCAATTAAAAAAAAAATAGAATTATTATTCGTCAATAGATGTCGGGAAGAGTCATATTTGTCTGTTTAAGTGGCAAAAAATACCGAGCAAAGCTCGGTCAACCAGATATTTAATAATATTAATTGCTACAATTACTATTACTACTATTACTATTATATAATACTATTCTACCTTTGTGTTAACGTTTACTTAGTTGGTGTTAGAAGTTCGTTAGAAATTCGATAGATGGCGTTCGGAACCTTCCGTGTGCGGGTCAAAAGTCTGACTCGCACTTGGCCAGTTTTATTTATCTGTAACGGGCTGGAGATTTGACAGATCAAGTGACAAAAAATACCGCGAAATTCGTAAATTGATAAACTACCCATATATATTAGCTGATTGGTGCTGTCAACGCCATCTTGCCCCTCAGCAAGTGCTTAACTTTGAAAGCTGTCAATGCAATGCTCAACGACCTCTCAACCTTGATTTACTGTTTATGAGTGAGATTTTCCTTGATCAATAGTTCAGCAATTGCTCAAAATTTGAGACACAATTATAAGTAACACCGTTTATGTTCAATTGTTTATCCCGTCGATACGGTAAACCTCAAATTAATAAGGGTCATCGCTCCACACGATTAGTGTATTTAGCCAGTGTCAAGTACAAACATTTTTCAAGTTTTAGTGATTTCAAGTCATGTACATTTAAAAAATGTTAATAATTTTTAAATACTGTCAGTAATAACAATTGTATGACATATTTATTGATTGTCAAATATGCGTGCGTTCAGAAATGTATGCTTACGAGTTTTTGGCGGGAACGTGGAAAAGTGTGTGTGATCTCATTGTATTTTTTCCTAAAACTGGTGTTCTTCCGCGTGTTAATGTGTATTAAATTTGGATTATTGACCATTAAGTGCCGGTGAATGTGTGCGAGTGTAGGGAAACAGCACAATGTTGAAAAACATGCTATTTGCGTTCTCACCAAAATTCCACTGAAAATCTCCATGAAGTAAACACCACAACTGTTAACAACACTTATAAATAGTTATTGATGTTTATGTTAACTACATGTTAATTCTTCAATTATTAACACAATACAATATTTATACACTAATATAAATATTGTAGGCGTTAAGTTTTGTTAATTATTATAGTTATATTTAATTAGAATATAGTTATGTCAGAAGACCTTTTAAATATTATTTAAACTTAATAAATAGACATTCTATTGGCTATAGACTGTAGTTGTCGAGCGATGGCGCTAGCATCGCATAATGTAATGGCGGGAGACATTTTATGGTCTACCTTTTGATATATAAGTCTGAAAGCAGCCAGGCTGGACTCTCAGTATTATTTTAAAGTTCAATTCAACAAGACTATGTCTGTTTATAAAATAAGTTTTAATATGTACACGTTGATATATTGTGTAGTGATTATAATACCCCGTGATGGAAAATGTGAGTACAGTGCTTATTATTTCACCTACTTACCCCATAAATAAGTGTAGGTTAGTAGGAAAATATGGCATACCTACATAATCTTCTAAATTTAGCGCGGGTGTGCCATCACATCTTTACTGAATGTATGACTTAGACTAGACTTTTACTTGAAAACTGAGCTGAAATGTGACTTTAACCCATCTCTACGACTAAAATTGATAAAAACCTGAAGAATTTTAATACTTGACACTGGCTAAATACACTAATTGTATGGAACCATAATGAAATTAAAAAAAAAATATATGCTTACAAGCAATCCAGACAATAATAATCAATCATCAATGTAGATAATTCCTAATCAATTTTATATTTTGTCAGAATGTAGGTAAATACCAAGAATGCGATAGCCATTTTATGAGTGCCGTATGTATACAGTCTTACCCACAAGGCAAAAAAATATTAGACAGTTATTATGTTTCTTTGAAGTGTTTCACACTTTATATTTTTGTAAATTGTTAAACACAATCCAAAATTTCATCGTACCGACGGGACTTGAACCCGCAACCTCCGGAATAACATGTTCCGGTGCTTTGCCAATTAAGCCACGGTGCGAAGTATCGTTACGACGAAATTAGTGGATTGCATTTTGTTAACCCAATTATGCATTGGTGGCGCCATCTATGACTACTTATTACGTAAGTTAATCATTCGGAAGAATACATTACAGTTTTCAAATCCGACGAGAGATGCTGCACTGCGTAAATCAAATATTATGTTTCTTTGAAGTGTTTCACACTTTATATTTTTGTAAATTGTTAAACACAATCCAAAATTTCATCGTACCGACGGGACTTGAACCCGCAACCTCCGGAATAACATGTTCCGGTGCTTTGCCAATTAAGCCACGGTGCGAAGTATCGTTACGACGAAATTAGTGGATTGCATTTTGTTAACCCAATTATGCATTGGTGGCGCCATCTATGACTACTTATTACGTAAGTTAATCATTCGGAAGAATACATTACAGTTTTCAAATCCGACGAGAGATGTTGCACTGCGTAAATCAAATATTATGTTTCTTTGAAGTGTTTCACACTTTATATTTTTGTAAATTGTTAAACACAATCCAAAATTCGCACCGTGGCTTAATTGGCAAAGCACCGGAACATGTTATTCCGGAGGTTGCGGGTTCAAGTCCCGTCGGTACGATGAAATTTTGGATTGTGTTTAACAATTTATTAGACAGTTATTCATGAAGTAAGTATATTTTTACAATTAAAATTAAACTCAATCGAACTAATTTCAAGTTAATATCTTATTTATAACTGATATGTCCAGGATTCGGGAATAAAGAGGAACAGGGTAACACTTCAAACACCAGTTGGCAGTAAAGTGATTATTTATTGTACGTGCGGTATGCAAGAAAACAATGCAAGGCACACCCACATTTTATAGACAATATAACGAAATTGCCATGATAACAATAATAGGCGTTATTACATATAAACACTACAATAACAATAATAACATTGTTTCATTGCATCATGTCTTGCTGACACGTGGTTGAAGTACTTGTTTGTTGTATTTTTATTCTATTTCGGTATTGCCATAACTTTGATTATTTACTTGATTATCAAGGTGCCGTAATACTTTATTTACTATTTCTAAACTTAATATCTGTTTGTATTCATTGTATTACGTTCATAAAAGCCTAAATTAAGTTCATCCAAAAGGTAACACGACATTCATTGTCTCTTAGGTCACATGAGTAAAGAAGGAACAGAGACAAACCTTCTAAGGAACGGACAAAATGTTTACCTATTCTTGTAGGGTTGGTATAAAAAAAAACAAGCAAAATCTTCATCGTAATAAAATCCTCCTTCAAGTAAACATGACCTGCTTTTTTATTCATTTTCAAGCTTCATCATTGTCTACAATGATGTAATTCGTCGATCATGATCATGAGATCTCACGAAATGTCATTTAATGTCATGATTTGTCATTTATGTTACGAAATGCCACGAAATGTCATGAAATGTCATGAGATGTCACGAAATGTTATGAAATATAATTGAATGTCACGAAATGACATAAATGTTGACTTGTTGTTGAATGTTGTCATAACATGTCACAAAATGTCATTAAAATATCATGAAATGTCACGAAATGTCATAAATTTCATGTCACAAAATGTCATTAAAATTTAATGAAATATCACAAAATGTCATGAAATGTCACGAGATTTCATAAAATGTCATTTGATGTCATGAAATGTCACAAAATATCACGAAATGCCACGAAATGTCATGGAATGTAACAAAATGTCATGATATGTCACGAAATGTCATGATATGTCATGAAATTTCATGAAATGTAATGTTATGAAATGTCAAGGAATTTCATTGAACCTCCTTAGACAGGGCACTATATAACAAAAAATCATACATTTTTGGGACTTCCGGGAAAATACCCGCGGGATATCCCAGTTACTTGCTACGCGTGCCGTCCCTATCTACTGCTACTTAGATGCTGAGACAGGATGCGGGATGGCACTTGCAGTTCCGGCGTTTTGCGACTCGTGCACAAAACCCGGTGGAGATCAGAGCTAACTCTTACGATGTGGATTGTATCTACAAAGATTGTGCAAGTATACTTAGCTTTATCGGAGGCGGTCTAATAGTACTGACTGCCGTTTGCTTTCGAGGCGTTCCTGAGAAGGTATTGTTTAAGTTCTTCCTCAATGAGAAGGCGGCGATGTAGTTTAATATAAAATTTATTGTATTATTACTATTGCGTGGCCTCGCCACTTCACAGGTGTGGCTCACGGTATTTCACTACACGCTTTTATGTTTTTATTTTAAAATAACCAAAGAAACATTACCAATTGTGGTAAGAAAATTAATATATCTGAATGAAAAACTGGTGTCAAAACCTCTGTCCTCTGACATTGGTGATCGATTAGAACATAAAACATAATTCAAAAAGATTGACCACCAACATTGATAACACTAGATATGGGACCTGTCTAACGCCACGAAAACAAAATAAAAAACGACTAAAAACAACTACCTACATGAAACACACTCTGTCTATAATTATGTATATTTCTAATGTCGAGCTTGATGTGCATGAAGAACAGAGATAGAGAGACATACACGGACTGTAGCGCGAACGAGATAGCAATAATTTTGACTGTTACGTACCAATTCTTGGCGATCGGCCGTCGGCTATCTCCGTAAACCTAACATTACAACAGTCATAGATTAAATTTGCAGATGTAGTAACATTGCAAAATGGAATATACCTAACGTTTATATAAATTATTATAAATATTATGTGATTCGTTTGATTCAATAAACAAAACCAATAACATCTATTATGTTAAGAAAACGTTTCATTATTTTTTAAACTCTCACTCTGTTGTTATGGTGTGTGTCTTAGCTTACGTGATACCGTTGTGCCCAACTGACATATATTATGTAATGTAGCCATTATTATTACCAGGTGATTTAATATGTACCTATATAACCGAAAATGAAATAATATGCTACACATCTTTATTTTTAGTTCAATCTAAATCTGTTGCGTGATATTTTTGAATGGGGTAGAGTCATTTTAAGTTTACTGTTTGCTTAATGTAAAATAATCCACTTTAAACGTCATTAGAGGCAGTGGCGTATCTGCACGACCAATGTGTTTTACTCTTAGGCCGCATGCTCCGATGCTTGTCTTTTCGCACTCATTCACTCATCCGAATGTGTATTTCTATTTCTTTCTACAAATGGCGAAATTAAAATCGGAAGAATTTTAAAGGAAATTATTAATTTTGATACACTTACGAGTGAAAACTTATGCCATGTACCTTGTTTTTGGTTTTAGAGCTATTTGTGCACCTTTTAAATGCGCAGGAAGGCATTGTTGCTAATTATAAATTGAGATCTGGAACAAAGCTGTGCACGTGCTACACTAACTACAATTCGATGGTGACTAAGGTCGAATTATGTTCGCGAACCTAATTCATGCGGTCCACATCGAGGAGTGGGGTCCCATATCTAGTGATTTCATCTATGACCACCAATATTAAAACTGTCAAAAGAGTTAAGGGTAGGCGTAAGGTCGCCACAAATTCATAAGCCAAAAAATAAAAAATCATCTTCCCACCCTCGGGCGAAAAAATAACCTACTTTGCGCGCACTTATCGAGAAACCAACCATCACTTTTCGAATAGATGGGATAAAAAATAATATGTATAATATAACGTGACGCGTCGCGAGCGGCAGCCCCGAGTTAAAGCACCAGCCAAGCAACTATAAACCGGTTTCACTCCGTACGTGACAGGCGGCACACAGGCCGCTGGTGCTCACGCACTCACGTGCGTCTACGTCATCATCACAGCGCAGTTGTATGAAGTTTTGTCTCTGTACCTTCTTTACTCATGTGTTTAGGTGGTACGAAGTTCGCCGGGCCAGCTAGTTGGTAATACAATAAACATAAATAAAATAATCAAAAGTCGAAACAATCTTTGACGTTTCTTATATGAAAATGGCGCGAATTTGCAAATGGCGCGAATTTGAAAATTGTGCCACTTGAGTAAAGAAACGGAACGTGTAGTAAATATTAGATCTTTCGTCTCATTTACTCTTAAGTATTTAAAGTGAGACAAATAAGCAAAAGCGCTTTCGCGGAGCTTTTATCATTCAGTTTATTTATTCTTGAAATGTGATACTCTTTAGAGGAATTACAAAAAAAAAACGTAAAGGATACGCACGGTGCCATACAACGGAGCGTCACGGTAATATTTTTATTATATTACCGTGGGAGCGTGCAGTAAGTAGGTACTTACCGTACGCTCCGTTGCATGGTGCGTAATTTTTAACTTTCAAACGATGTATACAGACTTCGTAAAAGCACTTTTTCAGCAAATGTGCTGAAAATTCATTTTTTGAGCAATTGTGCTGAAAATGCATTTTTTGAGCAAATGTGCTGAAAATAATATTTTTACCGATGCAGTTTTTCCTAAATGTCTGGTTTGCCAAGCACATAAATAGTTTTAAAGGAAATATAGTTCAGCCAGTTTTTTAAAGTATAAACACCAGAAAGTATAAAAACGATGCAGCTATACTGAGCGTATGCTTATTTTGGGGCAGGCCAAGTATACTTGATCGTGTGAAATCACTTCTCCAAGTGAACGCCTGCTAAATTAAGTTTGATCTTGATATTTATTTATAGCCATGCAAAGCAGACTGAGGGGCAACTGTACTTTTTTGAACTCAAAGGAGTAATTCGATAAAGTCGGGATATTCAGAGAATCGATTTTTTAATAACACAAACCGTGACACAAACAATCACACCATCGTCACATTACAATTATGGATTGTAAAACTGTGACATTGTGATGTCAGGCAAGCATGCTACATCCTCCATCAGGTGACGTAGTGGTCAAATGCTTGTCTATCTGCAATGAATAATATTGTAAAGCAAAAATCTTCAAAATTATTTAAATGTCTAGAATAATCCTATGAGCATGTAAAAAAATTAAGACAACTGCACCCACATTCTTTACGCTTATACTACACGACTGCCTTGAAACACTGCCATCTAGCTGTTTTGTGGTAGAACGGTCCATATACTATAATATAAAACATATCATTTTGGTTCGTGATGGATTCACTAGATGGCATATTTGACAATGTTTCTAAGTGTAGGCACAGCGGAGCGCATTGGATACCGAACTATCCATGTACGTAAGACGGTCATTATTATGTAGGCACAGTGGAGCGCATTGGATACCGAACTATCCATGTACGTAAGACGGTCATTATTATGTAGGCACAGCGGAGCGCATTGGATACCGAACTATCCATGTACGTAAGACGGTCATTATTATGTTTCTTTAAAGTGTTTCACACTTTATATTTTTGTAAATTGTTAAACACAATCCAAAATTTCATCGTACCGACGGGACTTGAACCCGAAATTTTGGATTGTGTTTAACAATTTACAAAAATATAAAGTGTGAAACACTTTAAAGAAACATAATATTTGATTTACGCAGTGCAACATCTCTCGTCGGATTTGAAAACTGTAATGATTTCTTCCGAGTGATTAACTTACGTAATAAGTAGTCATAGATGGCGCCACCAATGCATAATTGGGTTAACAAATGCAATCCACTAATTTCGTCGTAACGATACTTCGCACCGTGGCTTAATTGGCAAAGCACCGGAACATGTCATTCCGGAGGTTGCGGGTTCAAGTCCCGTCGGTACGATGAAATTTTGGATTGTGTTTAACAATTTACAAAAATATAAAGTGTGAAACACTTTAAAGAAACATAATATTTGATTTACGCAGTGCAACATCTCTCGTCGGATTTGAAAACTGTAATGATTTCTTCCGAGTGATTAACTTACGTAATAAGTAGTCATAGATGGCGCCACCAATGCATAATTGGGTTAACAAATGCAATCCACTAATTTCGTCGTAACGATACTTCGCACCGTGGCTTAATTGGCAAAGCACCGGAACATGTCATTCCGGAGGTTGCGGGTTCAAGTCCCGTCGGTACGATGAAATTTTGGATTGTGTTTAACAATTTACGGTCATTATTATTTGACAATATTTCTAAGTGTAGGCACAGCGGAGCGCATTGGATACCGAACTATCCATGTACGTAAGACGGTCATTATTATGTAGGCACAGCGGAGCGCATTGGATACCGAACTATCCATGTACGTAAGACGGTCATTATTATGTAGGCACAGCGGAGCGCATTGGATACCGAACTATCCATGTACGTAAGACGGTCATTATTATTTGACAATATTTCTAAGTGTAGGCACAGCGGAGCGCATTGGATACCGAACTATCCATGTACGTAAGACGGTCATTATTATGTAGGCACAGCGGAGCGCATTGGATACCGAACTATCCATGTACGTAAGACGGTCATTATTATGTAGGCACAGCGGAGCGCATTGGATACCGAACTATCCATGTACGTAAGACGGTCATTATTATGTAGGCACAGCGGAGCGCATTGGATACCGAACTATCCATGTACGTAAGACGGTCATTATTATGTAGGCACAGCGGAGCGCATTGGATACCGAACTATCCACGTACGTAAGACGGTCATTATTATTTGACGATGTTTCTAAGTGTAGGCACAGCGGAGCGCATTGGATACCGAACTATCCATGTACGTAAGACGGTCATTATTATGTAGGCACAGCGGAGCGCATTGGATACCGAACTATCCATGTACGTAAGACGGTCATTATTATGTAGGCACAGCGGAGCGCATTGGATACCGAACTATCCATGTACGTAAGACGGTCATTATTATTTGACAATGTTTCTAAGTGTAGGCACAGCGGAGCGCATTGGATACCGAACTATCCACGTACGTAAGACGGTCATTATTATTTGACGATGTTTTTAAGTGTAGGCACAGCGGAGCGCATTGGATACCGAACTATCCATGTACGTAAGACGGTCATTATTATGTAGGCACAGCGGAGCGCATTGGATACCGAACTATCCATGTACGTAAGACGGTCATTATTATTTGACAATATTTCTAAGTGTAGGCACAGCGGAGCGCATTGGATACCGAACTATCCATGTACGTAAGACGGTCATTATTATGTAGGCACAGCGGAGCGCATTGGATACCGAACTATCCATGTACGTAAGACGGTCATTATTATGTAGGCACAGCGGAGCGCATTGGATACCGAACTATCCATGTACGTAAGACGGTCATTATTATGTAGGCACAGCGGAGCGCATTGGATACCGAACTATCCACGTACGTAAGACGGTCATTATTATTTGACGATGTTTCTAAGTGTAGGCACAGCGGAGCGCATTGGATACCGAACTATCCATGTACGTAAGACGGTCATTATTATGTAGGCACAGCGGAGCGCATTGGATACCGAACTATCCATGTACGTAAGACGGTCATTATTATGTAGGCACAGCGGAGCGCATTGGATACCGAACTATCCATGTACGTAAGACGGTCATTATTATTTGACAATGTTTCTAAGTGTAGGCACAGCGGAGCGCATTGGATACCGAACTATCCACGTACGTAAGACGGTCATTATTATTTGACGATGTTTTTAAGTGTAGGCACAGCGGAGCGCATTGGATACCGAACTATCCATGTACGTAAGACGGTCATTATTATGTAGGCACAGCGGAGCGCATTGGATACCGAACTATCCATGTACGTAAGACGGTCATTATTATTTGACAATATTTCTAAGTGTAGGCACAGCGGAGCGCATTGGATACCGAACTATCCATGTACGTAAGACGGTCATTATTATGTAGGCACAGCGGAGCGCATTGGATACCGAACTATCCATGTACGTAAGACGGTCATTATTATGTAGGCACAGCGGAGCGCATTGGATACCGAACTATCCATGTACGTAAGACGGTCATTATTATGTAGGCACAGCGGAGCGCATTGGATACCGAACTATCCATGTACGTAAGACGGTCATTATTATGTAGGCACAGCGGAGCGCATTGGATACCAAACTATCCATGTACGTAAGACGGTCATTATTATTTGATTGGGCAGTTACATATCCATGGACTAATGATACGTAGTACTATTAAGTATTCTGTGCTAATGAGTGGATAGAATCAGATATTAACTCTTCGTTTGGGCTTCGCTGCAGTCAAGTAAGAAGAAGACCATAATCTTCAATCGGCTGATGTTTGAATGACGGCTTATAAAAGCTTGTAAGAACGAAGCATACATCGGTTGCGCCGACCGAGCGCTACTACACCACCGACAGACACACCGCTTTTTTAGGGTTGGAGGTTAATAACCGGTATTGTTTGTTAGAATGTTTGCTAATATGTGGTATCCGTCCCTCGCGGCAGGTATCTGCATAATCCCGGGGACTGGGTTCGGGCAGCGGCCCGGCACGCACCACTTCCGCACCACCATCCTGCCGCAGACTGAGCTGCTCAAACATATGTTGGACGTCTTCAAGGATTTCCACGCCAAATTCACCTCCTAGGTGCTAAGTTCAAGTAAACACTCTCAACACGACGGATGTTACGCAGCGGAGCGGCTCCTACGAGGCGGTATTCAACGTGATTTACCTACTTATACAGTGTGTACACAAACGTTGGATTTGTCTTGTAAGGCTATTATTTTAACGACCATAAATGTTACTCTTAAGGTGCGTACAACTATGTAACATGTTATATAGCTTGTGTTTTAAAATACATCCACATTATGTAACCTTGTTTTCCAACATTTCAACATAAAACAATACTGTACACATTAGTATAATAATGTTATATAACAATGTTATTTAACAATTCTTCAGACCTAGTGAGTACACGTGACTAATATAACATTGTTGTACATAATAATAACATATTATTATGACTTGTTTTATAACATTTCATGTCCACATTATTTGAAATATGTTAAATAACGATGTTGTATAACATTATGTTACATAGTCTGTAATAGTCTGTACGCACCTTTATCATTGATTTTTTTAATTAGCCAATGAAAACATTTATTGGTTAATTTTATGGTGGCCAAAGAAATAGTTTCATTACATGCTTGGTAATAGATCTATGGTCTATGTGGAGGCCGGCCCTAATAGAGACCGCATTGAAATGTAACTGATGATAACTTTAGGTTGTTTTTGTCGTTAACACTTTTACCACAATTTTACAATCCATACTTTTACATGAATATATTTGATTGCGACAGCTCCAAAATATCGTTAGGTGTCTTATAACTAGTGAATTACTTGTGGTCAACTCCGTTCAAATATATTATTGTTGTACATTTTAAAGTTATTTTGCCGACGACAGTTATTTACGCTTAGCTGTGAATACCGTTCAGCATCAGTTTTGTAAAGTAGTAAGACGATGCGCTTGTGTATTTCCTAGCCTATTTAAACTTTCATTTTGTTTGTCAATGTAACATACACGAAAAAAGTAAACAAAATGTCCTTGGTTATTTTGGAAATGTAAAAATCTAAAATGTTGTATGAACTCGTCAAAATGTTGTAGTAAGTATATAAAAGTTAATTAAATGTTATAATTTATGAACCAAACAAAAAATGTTTTATTACAGTAGATAATTGGCGTCTATTCTATTAGTTATCGAGCAAAATGTCACATACTATTTATCTATACTCTATCCTAATATTATAAAGAGAGAACATTTGTATTTTTGTATGTTTGTAATGATTTGGCTCAAAAACTACTGCACCGATTTAAAAAATTCTTTCACTAATATATAGAATGGACTTCCGAAATGAAAATAGGCTATATATTATCCCATAGTTATAAATAAAATATCTAACTGAAATATTTAACTGTAATATTTAACCGAAACATTCAACTAAAATATATATTATCCCGTTTAAATCAAAGGTATATTCGTGGAGACCTAATTTGCAACCTAAGTCGACAAAAAAACGGTCGAAAAAACACGTTTCTTACGAACGCTGCTCAATTGAAAAGAATATTTTCTATGGAAGAGTTATACAACTTAATAAGACCTACAAAAAAATCCGCAACAGCATATGTCTATCTCTTAAGGTTGACTCACATTAACCATTTTAATCCTTAAATTTTTGTTAAAAAATATTACATAACTTCCGAGGCTATTTTCAAGTATATAGTATTAATCCTTATCCAAATAATTACGTTAATTAGCTTGGCCACATATTAAAGATTAAAATTGTCCCTTACAGTGTATAATTCAAATGAAAACTCTAGAAGATATCACGAATTTTACATACACGCATCGCAACATTAATAAAATATTTGCAGTAAAACCACAGATTAGGTCATAGTTACTACGGAAATATTATTATAAGCTTAGCTATGCTGTAGATGCCCATCGATCACAATCAATTTGAAGTCAATATAGTATAATAATGTTACATCGCGTCGTCGAGTCGCGATGTTTCGCCAAGCTTCTCGAACAAAAATACCGTGGGAAAGAATAGGCTAATTAGGGGCTATAAACACCCGACCCGACCGTCATAAAAGTTAACCTTCCGGGAATTCAGACCCTAGTCAATGTACCTAGTTTTGTAGTTAAGATTGAACCTTATTCATAAGTAGTTAGAGATCAAATTAGCATGTATGGTAAAGTTGTTTACGTCAGATGCTCAAAGGAAAGCCGCCCCTTTTGTTTGTGATTGTTATTGCTTTGTTTTGAACGTCTTTTGTCTATTGTTTCGAGTCAATACTGGAAAGTTCTGTAGAAATATTCTCGTCCTATATAAGACGTTGAAACCGCGGCTTGAGTCAGTTTTTCTCTGGAAGCGACAGTGTAACTATCTAAGCGCGGATAGCGACCAAGTGATCGTTAAGTGTTATCAGTGAACTAGTGTTGTGAACTGTGAATAGTGAAATCAGTGATTGTGATTACCAACGACCTCAGTGTGTGTTAACGGACTTTTGATAATTGTGCAAGACGATTTGGACAACTACTGTGGAACATTGTGCTAACCTAGTGATCAGTGGAAATAAACGTTCATCTCATCGGATTGGCATTTTAATACCACCCCGCACGTAACAATAATATGATCTATTGTTGTTGCAACCGCGTAATTAATTGTAGATTTTTAATTAGTTACGCGCGCTTGATTTCGTGGAGAAAATCTAGGATAGATGATAATTAAATCGAATGAATACCCCAGCTTCTATTTTCGTGATTTTCTCCAATAATAGCGAGAGTGAAGGGAAAGATGGCGCTCTCGTCGTCCCGCCAAGTCTCCAAACGTCGAGTTTTAACACCGGGGCGCCACTATCGCCGCCGGCAGTGTCGAACTACAATCGGTGCAAGAAGCACTGTAATTTTGAACTAATTATAAAATATTACAAGTTATTCGGTGTTGTGAGCTGTGTAAAGGAACAAGGACTTTCGTGCTCCCTTGGGAAGGTCCATACAGGACGGACACTGCTACTAGACCTGCTGACAAGCTCGGTGAGTGCCTATTCTCATAGCTCTTGTTGATTGTTGTGGAATTTCTCGAGAAACTTTACGCTGATGGTATTCTTTTGTTCGATTTGTTGTTAGTAGAACCGGCAAATTCGGGGGAGCTTCCCTCGACTCGCGAGGGTGCCCAAACAATTGTATAAAATAATATTCATCTATATATATATAATAATATAATAATATAATATTTTAAACCACCCCGACTGATCTATGTATAATCTTTTCATTAAAAGCATTCCAATGACTCTAAACACGACATTTAAAATCTGAGCTGTGGTGAGGATTTGAGTATTCTGTAGAGTCTAGGAGATGTCCCAGCATCAGGTCAATGTTCCATGTTCTTACAATATCGTTGAAGAAGAAGATTTTCGAATTGATCAGACCTATGAAAGTTGATTAAAACTCATAGTTTTATAACGATTGAACGAATTTTCATGAATCAAGCTAAGAACACTCGATGAAGACATCTATCAAACAAAAAAAAAACTCAAATATTATGTTTCTTTGAAGTGTTTCACACTTTATATTTTTGTAAATTGTTAAACACAATCCAAAATTTCATCGTACCGACGGGACTTGAACCCGCAACCTCCGGAATAACATGTTCCGGTGCTTTGCCAATTAAGCCACGGTGCGAAGTATCGTTACGACGAAATTAGTGGATTGCATTTTGTTAACCCAATTATGCATTGGTGGCGCCATCTATGACTACTTATTACGTAAGTTAATCATTCGGAAGAATACATTACAGTTTTCAAATCCGACGAGAGATGTTGCACTGCGTAAATCAAATATTATGTTTCTTTGAAGTGTTTCACACTTTATATTTTTGTAAATTGTTAAACACAATCCAAAATTTCATCGTACCGACGGGACTTGAACCCGCAACCTCCGGAATAACATGTTCCGGTGCTTTGCCAATTAAGCCACGGTGCGAAGTATCGTTACGACGAAATTAGTGGATTGCATTTTGTTAACCCAATTATGCATTGGTGGCGCCATCTATGACTACTTATTACGTAAGTTAATCATTCGGAAGAATACATTACAGTTTTCAAATCCGACGAGAGATGTTGCACTGCGTAAATCAAATATTATGTTTCTTTGAAGTGTTTCACACTTTATATTTTTGTAAATTGTTAAACACAATCCAAAATTTCATCGTACCGACGGGACTTGAACCCGCAACCTCCGGAATAACATGTTCCGGTGCTTTGCCAATTAAGCCACGGTGCGAAGTATCGTTACGACGAAATTAGTGGATTGCATTTTGTTAACCCAATTATGCATTGGTGGCGCCATCTATGACTACTTATTACGTAAGTTAATCATTCGGAAGAATACATTACAGTTTTCAAATCCGACGAGAGATGTTGCACTGCGTAAATCAAATATTATGTTTCTTTGAAGTGTTTCACACTTTATATTTTTGTAAATTGTTAAACAATTTAACAATTTACAAAAAAAAAACTATCAATAATAAAAACAAAATCGGTTCATCCGGTTAGGTGCTAAGATGCTACAGACAGACACACAGATACACACGTTAAGCGTATATTACCTCTACTTTTTGCGTCGGGGAACGCCGTAAGGTTAAGGCGGCAGATGGTCTCCTTGGTGGTAAGCTATTTTTTGGTAGATTTAATGATCCCACTACCACTGTACGAAAACTTATGATTCATGAATGCACATAAAACTTTCATTGGTAGGTATATAGCTAGGATTAGAACCAACGACCGTGGGGTCAGAATCAGGGTAACTATCCTTTACGCCAAAGGGCCGTCCAATATCACTACGTAAGTATTATAAAACAAAGTCCATCACTGCGTCTGTCTGTCTGTTCGCAATAATCTCAATAGCTACTGAACGGATTATCCTGCGGTTTTCACCAATAGCCAGAGTGTTTATGAGGAAGGTTTAGGTGCATAAATCGTTAAGGTTTTGTGTAAATTGGTTGAAATATGACGATGATTGTTAAATATGTTCATATTTTATATTCGATGTAACAAACTGATGCAAATTTTATAGGCATATTTGTTCTACCCGTGCGAAGCCGGGGCGGGCTGCTAGTTACTAGACTAACTTTCCCTTTTTTTATCAAGTTCTTTTCTTTCTTTTGTGAGTAAAACTACTATTAGGAGCAAAAAAAATGCAAAAACACTCGATTTAACAAAAAAAATGAAATATATATATATATATAATACCAAGCAAAGCTGGGCCATCGAGATATTTTTCATTTAAATTCACCTTTTCCATCTCCCTCTCTCCCATTTCACCTTCGTAATGAATATTTATTTTATAAGACAGTAGGTACCTGTATCACCATGCTTTACTTGGTTTTATTTTTTTGTAAATCGTGTTTTTCGGCAATCCTAATAATATTGTAGCAGTTTTTCAGTGGCTGAAAACACGGATAATACGACGTATTCTAATAAAACTGGCCAAGTGCGAGTCAGACTTGCGTCTCACACACGTAGGGAGGGCTACAAAAATATTAATGCCTGTTACACACTTGCACACCACGGATACCGCTGATGCCATGTATTCTATATTCAAGTCCCACGGTACTGTCCCACGGTATAGCCGACGCAGCATTCCTGCAACTGCATCGACCACCTGCGAGCCTGAGACCATCGCGGCATCGGAACTTTATTCGACACTTCTGGTTCTCACATCGACCAGTCGACACGTCTTTAATTGTACTTTATATTAACTTTGTAATATCTTTATAATTAAACTAAGTGAAATAAATCAAGGTTTTTTTTGCGACTCCTGGGCTCGCTCTTTATAATTGGCGCAGTCTCACGGATAATTTAAAAGTAAATTCAGTGGAATTTCGAGAATTAAAAGAATCTACGCGAGTGATAGTCCGGGAGTGATCCAAAAATAGATCGCGCAGACACCAAGATGCTGATGTAAGTGCTAGTTTCTATCTAGAATTGCTTCCTTTTCTATCCCATAAGTGTATCCTTAATTTTCCAAAATTTTCCATTTAAGGCAAATTCGGAACCGTAGGTTAATTAGTAGTAATCGTCAAAATTTGCAGGACGCAAATAGAAGAGTTTTAGAGTATATTGCAGAAGAAAATAATTTTAGTTATAATAATTCTAGTGATAATAATATATTAGCAGATCATCGTGAAAATATGTCGGACTCACTAATTGACCAAATTTACAAGGCGCTCCGGCTTTTGCCTGAATTCGACGGAAACCCGAATGTTTTAACGCGGTTTATTCGGCTATGTGACCAGCTAGTAGTACAGTTCATGAGAATAGAACCCGAATATACATTAAGCAACTTATCATTGTTAAATGGTATTTTAAACAAGGTTGTAGGACCAGCCGCCCGCCTTATAAATTCCAACGGAATTCCCGAGTCCTGGGATGGCATTCGTTGTGCTCTCGTGAATAACTTTTCGGATCAGCGCGACGAAACATCGTTATACAATGACCTCGCGCTACTGAACCAAGGCTCGTCTACCCCACAGGAATTTTATGACAAATGTCAAAACTTGTTAAGCACTATTATAACATATATAAGCCTGCATGAAACAGTCCTGAGTACGATTGAAGCTAAGCGAACTTTGTATAAAAAGTTAACCCTGCAATCGTTCTTACGGGGTCTCCGTGACCCATTGGGATCTCGCATTCGTTGCATGCGGCCTGATACAATAGAGAAAGCGCTAGAGTACGTGCACGAGGAGGTGAACACCCTGTACCTGCAGCAGCGCAACGAGCATCTTCCCGATAGGAAGATGAACATGCTTCCTCAGGTAAGTCAACCTAGATATAACTATGGCTATGTTCCACCCCCTGCCGCTATTCTGCCGAGATCGTTTGCACCGCAGCCTCCAAGACCTTTCAACATGCCTGGACCATCGCGGCCCATGTTCGCCCAGCCTCAGAGAACTTTACCTATCTGGAGGCCACAGCCACCTCAGTTCCGAGGACCGACACGAACCCAGCAGATGTTTGCCGCACAGCCGCCGAACTACAGACCCCAGAGTAACTTATTTAAATTACCTCCACGTAATACAACTTACCCGCAGCCTATGAGTGGCGTTAGCCACTATGTAACGAAACCATTCCCCGCGCCTGCACGTCAACCTCACGATTGGAGCAAATTCGGTAATCCTCCTCCTTCAAATTATTTTAAGACTAGAGAAATGAATTTTAATGAGTTTTATGATCAGCAATTTTACAATGACGCACAAGACTATTACCAGCCCGATGACTGTGACTATTACCAAGACTATTACGAACATCCCGACTCTACCTACGTGTACTCGCAAGACCAACACCCCGGGCACTCCGATAGTTACTCATACTGTGTAGAAGCGACACAAGAAGATGTCCCTACACCTGATAATGAGGATTTTTCCAAACCTCAGACGTCAGACAAGTTAAAATAGAACTTAATTTACAGACACAAAGACAATTACCATACATACAGATACATGATCCTCCTCTTAAGTTATTAATTGATACAGGTGCGAACCAATCATTTATTAGCCCTGAAGCAGTTGCTCAATTTTACCAGCATGTGCAATGCAACTATGACCCATTTGAAGTCACAAATATTCACGCCACCACTCGGAATGATTATTCAATTACAATACCGTGTTTTCAGGAGATAAATGAACAAGACGAAATAACGCTGTTCATTTATAAATTTCATGACTATTTTGACGGTTTGATTGGGCTAGATTTACTTGAAAAATGGGAATCAAACATTGACCTAAAAACTAAATCTTTAGTGACGAGACAATCGACTAACCAACTGAAAATGTACGATTCACGTAACTGCAACTTGTATGAAGAAATTATACCAGCCAATACTTCCAAGTTAGTTAAAGTCCCGATTAACTTTCATGACGGCGAAGCATATATCCCAGAGCAATCAATATCTAATTGCGTTATAGGTGATTGCATAACTACAATTAAAAACAGTCGTGGTATCATAGAGATATGCAACCCGTCACGGCATGATGTAGTATTTTCAATGGACCGCCCTGTTAGTGCAGAACTATTTAACATGCAATGCGAACGGTCTAGTGAACAACCACTGGATCGTGTTAGTGAGGTGTTATCGCGCTTACGCACAAATCACTTGAACCCAGAGGAACGGATTAACTTAGAGACACTTTGTTCTCGCTATGCTGACGTCTTTTACATAGACGGCGAGCCACTTACTTTCACGAATAAAATTAAGCACAGCATTCGGACAACAGATGAAGTACCGGTACATACAAAATCTTATAGATACCCGTACATTCACAGGCAAGAAGTACAAGACCAAATTTCAAAAATGTTAGAGCAGGGTATAATCCGCCCCTCTCAGTCGGCATGGAACTCACCTATCTGGGTTGTTCCCAAAAAGGCAGATGCGTCTGGGAAAACTAAATGGCGTCTAGTGGTGGATTTTAGGAAGTTGAATGAAAAGACCATAGACGACAAATACCCTATCCCAAATATAACTGACGTACTCGACAAATTAGGCAACTGCCAATATTTTACGACGTTGGATCTCGCCAGTGGCTTCTACCAAGTAGAAATGAACCCTGACGACATCCCAAAGACGGCATTCAATGTAGAGCACGGACACTTTGAATATTTGAGGATGCCAATGGGCCTCAAAAATTCTCCATCAACTTTTCAACGCGTGATGGATAATGTCCTCAGGGACCTCCAGAACGTGGTGTGTCTCGTGTATCTTGATGACATCATCGTTTTTAGCGTTTCGTTGCAGGAGCATATGGTCAACCTTGAAAAGGTATTTCACAGACTCAGGGAATCCAACTTCAAAATCCAAATGGATAAATCCGAATTCTTGAAACTAGAGACCGCTTACCTCGGTCACATTATAAGTAAAGACGGTATTAAACCAAATCCCGACAAAATCAAAGCCGTCGAAAATTTCCCAATACCCAAAACAACCACCGAGATAAAACGATTTCTCGGGTTGCTAGGGTATTACCGAAAATTCATTCCAGATTTTGCCCGTGTAACGAAGCCTATGACGCAATGTCTCAAGAAGGGGTCCAAAATCACCTGTGACGACCCCGGCTACATTGCCTGCTTTGAGAAGTGTAAGACTTTATTGACCAACGACCCCATTCTACAATACCCAGACTTTGAAAAGGAATTCGTATTGACAACCGACGCATCCAACTTTGCAATTGGCGCTGTTCTATCACAAGGCCCAATAGGTAGCGATAGACCAATAGCTTATGCCTCTAGAACTTTAAACACCAGCGAGATAAATTACAGTACTATAGAGAAAGAGTTGTTAGCTATAGTATGGGGAACGAAATATTTCCGCCCCTATTTGTTCGGACGAAAATTTAAAGTCGTAACTGATCATAAACCCCTTCAATGGGTTATGAACCTGAAGGAGCCAGGTTCAAGGTTAACACGATGGAGACTGAAACTAAGCGAGTATAATTTCACTCCAATTTACAAGCAAGGCAAACTCAACACCAATGCCGATGCTCTCTCTAGAATCGAGATTAATAATGAGGATACCAGCTCTATCGCAGTTAATCTATCTGAAACTGGACAACCACCCTCAGTGGCCAGTTCTACAACATTTTCCGCGCACATGAGTGTAGATGACAGTTCCGTAACCCTTTCGGCTGATAATAGCCGAGGTAGTTCCGCCACTGCCACAGTTCACACAAGCGAAGAGAATCCTATCTTAGAGATCCCTATTTCAGACGACCCGCTAAATAAATTCAGTAGGCAAATATGCTTTGTGATAGTAGGAGACATCAAAAAACGACCGACTGTGACAAAACCATTTGAAACCCATACCAGAATAACTATTCAACTATCTGAATCAAACTTGGAGAATGACGTTATAAATGCAGTTAGAGAATTCGTAAATCCCAAAATAAAAACCGGAATAATAATAAATCCTCCCTTGGCCATGTACAAAATTATCCCGATAATTCAAGACAAATTTAAAAGCTCTGCTATGAAACTCATTTTAACCAAAACCGAACTTGAGAATGTTAAAGAGTACCTTCAACAACAAGACATCATAAAAAAATATCACGAGGGAAAAACCAACCACCGTGGTATTTCTGAATGTTTCTTAGCTCTGTCTCGTAGGTATTACTGGCCTAAGATGAGAGAGTCCGTAACAAAATACATAAACGAATGCTATATCTGTGGTCAAGCCAAATATTACAGACACCCAGTAAGGCAGCGGTTTTCAATAGTACCACCACCTACTAAACCCTTCGAAATTCTTCATCTCGACCTTTTCACAGCTCAGAATGAAAAGTATCTAACACTAGTAGATGCTTTTTCAAAATACGCCCAAGCCTACCATCTTAGAGATGGTACTGCTTTGAGTGTAATTCAAGCTTTTCTAAAATTCTGTACGCACCATGGCGTCCCTCTAACTGTAGTAACTGACCAAGGACCAGAATTCACCAACTCGCTATTTTCTGAATTTACACGACTACACAAAATCCAACACCATAAAACTTTAGCTCATTCACCCAATGACAACGGAATAATTGAACGCTTTCATTCAACTATTCTAGAACATATCAGAATCCTAAAACTAGAAAAAGCAAACGAACCGGCTATAAATCTTATGCCTTACGCAGTATTGGCCTATAATAGCTCCATACACAGTTTCACAAAATGCAGACCCATTGACCTCATCACTGGACATTTTGATCCACGTGACCCAGTTGACATTGACATAACCGGACATTTACTTCAACAATACATGCAGGATCATAAACAACGCATGAGTAAAGTATATGATTTAATTAACGAGACGTCTTTACATAACCGAACAGAATTGACTGAATATAGGAACAGAGATCGCGAACCTGAAATGGAATACATCCCTGAGCAGCAGGTATTCGTTAGGAATCCTAAAGCTTCTAGACAGAAGCTCGCTCCACGGTTTACGCAGGACACAGTCCTAGCAGATCTCCCGATTCACATATACACTAAAAAGAATCGCGGCCCAGTCGCTAAATCACGCCTAAAACGCAGTTCTAAAAATCCTGTATTGTTGCAGGATACTACTACTGACGCTATTGCTGACACCTCTGACTCAAGGACAAGATGACGTAACGATTGACTCTCTACAAGACGGACCAGGCATACTCCCATTTAAATTAGGACAAACAAAAATCGTGTCTCACTATCATTCTTTTCTAAATAATATAAATCTTGCTGATATTCACGGTCAGATAAAACGAGGTAAATTTCAGCTATCTAAACTTAAACCTAGGCTTAATAATAAAACCCTATCTTTGTACGATCCGCATATCGAGTATTTAAATCTAAAACTAGAGCGCATATCTGAGCAATTGCAGACTTTTGAACCTAGCCGCAAGAAAAGGGGACTAATTGACGGACTTGGTTCGGTTATTAAAAGTATATCCGGTAATCTTGACTACTTGACTAATACAGATGCAATGAAATACAATAATGCCATCAAAGTGCTTGAGAATAATAACCAAAAACTTGAATCCGAAATAAAAAGTCACATAAGTTTAAACAAAGAATGGATATTATGCAACACTAAAATATTAAAAAATATAACGTTAAATCAGGATAAAATTGTTAAAGTTCTCAACCTCATCATGAATAGCGATAGTACTAAGGAAACTGAATTAATAAAATACGCGCATTCAGCACAACATCTATTAATATTGGGCGATAATGTCGATAGATTGTCTGAAGAGATTTATAGGTTAGAAAATACCTTAGCCTTCATTAGAGTGTCGGGTGCTCCTCATTCAATATAGCAGATTTGAAGATGATGTTAAGTAAGTTAGTTACTATGTACTCTAAGGACGAGATCCTTAACGTAGATATTAGGTATTTTTACGATATGATAAAACTAGGCTATTTTTATATTGATAGCAAAATAGTATTAGTTTATAAGATACCGATTGCCTTTCCTATAACCTATGACCTTTACAGGTTATCCCTTGTTCCCAATAGAAACCACCAAATCCTCCTGCCTACCCTTCCATTTATAGCAATTTCTAGAGATGATTCTCAGTACATGGAGGCAGAATGCCCGAAGGTGAATGAGTGGTATATCTGTGCACGGACATCCAACTATAAGCCACAGCAAAATCCTGACTGCATCCACCAGCTGATCACCAAACAAGAACTCCTGCCGTCCTGCCAACTTACCTCTGTAACCTTGACACGAGCAGCCATTGAACACCTAGATGACAAGCACTACACCGCGAGTTTCCCTAACCACACTAAGATCCAGACGTCCTGCGGACAAGAGCAACATAGAGTCCTGTATGGCAGCTACCTCATTGTTATTCCGCTAAATTGCTATTTCAAGACACCGTTCTACACCATTTCAAATACGAACGACCACATCAAAGGCCACCCGCTGAAAATTATAGAACTACCTACTTATAATAGCACTCAACAAGCAGGCACCGAGAAGTTATCTACGATTCTGAATTCCATTAACCTTGAAAACCTTCACGCCATCAATGAGAAGATATCACTGCAGAAACCGCTACAGCTAGAACACAATTCAACAAGAAGCTTTTATCATACTACGATTCCATTTTATCTAATTCTGTTGACCGCAGCCGCCCTATCTATATATATATTATATCGGAAAATTAAGAGTAACCCAGCGAAACAATCAGCATCACCAGAATCCAGATGTCATCCCCGCGAGATAAGAGTGGACCATGACAACATTTCATCGACTCTATCCAGTATCTAGGAATAGTCGCTGAGCTTCGGGGGGAGGTGTTACACACTTGCACACCACGGATACCGCTGATGCCATGTATTCTATATTCAAGTCCCACGGTACTGTCCCACGGTATAGCCGACGCAGCATTCCTGCAACTGCATCGACCACCTGCGAGCCTGAGACCATCGCGGCATCGGAACTTTATTCGACACTTCTGGTTCTCACATCGACCAGTCGACACGTCTTTAATTGTACTTTATATTAACTTTGTAATATCTTTATAATTAAACTAAGTGAAATAAATCAAGTTTTTTTTGCGACTCCTGGGCTCGCTCTTTATAATTTGCCTGTAAACACAGTACAATACGAAACATAACAGAGTTACGTAGTATTATTATTATCTTTTCTATGACAGAGTTGTGAACCAAATCAAAGTCAAGTCAAAGTCAAAGTCAAAGCATTTATTCAGTATATGGGCAAATTAAAAATTTGCACTTACACTCGTCAAATTACATTAAATAGATCATATTCAATAAAAAATATTATAGATAAAACAGAAACATAACTTATTGCTTTGAATTTACAAAAAAAAAACAAAGGTATTGAGCCATTTAGCTTTCATCTAGACGTCGAACGTCACACTTAAAACACATGTTTAATTCCCCTGATTAATGTAGGGTTGCCAACCGTACTATTACGAGCACCCGCAACCCAGTGGATGTTTCAGTACTTCAGACAATTTTTATTCAAAAAATTGTGAAATAATGAAACATAATAAATAAATAAAACGCAGACTAATTGCAGTACAAATCATATTCCGAATGTAATTGCTCAGCTCTATACAAGATAATTCAACACATCGTTCCACAGACAAAGCTACATGTGTTTACGCTCTTTAAAGTTACAATTTTCAGTTACATATGTTAGTGAGCCACCACGAATTGCCTTCTGTCTAATGAATGTGCTGGCAATTGTACAATTTTTTAATATTGGTAACAATGTACCTTTCACAAACCAGTGTTCAGTAATACACATTATGTCAACGTTATAAAAATCGAGAAATAATTCTAACTCTAAGGCTTTGCTGGAGAGACCTTGTATATTCTGATGAAAAATGTTGATTGAGGCAGGCCTCCCCATTGTCTTAGACATTAGTTTAAACTAACTAAGTCTACTACGTTACAATTACCCCGCATAGTAACACCACTACATTGGGGCTCGTCTTCGTGAACTGTTACAATATGTAAAACAGGGTCATATATATTGAATGCTAATAACTTAGCAATGGTCGACTTATTAGTCTTATTGAGATACAAAGTATCCTTTGTCAATATTACTTTACTAATAAATTTGTTAGGTTCAAAATTCAAAAAGTCGCTCAAGCGACACGTCAAATTGTACAGTGCCAAGTTCAATTTATGAGCATGCTCATTATAAGTGCAACTACTCGTTTTTAGATACGGGAATGAACAAACTATTATTTTACTAATGCCTCTGCTGGTAATGTCTGATAAAAGTTTAATTAGAATATTAATATCAGTTTTTTTAAAGTTTGTGCTATTACCTAGCTGCAATACAATAGTACAATTTTTGTGATACTGAAAGCTGCTTATTTTTTTACATAAATCTGTAATTGGTAAATTAGGGCAGCAATTGTTATAAACATTTTAGTTCAATCTAGTGTCTAATAAGCTACCCATACCTACTCCCATTTCATCGCTGAACACAATGGTCTCTCTAGCAGGCTCCGGCAGTTGTAAAGGACTGCCAGAGTCCACCTCGGAGGCACCAGTGCACTGCAACGATGACACTACTTCCTGCCTAACCAAGTCAGTCTGTGCATGTAAACTTGCAGTATTAGCTGTACTTGGTGAGCTGCTATCCTCTTGGTAGCATTCACTCTGCACACCAGAGATAGGAGCCCCAATTAAAACTTTTGAGACGCACATTTCTTGTTTTAGTAATTCAGCCTTTTCTTTAAATTCTATTAATTCTTTGTTACTGCGATCTAACATCTATAGGCAATGCTGTAATTCTTTACTTAAGTCGATGTTTTTCTTACAAGTCTTTAAATTTATTTGTTTAATATGCTTATATTTTTTTAATTTATGTATATTTTTCCTAATGGTTTTCTTATACTTAATGTACTTTTTAATCTTATTGGAACCCTTCATAGAGACATTAGTAGAACCTGAGCCAATGAACTCTGTATATAGATCCAAAGTGTTGTCTTGATTAGTATTATTTTGCAATACAGGAGAGGTCGTCATTTCTTCTAGTTTATCTTTTGTAAATGAGAGCTCTTGCTCCAAATCCCGGATATAGGTCAGTGTACGTTCGAATAGTTCTTGGTTTTGCGCATGTACATCCACTGTTTCTAGAAGCCTGTCACGCTGGTCTCTTAGGTCTTCCAGAGCAATGTCATACTCGGCCAATTGGTGTTTGAGGTCTGCGTTCTTCTCCAACATCTTTGCCGTGTCAGATTCATGATCCTGAAGTTCTTGCAGCAAATCTTTTTTGGAGTCCTTGCAGGTTTTCAGTTCCAGGAGAGCCGCCTTCAATTTGACCTCAATATCCATTCTGCGGGTGGTCATTGCGGCTGATATTGTCTCTGCAAACCAGGAAGGAGTACCTTACTTTCAAGCTAGCCAATACAGTTTATTTATATGTGACTAATAATTGATACTAGTTAGATAATGGTTATTTACAAGTTTAACAATATATCTTAGTTTAAATTTTATATTTGTTGATATTTTATATTAGGATGTCAGTGATAAAGTGATTATTTAGTTAATATTCAATCAAAACTGTCATGAAAAGTAGGTACACAGTGTATTCTTTATAATGTGAAGTTTGTATTATTTACACATAAGTAGGTAGGTACTATGGATTTATTCGGGATCCTACACAAACATTATTTCTACACTAAAACTGTTAGTTAAAACCTTTAATAATACAGTAGAACTCGAAATTAAAAGTTAGGTATATTAATACGACAGGAACATCGAAAATTATGAGAAAAAATGACAATTTGTCACCGACTTTGATTGAATTTAATGTTGGCGATTTAAGAGGGTGGCAGTGAGTTTATTAAACAATACCTAATGCATACGGTTAATAAAGGTTACGAAACAATACTCCCCAGGTTTTTTGTTCAGAATCATCTAAAGGTCCAGGATAATCCTGATATGATATACCAAGAGGTCTTTCTCTTGTTTGACAGCTCCAGTTCCCGCGCCGATCGACCGTATTATTGTCACACAGATATTAGATAACACGAAATGGTGTTAGTTACCACTTTTGCACTTAATATTTAATAATATTTCTAAGTTTTAATGACTATTTTCCTATTATTTAGATTAAAACCGGCACAGCTGATTTTTGACAATGTTATCGTTAGTGTCGCCACAAGGCAAGTTGTTGTTCGGTTGTTGATCTCAGAGTAACTATTACTAGAGTCACTAGAGTTATTTAAACATGTGTTTTAAGTGTGACGTTCGACGTCTAGATGAAAGCTGAATGGCTCAATACCTTTGTTTTTTTTGTAAATTCAAAGCAATAAGTTATGTTTCTGTTAGGTCTATAATATTTTTTATTGAATATGATCTATTTAATGTAATTTGACGAGTGTAAGTGCAAATTTTTAATTTGCCCATATACTGAATAAATGCTTTGACTTTGACTTTGACTTTGAGAGTAGTAATAGCATTGAGGTAGAACCATAGACGTATTAAAAATGATGGTGCACTGCAGATGTTTTGTTAAATTCAATTTAATCCGTATGCTTTAACGATAAGGTTGTAATTGCTTTGTAGAACAAAACGGCCCAATTGAGAGACACCAGGGTGGGAGTGTTTCCTTCTCTAACAACCTGATAGTCCTATATATGTTCTATACTATATGTATGATATATATGTAAGTTGTCCATATAAAAGAAAGGGACAAACTCCGTTCAAGGTCGTTCTCATGAGGGCCGGTGTACGCGATCGAGTTTAATATGTAGCAGGTCTGTGGGTAAAACAAAGAGTTGTCATCCCGAGCAAATCAATTTTGTCAAACGGTTATCATTCACGCGGGGGCACGGGGGAGTGGTTGCCGCCGCCGGTTGTGACTAATTATAGATTAAACACATATCGCCTTACCGTCCTTACCGACAACGTCCAATGTATTTTTATTAAGAGAAGAGGATAGAATACTGTGGGGAACCCTAAGCCCAGCGGTGGAGCAGTGGACTGTATTTCTTCGGGATGAGGCCTTCGGATTCCCACACTTATACTATGAAGCTTTGGAGCTGGGATTTAAACACGTCTTCAAGCCTTGAAACGCTAATTTATTCTTTCTTCACAATCTTCTTATAGCTACTGAGCTATTCACTAGGCACTATCACTATTTACTATTCTTCCTAGTTTTCCTTTCTTCTTTCTTCTAGAGCCGCCGTTGGTGAACTGAACAATTTGGCACGGTAGCGACGCTCTATTTATATTGTTGTTGGTACTTGCAAAAGAGCGAGAGGTCGATAGTCTGGGAGCGCCCGCACTCTGTCTCGCGGGGCGTGTCCTTGTGTGGGCGCACGCACGAGATGCCGACTTTTCGGAGATATACTCTCCCGAGATGCTGTTTAGTCGAGCGCTAACCATCAGAGAGTGCGGAGCTCTCCCAGACCTATGCTATTTGCAAGTACCAACCCTATTCCTAAACCTAACCTGGTCTAGGTTGACTATCTGTTACATCTGTCTATTAAAGCCGAACATGCTTTATTTTTATCTATTACCTATCTACTTAGGTTGTACGAATGACCTGTCTGTAGTCCTATAAGACCTATTTTACTGTTACAAACCTTATACGAGTTATATTCCTATGTTCTAATAAGAATCTAACAAAAATCTATCTATAATAAGGCTGTTTACGAATGCGATACAAATACAAGTTACTATCTATACGAAGCTATAACGAAATGCGAACTCTATACATGGCAAAGTACCCTACCTATCCTAGAGTACTAAGCTAAAACTTATCTTTATTATATACTTATAACTATATATCTATCTCTATACGCTATCGGAGTACGAAGCTGTCCGGAACATCCTCCCGCCGTTCTGCCTGCAGCATAAGAACCCGGTGTAGGACAGTCGTCGTCGAATTGCAGGATGTTCAGCTCCCGCCGGTGTTGTAGCTCGGTGAGGTGGTGATTCCGTTCTTCACCGGTGTCTGTAGAGTCGATCGCTGTCGGTTCGGTAATGAGCGCGTCTGACTGTCGGTTGTCGACATCAAGCTGCTCGTTGCGATCTTCAGTGGTGTGGTGCGAGTCCGTTTTCGGTGGTCCGATGACCTCACGCAGCTTGCTGTAGAGCTCGTCCGAATCCGGTGTTCTGTAGCTTTCACGCTGCTCGCTGATGTTCACGATGTTGACGATGAGCGCGTCCGTTGCCGGTGGCCCGATGACCTCACGCCGCTCGTTGTTACTGTAGGTGGTGAGCGCGTCCGTTGCCGGTGGCCCGATGACCTCACGCCGCTCGCAGATGATGTCGATGTTGAGCGCGTCCGTTGCCGGTGGTCCGATGACCTCACGCCGCTCGCTGATACTGTAGCTGTTGAGCGCGTCCGTTGCCGGTGGTCCGATGACCTCACGCCGCTCGCTGATGATGACGATGGTGAGCGCGTCCGTTGCCGGTGGCCCGATGGCCTCACGCCGCTCGCTGTTACTGTCGCTGTTGAGCGCGTCCGTTGCCGGTGGTCCGATGACCTCACGCCGCTCGTTGATACTGTAGATGGTGAGCGCGTCCGTTGCCGGTGGTCCGATGACCTCACGCCGCTCACTACTCGGTGTTCTACGCCGAGTTGATCGTTTCTTCTGTTGCTGCATCCTTTTCTTCCTTGACATAATGCAGCATGCGATGATGGTGTATCTCGCAGCCGTCGACACCACACACCTTAGTACGGCAGGTGTGATGTCGCTTCCGGTAGCGTAGACACCTGAAACATAGCCGCTGTTTCTTCGCTATGTCCCAGCGCTCGTGTTCATCTGCTGTTTCGAATCTGTTGCAGTCTGCGGTGAAACGTCCCGGTTGTTCACACACGGGACAACGAGCTGTTGACTGCTGCGACTTCTGTTGTGGCAGCTGCTGTTGCGGTTGTTCGACGACGTTGTGTACTCGCTGCGTCCTCCTCTGAGGCCCCGATGCTGGCGAGGATACATCCGGATCCGGCTTCGCGAACTGTCCGCAAAGCTCGGCTTGTCGTCTCAGGAACGCTTCCATTTTCATTAGGTCGGGCATGTCTGTTGGTTGGCTCGGCAGGAACTGGTAGTAGCTCTGTCGCAGGTTCGACGGCAGCTTCTCCAGTATGTTCTCCACTACCTCCGGGTTGTATAGGTAGTATCCGCAGTTGAGGGCTCGCAGCATCGCGACGGCGTTCGTCACCTTGGTCGAAAACACGCACACGTCGGACGGTGACTTGGTGAGGCGCGGCAGGGACCGAAGAGCTTGAACTTCTGTCTTCGCTAGTGTCTCGGGTCGACCGAAGCGTGTTGCGAGGGTGTTCATCACTTGATCCGGATCTGAGTTGGTGATGAGTAGACTGTTGACTGCTTCTCGAGCTTTTCCCCGGAGGCTCCGTCGCAGGCGGTTGGTGTTCTCGGTCGGTGATAACATCTGTGCAGACTCGAAGTACGCTGCGCGGAACGGTAGCCAGTCGAAGTGTGACCCGTCGAACGTCGGTAGCTCGGCGAATCTCGGGCGCTGTCCTGCTGCTATGACAGCTTGGGTGATGGCGGTGCTCAGTTGTGCAATCTCGGACTGCACGGGGGCTCCCGCCGGTGCAGACGGTGCAGGCGGCGGCGGCGGCGTCAGAAGCGGCTGTTGTAGACCCGCCATCGACGGTTGTTGCACGAAGTTAGGCTTGTCGCGTAGCTCGTAGCACTGTTGTAGCTCCTGGCTACGCCGTAGCGGACGTAGCTCGTAGCCCTGTTGTAGCTCCTTGCTACGCCGCAGCTCGAAGTCCTGTTGCTGTTGGTAGCTTCTGTCTTGAAGCTCGGGTCCCACTGGTAGCAGCGCGCGTGGAGAATCACGTGGCACAGGCGGTGGCAGCGGCGGCTGTGGCACGGAAAGCAGCGGTCCACGCGGCTCAGGTGGGCACGACGGTTGGTAGCTCTGCTCGGCGCGGAGCTCGAAACTCGCTGGCGGCGACACACGTGGGTGATCACGTGATACGGCGGCGGTCGGCGGCGGTGGCACGGAGGGTAGCGGCTCACGTGGCGTCTCAGCTGGGCGGAGGGTCTCATTGGCCATAGCCAACAAGACCGGCGGTGGTGGGGCCTGGTTGTCCAACCAGGCATCGATGCGTTGCTGTGTCTCAGGCTCGGTGTACACCGAACCGCCGTCGATGTCTTCCTCGACGTCGGAGTCGCGCTCGAGCGCAGCCAGGCGGGCCGCAGCGAACTCGATGCGCAGCTGTAGCAGCTCCAACTTCGCCTTGGAGATGCGCTGTGAGCGACGAGATTCCGCACGATGGCTGCGTGCGCGCTGCTCGACGGGCTCGGCGACCCGTGGCGGCCTCTCTCGAAGCTCGTACTGTTGCCCGATGTGTGGTTCAGCTCCCAATGGCGGTACCCGCGGCGTCACGGCGGCGGCGATGTGATGCGCGGCGGCGTGCGGCGCGGGGGGGTGCGCGGTGGCGTGCGGCGCGGGGGGGTGCGCGGCGGCGTGCGGCGCGGGGGGGTGCGCGGCGGCAGGCGGCGATCGATGCGGAGGTAGGTACCGGTGGCGCCATCACGGCGGCGGGGGGCGGCACGGTCGCGGTGTGATGCTCTGGAACGGCGTGTGGTGCCGTCGCGGCGGACGCGGAGCTGTAGGATGCCCGTCGCATTGGTGAGACCACGGCCGCTGACGCGTAGCCGCTGGTCGAAGGTTGCTCCTCCGTGATGACTGTTGCCCCGGTGCGCGAAGTACCCGATGTTGACGCCGTTGTACCCGTTGTCGTGCTCTCGGCGGATGACTCTTGCTCGGAGGCCGGCGCTCGTCCTCTTCCTGTGGAGCGGGTGACCGGCATGGTAGCGAATATCGAATCGAAGAGTCAACGAAGTCTTGAAAAAGACTGTTTGCGGCGTTTGTTATCGGAGTCGACGAGAAGTAGTCTTAAAAAAGACTTTTGCGGCGTTTAAATTAACGTTTTAGTCTTGAAAAAGACTGTTAAGGTCCCAATTATCCGGCCACGAAGGTCCAAAAATGTGGGGAACCCTAAGCCCAGCGGTGGAGCAGTGGACTGTATTTCTTCGGGTGAGGCCTTCGGATTCCCACACTTATACTATGAAGCTTTGGAGCTGGGATTTAAACACGTCTTCAAGCCTTGAAACGCTAATTTATTCTTTCTTCACAATCTTCTTATAGCTACTGAGCTATTCACTAGGCACTATCACTATTTACTATTCTTCCTAGTTTTCCTTTCTTCTTTCTTCTAGAGCCGCCGTTGGTGAACTGAACAATTTGGCACGGTAGCGACGCTCTATTTATATTGTTGTTGGTACTTGCAAAAGAGCGAGAGGTCGATAGTCTGGGAGCGCCCGCACTCTGTCTCGCGGGGCGTGTCCTTGTGTGGGCGCACGCACGAGATGCCGACTTTTCGGAGATATACTCTCCCGAGATGCTGTTTAGTCGAGCGCTAACCATCAGAGAGTGCGGAGCTCTCCCAGACCTATGCTATTTGCAAGTACCAACCCTATTCCTAAACCTAACCTGGTCTAGGTTGACTATCTGTTACATCTGTCTATTAAAGCCGAACATGCTTTATTTTTATCTATTACCTATCTACTTAGGTTGTACGAATGACCTGTCTGTAGTCCTATAAGACCTATTTTACTGTTACAAACCTTATACGAGTTATATTCCTATGTTCTAATAAGAATCTAACAAAAATCTATCTATAATAAGGCTGTTTACGAATGCGATACAAATACAAGTTACTATCTATACGAAGCTATAACGAAATGCGAACTCTATACATGGCAAAGTACCCTACCTATCCTAGAGTACTAAGCTAAAACTTATCTTTATTATATACTTATAACTATATATCTATCTCTATACGCTATCGGAGTACGAAGCTGTCCGGAACAAATACGATATTATATAAAATGGCACCAATCCGTAAGTACTTAATACGCATTCAAATAAAAAAGATTTTTCCAAATCGGTTACTAAATTACGGAGTTATGCGGTAACGTAACACACATTCAAAAAACACGGTCGAATTGAGAACCTCCTTCTTTTTATGTCGGTTTCATAGAATAGTATGAATAAAAAAAATAAACAAAACTAAATTAAAATCCGGTCCAGTCACTTGGGTTGGGAGCTAAGATACCACAGACATAATTATACAGTATACACACACATGTCAAACTATTTTCTTCAAAATTTAAAAATAGGCAATTTCATTTCGCGCTATAATGTCACATCTGTTTACATAATCTACGAACATGGCGCCAGCAAACATGGCGTCGCGTCGTGAAGTGTCATTACAAATTAACAAAATAACGTTTTATGTATGCGGGTTTTAATTCGAAAATCTGAACTTAATTGTGAAAAGTGACTCCGTCGTCTCAGTTTGTTTTTCCTGACTGGTTTTTGCAGTATCTGAGGACACACGATGGCATTCCGGATACGAAATTTTTAACATAAGCGCGTGCTGTTGTTTCGAGTGCCGAGCTACGTGTGAGCGAGAATATGCCAGCCAGCTTACTCGCGGTATTCGACAATGCCAGTTCGAGATGTTCCGTTTAGTAGTATATGTCTATGAGTAATAGTTACTCTGAGGTTGTTAACACGCAGATGACACCTTGACCAGATGGCGCTATACAAAATACACGTTTTTTGTATGTTATGTTAAAAATTAAAGGGGGTCTTTAATTTTTAACTTTATTTTGTTTTTAGTATTTGTTGTTATAGCGGCAACAGAAATACATAATCTGTGAAAATTTCAACTGTCTCACTATTATGGTTCATGAGATACAGCCTGGTGACAGACGGACAGACAGACAGACAGACAGACACACAGACAGACAGACGGACAGCGTAGTCTTAGTAATAGGGTCCCGTTTTACCCTTTGGGTACGGAACCCTAAAAAGTGAAAAGCGCACATACATTTTTCGATAGCAAAATTCATTGGTGCACGGGGGAGATTAAACAATGTACTTCTGGCATCAAAGCCGACCATTCTCTCTCTGAACCTCCGGGCCGTCAACAAAGGTAGGTGTATAAGAAAGTCTATTGTTTAGGACCATAGGAAGATGTAGAGTCATCGCTACCCATTAGGCGAGCGTATTGCTGAGCCTATTATTGCTAAACCAATTTAGTCTATCTATTCAATAATATAGCCAATCTATTCTAAAGGTGCTAGTCAATTTCCAGTTGAAATTATGTGGCCATTCTCAGCCGCTGCTGAAAGCTGAAAGAAGGAATATCTCTGTTCAGTCGGTGATGTGAACAACCCCAGCACTCATTGTGTACTCTTTGTTTGTTAACCACAGTCGAAACCACTAGTGGTCACCATTTATGTCCCCCAGGGACAAACGTGTTAAGATAAGCTATCTTTGACACTTGATCCCAAACACATGAATTGTTTGCGGGCCACAGTGTTGTCAACTATCAGTAAGCTTACTTGTTATATCATGTTTAGTCATAGTATACACTACAGTTGTACGACTTAGATAATGTATATACTTAGTCATCGGCTGAAGAGTTAGTTCGCATTAACTCTTGCCAGTTGGTGATTCAGTGCTTACGAACTCGTTTATATTTGTAGAAAAGTGCTTTTCAGTTATTTTGTTTGCTAGTTTTCTGTTGTAAATATGAAGAAGTAAGGGAACGGCCAGTCTAGTCCGAGATGTCTCACGTTAGAGAACATCAACCAGAATCTGGTGAACATCCGCTACGCGGTCCGTGGACCTGTGGTGCAGAGAGCCGCTCAAATAGAAGCGGAGTTGGAGAAGGTAACTGAATCATCACCATCATCAGCCGGTGTCAGTCCACTGCTGGACGCAGGCCTCTCCCAAGATACACGACTGAGCCCGATCTTCGGCTCTTTTTTTCCGTCCACAGGTAATAGCAGCATTATATCGATGTGCCCTCTGACTTGCTACCAAAGAGTAGCATACCACCATCAATAAAATCTGCCGCCATAACTTTACGGTGTTCTGGCAGCACACAGTCCTGAGAGCCAGAGTATTCTAGGCCTAGAGTGTTTACTATCTTGGACCACCAGGCGATATAGTTGTCAGCGTCGAGGCTAACGCTTGACAACTATATCGCAAATGTTTTATTTTCCTGATAGGCATACATACATACATTTTTTTTTTTTTTTTTTTATTGTAGATAAGCAAGCGTTTGACCACTATCTCACCTGATGTTAGGTGAAGATGTGATCGACGATGTAGCACGCTTGCCTAGAAGATACCTGTTCACTCGCGATTTGAAGACCCCCGGATTGTACTTTACAGGAAACACAGACTCTGGCAGGGAATTCCATTCCTTTGCTGTGCGTATGATAAATGTTGATGCAAAGCGCTTTGTGCGAAAGAATGGAATATCAACCATGTATCGATGGCGTATATCTGTGCGTCTGGTAGTACGATGGTAAAAGGGGGACGGTGGAATTAGTTCGTGCAGTTGGAAGGCACACTCCCCGAAATGTATCCGATAAAAAACCGATACATACATACTTACATACATACATGCATACATACTTACATACAAACATACATACATACATACTTACATACATACACACTTACATACATACATACATACAATCACATCCATTTCCCGTTGATTTTTTATTTTTCTCAAAGGCATCAGAAAAATACTTTTATCTCTAAATCATAATCAATGAAATAGCGAGGTGCAACAATTCTTATTTTTAATACGCTTTTATTAGCTTCAGACGTATGTATGTTTGTATGTTAGTATGTAACGGAATCTTTGAACATAATTTTAACCCCCTTCAAAACGTCGGATTAACTCTAAATTTGGCATACTTATTAAGGACCGATGACAATAAAATAAATAAAAATAAAAAATTCTACTAAAAAATGTAAAATAAATAATAGTTTTCAAATTTATTAAAATTTATTTTCTATTTTTTAGTTGGATTTTCTATAAAAGCGTATTTTTTTAGTTTTTTTAAACTATTATTTATTAACTATTTGTAACTGTAAGGCATCAGAGTCATATCTACTAAACTTGTAGGTACTAAAATAAAATAAGTTTTTGCAGGGCGAAAGCTCTACGGATAGAACCCTACAAAAAGCGTACGTTAACGGGGCGAACAACTTTTCTCAGATTTATATCTACAGCTCCTCGGCATCGAATGCTGCCATAAAAACATTGTGCCAACTGCGTGGTGACCATCATGTCATAGTATTAAATTGTTATACAAAAATTAAATATGATCAATATATTTTATTTATTATAATAAACTGGCCAAGTGCAAGTAGGACTCGCACTCGTAGGGTTCCGTAACACAGTAGAGTATTCTATAACTATGATTTTTCGCAACTACAAAAATAACTTTGTTTTTCATAGTGTTTGTATGAAAAACAAAGTTATACTTGCGGTCGCTATATCTCAACAACTGCTGACTGTATCTCGTTCAAACCAATTTTCGTTGAAAGTTTTTATTGAGATCTACAGAATATATTTTTTCTAGATTTTTCACTCCCTTACTTTAGAAGTTAGAGGGAGGGGACACACATTTTACCACTTTAGACGCGCCTATCTTTTAAATGATTGATTTTGAGACAAAATGATTTTAGAAACCTCAATGTCATACCTATTTTAAATACCTATACATATCCTATCCATCCTATCCCCACACGTATAGGTTTGAAGAAAAAAAAATGTTTTTGTTCCAGTTCCATGTATGGGATGCCCCCCCCTTAAACTTTTATATTTTTTATTTTTGTATAAAAATCGGAAAGCTGTTTACAGAATACATCTACCTACCAAGTTTCAATTCTGTAGTCCTAATAGTTTCGGAATAAAATGGCTGTGAAATACGGACGGACAGACAGACAAACAGACATGGCAAATCTATAAGGGTTCCGTTTTTTGCCATTCGGCTACGGAACCCTAAAAATTACCAAATACTTAAGGAAGGCATATGCTGCAAAATATACATTACGTTACGTTACAAAATATACTTAAATACATATGGTCATGTTATCGTAATATCACTTATCACGATAAAAACGTTAGTTTTTAGGGTTCCGAACCCAAAGGGTACCAACGGAACCCTTTGGGTTCCGAACCCAAAGGGTACCAACGGAACCCTATTAAAAGGGGTTCCCCATACAAAAAATCTGTTTTTTCGGCGTTATTTGCTTGAACTTATAAACCCTAATACATAGCGACTTGAAATCTTCGCAAAATATGTATTACTATGACCGCTATCACAATTTAAACTAAAAACATAATAAAGTTAAAACTAAAAGGGGGTCCCCCATACAAGCAACGTGTTTTTTCAGGCAAAACGCCTGTGAAAATGCTCGATCATACAAATTTCAAGTCGTAATCTTTTAAGATTGAGACTTGAAATTGCTCAAATGCTCATAGTGTGTATTACAATGGTCTCTATAACATCAAGTAATAAAAACTAAATTAAAATTAAAAATCTAAGGGGCCCCCGTACAAAAAAACGTATATTTCCGGCAAATTTTGTTCAATCGCACACAACCTTGTCCAGCACTCAGTCAGTTTATTTATTCACGTCGGACAGACAAGCACTTGGTCATGAGTACACCTGATTTTTAGTGAAGTGTACAGTGAAGATACAAGTCGATACAGTGTACAGTGAAGATACAAGAAGATACAGTCTCTAATATGGAATCGTGCTTATCTGGTATTGGAAGATGACAGTGAGATGAGGCGTCTTTCAGTTCCACTTCCATTTATCTCAACGATTCGATCAAGTTACGTTGCCTTGACTTGACCATGATCTCGAGAAGTCTCTGCCTATATTGACTTTGTTGGTCCCTGAGCCCCATTTAGCGTTACTACATACGAATATAAGTAGAAAATAAATAGGTTACTACAAAATCACCGTGTGGTGGAGAGAGAGTGGAGTGCCTAGACGGTATGGAAGTGCCCGTGACTACTTTTTAAGAATATTTACGCTATTTACATGCACCATGACTATTTTGGGATTATTTGTGATGGCTGTACAATTAATTTGATGAGGAATAATGATACCTGGACTATTTAAAATTTTGTTGATTGAATGTGTAATATGACAAGAAGCGTGGTCACCCTAGCAAGGCTTCCTGTATGTTTACATCGGCAGAATGTGCGAGATTTATAACGATGTTTGTTGCCCGCGCCTTCAGTCAACACCACGCTGCGGACCTTCAAACTCTGTTCATCTTTCACCTTCCCAAAGTACCTACCTGGATATATGAAACCTGTAATATTGTTATACCACGAGCTGACTCATATATCTCCAGCTTCGCCAGCGATCCATTCAGGACTTGTTTACTATAGGGATATTACTCACTCTTCACCAATGAAGAATGAATGAACCAATTCTTTGCATAGTGGGATATATATATAGGATACTATCTAGTGTCCGCCTGGCCAGCTACAACCCTCAAGTTAATCTGTCGCTAAACATGCGAAATGTGTTATCCTTGCTATCTAGCTATCCTTGAGACCCAGTTCCAATTCTAGGCCTAGCGTGCTACCATCCTCGACCGCATCTTTACTTACCAACAGGTGAGATAGTGGTCTAAAATTATCGATATAGCTCAACGGATTAGCAAGCTGAAGTGGCAGTGGGCTGGTCATATCTGCCGCAGGACTGATAACCGTTGGGGCAGACTTGTCCTAGAGTGGAGACCGCGAATCGGCAAACGTAGCGTAGGACGTCCTGTGACCAGGTGGAGCGACGACATACGCAAAGCGGTGGGCAGTGACTGGAAGAGGAGAGCCGTAGATCGGGCTCAGTGACGCATCTTGGGAGAGGCCTATGTCCAGCAGTGGACTGATACAGGCTGATGATGATGATGATGATGAGATAGTGGTCAATCGCTATATGATATAAAAAAAAGAAATTGCAAAACAATCTCCCTCTATCGCCCATCTCCTTGGATCTGGATAACGTATACTTTCTTAGATGCCTTACATCTTGATTTCTAGGGCGTTGTGCACTATATATTGATCTATTATTTACCAGAACATTTTATCAACTGTATAAAGAGAGTTACTTAAAGAGACAATGTACAACGTGCATTTTGCGATTCAAATGAAAGCCTTTCTGCGGGCTCCGCTCCGCGCTAGTAAACATCATGCCGCTATTCAGAATGTGTGAGCCACGAACAAAGCCGACAAGTTTAGTAGCTATCTCAGCACTTACGATCTCCCAAACAAATAGTTTCGGTTTCCATCGAGGACCTTTTATCGTATTATTTGGTTAGTTCGTTCAAGGTTATCACAATAAGTTACGCAACGAGGTGTTTACGTCGTCACATACGTGCTACGTCGCCGCGGCGTCGCTCGCTCTCTCTGGGGAACTGAAGCTTTTCACAGCGCGTGTTTTTCACGCCCGTTTCGTTTAATTCTCATGATATTGTAAACAAGGACTTCAAGGAATGCTTTCAAGATTTTAGGATTCCCTGATTTGAATCCATAGTTGGTAGTCTCTACGTAGATTCGTGGATAACAAATGTTGCAACTATATCAAGCGTCGCATAGAAGTCGTAGCTATGGTATCGATGTAGACCACAAATCTAGGTTTTACTAAGTAGGTATTGAATCCTAAGTCTGTGATGTGTTGATACTAGATATCGAAGATGAACGTAGGTGTTTTAGATATTGGTGGTGTTGTTGTGTGATTGTATCGGCCGCGATCGTGAGAATACTTGTGCGTAGATCATTCATGATTTTACCTTCACTTTGTTAGATTTTATGGATCTCACTTAAATGGGTAATTTTTTCCTTGTCTCAAGGTGCTTCTGGCCCTAAGTGCCCAGTGTTGCCGAATGACAATGCGCGGATAAAAGTTTGTAAACAAATAAAACATCTCATATTTATATTCATTTATAACAATTATATTCATTATATTCATATTTATAACATACTAGCTGCACCCCGCGTTTTTAAACGCGTTCAATCCTAGTTATAAACCTTTCTCTAGAATCACTCTTATCTTTTACTGAAAACTACATTAAAATCCGTTGCGTAGTAAAAGATCTAAGCGTACAGACAGCGGGAGTTACTTTGTTTCATACTATGTAAAGAAGTGTATGTAGCTATAGCGGCTCCATGGAGTAGTTACACTAATTTATGTTGGGAGCGAATCGGCGCGTCAAAAACCCGCCATATGCAAAGGTATCAGAGGAACGTAGGGCGGGCGCGCTGAGAAGGGCGGCGGCGATATATCTCCGCATATGAGTGGGAAGCCTTTTGTTGCCTCCGCGGGAATAGTTCCTCTAATAGGAGTAGTTTTATTGCACTCCATCGCTCATCGTAATGCCGAGGTCGATGACGCCGCGCCGGGATGCCGGGAAATCTACCATTATGTGGAAATCTCGTAAGACATGTTTTACCACACGCTCCTTCCTTCGTTTGTAGGGATTGCGGAATATATTATTAACACAAATTTTGTTTATTCTGGTCTTAATTATTATTTTAAACTTTAATACAATATAAGGTATTTATTCATAAGTGATATTGCGACTGTGCGATCATTGATTGTAATGTGCTCATAAACGTGGACTACGAAGAGGTGAAAAGTGCTGGAATGAGGCGTTAAACATGATTTAATATATGAAAATAATAAGACATATGAATATATATATATATATATATATATATTCATATGTCTTATTATTTTGTACAATGAAGTTGCAGTAACCTTATCAGAACTAAATTTAGTTAGAACCCAATAGCTCGAAAGAGTTGCAATACATAAATCATGTTTAACGCCTCATTCCAGCACTTTTCACCTCTTATATATATATATATATATATATATATATAAAATCCTCGTTATTTGGCTAGCTATTGGTTTTTTTTAAGCTACTGCGTCATTATATAATGGCGCCAATGGTGTTACAGGTGTTCATAGGCGACGGTAACCGCTTTCCATCAGGCGGGTCGTCTGCTTGTTTGCCTTTTCTAACATAAAAAAAAACAACGGGTTGCACTCCGGGGAGTGCCGGCAGAAGTGAAAACGTGAACACGTCATTTTTGAATATTTTGGAATGACACCTCGCGCAAGCGCCCTGCGCTCCGTCTTACGAATTTTCGTCTTACGATCAGGACACGTGACCCTGACGCGAGTTTTACATTTTTTAGCCATCTCAAGATAAGTGCACAACGCCGCTAAAGAAGTTTTTACTTCGAAAAGTAGCTAAGTAATGAATATTACGAATATGAAGAGCTTACGAGGCTCATTACTAGTTTTATTAAGATCTTTGTCTTCATCGTTCGAGTAAGCTTTTTCATAAAATCTTTTTAACTTTTTAGTAGGTAGGTATAGATACCGACTACCTACCTACTACCTAAGTATTTAAGAGAAGGCATGATGTTTTAAAATATTCCACGGATATTTGATGTGATTATGGGTAACGTACTCTTCAAGGAAAATCAATCGACTCGGTGGGGCTATGTTGCTTTATAACAGAAATGCCATGGCCACCTTACAGCTTCATCAGCAGATCCCAGCTATCACTTAAGTGTAAAGTGCTCCTCAAGACGAATCTTTTGAGTCCAAATTCACTGGGGTTACGTTATTTTATCACAGAGATGCCGTGGCCACCTTCTAGCTTCATCACAAGTCGCTAAATATCATCTAGGTGTAAAGTTTTCTTCAAGACTAATCAATCGAGCCCAAACTCGGTAGTATTTGTTTTTTTTATCACAGTTATTCCGTGGCTGCCTTCCAGCTTCATCATCAGACCCTGGATATTATCTAGGTGTAAAGTTCTCTTCAAAACGAATCAATCGAGCCCGAACTCGGTAGAGTTACGTTGATTTATCACAGCGATGCCGTGGCCACCTTCCAGCTTCATCGTCAGACCCTGGATATCATCTAGGTGAAAAGTTATCTTCAAGACGAATCAATCGAGCCCAAGCTCGGTAGGGTTATGTTGATTTATCACAGAGATGCCGTGGCCACCTTCCAGCTTCATCATCAGACCCTGAATATCATCTAGGCGTAAAGTTTTCTTCAAGACAAATCAAGCGAGTCCAAACTCGGTGGGGTTATGTTATTTAATCATAGAGATGCCGTGGCCACCTTCCGTCTCCATCATCAGACCAGCTCCATAGCATTACCATATCATTGTATTGTCACCGAAAACACATAAGTACACCAAGTTTGAGTCCAATTGGACATCGGGAAGTGGATCTAATTTAGCTTCCACGATTCCACCTGAACATACATAGTGACATACATACATACGTATATACTTACATACATACATACAGACATACATACATTGCAAGTTAAATAAAAGCTTGTAAAAATCCATTAGTGCCCGGCGGGTTTTGTATTTACAACCTCCGCATTATGAGTCGAGGTAGGTATTACCCAATACGCCACGCCGCAACTCACTATAGAGAATATAATAGATAGTGTTTAGATTTATCGCAGTGCGCTCAATTGTGGATAATATCGTCTCTCGTCCGGAGAATTGGATGTCCGAGCCTCTCGCCGCCTGCAGGCAGATTGCTGCCGGCAGATCGCTGCAGGTACCGCTTGCCTTCTCTGCTGAGACGTTTTATATTCTAACCAGCTTGCTGAATAAATCTACATGCATTTAAGAACTACCTATCTGGCCGACAACTACGTTTACATAAGTTTGAGGTTGTTGTTTTTATCATGAAAAGTAACGGAATATCATGACATGCCTTTAGCATAATCTAAGGCAAAAAACTTACATTTCGTGTTTTGCCTTGAGAAACTGTGGCTGATTTGCCGTGTGTAGACATCACAGACTTCGGATTACGCTACGCTACCTTAAATCTATGGTAGATACGGTCGTCGGTGCTATTTGGCCGTGAAATAGGAATGTTTTTTTCTTGAAGGCAAAACGTGTCTAGTGAAATTACAGCATTCTTAGGTAACAGGTGCAGTGCAGTAACGTGCAAATCCTTTTAATCCAGAATGTTGCATGGTCCTCAGTATCTGTAATGGTAAACGTCATCGTATATTATCAAGCAAGCGTCGTGCTTATCCTCTCCTGTTAGCTTACAACACATAAAAAGCCCAACAAGTTATTGTTTCTTTGGTTCAGTCAGACAGACGGCGCATACGGCGGCGACGCCGTGCTTATAGCGTCTTTCAATAAACTGGCTCCTAACAAAATCAGCCGCAGTTATACGCGGAAGAAAATCTTACTTGATAATGTGGCCTAAAGCACACTTTTAAAAGCCATATTGGTTCTACTACTAATTCTTAATACACTTCTAAAATGGTCAATTTTCGGTTTACTCGTATGAAAGAGCAATTCTCCAGATCTCTATATTATTATTATGAGTATAATCACATGATTCAAGAAAAGCTTTACTCATGTGGTATAATACCGTTTAGAGATATTGACAGCTGTAGCCCGAGTCAGCCGGCCGTATATAACCGCTAAGTAGACATCCCCTCGGTCGAACATCGCAGGATCGGCGTAATGCCTCCTTACATTGACGGAAGGGATAGATATTAAACGCCACATTGTACTACATTAGTTATTTATATCAATACTTATCCTTAGGTAATGGCCGTGGAATTTTTTAAAATTTTTTTTATAAGTGGGTTACTATGGAGATGGTAAAAAATATTTGTTTTATACTTATAAGACAATTATACTGCTTTATGTTATAGCATCTTCGTTCAAAAGTCTCTCAGGTCGTCGTTTAGCCCGAGTCTCAGAACAGTTAATAAATAATACTACGTACCCTAGTCGTAATATAATTTACAAGATATCATTTTATTTTATTACCAAAACAAGTATTTGTATGAAAAAAAGTTCCTATATGTATGATAAACATCCCATTTATAATTTATTTTACTTAATTACTTGAAACTGTTTACCAGTAGTACTAAAATTCTTAGTTAATTCTGCCAAAGTAATTACAATTACTATCAACTTATTAACCTCTCAGTCCCTTATATCGATCGTCATCTAAAACCCTCGGGCGTAGTATTCCCCGGAGCGCAGCGGCGCAACAGATCAATATGGCGTTACCTTGCCTTGTGATAAAATAACTTTATTTTCTACAGTAATTTCACGGACACTCCCAATATTTACACCAGTAAAATACTCGTTCCTACTTAACCGTTTACATATTTTCGTTGGGTAACGATGGGTCTAAGAATGCGACTGTTTACGAGGGCCAAGAAGATGGCGCTGAGAGTCAACAGTTCGCTGGGACCTTTTATAATTAAAACAAATTAGACACACTGTCTTGAGATAATAAGACGTTCATTGCTGCTTAAAAGAAGTAAAGGATTCAAGTGGGCTAGAGAGATGTACTTGCCGCGCTTCTGCAGCAGGGTGGAAATATAGGGTGAATGTTAAGTTTATACCAGAAGTGCCCTGCGGATTTACCCGCGTTCAAAAAGTTATTGTAAAGTCCTACAGGTGCTTAAATGTGTGCCAACTCTAATCCAAACCGTTTTGCGTGATTGAATAACTAACACATACACTTTCACATTTATCTTATAAGTGGGATCGAATACTTCTGAGTAGTAGAAGCTACGCCGCATTCGTTTGTCGCAGACTAATGTCGTTTTGCATTTTTTTTGTGCTCGAGTTTACATATTGGAATATATTATATATATTTATACATTTTATAACTGATAGCCTAGCGTTTGAAATTTATGTCGCCTGGTAGTAAAGCGAGTATGTGGTCGAATATGGTGAAAACGCTAGTCCTAGAATGGTCGGACTCTTAATTCTTCAGCCTTCAATCTGATTATACTCATTGATCTGAATTGACGAGACATCATTATCGTCAGCCTATACTAGTCCACTGCTGGACATAGGCTTCTCCAATAGTACGAGAACGGCTACTCTCATCCAGACATCCATAAAGAAAATTATCCAAGAAACAGAACAGAGTTAAAATCTATTGTGATTTTGTCTGACTACTTGAAGCATATAAAAATATAACAATTACAAAAATGAATAATTAAGATAGTTTAAAAACTAAAACAACCAACTTCCATGCCCCGCGAGGCTATATCAATAGCAAGTTTGAGACGTTTATCGTCATATCTCAGAGATACTTATCAGATCTCAATGAAATTACAATGGGCCTCCTCGGAAACGTACCCTACCGATTACAAAAATAATCATTAAAATCGGTTCACAATTGAAGGAGTAATCACGTAACATACACAAAAAAAACATACAGACGAATTGAGAACCTCCTTTTTGGAAGTCGGTTGATGATTAACAATTAATTATTTGATTTGTCAACAATGTTATCTGTGTAAGTTATAAGTTATGTGTTGATGAACAATGTTATCTGTGTAAGTTATAAGTTATGTGTTGATCGACAATGTTCCATCCCTCCCTCTTTCTCTTTATATGGCGAATGAAGGTAAATAAGTATCTATTTCTTAGATTTGAGGTCTATATACAGTGATAAAATTCCTGGTGTGCGTGATCGAAGTCACGGGTATCAGGTAGTCATACATAAATAGCACGCTGAGTAGTAATGACATGTATTCAATCAGCCTGAAAACAATGATGGCTTTATTAGATGTTTATACACTGAAATTAATCTGGAAGCTCTACAATTGTTTCTTCCGTCTCTCTCATACAGTAGATGTTAGACAAGGATACACAATACAATTATTACTGTACGTTTACATTCAATCTAGTACCAACTTCACAAAAGACGGAGGGACTTATTCAGCGTGAATGTTACACTGCACACTCCTGCATCCGATTTGGATTTTTGTGCCATGATGACTTGATGCGTAAGTGTCTGTGTGTGGTTCCATATATACCATATACATATTATCAAGATACTACGACAATAAACAGAGATATGAAGCAAAACACCTCAGAACATTTCGTATATAATGCGCTTAAAATCACGAGTGAATAAGTATCTTCTGGGTAAGCGCGCTCCATCGTCGACCGCATCATCACTTACCATCAGGTGAGATAGTGGTCAAGTGCTACCCAGTTGGATTTAAAAAAAATATAATTATACTTTGCGCATCATTTCAAGCCACTCCTTTTTAACTCGACTGCAGAAATGGAGGTCATGAAAATCAAAGTTTTTGGAGCACAATGATATCATGAGGGCCCGGTGGCGTAATCGGGAGAACGGTCGGCTTTGATGCCGTGGTACCGAATTCGAAACCCCGCCGTGCACCAATGGATTTTTCTATCGAAAAATGTATGTGCGCTTCTCATGTGAAGTGTGGCCCTCCGGTGAAGGAAAACACCGTTTAGAAACCAACAACCCCCGCATGGTGGTAGGACACTATCTAGTGTCCGCCTGGCCAGCTACCACCATCAAGTTAGAAAAATCTGTCGCCAAAATATGTCTAATGTGTTCCGGCAGCTATCCTTGAGAGCCAGTTCCCATTCTAGGCCTGGCGTGCTTACCATCATCACTTACCAACAGGTGAGATAGTAGTCAAACGCTAGCCTATAAGATATTAAAAAAAAGATATCGTCAGGAAAGTTTTAACCACAGCAAGTTATTTATTTTTTAAGTTATGTCTTGTAGTAATGTTTTTAAAACGATGATATTATAGTATATCTTTAGACAAACACACCATTTTAAACGCTTAGAACTAAGTCTTCTTGTAAATGTGTAGGGTGTGAAGAAACCTTTCGAGCGTGTGGTGCGCGCCAACATCGGAGATCTGCACGCACTTGGTCAGAAACCCATCACGTTCATCAGACAGGTGAAACACGATAAACACGTAAAGATAGATGATGTCACGGAAACAAAGTAGGGGTATCACCACTGTGCATCGTTTGAAACTACTTCGTTGGACGCGTCTCTCAGCAAGTAACGCAAAACAAAAAGTTCATTACAAGTAGATCAATCACGCAGCGGACCGGATTGATTCGCTCGCAGTCATTAACTGAATGTCTTCATTAAGCTCTCGTTGTTTAGGTTTGTAATTACAAAGGCATTAGCCCAGTTTTTCTGCCCTTTACATATTTTATTAGGGGCCATAGGGCTGTTGTACAATAGCTGTGGTATCCAACTACATAGTAGAGATCTGTGTCTTCGTTCGCCTACAGGGTCATGTAAATTAAATAGTCAATGTAATCATACAGGGTATTATTTGTAGGCGCAACGCAACCGGGTTGGTTATAAACCGCTATAACTTTTAATATATTTTAGCTATCTTTTAACAAAGTAGTTTTTCATTTATCTGTGTGTATTTTTGAAATAAACACTAAATTCAAGTTTATTTCGTTACACATATAGGAAGAAGTAAATCCCTTTTGGACCCATCTCGTTTGGAGTTAAGAAACGATTTTCATATTTAGCCTGCAGCTGCTGTATGAAATTTTAATGAGGCGTAAAATCGAGCGTTAACTAAAAGTGTGGCGTAACGTTCCTTTGCGCAACATACTTTGCGCACCTTTCACTTCGAGATTATGCATGTGTATATTATACAAAGTATACTGGAGTGTCTATATATGACCCTAACCTTGACCACAATATTAATCAGGGCGAGCGAAGCGAGCCCTAACACTTTTTCACAACCTGAGCACTTTTGTGGTACACTTTACTGAAACACTATCACGCCTTATTGATTTGTACTTTAACATAGTAATTCACATTCACATGTCGATGTGTTATCAGTAAAAATAATCATTTCATTACCATAAAAAAAAATGAAGATTAACAATTTTGATTCTAGGATAGAATATTATTGTACAACTAACGCCATCCGTTAAAAGATCATTGAATTAACTTTTCTGCGAACATAATTTTTGTTTACTAACGCCATCTGTTGAAAATCTAAAGAATTTACAACTGTAATCAAAATGACGTCTGGTATCAGTGTGATTATTTGTGGTAGATTTCTGTCGTTTAGGCAGATTTGGGACCTACATTTTAACTCTGGCAGATTAAGTTCCAAAAAGTGGCAGATTTCAAGGATCTTTATGAATTTTGAAATATAAATAGAATTTTGACAATTTTCTGTTTCTATTTAAAGTATAACTAAATAAAATAGTTTTTATTGCATTTATTTGGTTGGAATTTTATAAAAGTTTGAATAAGAAAGTAAATAAACTTTATTTTTTAACCGACTTCAAAAAAAGGAGGAGGTTTCTCAATTCGACCGTATATATTTTTTTTCAAGCTTTTATTTAACTTGCAATGTATGTATGTATGTATATATGTATGTATGTCACTATGTATGTTCGGGTGGAATCTTGGAAGCTAAATAAGACCCACTTCCCGATGTCCGATTGGACTGGACGAAAATTGGCGTACTTATGTATCTTCAGTGACAATACAATGATATGGTACCATGGAGCTGGTCTGATGATGGAGAAGGAAGGTGACCACGGCATCTCTGTGATAAAACAACATAACCCCACCGAGTTTGGGCACGATTGATTTGTCTTGAAGAGAACTTTACGCCTAGATGATATCCAGGGTCTGATGATGAAGCTGGAAGGTGGCCACGGCATCTCTGTGATAAATCAACATAACCCTACCGAGTTTGGGCTCGATTGATTCGTCTTGAAGAGAACTTTTCACCTAGATGATATCCAGGGTCTGATGATGAAGCTGGAAGGTAGCCACGGCGTCTCTGTGATAAATCAACGTAACTCTACCGAGTTTGGGCTCGATTGATTCGTCTTGAAGAGAACTTTTCACCTAGATGATATCCAGGGTCTGACGATGAAGCTGGAAGGCAGCCACGAAATATCTGTGATAAAAAAACAAAACACTACCGAGTTTGGGCTCGATTGATTCGTCTTGAAGAGAACTTTACACTTAGATGATATTTAGCGACTGGTGATGAAGCTGGAAGGTGGCCACGGCATCTCTGTGATAAAATAACATAACTCCGGTGAATTTGGGCTCAAATGATTCGTCTTGAGGAGCACTTTACACTTAAATGATAGCCAGGATCTGATGATGAAGCTGTAAGGTGGCCATGGCATTTCTGTGATAAAGCAACATAGCCCCACCGAGTCGATTGATTTTCCTTGAAGAGCACTTTCCCCATAATCACATCAAAAATCCGTGGAATATTTTGAAATATCATGCCTTCTTTTAAATACTTAGGTAGTAGGTAGATAGTCGGTATCTATACCTACCTACTAAAAAGTTAAAAATAAATTATAAGTAAAAAATATTTTTTAAAACAAGATTTTGTCTGGGACAATGAACTAAAATGTTAAAAATAAATTCTAGTAAGTATTTGGCGTGTAGGTACTTACCTATATTTTTAAAAGCGTGAGGCGCTGAAGTATAGTATTTACCTAGCCTGAAAAACGGGTAGTGCTTCAAGTTTTTAAGAATATAGCTAAGTACCTACACGCCAAATATTTACTAGAATTTATTTTTAACATTTTAGTTTATTGTCCCAGATAAAAGCTTGTTTTTAAAAATATTTTTTACTTATAATTTATGTATGCCTTATTTAATGCCATAATTCAATAATATGATGGCAAATTTTATGCATTTGTTGAAGTGGTTGGTGGTTTGGCAGATTGTTTGCCAGTGTCGGGCAGATTCGCCATTCAATATAAAAAAACTGCCTTAAAAATTATTACCAGGCAGAAAAACTACGCGAGCCGTTACAAAGCTCGGCTTTTAGCTAGTAATTCTTAAGTTACAAACTCCAGTCGTTAGAGCTGACACACACACACTATTTTTATCTCTTTAGTGATTATATTTAAAACCATAAATAAAAAATTATAAGTAAAAAATATTTTTAAAAACAAGCTTTTATCTGGGCAATGAACTAAAATGTTAAAAATAAATTCTAGTAAGTATTTGGCGTGTAGGGACTTACCTATATTCTTAAAAGCTTGAAGCACTACCCGTTTTTCAGGCTAGGTAATTACTATACGTCAGTGCCTCAAGCTTGGCCAGTTTATTGAAATCTAGTAAAATGTGGCAATTTTTACATTACTTTGTTGTAGATAGTCTTCTTATTGTATCACCGTCACTTATGAAACATCAAGAAAATAACGTCCAAGTCTCTCTAGGTCCTGTATATACAAAAACTAGCTGCTTCGCCCGCGTTACAACACTATACTATAGCTTAATCGATAGTACTGGCTATCCCTGTACAAAATTCCAGCTAAATCGGTGCAGCAGTATGACTCTGAAGAAGTCCCAAACACACAAATAAACAAACTGACTTTCGCATTTGCGTTGATGATTTGTGTAGATTGTGCACAGTGTAACAAAAGTGTAGTTATATTTTATTATAAAAACTTATGTAATTTAACGTGACTTACGCGATGTTGATATAACGATCGACAATTATGTTTCGGCCTCATTTGGAGGCCATCTTCAGGATTTCGAGTGCGGGGCGCTAAAGTCGCTAAACTGGCATAAGTAACGTTAAATTCCCGATCTTAAATCTATATGTAAGTATATTGTTTGTCAGTGAGCAGTCAATCGGTACATACTCTCCAAGCGCTGGTCTGCGCGTGGTGCGGCGCCGCGCGGCCGATTATCTGATGCTGCGAGATGGTCTGTCGGCCGATGAAGAGACCATACACCTGGGCGCGGGGGCCTCCGACCTCGTCCGCTCGGTGCTGGAGATGTTCGCGGGGACGCTTCGAGGGAAACCTTCTGGTGAGTTCTACTACTATCACTCTCCGAGTATCTGATGCATCAAGATGGTCTATTTGTCCGATGTATACCGCACATATCTCGTTGCGGAAACGTTGCTCCGACCTCGTCTGCTCACGGTCGCTTCATGGGATATATTTTAGCATTACTTTAATATTACTTAATTTAAACCTAAATTGTTTGCGTAGATACTGCTATCTAACATTATAACTGCATGTTGTGCTTATCTCAAGGTCAGAGAATGCTCACGTCACACATATGTAATAAAATATAGATGTGTGTCTATAGACCAGTTCGGTAAATCAAATTAAAAAATAACCCAAAATTTCCACAAAACAGAAATGTAGTAAAGATGTTATTCTGATTTCAACACTTCTTCGCATTATGGGTAAAGGTGCTTTAATATTTTGGCAACCATAAATTCAAGGCTGGTCTTTTAGTTGCTGCTACTGGTAACAGTTTTAAACCTTTAGAGGATTGTTGTTGCCTTCGATTCGACATACATTTTAGAGCAAGATAGTTTTGGTTTGTTTGAGAGCTAAATAGGCACTCGTTGCTGCCGTCCTTCATGGGCATCGCCCTATCATCATCATCATCATTAACAGTCAGTCTTCGTCCACTGTTGGATATAGGCCTTTCCTATGGCACGCCACTGAGCTCGATCTTCACAGTTATCGTCAGTTTTCTTGTACAGGTACAGCAGACGTTTCCATCGAGAGGAACAGCTTCCCGCACTACCATCTTCTCCTCGATTTGACGTACTACTGACAGAGTGAAGATAACATAAACCCTGACAGCCAACACCAACCCGCACCATAAATCATTCTCAAATCTACACGGCCACATAGCGTTGCCAATCAAATCTAAAGAGAATCTTCTCTGACATATATAACTGTATATTCAATATTGTCAATCAAGTATAGTCAGTGAGCAGCATGTCACTCGTCCAGGTGTGATGATCCCGTGCCCCGACTACCCGCTGTTCTCTAGCACGCTGGCCGCGCTGGGTGTCCGCCCGGTGTCCTATCTCCTGGACGAAGATCGAGGCTGGGCGCTCACGGTAGAGGAGCTGCAGATAAGCTACGCGGCTGCAGTGGCGGCCGGCGTCACCGTGCGAGCTATCGTCGTCATCAACCCTGGAAATCCGACAGCCCAGGTCTTGATTACTTTAATTATTATCACGAGATTTTTTTTCATATCTGATAGGCTAGAATTTGACCACTATCTCCCCTACCTACTACACTATCTTGGTAGGCGATGATATATGGTCGCGTTGGTGAACGCGAACACGGTGTGTAAGCACCAGCTCTTACTATTCCTTAGTTTTTCTCAGGATGCGTTCTCATGCTCGGATTGTCCAGATCTGCTGCTGAATAAATAAGACTTTGAAATGCTGTGTGAGTCTGGTGACTAGAACACTAGGTATAAAATGCTACATAAAGTTAACTTGCAGAAACCGAAAACAATTAAATTCCAACTGATTCTGCTCTAGCAGGGCTAGCATGGCGAGGGGATAAAATGTTTGTCCTCTGTTTTTCTCCTCTGAAAAGAGATAAAATTGTTTTCTCTACCTGTCAGAGCATGGCTAAGTGGAAAGACAATATTTATCCCCGTTTATCATTTGACGTTTAAGTATTTCCACCTTGTAAAGCATGGACGACAGAGGGAAAGGGAATAACTGCGATATTTGACATTTAAAGAGGACAAATGTATCTACTATCATAAGAGGTGGGTTTATGTTTATCTATCACCGCAATTTGCCTAAAAATGTCTCGTGCGTATTAAATCTACATTTTCTTGTTATTAGAAACGCACAAAATGGAACGTATCTTAGCTAGCTATGATTCATCAAAATCTGTTTAGCCGTTTTAAGACTACGAGCTTTTTAGGGTTTCGGACCCAAAGGGTACCAACGGAACCCTATAACTGAGACTCCGCTGTCCGTCTGTCTGTCTGTCTGTCCGTCTGTCACCAGGCTGTATCTCATGAACCGCGATAGTTAGTTATTTCTGTTGCCGCTATAACAACAAATACTAAGAACAGAACAATGTTAGATTTTAAAGGGTTTAAAACGAAAAACGTGTTTTTTACGATAACGCCATCTAGCTAGCATCATTGATGGCGCGGCGCTATCGTGTTTACCTTAATCTCGGAATCTGAATCTGAATCTCGGAAACGGCTCCAACGATTAAATAAAATTAAATACAGGGGATTTCGGGGGCGATCTAGCTAGGATTCATTTTCAGAAAATGTTGTTTTATTCGTGTTTTCAATAATCTACTTTATCGATAATCAACTTAAAATATGACTCTTCCCGACATATATTGGCGAGTAGAAGTAGCCTTAGTGTTATTGCTCTCAATTAAAAAAAAATTGTATTATTATTCGCCGATAGATGTCGGGAAGAATCATATTTTTTGTTTAAGTGGCAAAAAATACCGTCAACCAGATATTAAATATTATTAACTGTGTTAACGTTCACTGAGTTGGTGTTACAAGTTCGTTAGATATTCGTTAGATGGCGTTCGGAGCCCTCCGTGTGCGGGACAAAAGTCTGACTCGCACTTGGCCAGTTTTATTTCTAGTTGATGACACTTTGAGATGAACCTTGATCGGTCTGCAGAATACCGAACTCCTCATCAACTCAGATATATCGTGTTTGGGCTCATTGCAATGATTTCAATAAATAGATTATACATAGGATTGAGGGCTCGTTGGTGTAGTGGGAGAATGGTCGGCTTTGAGGCCAGAGGTGCCGAATTCAATCCTCGCTGTGCACCAATGGATTTTTCTATCGAAAAATGTATGTGCGCTTTTCACAGTGGCTCTACGGAAAAGTACAAATTTCGTTAAGAAACCTCTAACCCCCGCATGGTGGTAGGACGCTATCCAGTGTCCGCCTGGCCAGCTACCACTCTTAAGTTAGAAAATCTGTATGGCGACAGATTTTATAACTTAAGAGTCTAATGTGTTCCGGCAGTTATCCTTGAGAGTCAGTTCCCATTCCAGGCCTGGCGTGCTTTCCATCCTCGATCACATCATCAGGTGAGATAGTGGTCATGCTAGCCTATATGATATAAAAAAAAGGTCAGTCGGGGGTGGTTTTAAATTTTGAATTTACGTTTTGTATATGCCTCTCGTTCGTTCAAATTGGAAGACACTGACGCTTTAAGTATAAAACTTGAAAATTAACAACAAATGTATGTACTTGTATCTCCAGGGAGCACTGTACGCGTTCCCCAAGATCGCGATCCCGCAGAAAGCACAGGATGCAGCTGTCGAGCGGGGCATGGCTCCCGATGAGTTTTATGTACTACAGTTATTGGAGGAGACTGGTGAGATTATCTTCTTAGTCCATGTGATGTCAACTACTAAACCTTGACTATGATACAAATAATGGAAACCGACGAGCAAAGTTTAAAAACGTTTGAGAGTTTATCGTCACATCTCTGGAGATACTCATCCAATATCGATGAAATTACAGGGACCACCTCGGAAATGTACCCTACCGATTAAAACACAGGCCAAGTCGAGTTAAACTCGTCCACCGAGGCTTCCGTACCAACTTTGGAATGTACCAATTAAGCTAGACCTCTAAATTGTATCAGCGCTCATATAACTTAGAGGTCTACCTTAATTGGCGTAAACTATGTATATATGGGGGCACCCTTTAATTTTCAACTTTTTTATTTTTTGGATTTTCTCCCTGATTTGTGCTGTAAGACCTTGCTTGTTGCCAAATTTCATAATTCTAGGTCAACGGGAAGTATAGACCCTATAGGTTTCGACCCAAAACCTATAGGGTACTTCCGGTTGACCTAGAATTGTCAATTTTGGTTAAAAGCAACTTCTTACAGCACAAGTAACGGAAAAATTCCGAAAAATTAAAAAAAGTTGAAAGTTAAGGTACATTTTGGTACTTACAAGTTTTCGTTATTTGCCCATATCTTTTTATCATGTTGACTCAAGACCTTGGTTTTTTATACATCTAATAAAGACTTTAGACTTCAGTATCAGGTATAAATTTCAACTTGCAATGTCCATCCGTTCCTGAGAAAATCAGCGGTGACACACGGACAGACAGACAAGAAAGTTGTCTTATAAGGGTTACTTTTTTTACCTTTTGAGGTACGGAACCCTCAGAAGGAATCATTGAAATCGTTCACAATTGACGGAGTAATCGCGTAACATACATACAACATAAAATAATAACACATACAGACAAATTGAGAACCTCCTCCTTTTTGGAAGTCGGTAGAAAATACAAGGAAATAAAGTGGAGTGAAGTTGACATAAGTTGACATACGAGTCAGTCTACCGCCGCCTGTTGGCTATTGTAAGAAGATACCTATGTCTTTTAGTGAACCAGTATGGGCTAGACTAAAGATAATGATTATAGACTTTGTTTGTTCACTTTTCGCTAAGCTCATATGGAGATCGCTCAGAGACGACTGGAGCGTTAGATTAAGGCCCTTTGTAATAAAGCACCGTGACCTGCAGGTATATGCGTGGTGCCGGGGTCAGGGTTCGGTCAGGCGGCCGGTACGTTCCACCTGCGTACCACCATCCTACACGACGAGCACCAGTTCCGCTACATGATGGACCGTCTGCGCTGCTTCCATCTACGCTTCGTGCAGACATACTCGTAAACACATCGTATTACCTGTTACTTCCTTTAGAAGTTCAAAAGAGAAGTACGCGTACTCACACGCTATGCGAGTATGCTATGTGAATATGCATGATTTTTTTTATATGTTTATTTCACTGAATACATCCATTTAACACAGTAAAAAAATTAAATAATACTGAAAGTGTTCAAATTAAGCTACAAAATATACTCGTATTTTAGCATTGAAAAAATATGAGGTATCTAAAACGCTGCCAAATATTCGCGCGCCTTTGTGACGTCACAGTGCACAACATAGTCTCCACAGATTAAATATTTTTAATAGAAATACTACGTATTCGTACTACAGTGCATACTATTTCTATGAAAAAGATTTAATCCGTGGAGACCGTGTTGTGCACTGTGACGTCACTTTCTAATTGACAAGTGGTGATGTGTTTAGCAAATTTAAATTTCCCACGCTTTTTTGCATTTTTTGTATAATATTTTAACACATGTAAGACTATTATATTTACAAAAAATGTTTAACATACAACACCAGGACAATAATGATTCGAAAATAAATGATTTCAAGTAAATTTATACCACATGCATATTCCCTATTATTTAAATTGTGTTAGGCCGCGGTTCCACCTGCAAAATAGCTTTAAGAAAAGTTTTCTTGCAGAAGGAAACGCGGCCTTAGTTTATTTTAGAGACGGGCGTTACGGATTACTCGGGCAAGCTTTCGGTGACCTTCCTTGAAACGTCATCTGTGGGGCTTGTACACGTTTTTATCGTCAAAATGTTCATATATAGTAAACGTGCACAATGTATGCTTCGCCATCTGATATAATCCTTAAAAATAGGTGACAAGGATGATTCGCTCTATGAATCTTTAAACTAATTACAGTCAGCACTCAGCCGTTCACTGATGGGCCATTGTATCCCTTAATACTGACAATATTTTCCGAAGGATGTTTGTGTACATTGCGTTGTCTTATGTCCGTAAATGTACTCACAAACCGGCCATTAGTGAGTCTGAGCTGCTGGTTGCAGATACTTATTTTGGACATTCTTCTGTTAAGGGTAAGTTAGTGGAATATATGTTTTTTTTAATTTTATTACATTATTTTAGTAGTGTACAAGTTGTGTACAAATATTATTTTGCAGCTTTTACAAAAACGTTAAGTTTCTATACTCCAGCAATAATTATATTGAAAAATAAGAGAAAGAATACATTATAAAAAAATTATGCAAGGTGGTAAAATATTATTCATATATTATATAGCATGTTTATATACATGAAGGTGTACAAATAGTGTTACAATCAAATAAAGAATCATGATGTGATTCAAAACCAATTAAGTCAAGGAACTATGATTAGAAATAAGAACTATTATATTTATATTGATTGAATTCAAACATAAAACTGTATTTTACGTTTACTTTTTATTGACCTCATACATCTATTTATTTATTATAGGTCCATACTCCTCAAACTCACTCATATTGACATTTTCTACTTAACCTACATAGTTTATTATATACAAGCTGTAGGTGTTAGGTATCTTTAAATAAAGAACAGAATGACTAAGGCCCATAGCACACGGCGTATTTTAAGCGCGCAGACGACGCGCAGATTACGCGCGTATACGCGATTCAAACGGGATTCGATCGCAACCTTGTAACTTAAGCACACGGGGCGATCGTGAAACGCGCCTCTACTGCGCGTATACGTGCAGATACAGCGATACAGACGCGCTGTAGTCGCCCCCCCCCTGCCTGTAGTTCCCCCCCCTGCCCCTACTCCGCTCCTTTGTACGCGCGTTTGTATCGCTTCAAACGCGCGTATACGCGCTTCATGCGCGCGCTTGTATCATCAATGCAAACGCAACAATCAGCGTCTACGGCGCCGAAGACGCGCGTTCCTGAAACGCGCGTCGTCTGCGCGCTTAAAATACGCCGTGTGCTATGGGCCTAAGATGATAAAGATAAAGAAATACATCACTTGTCACAAGTGACAATAGAGTCATGTCTATCTGGCGGGTAGAGCTATGCTCCCAGCATTATCATCACCAACGCGGCATTATCACAACAGTTCATTGAAACACAGCTGGAACTTGTCACAGAGCAGGTGTAGCTGGTTCTCGCGAACGTTACTCAGCTCCCTGAGCAGGAATTGTCCGAGCTTGTCCCGGATCTTGTGGTCCTGCATCCTGGCCTGTAGTCGCAGGTGTTCCTCGATGCACCGGAAGGCAGACCGCCGGAACAGCGCGAAGGTCTTGTCCAGCAGATCCTTCCACATGCTCTTCACCTCGTCCTGGTGAGCGCACGGATCCATCTTCTGGACGAGACGGCTCACTCGCTCGAATGTGCTGTTATTTAATTTTCTGCAACAGATTATGAAAGCTTTTTTGTATTTTAATCAATTCTATTGTCTAATTTGTCTAAAAATATTGTAAAAGACCATTCTTCCAATAATTCGAGTTGTATGTATAAATGACTTTTGACGTCTGTCGCTTCGCAGCTGTCATTGCGCCGGGCTCAGCTGTGTGAATAACCAGTGTCGAGGCATCGCGTAATAATTGTTGTTTTTTTTGGACGCGAATATTTTGTTTATTGGTTAAAATAGATCGAGAAAACCTTATAATAGTGCGGTGTTGTGATTGTGAGGATTGTTTGTGAGGATTGTTTGGTTCCTCGTGATTAATATTAAATTTGATTCGCGGCAAATATACGCGACTACCATATTGTGTTCTTCACGGCGAGATCAGGAAAGTACAAATTCCTTTTAAGTAACTTGGCCATTTTATTTCGTAGGAATAGGAAACCCCCACTTGCATGTGAACTTATTCATGTGATCCGAAAATCACATTAGGTGAGTGTATATAACCTCACATTTTATTAACCCTTACAACCACCCTTAGAAAAACCGCGTACCGCGGTAAAGTTGACCAGGAAGTCGAGGTGCCACGTCATTCCACGACACAACACGCTTCCACGTAATCTTCAGGACGTGTTAATCCTCCGTTTGCATTTCCTGTACGCAACATTGTACAATTAAGTTATGTGGCAGATTTTATCCTTTTTTAGGGTTCCGAACCCAAAGGGTACCAACAGAGCCCTATTGCTGAGACTCCGCTGTCCGTCTGTCTGTCTGTCTGTCTGTCCGTCTGTCCGTCTGTCACCAGGCTGTATCTCATGAACCGTGATAGTTAGACAGTTGACATTTTCACAGATGATGTATTTCTATTGCCGCTATAACAACAAATACTAAAAACAGAATAAAGTTACAAATTAAAGGGGGTCCGCATACAAGAAACGTGTTTTTTCGAAATTTTACTATAACGCCATCTATGAACGTTTGACTGTATTAATTTTATTAATTACCTACGAGTATGTGTTAACTTTCACTTAGTCGGCGTAAGGCGTTGTAAGATGGCGTTGTACTAAATAAGCACGCGGATCCTGTTTTAATAAATGCTTGGAATTAAGATAGATCTATTTATCAATTTATTACAAGCAACGTGATTTCATTCAGCAATTTTTTTGCTCGATTTTATAAAATATTGTAGTGTGGTACGGAATCGGAACCCTACGAGTGCAAGTACGACTTGCACTTGGCTAGTTTATTTAGTACAGACTACTGTAGAGTACTAAAGAAGCTCGTACCGGTGAACATTGTGCAACATGTCAGCCATATAATGTGTCCCGCTCCAGCCCTTCCATCATTACAAAAGTGAACAAACAGACATAAAATAATCAGAAAAAACAACTTATTATTAGTAATGGCTTAGAAACCTAGAGTTAGAAGCTATAGAGCATGGACCACCCGTGGTATGGTCTACTTTAAAATTCATTGCTACGTTGACAATTCAAGTGATGTTAAGAACATGACCAGAAGATGCGGAGATAGAAACCAAACTCCCCCGCTTACAAATTCAGCAACGAAGATACATAAATAGTGTTACTTACAAATACTCGATGGTCATGTTGGTGTAGATATCTTCAAAGAACTCAGTGTTCTTTTTGGCGACCACCCTGAACCTCGTGTCCCCCTTCCGTCTGTGGTGATCCACCATCATGTCTTGTGCTCTTACAAACACCTTAAAAACACAAGAACCAATGACGCAGAGACTACTGAATAAATTTACGGTAGGTATGAAATTGCTTCGTAAACGTAGTGTAAGGCGTCCTCCAGCCAGATGGAGCGATGATATACGACAGCTGGCTGACAGCGCTGCAGCGGTTGGAAACAAAGAACTGAAGATCCATAGGAGTGCCATAGGTGAGGCCTATGTCCAGCAGTGGACAGAGATATACTGATAATGTTGATGATGGAATTGGACACTACAATTTTTTTTCCCAAAGTTTTTGGGTATTCTAATGAAATGATCGATGGAGAGGTCCCAAAAAATCTCTATGTATGACAACATTTATGTCGGAGTGCTGCTAAACCAATTTCATTCTACGTGCTTTCCATTAAGCAAAGACACGTAAAACTGATATATATTCTGTGAATTTTGCATACAAAGACTCGGCTCTTAAACCTCTACATCGATCATTTAATTAGGACCATATAAAACCCAACACCCTGTATATTCGTGGTAAAGTGGAAGGTAACTGTTGTGTATAATAATTATATTCAACGATGGCGAAGCGACTTGCCTTTGTCAATACATTCAGAGTGTTGCTGAGCATAGCCAGCACCTGTCGTTTCTCAGGGTACTGGTAGGTACACTCCACTGGAGATCCCACAGTCATGTTCTCCCCAGCCTCCGTCACTGGCTGCTCTATGTTGAACTTCTTGTTATTTTCTACAAAGCTGTTCTTCTGCCCTCGCGGCGTTATCAGCCTGAACACAATCTCTCCCTCTACATCCACGTCCATACCAGCATCAATGTAACTAAGAATAAAGATAAGTTCTATAGTTAAAATATTTAGAAGAGTGTGTCCTGTGCAACTACACATTTCAATGGTCTTTAATTTTTTGATATAATTTCACTTTCGTTAAAACACATATATGTGTTCTTTGATCGTCTAAAATGTTCTATCAAATCAAATCTTGTGGCTCATATGTCGTGAACTGAAGTGTTTGTTATATGGCAGCACATTGTAATGGAAACTATTGAAACAGAGAGAGGCAGGTTCGACGTCGGCTCGGCTCGGCAGCAAGTCTTTTAATAAAACCGGGCCAACGCCGTAAAAGCGGCGCGTATCAAGACCGCAGCCTCGATAACGGGTTTATTAGGAAATAAACATTTATTGCACTCGTATGGGATTGCGGTAAACTTGAGCTTGCGAAATACGGGCCTTCGTTTGTTGTCGTTATTGTGCCGGAGAGACGCGAGCTCTTTATACCCTCGTGAGTCAGCCGGGAGGGTCGACACTTTGATGGCTGATGGTTGACAATGTTACTCGGAACTTCTCATAATACGCAACAAATGCTTGTATAATTTAATGTCATTTACAGCGAGTCATTTAAAGAAGTCAACTGTGAATTGTGTGAGTCGCTAATCAGTTATATTAAAAGTTAATCAGATATAAAAAAAAAGTTCACCTGGTTCTAGTGTGACTGTAGTAGTCTGGTATCGGCCTCAACGGCAAAGGGGTATGTACAGTTGCGCTATCAGGGTTGAATCTCGGTTCGATCTTGATACTTTTTAACCGATTTTAAAAAAAAGGATGAGTTTTCTCAATTCGACTGTATATATTCTTTTATGTGATTTCGCGAATAACTTCATCATTTATGAACCGATTTTGATGATTCTTTTTTTTGTTGGAATGGAGAGCTCTGAGAGATATGTCGATAAACGTCTCAAACTTGCTACTGAAACTGACTCGCGCGGCATGGAAGTCGGTTGTTTTAGTTTTAAAACTATCATAAGTATCATCTGAAGAAAATAATATCTAAAAGACTACTCGAATTCTAACCGCATTTCCGTGGATTCCGATACTCCGATACTCCGATACTCCGATACTCCGATACTCCGATACTCCGATACTCCGATACTCCGATACTCCGATACTCCGATACCCGCGTCACAGTGTCATGCAATTTGTGCGACGCGACGATCGTAAATATAATTTGTAGCGACGCGCGACGACGCGACTCGATGCGACTACGTGTCGCAGCTCGCGGCGGGCACGGATCCAATCTTTTATTTGCTTATTTTATTTTATGTCTACGGCCTTAGCATTTTTTCAGAAAATTGCATTTGAGATTTTATATATCTATTACCAGATTAGGTATATTCTCATTTGCCCTACAAATGTCGGTCCACTGGTGAACAAAAGGTTTTTTCCATTTTTCAATAGAACAAAAACTAGTGTAGCCAGACACTAGTTTTTTTTTTACTATTTAGTGCATTTTAAAGGTGTTTTTTAGAGGTTTAGTTTTAATTTTTGCACATTACCAGTAGTCTTGCTACACCGTGTTATTGCAGATATACGGCCCCAGTCGTTCGAGGAACTTATCTAAATTGGACTACACTATTGCGCTATTAATTATTAAATTAGGCCAATCTATACTAATATTATAAAGAGAGAACATTTGTATTTTTGTATTTTTGTATGTTTGTAATGATTTGGCTCAAAAACTACTGGACCGATTTAAAACATTCTTTCACTAATATATATAATGGACTTTTGGAATGAAAATAGGCTATATATTATCCCGTTTAAATCAAAGGTACATTCGTGGAGACCTAATTTGCAACCTAAGTCGACAAAAAAACGTTCGAAAAACACGTTTCTTACGAACGCTGCTCAATTGAAAACAGATGGAAGAATATTTTCGACGGAAGAGTTGTACAACTCAATAAGACCTACAAAAAAGTCCGCCTATATAATCTCTTAAGGTTGACTCACAGTAACCATTTTAATCTTCAATTTTTTGTTAAAAAATATTACATAACTTCCAGGGCTATTTTCAAGTATATAGTATTAATCCTTATCCAAATAATTACGTTAATTCGCTTAAACTCTAGAAGATATCACGAATTTCACATACACGCACCGCAAAATTAATAAAATATTTGCAGTGAAAACACAGAATAGGTCATAGTTACTGCGAAAATATTATTATAAGCTTAGCTTTTCTGTAGATCCCCACCGAACGCAATCAATTTGAAGTCAATATAGTATAATAATATGATCTATTGCATAAAATAATAATGATCTATATATATAATATAATATTTTAAACCACCCCGACTGATCTATGTATGATGTTTTCTTTAAAAGCATTACAATGACTCTAAACACGACATTTAAAAAATGAGCTATAAGTTGGTGAGGATTTGAGTATTCTGTAGAGTCCAGGAGATGTCCCAGCATCAGGTCCATGCTTCCATGTTCTTACAATATCGTTGAAGAAGAAGATTTTCGAATTGATCAGACCTACGAAAGTTGATTAAAGATCATAGTTTTATAACGATTGAACGAATTTTCATGAATCAAAGCTAAAAACACTCTCAATGAAGACATCTATCAAAAAAAAACCAAGTGCAAGTCGGACTCGCACTCGTAGGGTTCCTTAACACAGTTAAGTATTCCATAACTATAATTTTTCGCAACTACAAAATTAACTTTGTTTTTCATAGTGTTTGTATGAAAAACAAAGTTATCTTTGCGGTCGCCATATCTCAAAAACTGCTGGCTGTATCTCGTTCAAAACAATTTTCGTTGTTAGTTTTTATTGAGATCTACAGCATATATTTTTTTTAGATTTTTCACTCCCATACTTTAAAAGTTAGAGGGGGGGGGGAGGGGGACCACACATTTTACCACTTTAGACGCGACTATCTTTCAAATGATTGACTTTGAGAAAAAATGATTTTAGGAACCTCAATGTTATTTTTGAAGACCTATCCATAGACACCCACCCCACACGTATAGGTTTGAAGAAACATTTTTTTTTTGTTTCAGTTCCATGTATGGGATGCCCCCCTTAACCTTTTATTTTTTTTACTTTTGTATTAAAATCGGAAAGCGGTTTACAGAATACATTTACCTACCAAGTTTCAATTCTGTAGTCCTAACAGTTTCGGAATAAAATCGCTGTGACATACGGACGGACAGACAGACAGACAGACAGACAGACAGACATGACAAATCTATAAGGGTTCCGTTTTTTGCCATTCGGCTACGGAACCCTGAAAACTATCAATAATAAAATCAAAATCGGTTCATACGGTTGGGTGCTAAGATGCTACAGAGAGGCACACAGATAGACACGTTAAACGTATAATTCCCCTTACTTTAAATCAAAATCGGTTCATCCGGTTGGGTGCTAAGATGCTACAGACAGACACACAGATACACACGTTAAACGTATTATTATACGTTTAACGTGTGTATCTGTCCCCTACTTTTTGCGTCGGGGAACGCCGTAAAGTTACGGCGGCAGATGTTCTCCTTGGTGGTAAGCTACTTTTCAACCGACTTCCAAAAAGAAGGAAGTTCTCAATTCGTCTGTATGTTTCTGTTTTCTTTCTTTTTTTGTGTGTGTATGTTACGCGATTACTCCGTCAGTTGTGAACCGATTCGAATTATTATTTTTGTAATCGGTAGGGTACGTTTTCGAGGTGGTCCTATTGTAATTTCATTGAGATATAATAAGTATCTTCAGAGATATGACGATAAACGTCTCAAACTTGCTACTGAAATTGACTCGCGGGGTATTGAAGTCAATTGTTTTAGTTTTTAAACTATCTTAATTATTGGTAGATTTAATGATCCCACGAAAATCCATGATTCATGAATGCACATAAAACTTTCATTGGTAGGTATATAGCCAGGATTAGAACCAACGACCCTCGGGTCAGAATCAGGGTAACTATCCTTTACGCCAAAGGGCCGTCCAATATCACTACGTAAGTATTATAAAACAATGTCCATCACTGCGTCTGTCTGTCTGTTCGCAATAATCTCAATAGCTTCTGAACGGATTATCATGCGGTTTTCACCAATAGCCAGGGTGTTTATGAGGAAGGTTTAGGTGCATAATTTGTTAAGGTTTTGTGTAAATTGGTTGACATATTATGACGATGATTGTTATATATGTTAATATTTTATACTCGATGCAACAAACTGATGCAAATTTTGTAGGCATATATGTTCTACCCGTGCGAAGACGGGGCGGGCTGCTAGTATTATATAAAGTACTGGTCTTATTTAATTTTTAATAGATAATTTTATCCCATTAGTGTTTAAACATGATTTAAGGATTTATATACGTTCCAATGACTATTTATTAGCATTATTTTAAATTGTTTAATTAAATGTTGAATTTGTATATGTGCCTCTAAAAATACATCTTTTACAAAATCTACGAGCGCTAACGTAAGTACTGTACAATAATAATCTAAAAAAAAATCACAGCTCATTAATGATACGAAATCAAATTGACTAGACTTATATACTATTTCATTTTGAAGTTAAACGTATTGAAATTAATCTATGCATTTCTTCGAGCATTTACCAAAGGAGATGTTAACGCAAGGCGTACCCCTCTGCTGGCCGTGTAGCCATTTTTGGACATATGAGCGTGCGTAAGTACGGTGTATTTTTAATACTGTGTGCGTGTTTCAAGCTAGTGTGCGGGATCGTTAAAGTGAGTGATTTTTGTGTGTGCAAATCGTGTTTACCTCGTCCTCCGTAAGTATCGGCAGAAAAAATGTTTGCGGATTACAACTCGAAGATGCATTTATATAAAACCAATTTCCAAATCTGTGTGAGCGCATTACTTCAGAATGACTGGACCGATTTGGTTTATTCTTTTTATTGTGTTTGTAATGGACAGGAAAAAGTTATTACAAAATCATATAAATGAACGTAATTTATAATGCATACACAGCCGCAAAGCCCAGCTGGTATAAGTTACATTATATTAATATAATTACGTGTTACATAAATTAAAGCATACAAAAGTATCTTATTGCCTACAAATGTTTAGTACACGAGTAAAAAGAACGCGGTTTTTTTACTAGATAGCATCCAACCTCTACACAAAATAAAACTAAGCCATAAAGCTATCTTCGAGGCAGACCAAGGACCTCATAATGTGACAGATGCTCCGACGCAAATTTCACGAGTGAAACACGTGAAATATGCCGATATAGACATCATGACAAAAATCCTCTCACCCCAAACGCATCTACCGCCTCCGTTCCGTCGTGGATAAAAAAGGTTATTATTCTTAAGGTACGGACACACCGCAGCGTCCTGCGTATGTTGATAGACCGTTTTTTCGTAGCATAACCTCGCTTGAAGAAGACTCTTTAATTTGATTACCCTTTTAGTGCAATTCCTACTAAAATCGATTCTCTCATATGTAGTAAAATGTTATGCAATTAAACTCACTGCCACACTCAAGAAAAACGCTGCCTCAGCTCTACTTGCGGCGTAGTTAACTGACATTCGGTCCTATATTTTTTTTAGTCCACGCAAACCTCCCGAGACTATAAGATTCGCAGTTTACTCCCCTCTCTCGTAAAACATACGAATTTATGCAATAAATCCAACGTATTGTTGTTGTTCGTTTGCGGTGAGATGGAGACGACAATAACAAAACCACTCCCTGGCTGATTGATTACGCCTCTTTGAATGCTCACTGCAAGCTGGATACGTACACTAGCTGTATAGTTCGACCCACAAACATAGAATTCACTACGTAGTGAACTCTAACGTAGCACAAACTACATAAATATGACGTAATCGCCAACAGTATGTTTGACTACTAGCCTTGAGAGACAGGTCTCATCCGAAGATTACTCTTTGACCACTTTCTCACGTACTCACCATTTTACATACAGGTGAATAGTGGCCTAACGCTAGCCTTCCTTAAAAAATCGGCCAAGTGCGAGTTGGACTCGCGCGTCGACTTATAAGTTTGATTTTTTCACAGGCAAAAGATACCATAGACCCGAGTATCTGTTATATGTTTCAACTTACAGACAGACAGACAGACGGACAACAGAGAGTTCTTTTTTTTCCTTTTGAGGTAATGAACCCTAATAATGGATATAATGACTGACAACTGATTCATGTTTATTTAGCAACTTGCATGTCGTCGCTCGTCACCGCGCCCTGCCTTGTGTTGTGTTGTTAGCTTGCTTGATTAGATAATAAGCTAGGAGAATAGGGAATATACATGATTTTTTTAAATATTTTTAATTCACTGATTACATCCATTGAACACAGTAAAAAAATGAAATAATACTGAAAGTGCTCGTCGCGATCTCGCTGCGTGAACTCCCGAGGATGTGCATCGGACATGTATGAAACCTAGGTCGAGACAGTCGACAACAAACAGTAGTTAGTATAATAGTCGGTGTTTTATAATCACAATACGAAAGTGTTCAAATTAAGCTAAAAAAAATAGTTTTAGCATTGAAAAATATGAAGTATCTAAAACGCTGCCAAATTTTCACGCGCGTTTGTGACGTCACCGTGCACCGCACGGTCTCCACAGATTAAATATTTTTATTAGAAATAGTACGTATTCGTACAACTGCATAGTATTTCTATAAAAAAAGATTTAATCTGTGGAGACCGTGTGGTGCCCTGTGACGTCACTTTCTAATTGACAAGTGGTGATGTGTTTTGCAAATTAAAATTTTCCACGCTTTTTTTGGATTTTTCATATAATATTTTAACACATTTAAGAGTATTTTATTTATAAAAAAATGTTTAACAAACAACACCAGAACAATAATGATTCGAAAATAAATGATTTCAAGTAAATTTATACCACATGCATATTCCCTATTACTAATGGCAGTAGTACATAAGATCGTTTAAAAAACTAAAAACAACCGACTTCAATGCCGCGCTAATTTTCAGTACCAATTTTGAGGTGTTTATCTCCATATCTCTGGAGATACTCATCAGACCTCGATTAAATTACCATGGTACCACACTTGGGATATCTCCTTTCTAACAAAAAGAGAATAATCAAAATCGGTTCATAAACGACGAAGTTATCCGCGAACAAACATTAAAAAAAAACATATATACGGTTGAATTGAAAAACCTCCTCCTTTTTTTGAAGTCGGTTAAAAATAGGTAGTTATAGTAGCCAATACTATAGTTACTAGATTTTAAAATATACAAAAAGTTACTACAAAGTCAGTAATTTTGTGTAGATATCCTTTTAGTAGAAACAGACGACAATAAGCACCAGTTCACAACAGTCGGTAGGGTCTGGGGACGAAGTTTACAAAAAGAACTGTAACGGCAAGTTATGATAGTAACGCCTACATTATACTCTCCATTGTATAATAGCTTACTGTAGTAGTACTATTAATTATTCTGTGGTGTAGTGCAGGACGAGAATATATTGCCGGTATTTTCGGATAATAATATTATAACGATGATTTTTGTCTCCTATTCCCGAAATGTGAGATTGAATAATGTATAAATTAATTAAATATGCCGAAAGGAGGATCCTACAAACTCTTGAGGAGAGTTCAATGAGAAGGCTTTCAATTAGGCTTTGCATAATGTATCCGCTAATTTGAAGTACATCGGCGTTCCGGCAGCCGGATAGTTGTCAGTCTCGTTACACGAGCCATGTGTTGTCGCCGGGGACTGCACACGGGATACAATCCGACCTGATTGTCCACAGACGTGCGACACTCGCGGGACACCTCACTTGCATCTCATTGAAGTCTCCATACATAATTATCGCATATAGTACTCACGTTCGGTTCATATAATCTTTGTTAACATAAAGTCTCGGATACACTAGGGGACATTTTGTCCCGCAACATGACATGCAACGCTTAATCTACGTGTCGCTGCAACGTTGCAAGGTGTTCGGCAACTAAAGCGACATGCCCCGTAACACGTCGCTCCGTTTGTTCCCTAGTGTATTCTAGGCTTAGCATAAACATTCTACAGCTACAGATTTTCCCGCAGTACCTACCAAAATAGAAGCTTACAAATAATACCGAATATAAATGAATAGTTAATTTACATTAATCTTCCGGGTTTCCTCGAGATAAAATCTCCTATCCCCGGTCCGCGGCCCGGCCGGCTCGCTAACAAATGACCGCGGCTGCGGGCGGCCCTCGCATGTAAAACAAGTCGTGCCTTTGTGCCCCCGTCTCCTTCCTCCATGCATGATACAATAGACTGGCCATTTTGCATAATGGTTTGTAAGATCCCGTATCGTTTGTACGGAATTCTCCACCTTGAAATATGCAAGAAAATAATTATGAGCGTACAAGGAAATTCTCCCGGTCGCACCGCAACGCGCGCCGCCACCTCGACGCTTTGATAGTAGGCCGACACCTGAATCTAGGTTAGTTTATGTGCCGTCGTGGTTTACTACTCCGCTAAGAGAGGGCGCTGGCTGTCGCATAAAGTGCGCCGGCTTTACTAACTCGGGTTAGTGGAGATTTATTACGAGAAGGTACCGCCGCGGATTACTCGCTCTCGAGACGAGATAAAGTTACGTGTAAGTGATCCCGTTGCTAAGTAAATTAGGTGCCACCAGTCTTGTAAATGGGGATTAATTGTATACAGGAATAGTCGCTTCATTAGCGACTCATCCTACGGGATACGCTGAATAATCACAGGAAGCAGCTAATCAAACTGAGTATGCTCAGTGCGGGCTCGTCATTCGGTGGATTCTTTTGTGCTTATATCGCGGGCGGGTGCTATTGTTTGTTGAAAGATAAATTTAATTAAAAACGAACTCGTTTCCTTGATAAAATATTGACACACACAATCAACGGGAAGCTGAATTTATTTCGAGTGCACACACTTATTCACATACATACACACATTCCAATTTGTAACATTACATTTGCATTACTGAGCATGTGGACCGGTCCGCGGCAACATGGCAGCTACGTACGCTTTACTTTATAATTGAATCGAATCACGTCATTTATTTTTAAATCTCGGAAAATAATGAAAAGACAACAATTATTTAACGATGTACAAGCGAGGATTAAAGCAATGTATTTTGCGTGGGAATGTTGCGGAGGAATTAAAGTAAAATTGTTGAAAAATCGGCAGTTGATTATTTGTGTAACACAGAATATAGTTTCTAGGCCAATCAGCTTATTGGCTGGTTGTAAACATGTGTACCTATACAACGAATTGTGTATTTTTCCTTGTCAAAAGGTGGTATAGATTGTTCCTCATTTCGCAAGTGAATGGAAGTTAGAATGCGCGTTTATTCCGAAAAAGGCAGAGCAAGATTACATTTTGGAAATATCTTTATTATATAGTATAAAACAAAGTCGCTCCCGCTGTTTGTACGCTTTGATGTTTTAAACTACGCAACGGGTTTTAATGCAGTTTGGAGCAATAGAAAGAGTGCTTCAAGAGGAAGGTTTGTAATCAGTATTAAACGCGGGCAAAGCCGCGGGGCACTGCTAGTTCAATATAAATCCTTTCAGACCTTTTCAGTTCGAACTAATAAAAAAGTGTACTCGAACTGCTCAGCTCTCAATGTTCATCAAAATGCATAGATTAGTTAGAGCTGTTCCAATATGAACAGCGAGGGAGAACGCAGGCTGAAACTACTCGTCTCACAGAATCAATCCACTCAGAATAATTAAAAGTTTGCGTTACATCTAACTGTTTGCCTTCAGAATATTCAGAGAGAGATGCGAGATCTATTTTTGAAGTTATTGATTCTTACTTGAAATTAATTGCAACTCCGTGAGGAAATATGGCAATGATTGCTGCATATATTTTAATTTAACTTTGCCTGAGAGAGGAAGATGTTGCAATACAGTTGTTTAACAGCAACTCTTTCTCTCCGGCACAGTAAGATGGCAATAAGAAGGCTGTACTCCTTTAGACCACCACACGTTAATTAATAAAATAAATAATATCAAGATCGTTTAAAAACTAAATAAACTGGCCAAGTGCAAGTCGGACTCGTACTCGTAGGGTTCCGTAACACAGTTAAGTATTCCATAACTATGATTTTTCGCAACTAAAAAATTAACTTTGTTTTTCATAGTGTTTGTATGAAAAACAAAGTTATCTTTGCGGTCGCCATATCTCTAAAACTGCTGACTGTATCTCGTTCAAACCAATTTTCGTTGTTTGTGCGATCTACAGCATATATTTTTTTTAGATTTTTCACTCCCATACTTTAAAAGTTAGAGGGGACACAAATTTTACCACTTTAGACGTGCCTATCTTTCAAATGATTGACTTTGAGAAAAAATAATTTTAGAAACCTCAATGTCATTTCTGAAGACCTATCCATAGACACCCCACACGTATAGGTTTAAAGGAAAAAAAAAATGTTTCTGTTCCATGTATGGGATTATGCCCTTAAACTTTTATTTATTTTATTTTTGTATAAAAATCGGAAAGCGGTTCACAGAATACATCAACCTACCAAGTTTCAATTCTGTAGTCTTAACAGTTTCGGAATAAAATGGCTGTGACATACGGATGGACAGACAGACATGACGAATGTATAAGGGTTCCGTTTTTTGCCATTCCGCTACGGAACCCTAAGCCCGACTTCAAATACCGCGCGGGTCATAACTTTGCGGTGTTTATCTTCAATCTCTGCAGACACTTATAAATCTGTATACTTAACATGTACTAAATAACCACAAATTAAATATACCCTACTCAAGAATAAAGCTAAAGTACTCAGGTACTCATCCGAATTAGGTGAGTTCAGTTTGATGCAGTTAGTGATCTCCAATTGTAGATGTAAAGTTAATTTATTTAAAAACAGATTTTTTAAGATTACTTTTTGGCGCCAAAAATCCTTAAATTTGTTTTTTTTTAATGTTGATGTACCTAGTGTCACTCTCCGGACTAAGACGAATCTATTGGCACCACTCACATAAATATACGTCAAGCCATTTAGGCTCTAGGGCGTGCCAAAGAAATATATATACATACATACATTCGAAAAACATAACCCTCCTTCTTTCGTAGTCGGGAAGTAAAAGGAGAAGCGACGATTTAATATGAGTTCTCTGTAGAGAAGCGCAAAGAACAACACGTTGGAGCGCTACTCAGCTACCTTCTACATACGAAGTCGAACTGGTTCTGACTTTAGACCCTCTTCCGCCGTTCTAAGTTTACTTTGTTCTTTGTTTGACAATATGGAACAACATCACCCGGGGAACCGAAAGTTTCAAGGTATATGTAGCTTGCTTTGAAGCCGTATAATTTGAGACTGGAACGGAACGTCGCCGTAGTGGATGAGCAGCGTCAGCAAATCACCAGACCCACAGAGGCTAAGAGCGGTTGTAAATCGGATTTGGAATCAGTGAATGGCCGCATTAAATGTTGACAACTCTACTAAAGTTCTATTGGACATAACTCAGTTTATGCCAAAAGGATCTATTGCCGCCGCCAATGCTACACTAGCCCGATCAGGCTGCCCTAAATAAATACTATGTACAAATAGCAAGCCAATGCAGCTTCTCGATGTCTCATAACGTATTTGCCATATTCTCTCCAGCGTCCCAAGATTGCTAGTGGCCAGATCTCGTGAGACTCAAAGCACTACCTTACTTGTTTATATGATGTCATTTGTTCACGTCTCACTCTGAAATACTATCTTGTATTCAGTCGTCGTTTTTACGAATTATCGATCGATAATATTATAAAACTGACGACACTTTAATTTGAGCCACTCGTCAATGGTGTTTCTTATTCCCTAGATTCCTTATCTATTGAATAAAGGGTGTATGTTTCAAACGTGTAAATTATACAAATTGCGATTATTTAATAGACGCAATGAGAACGATCGTTCTTTATAAAATAAACGTGTCTCAGAGCTACCGTAACTCGGTCGCTGACAGCTGTGACATTCTGTAAATTACATGAGACCACCAGACAGATTTAAAACCTGGAGAAATTATATAAGTATATGGAATGTTGTTTTTTTAGACCGCGGTGGCCTGATCAAACTGTCCGGTCAATCGACTCTGATTGTTTTACACTGCTTTTGTAAATACGACGACGAGAAACTAGCTGTTGCCGTCCGCGTGGCTCCCAGCACGCCACCGGCACTCGCGCCGTCTGTCACGTCGCCTGAAATTTGAAAATATGCTCAAAAACGCTGAAAACCCGACCGACATTACGGCTCTCTCGTACTATGACGTTTTGTTTTTGCTGCCTGAATTATTTATGTCGTTCGCTCGTTCGTTATGCTTTTTTGCTCGACATATGACATTTGTAGCTCGAGTACGTTGTAAAATTTTCATGGCGACCGTCGTACGACTTGCAAAAGTGCTTTATGTATTCAAAGTATAAATTTATAGTAGGTATTCGGCGAGCACCTCTCCCGGGCTGCTGCGAGTCGGGCCGACGGTTATGAACCATTTGTATGAAGATGTTTTACACGAGAATATCACTGAGTTATGGTACGAGAATGGAACTATTAATGGTAAACACGAGTAGATATTTTGTAAAGCCAGTAACTAGTGATCTAGGAATAATATCAACGATATGCAAGATTAATCCGGCCTCATAAATTGCACGCATATATGAATATCGAGCATTTGAATCACTGCATCAATCACTGAATATTTTTATCCACAAAAATATATGAGCTAGTTCAAAACTTGGTAAAATTGGTTTAAGCCGCACTCGATGGAATTAAAACGCAGCCTGCTAAGTCGATTGAAAATCGCGTATCGCATCGAAAAAATACTATTAATACTAAATGAACCGTGGGGGTATCTATATCTATACGTAGGTATATTTTAGGTCATTACGTAGTCATTGTGACGCTGTAACGCGATATTTTAGTGAATTAAACACCAACACGCCGCACACGTTGTGAATTGAAACTCGTTTCGGTTCAAATGACATTTGCCGCCGGGACTGCGCGTTATTTATTCGACGGGAATCATTAATTTATGATGACTAATTATACCATGTTTCATAACATCATGGTCCTCATCTCGTGACACGTTAACAGAGTCGAGTCTGATGGAGCTTGATGCCACACACCTCTTGAGTCTGGTTGAGTAAATTTATTATAATTTATTAATGGCGGATAGAAGCAGCTTGCAAGTACACGGCACCTTCTATTATCACTGATGCGACGGTGCTAAGTTGACGTCGTAGGACTCCCTTTTAACAAAATTACTAAATATAAGATTTTATTTACTTGTCTAAGGTTTTATTTCAAAATAAAATAAGTTATAGAATAAACCTTGCAGGAAGAGTGACATTCTCAATAATAGAGCATAGTTTTAAAATGCAAAACTAAGCTGAGATAAACTTACTATTATAGACAACTTTATATATATCGGACTTACATGTATTTCACAAGCAAGTCTCTTGAAATCGATGAAGAACTCCGTGATCGATATTTGTTTCGGCAGCTCAGTATCTGGGATGCCGGAACAGTTCGAACCCAGGGGACTGAATCAAGTAGGTCATGGCCTACTCCTCCCAGCTAGCCCTTCTTGTTCTCGTTTCACATTTAACAACGGGACATCATGTCAGAGGATCGCTGTCACGTGTTAGTCTTTACTCAAGTCTCAATGGTCTGCACCCTACATCAGGTAAGTTTAGCTATGTAACATACTGTCATTTTATATTCAAAATGATACAATAGTTTGTTTCACTTAAATGAACTGACTTCAAATGCCCTGCGAGCACTGCGACTCTTTGATACGTTGTAAGTTTTCTTCTCAATAATTAGTAGTTACTGTGAAGATTTGCATTGGCTCTTGAATGTATATGTTTAGGACCACTGCTAATAAAAAAAACAGATGCACATGAAAACATACCTATAGAAATAAAATCACACGAATTACCGTCTTTTTGTCGGTAAAAAATCTTAAAATCTCCGCCTGTCTTAAGCCTCTTGACGCGTTTCTCGTGATTTATGCAAACCCCTTACCCGCGACCGTTTCTGGAAAAGCTGTTTTCCGTTCAATTTAACCGTTCCCTAATTCTAAGAAATCATTAGCTGTAAAAGCCACCGACAGTAACTCACACAGGCCGATCCTGTTTCCGACCAGTTCGAGTTCACGATTTTCACTTTAATTACGTATTGCTGTATTTTGCCGTCAGTAACACGAATACAAAAAAATTACACACAATATCGTAAAAACGTCTTCGATAATTATCAAAATTCGTACTAGAGGTACTGATCATAATGATTTTATAGGATATGCTTGTAAGCAGTTCGGGTAGTCTCTACATTGATATCGAAGTCTGTCACACGCACTGTGATGAAGTCTGTCACACGCACTGTGATGAAGTTTGTCACACGCACTGTGTTGAAGCCTAGTGAAATTTATTTGTTGATATACATCATCAGTTTTGGTTGACTCCGGTCCTAATAAGAGGGATATAGTTAGTTGTTTCATCAGTTTTGATAGAGAGCTACGAGTATCTCGCTGTATACAACGAAAATTGTTATTAGAAGATGTAGAGACTACTGGTAATTCGGGGAGGCATAGTTACGAGTAGTCGTGGACATAATGTCCGCTCTGATTGTATCACTACATCGGATAGGTTCGAGATCAGTGGGTGAGGTTGAAAGGTAATAAACACCGCCCTCAGTATCAGTGCTTCCGTTCCGTGAACTTATTATTAGCAGATATCTGGTTAACTCGGCTTGCCCACCTACTTTGCTTGACTTCCTTAGTTTAATTGTTCTGGGAATTCAATAGAGTTATAACAATTAGCCTTTAGTGTTCAGACGGGGACTGTGCAACACCGGATTGCTTGATGTCGAAAACCATCGTTGACATCTCATAACCAAGAGATGATTAGGGTGATAGTATTCATCGACATCCAAGCTTTGCAGCAGTTTAACTAATACATACATAGCGCCAGCTTTGAAATAATTTTCTCGGCTGTAAATCAAAGTATAAGACTTTTAAAGCTTTGTCTACTTTTTGTGTACATTTTTAAATTACTCGTGAAAATGTCGCGCAGGAAGGGAAGGCTCGCGCGCACTCGACTGGGGAGCCGTGGCCGCCACTGGAAGCCGCGATGTAATCCGCCCTACCTTGTTTATTTCGTCTCGTTTATGGCGCGCTATTAAGGAACGTATCGAAACTTTATAGTGCGAGTTACGGGGCCCTGTTATAGCTCCAGTGGAGCCGGGGATCGTAATGTCCCAAATTTCGTCCAAATTATTTAGGGTTAATGCGGCGTCCGCGCCGCCGACACCCGCTATAATGAGGGTGGTCTCAGGAACCCGAATGTAAAGGAGAACGGACTCCGACTTAGTTACCTGTTGCTCTACCAAGGTGTGGGTGGTTTGCCCGGGTAAAGACAGTAAAATGTGTTGCAGATTCAATTTCTCTCATATATTTACAGTTTAAATCCCCATCTGTATTCATGGAATCCGCTAGCAGGATAAGGAAGCTGAATGTATACGCAGCTTGAGGGTTTTTTTTATTACTGGCGAGTATTACTGAGCAGATAAAAACCTTTCAATATGTTTGTATTATAACATTTTTAAGCAGCGACATAAAAAGAAGGGTGCTATAAGTTCGTGTGTATCTGTGTATATGTGAACTCCCAAACGATGAACTGATTTTGATTTAGTTTTTTAAGTTGGACAGGTGACTAAATTGAGAGTGTTCTTAGCTTTGTTCTCTAGAAAATCTGTTTAGGCGGTTAAAGATTCAGAACTGTGTACTAGTTGATGGTGCTATGAGAGAAACTTTCATAGATCAATTTTAAATGCAGTATCTGTTACTACGATGATATTGCAATAATTTGGTGACCTTGACCTGATGCTGGGACATTTTCAAGAATCTGCAGAATATAACTCAACTCCTCACTCCTCAACACACACTCAATAGCAGATATGTCTTGTTAAGGCAAAATTGGAATGTTGTCAATGAACTTATTATACATAGATCATTCGAGATGGCTTTTAATTTTTAACCGACTTCATAGTATCATTGACTACGACCGATATAACATTTTAATTACAATGGTAATGGCCGCATTACTAATCACTTTCTCTGGCACCTGTTCACTGACTTTAAGTATCTTATACGAGTGTCTGTCAGCACATCTCTCTTACAAATAATTTGGATTGTTTCACTACCCGCCAACCACAATTTTGCCACCAAAAGGTCAAACTTTAATGACGCCACCCGTTACATTGTAGCTATTATTACAATGCTACCCACACATCTGACGTTGGCTACGTATATACTACGGTAAAGTTATCTATCACTAGACGGTAATGTTATCTATCGTTACATTGTAGCTATTATTACAATGCTACCCACACATCTGACGTTAGCTACGTATATACTACGGTAATGTTATCTATCACTAGACGGTAATGTTATCTATCGTTACATTGTAGCTATTATTACAATGCTACCCACACATCTGACGTTAGCTACGTATATACTACGGTAATGTTATCTATCACTAGACGGTAATGTTATCTATCGTTACATTGTAGCTATTATTACAATGCTACCCACACATCTGACGTTAGCTACGTATATACTACGGTAATGTTATCTTTCACTAGACGGTAATGTTATCTATCGTTACATTGTAGCTATTATTACAATGCTACCCACACATCTGACGTTAGCTACGTATATACTACGGTAATGTTATCTTTCACTAGACGGTAATGTTATCTATCGTTACATTGTAGCTATTATTACAATGCTACCCACACATCTGACTTTAGCTACGTATATACTACGGTAATGTTATCTATCACTAGACGGTAATGTTATCTATCGTTACATCGTAGCTATTATACAATGCTACCCACACATCTGACGTTGGCTACGTATATACTACGGTAATGTTATCTATCACTAGCTGTGCTCCGTGGCTTCGCCTGCGTTAAAACCTTCTTGAATTTATTTAAAACGTTTTTTTTCATAAGATCCTTCTCATGACAATAATAAATACAACAAATAAAAATTTGCGAAATCGGTCTAGCCGGTCACGTGTGATGCCGTGACCAAAGAAAATAGGGGTTCATTTTTACAAGCTTTTATTTAACTTGCAATGTATGTATGTATGTAACTAAAACTATATAACTATGTATGTTCGGGTGGAATCTTGGAAGCTAAATTAGACCCACTTCCCGATGTCCGATTGGACTCAAATTTGGTGTACTTATGTATCTTCGGTGACAATACAATAATATGGTACCATGGAGCTGGTCTGATGATGGAGACGGAAGGTGGCCTCGGCATCTCTGTAATAAAACAACATAACCCCACCAAATTTGGGCTCGATTGATTTGTCTTGAAGAGAACTTTACGCCTAGATGATATTCAGGGTCTGATGATGAAGCTGGCAATGGCATTTCTGTTATAAAGCAACATAGCCCCACCGAGTCGATTGATTTTCCGCGAAGAGCACTTTACCCATAATCACATCAAATATCCGTGGAATATTTTAAAACATCATGCCTTCTCTTAAATACTTAGGTAGTAGGTAGGTAGTCGGTATCTATACCTACCTACTAAAAAGTTAAAAATAAATTATAAATAAAAAATATTTTTAAAAACAAGTTTTTTATCTGGGACAATGAACTAAAATGTTAAAAATAAATTCTAGTAAGTATTTGGCGTGTAGGTACTTACCTATATTTTTAAAAGCTTGAGGCACTGAAGTATGGTAATTACCTATCCTGAAAAACAGGTAGTGCTTTAAGTTTAAGTCAAAAGCTACATAAGCAAACATATTTACTAAATAATCGTCTACATTCTGTTCACACGATGCTTGGAATATGGGCCTACAAGTGGCGAGGGAGCGAGTTACCGTCTCAACAATCATGCGTCTTCGATATGCATTAAAGTTATAGATAAATGTGTGTATTGGTAGCTACAGCTTCTATATCCGACAGGGGCGATTACAAAGCATTCCGCAGACAATTTGGATGAGAGCCCGGTAGACTCGGAGTTGTGACGTCACGCGCCGACGTCGCGCCACGTTGCTGTTGCCAGTTTAACACAATATAAAGCCTCATATCACTCCGTTATTATGACTTTGCTTAATAAACATAGTAATGAATACAATAGACAACAATTTATATCATGCCAACTAAACATGACGTCTAGTCTAGTTGATCAGTGATTAAGTATACCTACACAACGCAGCGTTAGTGTACTTGGTTATTACCGATTTCTGAGAGAAGATCCAGTCGGTAGTTGGATGGTGACTGTAAGTGGTAGTCACTACTGTAGTTCATATCACACGTTACATCGCGTAAGTCTTATTTTTACATGGTTTTATTTAGTTTCATCCATAGACCTCGGATTACACTACACGGTTCAAGTGTCTCAATTTCCGTCTAATCTTGTCAGTTCTCCTTCCTTCTCGACATCCCGGTGTACAATTGAGCTAAAATGTTGACCATTTCGTGTTAGAGCTGGAAAGTGGCAACTATATCGCTGTATATTTTTGTAAGTCATTTATAGAACCCTTTAATTTGATATCACACTCTATCACACTAGATATATTTGAGGATTTTTTTTTACATATTAATATGCTAGTACTATTCATTATTCTGTGATATTATTATGGCACCAAAATCGGCCATTTTATTTTTATAATTTTGATATACTGTTTTTTATAGCTCGATTATATACCCAGCGTCATCCTCACAATTAAGACGAATTCAAGAAGATATTCATAGTGGAAGTTGCGAGGTTGCATGTAGAATCAAGTTTTGAAGAGAAGAAAATATGACCTTGATTCACTTTTTACTATTTTCTCCATTTTGATAGTGTTTGATAGTGTTTTAATCCATCATCCTAGGTCAAACACTACATATGTGTTTGACAGACTTTCTTACGGTAAGTGTGAGTGAGATAGAAACAAAGGGGGGATGAATTAATTTGCCTTCACAGCAATGTTTAAACGTGCAGGGTGCATCGTTTGTGTACGAATCAAACGACACTTCTCATCAAACAGTTCTGGCTACAGCAAGGCTATTCTGTAAGCTATCTCGACAGCGGAATCCGCGATGAGATTCGAATTTCGTACTACGAAATTCAACCGTATCACGATCGAAATACAGTAGAATTTCGTAACACAAAATTCAAATCTCACCGCGGATTCCGCTGTCGAGATAGCTCACAGAATAGCCTAGCAGAGCGCGTCAGAGATATATATATATACATACATAATTACATACACTCGAAAAACATATCTCTCGTTCTGGTGAAGTCGGGTAAAAATACGCTTTAAAATATCGTGAAACATTAGCGACGGTTTCAAACAGTTCATGTGGATCTAATAACGTGAATAAACGTATATAACGCCCCGCATTACATTTGAAAGCACATCAAAAATAGCTGAACTGAGCGAATCCCGCACGAGTTTTAGTTGACGTTCAAACTGGTATCTTTAGTCGTTTATCGTTCACTTTATGCGATCAAGATCGGTTTATGAGAAGATCTCGCGCTATTACATCGAATATAGCGCTAATATAGCTCCTGCTGCTTCATTACTTACTAAACCAACGTTAACTTGTTTGTACAGAGATATTGGAGAGTTGTCTTACATATCTCCAACTACTATTAGTATTGTTTACAGGATATTTACCATGATGAGCAAAAGAAGCGATCTACCCGCTTTCGTACTCGTTTTGGTCGTTCGGTGCTCCTACCATTTGTTACCTATGATGATCTACCGTTCGTCCGTGAACATGGCGCTTGTAACAGCACCAAAATATCGGCAACTCAGAATAAAAGAAAACCATGGTAAATATCCCGTAAACAATACTAATAATAGTTGGAGATATGTAAGACAATCAGTATTACTATCTTTATAAATGCTTTCGTATGTCCGGATGTCTGTTCTCCACCACAGGATGCAATTTACGATTGAGTCTATGCAAAAGAGAACCGCCGTGACTTTTCGATAAACTATATATAATATTCAAAGGTAAAGAAGGAAGGTACCAATATACCTACCTAGTACCACCCGATAATAATAAGAGTAGGTACCTACCAAGGTATCAAACATTTTAGTCGTATTGGCAATTACAGAGCAAAGTTTTATGCCATTTTAGAAAATTTCCTAAATCCTCAACTTTTTCATCCGATGAACTCTAAAGGATCGTGGTGTATTATTCAGTCTTATTCTACCTACGCAAAGACAGACAAGAGAGTGCAGACCGCTCTCAGAGCCCACTACTCATAATTTGGTAAAATTCTGTAATGTAATTACTTACCTAGAATATTATGGACGTAGTTAAACACCTCAAAGTTGCTACTGAAAATGCATTTGATGTCAGTTTTTTTTAAATTTTATACTAGTTCTTGTTTTATGTTAGTGCATAATGAATTTAGTGACCGGTGACGTCCCTAAAATATAGTGTCGCCTTGCCGTGCTTCGCCATCCCTGTTATATATAATCCAAAATTTCAACTTCAAAATTTGGCTTATATACCTATAATAATAGCAGCGCCTCGCGGTTTCACCCGCGTAGCTCCAGTACCCGTGAGAAACCGGGGCTAAAAATAGCGGCCGTTTTCAATAACTTACTTCGTTTTAACTTCTAGTTAAAATGCCTACCAGCCGTAGCTATTTGCATTTCAATAAACAATAGATGACAGGGATAGCTGTCAGCAATGATTAACTATCTGTCAGATCAAAAACATTTAGGGCCAGTTTCACCGGGTCCTGTAATGTGTTAGATAGTTATCTGACACACGGCGCCATGTAAAAGCTGTCAAAAATCTGTCAGATCTCTTCACATTAGCGTTATCAGGAACCGGTGAAACTGGCCCTTAAAGATTTTGATTAGAAATGTTGCAACATAGACTTTTCTCGGTGAAAAATTAGTGTGAAGACATTTTTTTTACCACCTGTGTTTTTATCTCTCATACTCAGCGCAAGATCATCATATAATAATCTTTGTCCTGACATACTGACTGACTGACTCACTGACAGACAACGCACAGCCTAAACCGCTGGTCGTAGAGACTTGAAATTTGGAGGGTATATTTTTCTTAGTACGTAGGGGTGTACTAAGAAAGGATTTTCCAAAATTCACCCCTTATGGGGATGAAATGGGGGTTCAATGTTTGTATGGAGAAACAAGATTAGATAGTCTTTTCTATCCGAAACTTCACATAAGTGCTTCAATAAAAAAATAATAAATACGTGTTTCAGGTTTTTTTGAAATTCCTCCCCTAAGAGGGTGCAATGGGGTAACAAAGTGTGAAAATCAATATTGTTTCGGATTGCGCTGAAATTCGGCATGCAGATAGTGATTACGACGTTAGTTCCCTCTAAGAAAGGATTTTCCAAAATTCACACCTGAAGGGGATGAAACGGGGGTTCAAAGTTTGTATCGAAAAACAAGATTAGATAGTATTTTCTATTCGAAACTTTATACAAGTGCTCCATTAAAAAATAAGTAAATACGTGTTTCATGTTTTTTTGAAATTCCACCCCTAAGAGGGTGAAATGGGTAACAAAGTGTGAATATCAATATTGTTTCGGATTCCGCTGAAATTTTGGCATGCAGATAGTTGATACAACGTTAGTTCCCTCCGAGAAAGGATTTTCCAAAATTCACCCCTTAAGGGGATGAAACGGGGGCTCAAAGTTTGTATGGAAAAACAATATTAGATAGTCTTTTACATTCAAAATTTAACACAAGTACTTAAGTAAGTAAATACGTGTTTCAGGCTTTTTCGAAATTCCACCCCTAAAAGGGTGAAGTGGGGTAACAAAGTGTGAATATCAATATTGTTTCGGATTCCGCTGAAATTTGGCATGCAGATAGTTATTACGACGTTAGTTCCCTCTGAGAAAGGATTTTACAAAATTCACACCTGAAAGGGATGAAACGGGGGTTCAAAGTTTGTACGGAAAAACAAGATTAGATAGTATTTTCTATTCGAAACTTCACATAAGTGCTTCAGTAAAAAAATAAGTAAAGACGTTTTTCAGGTATTTTGAAAATCCCCCCCTAAGAGGGTGCAATGGGGTAACAAAGTATTTTTTTTTTATTTTTATACCGAACTGGGTAGCCCTTGATCACTATCTCACCTGATGTTAAGTGATGATGCGATCGATGATGTAGCGTGCTTACCCAGAAGATACCTATTCACTCGCGATTTGAAGACCCCCATATTGTACTTAATCGGAAACACGGACTCAGGCAGGGTATTCCATTCCTTAGCGGTTCGTATGATGAACGAAGAAGCAAATCGCTTCGTTCGGGTAGATGGTATATCCACCATAAATCGGTGGCGCATTTTAGTGTCTCTGGATGTCCGATTATAAAATGGGGATGGTGGAATCAAATCATGCAGTTCCATTGCACACTCTCCGAAATGTATCCGATAGAAAACCGATAAACAAGCGACTTTGCGGCGATGCGCGAGACTCTGGAGTCTCTTGCTTACTAATAACAGCGCGTACTTCGACATGTCTTGACCACTTATACACGAACTTAGTTCCGCATAACATAAGTGCGTCTCCTGTGACCACTCATCTAAGCGACCACGTCGCTGTCCGCGCAGAGGTGACGCTAGACTGGGATCCACCAGAACCTCTAACTAAAATATCAAGAAACTTCGCTCCAATATATTGTGATAATTTTGTCTCCTCTCTTGGAGGCGTAGACTGGGACGACACTATAGCACGTAACAGCTTCAGTCTTGATACACTAACAACGGCCATAATTAATGTCATCGTTAGTAAGTTCGAGATTTGCTTCCCACTTAGGAAAATTAACATTAAAAAACGTAATCAATCATGGATCACTAATGACATCGAGAATTTTAGACAGTTAGTATTTGAGTTGATTGAAATTCGAAATAAAAATAAAAATATTGACATTGCTGATAGTGAATTTATAAATAATCTAATAATCGACATTAACTCTAAATATGAATATTTAATTAATCTAGAACGCTCTAAATTCTATGGTGATATATTAAAAGGTACTAAAAATACAGCGAAATCGATGTGGGGTATATTAAATGAGCAAAGAGGTAAATCGAACAAATGTAATTTAGATTTTACAGATATAGTTAAAACTTCCACCAACTTGCCTTTTCCAACAAAGAAGGATGCAGTAAATGCCATGAATGCCAGGTTCGTTGGCGCGGCCGCTGCGTGCGGAGCGCCGCCAGCTGACCCGGCCCGCGTGCAGCGCACCCTGAGAGCGGTGCGCCCGCCGGCGGACCGCTCGCTCAGACTGCGCATGTTCACGGTGGACGAGGTTTTTAGCATCATCACTAAAAAGATATCGCCCAAACCGTCAAAAGATGCATACGGACTTTCCATGAAATTCCTAAGCATGGCAGCAGCTCCTCTAGCGCCAGTGCTGGCAGGATTATTTAACGCGTTTATACGTCACGGCGTGTATCCCACCCCGATAAAATTGAGCAAAGTGTCACCGTTGTTTAAAGGCAAAGGGAAACGCCAGGATATAGACGCCTATAGGCCAGTGTCTATAATCCCCGTGGTAGCAAAGGTGTTAGAAAACGGAATTAGCTCGCGATTAACGGAGTACCTGATTAATACGAACGCGCTGTCGGACCGTCAGTACGCGTATCGTGCGGGCCGGTCTACCACGAGCCTGACTCGCGAGGTGGTGCGCCGCGTGATGTGTGCCCGGGAGAGGAAGCAGCATTTAGCAGTGCTGTGCTGCGACCTCTCAAAGGCGTTCGACGTCGCAGACCATACAATTCTAGCACTGAAACTAGATTACTACGGCATACAGAATAGGACACTCGGCATACTGTGTGATATGATGCGGGGCAGGTCGCAAGTAGTCGTGGGAGACGCGGGCCGGGAGCGGTCGGACCCACTTCCGTTATCTATGGGCGTAGCTCAAGGATCGGCCGTGTCTAATATACTGTTCTCACTACTGCTAAACGACTTGCCTGACGTAGTAACTGCGGCCGACGTGCTTATGTATGCGGACGACGTCGCGGCAGTGGTTACAGCACCGTCCGTTGACGTGCTCGAACAACGACTGAACGAGGCGGCGCGACAACTCGCCTCATGGTTTCGTGACAGTGGACTAGTTTTAAATTTGACTAAGACCCATTACATGCATTTCTGTCTGGGCGGACATCGGCCGCGGAAGTTGCAGGTCTATGCTGAAAGTGGGACTGAGCTGCATCAGTGCGACACCACCACATTCCTGGGCTTCGAGCTGGATAGAGCTCTCACCTGGGAGTTTCATATCGATAGGGTCTGTGGAAAGCTAGGCAGTGCATGCTTCGCTCTCTATAGGCTTTCTCGCTTTCTTCCCGAGAGTGTGGTGCGGTCGTGCTACTTCGCGACGGTGCACTCGGTGCTACAGTACGGCACGGAGCTCTGGGGCCGTGCTGCGGAGTGGCTGCGCGTGTTTAGAATGCAGAAGCGTGCCGTGCGTGCTGTAGCTCGTATTAAATGGTCCGATTCTGCCCGGCCATATTTCAAACAGTTAGGTATACTGACACTGCCATCTATGGTAATATACCAGGTGGCAGTGTATGTTAGACTGAACCCTGACTTGTTTGCAAAAAATGGAGACCACCATCCGTTCAACACACGCCGCGCGGGGAAATTGGCGTCTGTATCACGCAACATGGCAAAATCTGATAAGCTGACGCATGTCATGGGCCCATCAGTTTACAACAGACTTCCTGATACAGTAAAGCAGGCACAGAGTCCTGCTTCTTTTAAAATAAGACTAAAGAGCTGGCTTATCGACCAGGCCTTCTATACATACGGCGAATTTATAAATTCTGTAAAGGATTAATTATTTTATTCATTATATGTTATTATATTATTTTCTTTTTATTATATTGTTGACATTATTATTATTTTAAGTGATTTCGAGTATTTACAATTGACATGTATGATAATAATATGAATAAATGAATATGAATATGAATATGAATAATAGGTCATCGCTGATGAGTTTTTTGGCTCTCCTCTCAATAGCTTCCAGTGTCTCCAGCTGGTATTTAGCAGAACCATCCCAAAGGTGAGAACAGTACTCCATACACGACCGGACTTGTGCTTGGTAAAGATTAAGCAACTGTCCCGGTGTGAAGTACCGTCTCACCTTAGCCATAATGCCAAGCTTTTTTGAGGCTAGCTGGGCTCTAAACTCAATATAAGAGCCGAAATTGAGAGTTGGTGTCAAAGAGATGCCAAGAAGCTCGAGATTGTTACTTATCGGAACGGACACATCTCGGAAAGTATGAAAATCAATATTGTTTCGGATTGCGCTGAAATTTGGCATGCAGATAGTTATTACGACGTTAGTTCCCTCTGAGAAAGGACTTTCCAAAATTCACACCTGAAGGGGATGAAACGGGGGTTCAAAGTTTGTATCGAAAAACAAGATTAGATAGTATTTTCTATTCGAAACTTTATACAAGTGCTCCATTAAAAAATAAGTAAATACGGGTTTCATGTTTTTTTTTTAAATTCCACCCCCAAGAGGGTGAAATGGAGTAACAAAGTTTGAAAATCAATATTGTTTCGGATTGCGCTGAAATTCAGAATGCAGATAGTTATTATGACGTAGGTATCACTCAGAAATGATTTTCTGAAAATTCCTCCCGGATACGGAACGGGGATTCAAAGTTTGTACGGCGAAACAAGATGGGATAAAGTACGTGTTGTAGGATTTTTCGAAATGGGGTAGGTAACAAAGTCAGTCAATTTAGGGTTTTATAAATATGAATCCCGAATTGCCTTAGTCACGCGATAACATTAAAACATAACATAACCGATTTGGCTAATTCTTATTTGATGTGTTTAATGATAGAATTGTTTTGACAAAAGAAAAGTTTTAAGTAAAAAAATGAAGGTTTTAACGCGGGCGAAGCCGCGGGACACTTCTAGTTAATTATAAAACACTGAAATCAACGCCAAAGTGAACAAACATGACTAAAGGTTCATTTAGTCTTAAGATCTCCTATTCTATTTTATATATATCCTATTTTCTGTATAATATGTTTGATTGTGATATTGAAATGGCAGTAACTGTCAGTGATACTTTTGTTGGAAGTTTTAGACAGCAACTGCCAGTTAAAAGTACGTTAGATAATAATGGCCGAAATAATATTTATGTTTTTCTTCCTTATAGATTTAAGACGGGAATTTAACGTGACTTACGCGATGTCGATATAGCGATCGACATTTGTTTCGGCCTCATCCGGAGGCCTTCTTCAGGATCTTGAGTGTGGGGCGCTCAACGACGCGTCGAGCCTCGCACTGTGGGCCGCTGCTCGTACAGCGCGGGTGGACGGAGCGGGCGGCGGCGGCGGCGTTGATGTTGGTGGGGGGTGATGATGTGATGTACATAGCGAAGGCGCGGGATTAGGTTGGAGGGCTTCGTCTTCATCATTGCTGTTTTCTTCAGATGAAACCACATCTAACCGGCAGACGGAACTCAAGGTGTCCTCCTCACTGTTGCCACTGGTGACGTGCTTTCCATGAAGAACGGTTTTCCACGTATGTGACAGGTAGCACCCTCTGTCTCTGTTGAAGTTACGACGACGACTAATCTCAATGGCTTCTCGGATTTTGCGGGGCACAAAGTGCTTTTCACGCGCCAAAATCCGTGCCTTGTCAAATCTGATGTAGTGCGTCGTCCCAGATGTGAGAGCGTGCTCTGTAACCGCCGAGCTGCCGCTGTCCACGTTCTTCATGGAAGCAATGTGTTTTTTAAGTCTTGTGGACACGTTTCTTCTGGTCTCGCCTACATTTTCTTCCTTCACAATAAATTATTTTCAAAAAACATAAAACCGACTTCATAACCACAAACAGGCACTCAAAAGCGATAAATAAATTACTTAAATTATTATAAGTGCTACCCACTTATCTATTTGAAGTCGGTGCCAGCCAAGTCTATTGGATAGTACATAGATACTATGTATGTAGTAGTAGTAGTAAGTAGGTAGATATCAAACAATCCTTGCACGGTATATGAAGTAAAGTTTCTAAAACGATATCAATTATAGACGACAGTTGATGTCACCATTTTCACCATAGCCATAGTCTAGTGTTGTTAGATTTCGCAGTGTGACTAAAGCCAAACTATCTCCAGTGGCCTTACCCCGTATTCCATTAGTACGACGAAGTGCAGAGTAGGGCTCGCACTCATTGGATTTCTGAGAATACTGCATTTCCAACGCTGAGTGAGTTCCGGCTAGTTAAACCAAACTGTTCAAACGAGTATGCTCACTTCCTGAATGAGAGCAGGACATTTCAGTTAATACTATTAGGTAGTTTAGAACTGAGTAATATTTGCTGACATAAGAATTTGTTTAAGACATAAAGACACACTTGAAACAAACTTAGTAAAAAAAATACACACATAGTTTTGAAATATATCTTACTAATATGATAAGTGTGAAAGTCTCTGCGCTTGTTACTCAATCTTTGGGTTAAAAAGCGAAGAACACTGGTTAATAAACGGTTTAAAGATGTGACATTCCACAGTAAGCACCAAACGTTCGTTCGTCACAGCACTATCTAGATCTAACTCCCAAACTTCGTACACAGACTGCCAGACTGCCAGCGTTCCAGACATAAAACACGTAAATCACAGTGCAGCCACTGCCGCAGTAAAACAGAACTGTTCTGTTTTTATTATGCTGCTGTGCTTAACGTTCCTTTTAATTTATCTCAATTTAAAAGTCAAGACGTGTAGCACCGAGCTGTGCGGTTAAAGTTATGAAAGGGCAACCTAGTTGACGAGGGCCGTAAGAGTAGGAAGTACGAATGCAAGCGGGTAGTGCGGCTCGGGCCAACCTTCCACAAAATCAATGTGCCTTTGAGTCCGCATGCAGCGGAAACCGGGTCAATCCTTTTACTTCACTTGCGGAGGTGTGGGAGAGTTTCTTCACGAATGTTACTTCTATCGTGGGATTAGTTCTTAGTAATGCTGCAACCTGACATGGTCTAGTGGCTATCGTAGTGTTTACAGGAGCAGTATATCAGTATCTACTTACAGGTGACCTCAGTCATGTATTTTTTGTTACTCGTATCTCTTTCGGAAAGGAATCTACAGTATTAATATTAATTGTAGTCATCATTATTTTAAAACATTCGGAGCTTTATCGGTTTGCAATGTTTAAAGATAGATTTTGCAATATTTTGAAGACAGAATACTAACGTGAACGAGAATCAGTAATAAAGCCGGACCGTAACTGCCGAGCTCAGTTTGATGGGTGCTCGAGAAGGAGTCAGTGTGTGCTCGCTTAAAGGATTACCTGGGTTGTTGCCCTGTGCGCAGCACTGCAGGCCAAAAGAAAACACTCGCGAGAGCTTTACTCGCAGCGGCTAGCATCGACTTAAGGTAATATGTTATACCACCGCTACTATCATTATTAGACCGTTCCTCTTTTATGACAAAATTTAGTTATTACGCTCCGTGTAACTGTTTAAACATCGTTTTATTATTGATCGTTATAATATGATATTGTTTCTTCTTTCTATTAGTCTCTATCACTCAATTCAATGCCTAAGAAATTGCGTGCTTTATTTTTCAATGGAGTATTTTAATATTTATCATATTTATACTACAGCAACTATTATCAAATATATCTGCAAGGTGCATATCTTGCAGATATATTTGATAATATTTGAGGGTAAAAATACATTAAATACGATGACAAAGTAGCACGGAGACGGCAGCAGTCACGTCTATACGAGACGCAGCCGTGGGTCGGACTCGGTAGTCGCCACCCAGCACGTACTCCATATAATTCACAGAACAAAATACTATTGGAAAAACTTCTACTTTGAATATCAACAAAGCGGGCACGGCACGCTCGTGGCATTCAATTTATTTTACAGACTAAAATATTCAATTTTGTTTCCTAACAAAAGGTTGTTATATCGAAATGAAAACAGCACAGCGTTCACAATGCGAACCGAGCGAGCGACGAATGGCCGAGTGGGGATTTACACGATCTGAATTACCGTCAACAAAACGGGGAAAAATGACGGCAACAAAAATGGCGACCACAGAACTTCGCGCTCCAGCCGGCCCGGGTAATAGCGTGAACGGGGTGGTCGCGGCGGAGCGGCGACAAACATTTTTAATGCTTTCCCGGAGTCGGAGCCAAGTTTACGTGCTATTATCGTTATGTTCATCGCGACGATAACGACTCTCACAATTACTTAAATAAAACTTAACCAAACTTTAATATAACACTCTATAAGAATTAGTGTTCTGTTGGCCGAAATTTTAACGAATACAATTTGACGTTAATAGCTCTAAAATATAAAGGATGATCAGCAAGTAAGTTAGTGATATATCACTTCTCTTCAGCAGAGTATACGGCTAAGTTGTAAATTACCTGACGTCGAGTTGGGACCAGGATTTTTTTCACAGAAAGGTTTTATTGCACGAAGGCTTCGTGTGAAGTCTAAACTTGCGGAAACTTATACTTTCTGAGATACAAATATTTCAAAATCGGAAAATTCTCCTTACCTTTTTGCATTTTAAAAGTTTATATCACAGCCACAGATTACTTATATGTGTATATCTAATCACAGTGAAGTTTTAGTTTGCGGAAACTAACATTTTTCGAGATATTAATGTTTAAAATCGGAAAATTCGCACATTTTTACGTTTTGACAGTTTATATCACTACCACTGATTATTTTACTATTACTGATTACTATTTATATGTGTATAGCTAATCACAACAACGCAAATTTAACGTTTCGTTATACCCTCTATAAAATTAAGAAATTTAAAAGTTACATTTAACAAGGATCAATACAAGGAAATGTTACGGACTGGTTTATCGAGTATTCTTGGGGAACAAAACTTTGAATATTTCATAAAGACCCATTCGAGGAGTTATAGGAGTTCATATCTCCTACAGCCTCCCCCCCCTTCCGCAACGTTTCCTTCAAGGGGGGAGTTCTGCCCCTAACTCCCTCCCCCCCCTAAAATCGATGTAAGGTAAACTACATAGATTCTCACACACTCACTCACCCTTACACAAATTTGCATATCCAGTCTCACACAGCATACTCACACAAAAACAAAAAGAATCTCGTATTTCTTTATTTTGTTACTTTTAAATGGAATATTAAGGCTGAGTTGCACCATCTTACTTTAGCTATAACAAACGTCAAAAATCTGTCAAACTCCATATAAAATCACTGGTTAATAGTTATAGTTACGGTTAAAGTAAGATGGTGCAACTCAGCCTAAATCTTTATAAGTTTAAATTATTCGTTGCGTATATTCTTATTAGAGTTTTTATATTTTTGTTGTAGCTTTTAAATTAGCGTATTAGTTATATCACTTTTCTAGTGTTATTACATTATACACTAGTATTAAGTAAATTCAACTATCATGTTAGTGCCTCAGGAAGAAACTGGCCTCCACAACACAGGTCTTCCAGGTGCGGAATCCAAGACCACTGTCGTCTTAAGCAATCTAACTTATATATTTTTATAATAACTGTAAACATCTAATGCACGCTCAAAATAAACAATTCATTGTTTCATATTGATTGGGTTTTACAATTGATTCAGAAGAAACACATGCTAAAATGATTGGAAATACATATAGGAATACAATAGTTTTCTGACACGTGTGTTGTTGCCCCAATTTAGGTCTCCCTAGCGGAGCTATACTGGGTCTCTTTAGCGGACCTTGACCTACGTCAAATATTTATTTTATGAAATCTTACTTAATACTTAAACATAACATCAGTATTATTTTACGTGTGCTCATATATTTAACGTAAGTATGTTCAAGACTAATAGCATATAAACACCCGTAGAATAGGCCATAGTTCAGCGTATATCGTTTCAATTTTCCCCGAGGCTCAGCTGCAAAAATATAGAGTAAATTTCAAGCTTATGTATTGGAAGAAATTCTAGGTTTTAGTGTATAGAGTAGTGTATAAAGCATTTCCATAATATGAAAATACTCTCACTTTTTCAATAATATGATAAGATGTGAACATACATTCCCAGATTTGCTCTTGTCGATTTGAACAATCTTGCATCATGGATCTTGAATAGAACCACGGTCAACACAATAATTGGGTTAGAGCAGGTAATCATTTTAGACAAGATGGTTTCATTACTGAAGTTCCCGATGTGGACTTACGGCGTAATTATTTTAGACAAGATGGTTTCATTACTGAAGTCCCGATGTGGACTTACGGCGTAATTATTTTAGACAAGATGGTTTCATTACTGAAATCCGGATGTGGACATACGGCGTAATTATTTTAGACAAGATGGTTTCATTACTGAAATCCCGATGTGGACTTACGGCGTAATTATTTTAGACAAGATGGTTTCATTACTGAAATCCCGATGTGGACATACGGCGTAATTATTTTAGGCAAGATGGTTTCATTACTGAAATTCCGATGTGGACATACGGCGTAATTATTTTAGACAAGATGGTTTCATTACTGAAGTCCCGATGTGGACTTACGGCGTAATTATTTTAGACAAGATGGTTTTATTACTGAAGTCCCGATGTGGACTTACGGCGTAATTATTTTAGACAAGATGGTTTCATTACTGAAGTCCCGATGTGGACATACGGCGTACGGCGTCTTCTCATTGCTCGAGGGAACAAGTTGCATGATCCGATGAGTTATGAGCTCGGTGGTGTAAATGTTCCAGAGATAGTCTGCATGCGACAGGAAGCGGCAGTTTTACGAATGCTGCGACACGCGGGTTTATAATGTGTCGGAATTATTCATGGCGGCGCAAATATGAATAATGTAACGACGGGCCGCGGCGTCTCGCTGCCACTCGCGACAGTCGCGACCTCCGCCTGCACTCTGAGAACAACCCTCGTTCGTCATGTACGAACAGATATATTTTGGCCACTAGTTATCATTTACAAATATTATCGTGATGCTGCCATTGTTTTTCTTTAACAGCGAACCGATTGGTGACATGTCTTCGTTCGGAAGGTAGTCGAACTACAACCGTAACTTATCAACTGGGGTCACTCATTCAGAATTAGTTTCACCAGGGTTTCCCAGGTTTCAATAAGGTTTAATTTTTCAGATGCAGGAATGTAACTAGGACTCTCTGGTGGACTGTTTTTAGGGCTCCGTACCCAAAGGGTAAAACGGGACCCTATTACTAAGACTCCGCTGTCTGTCTGTCTGTCCGTCTGTCACCAGGCTGTATCTCATGAACCGTGATAGTTAGACAGTTGAAATTTTCACATTATGTATTTCTGTTGCCGCTATAACAATAAATACTAAAAACAGAATAAAGTTAAAAATAATACAGGGTCCCCATACAAGAAACGTGTTTTTTTCGGCATTTCACTCCATCTATGAACGCTTAGTTAGGTAAACGTCCCATAGATGGCGTTATATTGAAATGTCGATCCCTAACTCCTTTGTTAGACGTTAGATGGCGTTATAATAAATAAAATGTTTTTTATTATTATTTTTTGCTGGCGAAAAATGATAGTGGTATTTTTTGCTCGATCTTATAAAATACTGTAGTGTGGTACGGAACCCTACGAGTGCGAGTCCAACTTGCACTTGGCCAGTTTATTTTTAACCCCCGACGCAGAAAGATGGGGTGTTATAAGTTTGACTTTGACCAACTAAGTAGAGATGTTGTGTTTGGGCTCATTGCAAAGGTCAATCTCATCTCAGGGGCCTTATTCAGTATGACCATTTTAAAGTCTTACCGTGCCGTGTTACGTTATCTCCGCGTTATGGTATTCTCTATGCCAATTAAAACGCGGTAGGGTAAGGTTATGAGCGCGTTTTGAGCTGTCAAAATATCGTGACATATGAGGACGTGTAACGCGCGCGTTTTGTATAATTTAACTATCGTGTGGCATACAGAATACAATTTTTCAATAACGTAACGTGGCGTGTTAAGGAACGTGTTATCTCATTGGTCATACTGAATAAGGCCCCAGGTCAAAAAGGTAATAAACAGATTACATATGTAGATGTACCAGTTGACAAGTACTTCTTTAAACATTATCGTTACAAACTTCACTTCAATTTATGTATCCTTTGTGACTTTAATGGCGAATCTGTGCCAATAGCATCCAGTTACCAGTCATACCACCAGAGCGACATCATGCTAGTCTTCTGAGGAACATTATGCAGTATCCATCATACATCACGTAACTATGCTCGTGCCTTCGTGCAAGTAGGTGCTCGCTCGGTGTCGGCCGGCACGATGCCCTACTATACAGAAGCAGCAAGTTAAACTGTAGTTAGTTTCGCAGTTTCTCTGAACCAATCCACCTCTCAACGGTGAGTTGTATTCAACCAAACCGGGCGGCGCGGCGGGGTGGGGAGGGGAGGGAGCACATACAACCAGTAACGGTAATTAACGCGACTTGGATTATTTAAATTCATTCGAAACCTTTTTAGAGACGCCGAGTATGCGCCCACCTCGTGATTCCACATACTCTTATGGTTTTTTAATGAGTTCCCTGTAAATATGTGAAATTCTCGAGTACAGAGGGAGTTATTTTGGTAGCGCTCGAGAAAAATGCGAGGAATAACCGGAGAGTGGTGTGTGCTACTTGAAGTCTGGAATTAGATCGTGTCTTATCTGTGTTCAGGTTTATTTTATACTCTTTGTCGTTTACGGTTCGTTAATGAACGACGTCAGATAATAATGTTTGATGTAATACATTTTGGAGTAATTGGATTCTGCTTTATCTATCTGTATTTATTAAAATGTTGTGTTGCTTACCTACCGCTAACTTAATAACGTAGTATGTGATTAAGTTGTATTCTGAATTCATATTAGTAATACGACAATACTCTTAAAAATTAAATTTTAATACAATAGCGAGATATGTATTGTATAATTTACTAAATATTGTTTAAAATGTCTTCGATTTAAGTTATATGGTCAATCTAGGTTTTTTTTATTCGGTTTGGTTTCAATGTTATCACTTGTACATTAAATATAATGATCAGATCAAACTCCATTTCGGTTCACGTTGTTGCGATTTACACACTAAAATAATGACAAGTGCAATCCGTGCCTCGTAGTCGTTGATTGCGGACATCATACATACATACAGGCCGACGTCACACTGTTCCCACCCGTTCCCACTTGTCGGGTGTCGGGCCCGGATTTTAATCGGATGATTTTATATAAAGCTATTCACATTTTTCGGGATCCGATTTTGTGTTGGTGAAGACAGAATCATTGTTTGTTTTGCTAGCCCAAACGGAAAAAAATCGTATCGGATCTCACTAGCCTATTAGTAAGTATGGCGCTGTTCACATCTGTCGGTTGTCGAGCCAGACAATTCTCTCCCCGCTACCCCTTCTTCCACCCGTCTCGTCTATATCTGCTTCGGTCGGTAGTCCATTGAAAAGATACATTTGGGGTTGCATTTGTCAGAGGATGCAATTTTATTTTCTTACGTAATATAATTTCTTATCTATTTTAGATGTAAGGGAGCACAGGGATGTAAGGGAGCACAAATACCACCTCAGTGCTCCCAGCCAACCTCACCTGCCCGTGGTGCATCCTGCCGACCAACAAAGAAGGCACTGGCGACCGACAAATGGCGGTAAAACCATTTCAAATTATGGCGTAGCTAAATACTACAGGCCGGTGACGGGCAGCAGCATCACCGGTGCGAGGAGCTACGTCCTGCAATCGCCAACCCGCCTGCCCAGCGTGCCCGCCGAAGATCGGGCTCAGTGGCGTATCTTGGAAGAGGCCTACGTCCTGCAGTGGACTGACACAAGCTGATTATGATGAAGGGTCAATTTCGATGTCACCAACTCCTATTGCAGGTAAAGGTTAAATTCGAATGTTTGGGGTTGCAACCCTTGTCCCGCGGCTACCATCTTAGAAAAAAGGGTGCAGATCGTTTTTATGATTTATTTGGCAAACTATTGGTCGCACAGTAAATTTGTAAAACAATTTTATTGCAAATTAAATTCTCTACAACTTTGGCTCTGTAACTTTTAGTCCTAGAACTAAAATAAAAGAGTCAAAATAAACGAAAATTGATTAAATTTTATTTTTGTCCTTATAACTTTTTCCTGGCCATTGGCAAGATAGCCTGGGTTTGAAAAAATATTTCAAAAAATGTAGTGTTTCTCCTTCACATCTAAAAAATAAAACTGCGTTTCTAACAAATGCACGCTTAGGTTAAAAAAATTAACATTTAAATGGACTACGGGTCCGACCGCCGCTAAGTGTCAACAGGGGCACCGACACCAGTATAAATAAAACTGGTTAAGTGCGAGTTGTATTCACGCACCGAGGCTTCCGTACAATCTGGTCAAACTCGGTTAATTTACAAACTTAACTTTTATAAATTGTTAAACACAATCCAAAATTTCATCGTACCGACGGGACTCGAACCCGCACCCCCCGGATTACACGTCCAGGTGCTCTGCCAATTAAGCCACGGTTCGATCCATCGATACGACGAAATTAGTGGATTGCATTTGTTAACCCAATTATGCATTGGTGGCATTGTGTTTAACAAATTACAAAAATATAATGTGTGTGATACGTCAAAGAAACATAATATTTAACTTTTATAGTTTGATCAATAGATAATATATTGCGCCAACTACAAATAATAAGCTTGTAATAGTACATTTTAATTTTTTTTTATTATTAAACTACATATTTACGGTTTTCAGATTTATTCCTACATAAGTACTTCAAGGCCTTGTTGCTGGCCAAATTTTATAATTCTAGATTAACAAAAAGTGGCCTATAGGTTTTGATTCCCTTGTGAAATCGCAAAATATGCGACATAAAAGGTCCTATTATCTATTGATCGCGTTAACTTACAAGTTTGATTATTTCACAGCCAAAAGAAACCGTAGACTCGAGTTTTTGATATAAGTTTCAACTTGATATCTCTACGCGTTCCTGAGAAAAAGGGGTCTTGACAAACGGACATACAGACAGACAGACGGACAACAAAGTGATCCTACAATTGTACCTTTTTCCTTTTGAGGTACGTAACCCTAAAAAGGGATCCGACACCCGACAGATAGGAACGAGCTCTTACATTTATTATCTCTCATGGAACCGAAGTTTCATGCTGAAATATAGTTACTTGAGAATTAATTGATGTTTCATTAATTGGTGGAGAGGCTACGAATAAAGGACGCGTTGAAAAATTATATTTAATCCAGTTATGTAGTGAGCTACAACACATGAAATAAAATGTGGATATACGCAATGTATGAAATAGTTTAACCGAATTACAATGAATAAAAGGTTAACACCTCGTCTGTATGTTTTTTGTGTGTATGTTAGGTACGCTATCTTTCTGCGAACTGTGAAATCATTTTATTTTATTTTATTTTTATTAATAGAGTTATACTTAGAGGTAGTCTTTTTATAAAATGTACCGTAATCTAACGGCTATCTGCAGAGATATGCACCTAAAACTTACCACAGAAAATACATTGATCAAATTACTGTTTTATCCGTGAGTGAGGTACGTTTGGGTGGTCATTGTTATTGAATGTGACAAAATACCTCAAACCTTACTGAAAATGACTCGTGGCATGTGTGAGACGGTTCTTTGGTTTTTTAAACAAAGTTATACAATTATTAGATGTTCTTTTCTCCCCGGTCTCCCCTACTGTTTTTCACACGTGTCAATTAATTTATTATTCGTTGTTTTTTTCGTTCGTTGTCGTTTAATATTCCTAATGCTATATTTTCAAAGATTCTGTTTAATTGTTAATGTTGTAACTATTATAATGTCTTGATATTGGATACCCGTGAGTGTGAACTAATTTTACTACAATGCAATAAGATCTGGCATATTAGTTAATGAGTAAAACTTTATTTTAACAACTTAAAAATAATTACCTAGTGACAATATCAACATTATATAAACTACAATAATAATATCTATACTATAAATACAAGACATAAGTTACCTGACCTAGTTAATGTATCTCAATAAAAATATTCTGATTCTGATTATATCATGAATAAAACTCGCTGTAATCCAACAAGAACATTTCTAGAATATTTATTTACAATTAACATCTAGCGTACAGTTTGCTACAGATCGTCGGAGTATAATCCGTTTAAATTAAAGCGGTCCATTATCCCGCCGCTCGTACAATACCAACAATAAACGTTTACTAAATTAAAATGTTTGTTTTTCAGAGATATTATGAAATTGTGACTGCACCCCGATGAGAGTTTATAGAATTGTCCAGCCCTCGGTCGGTCGGGTGGTCGACCTCCGACAACCTTTACACTCCAAATGAATGGTAACCGGATCGATCCTCATAAATAAGCAACGATCATTCATCCCGCGCTCCGTGCGCGGACACCGACTTCCGAACACCTTCCGACCGGAACTTTCCATCGTGAACCCTCCCCCCTCCCTTTTAAAGCACGTTTTCTTTCGCGCAGGTGGGCAGGGCGGCCGTAACGAACATCTCATACATAATGTAGGGGTTCCATTGCCTCTCGGATCGGTGCCGCCGCCGCCGCCGCTTTCTCCACAAGATGAGACTCAAATCTTAAGTGGTGATATTTATTTAAGTGCCGTTTAGACATTCTCGCGTGTTCGGTGCATTGTGCCTTTTGTGAGGCTTTACAAATGTATGGGGGCTGCCGAATGGGAAGTGCTGTAGTTATGTCACATGAGTAAAGAAGGAATGTGGTTATGTGGCGCCGGCGACCGCGACGGATCACTTCATTTTCATGTCGCTACCACTTGCGACACGGAAATCTATTTTATTTTTACGTTTCATATCTTTGGGCAGAATTCGTCTTGATAATATATACAATAATATATAATATATACATAAGACAAATAACTTTGAAACACTGCTTGCAGCCGAGAGCGACCTCGCCCATTACAATACGTTCACAAAACGAATCATTTACGAACACCAGTGAAAAAATTGCATATCAAAATTATGTCTGGTTTAAACGTTGACATTTAAATACATAATGGTGTATTGATAGGTAATTGAAATAATTCACACACGTTTATGAAGCGGTGGGACAAGAGATACCGCAACCGCGTAATGAATCTCGCGAAATGGCCGCTCGTTGTACAAAAGCCATTTAAAAATGGAGCGCAGGTTTATCATGGCCTCGTTGCTGGGATCGCAAGGTTCGATCCTCGATACGGCGTGGCGGACGATGCGTATCGAAGCGTGCTCACTGAAAATAACAATAGTGACGCATCGTAAATAAAGTCACAAAAGTGTAAACGAGGCGCTTCGAGTGCCGCCCGACTGCCGTGTCGCAGTAAACGCTCTCACATTTTCTGAAGCAACCGTTTAAATATTAAAGGAGCCTCATTGCCACAGGGTCCCGCCGGTAAAATATGCATGTAGTCGGGCAGGTGCGTCGCTCGGAGGGCCGCAATAAAAACGTACCCATTCGAAAGGCGTGCGACCCGCCGACGATCTCGATTGTTAAGAAGGGTCGAAAGAGTTAAAAGGACGAATTGTATGGCGCGTAAAGTTTGCGGTTTGATTCGCTTTCTCGGGTTTTGGGTTCTATTAGATTTTATATAGTCAGTTCCCAACTACGCCACGAATGGTACGATGTTAAAGGTTACATACATCTATCTAACTAGGTATATTGTATTTAGTCGAAAAGGTAGCTAGTGGTTACCGTATGCGTATGTAAGAAACATGTGAGGGTCCCGTTGGCGTAACAGATAGATGACTTGAGTTCTAAGAGAGGTCGCCGGCTCATACCCTAGCACGGGAGTTCGTACACATCTGGTAGGAACATATTATGTCGATTTTCAGTCTGACTTGCTACTAAAAAGTAGCTTACCACCATCAAGGAGCAAATCTGCCGTCATAACCTTACGGTGTTCGGCAGCACACAGCCTTTGAGAGTTAGAGTATTCTGTTCCTATCCTCGACCACATCGTCACTTAATACCAGGCGAGATAGTTAAACGCTAGCTTATAAGCTATAAAAAAACATAAGTAAGTATAAGGGAAATAGACAGCTATTGCGTATTTATCCAGAACAATATGAAATGAAATAAATTGAAAATCGCCGCAATCGTTTCATGCCGATCGTTGAAGCAGATTTATTTTGCACTCAATGCGTTAAGTTATGTTTTTATTCTAATTCATGTAAAATACTCAAAGTATTTGAATAATGTATGAATGCATACATTTATTTTATCTTATAAGACAAATTTATATGAATGCTCTTCGAATGAATGATTCGTCCTCCCAACAAGCGCTTATTTCGTATTTGTAAAGTACTCGTGGGCCTCTCCTCGCATCTCTTCACTTAGCGCTACCATACAACAATTCAAATGTACTCAACTCCATAGGTTAGGTTATAAATAAACATTACCCTTCGACTTCAAAGCGGGCGTAAGCAGAAAGCTACCTGACCCGCCCCTTACTGCACCCGTTGCCGAAACATGAGTTTTTTTCTGAACAATATTCAAAGGTGATTTAATTTTACTCCTGCTTTCGACCGCTACAAAACCGCTGTTTGAAAATCCTTGCCAACAAGTGTAAAAGAAAGAAGAAAAGTCCGATAGTATGAGAGTTGTTGTTTTTTTTAATGTCTGACTTACAAGCACTTGATCGTAATCTCACCTGATGTAAAGTTACGGTACGGTCTAAGTAAGAATTGTGTTTGACTGGAAATCGTGCCGGCAGTGAAACGCAGCGCTCGACGAATGACTAGCCCAATCTACAGAAGTCAATTATCCCAACCCGTGTTCTGAACTAGCTGGCACCAAACATCACGCAGGAACTCGGCGAATCGATAGGCGTCATCGCTGGTAGTCGCCGGAAAAATAAGATCAGAAACCACGGATATAAGATACAACTTAATTTTTTTTTTCTTTATGGCGCCAACAATATACAATGCGATACCAATCTCAATCCGAGACATAAGCAATGTTCATATGTATAACACTAAATTGTATGAATATCATATCAATAAAGCTTAACTACTGTTTATGTTATTTTATAAAGAAAACTAGCTGGCCCGCCGAACTTCGTACCACCTAACAGACAATGAATGTCGTGTTACCTTTTAGATGAACTACTAACTTAATTTAGGCTTTTATGAACGTAATACAATGAATACAAAAGAGATATTAAGTTTAGTAATGTATTATGGCACTTTGATTATCAAGTAAATAATCAAAGTTGTGGCAATACAGAAATAGAATAAAAATACAACAATCAATATCAACAATCAAATACTTCAACCGCGTATCAGCAAGACATGATGCAATGAAACAATGTTATTATTGTTATAGATAAGTTACTAACTTGAAATTAGTTAGATTGAGTTTAATTTTAATTGTAAAATATAATCACCAGTATTTTATTTTAATTCTAAATAAGTATAGGTACTTACTTCATGAACAACTGTCTACTATTTTTTTGCCTTATGGATAAGACTGTATACATACGGCATTCATAAATTGGCTATCACATTCTTGCATATCTCTGTATTTACGTACATTCTGACAAAATATAAAATTGATTAGGCATTGATTATCATTGTCCTAATTGCTTGTAAGCATATATATGTTTTTTTAAGTTTCATTATGGCTCCACACGATTAGTGTATTTAGCCAGTGTCAAGTATTAAAATTCTTCAAGTTTTTATCAATTTTGGTCGTAGAATTGATTTAAAGTTACATTTCAGCTCAGTTTTCAAGTAAATGTCTAGTCTAAGTCATACCTTCAGTAAAGATTTGGTGTTTACTGAAGATTTTCAGTGGATTTTTGGTCAGAACGCAAATAGCATGTTTTTCAACATTGTGCTGATTTCCTACACTTGCACATATTCACCAGCATTTAATGCTTAATAATCCACATTTATTTCACATAAACACGCGGAAGAACACCAGTTTTAGGAAAAAATACAATGAGATCACACACACTTTTCCACGTTCCCGCCTAAAACTCGTAAGCATACATTTCTGAACGCACACATATTTGACAATCAATAAATATGTCAAACAGTTGTCATTACTGACAGTATTTAAAATTTAACATTTTTAAAATGTACTTGACTTGAAATCACAAATACTTGAATAATTTTTGTAATTGACGCTGGCTAAATACACTAATCGTGTGGAGCGATGACTCTTATTAATTTGCGGTTTACCGTATCGACGGGATAAACAATTGAACATCAAATGATTTGCAGTTTTTTAACCCAGGAAGGGTTAGGGTTCCGTAGTTGCCTGTTATTCAATCCAAGTCTTTACCCGTTACAAACAAGCAACTAGAATTACAAATTACAAAATTCATATAATGCACTATTATCACGAATTTTTCCAGATTTTTCAAGCCAACAGTTTAGCTTTAAGAGGGGAGGGGACGCCCTACTGGAACAAAAATTTGCACTTTAAAGTTTAATATTTCGTAAATGGAGCATTCAATCGAAAAATCGTATTAGCAACCCTTAAATCATTTTAAAATACCTATTCAACGATATCCCACACGATGGGGTAGACGATGAAAAAAAATTCATCTTCACTTCTCATATAGGGGAGCTACCCTAAAAAAAATATTGATTTCAGCACTTTGTCGCCGTAATTTATATACATACTTCCACAATACAAATTACAGCTTTCTAGTATAAACGGTCTTTTAGCAAAACCTCGGACAGACAGACAGACAGACAGACGGACATGACGAAACTAACGGTAAACCGCAAATTAATAAGGGTCATCACTCTACACGATTAGTGTATTTAGCCAGCGTCAATTACAAAAATTACAATTACAAAAGTTTTTGTGATTTCAAGTCATGTATGTCAGTAAAACACCTTCTTCCAATTGAAACATCGTGTAATGGGCGCAAACTTCGTATAATATACATCCGACCAATGTTGGTACATCACAAACTATACAATACATGTCGAGAATTTAGAGGTACTTTTATAACCACGACCTACTAGTTTAAACGCCAAGACCGAACTGAAGCCCGACTGCCAACACTCTACCGCGTTAACTTTCTTGTTTTCTTTTTAAGGTTGGCATCTATGCTTAGAGGCCACAGACAATTCTCATTCGCGGTAGTTTTGAAGTTGGCAGGTTGGCACCATCGATTGACACTGACAGTGTGAGTCAAAACGTTTCCAATGGCAGTTTCACAAAACATAAGTCAAATGAGCACAATTCATTATTAAAATACATCAATATAAGTAAATTTAACTTATAAAAATAAGAAATCATGACACTCGGCCATCCGACAACGTGATGCCTCCCGGCATACATATAAAAATAACTCAATCATATTTTAATAATAATAGAAATATCAAGAATATAAAACTATGATTCTAATATTTCATCGCTATAATATCATATTACATTATTTCTGATAACATAAATTCCTACAATATTTATCAAATAAACTTTTCCACGAATATTAATTCCAAATTAATGTTTATTTAACTTAATATAAATTTACTATGTTTACTAATATTTCACACGAATTGAAAAATAATTACTTATATGTATGAACAAAACTAATTAATTAGACAAATTCGCTTTACACAAATTATTTAACTATGCTTTAATTAAATCATGACACAAAATATAATGTGTGAATAAATATATAACATAAAACCCTGGTTTTGTAACCTCAGTAGCTGAAATCATGACATCAGACCTTATTTCATACCACCAGTAAAGATGCCATCATCATAGCTTTGTACATCAACGGATTTAATATATATCCAAGGTCGGATTCTATTGAATGCAGTAACCGCAGTTACTAATAAGTTTAAAAGTATTATTTAATCAAGTTATTTTAATCTAACAAAATTATCAAAAACTTAGTAAAGTATGAAAAGTCGTTCGAAAGATTATTTATGAAAATAAAACATGACTACGGTTTTTAATAAATGCTGAAAAAGGCACGGAACAACGTAATATATTCAGAACAATAAGGAATACGTCTAAGCCCATAGATTTGACAAGATCAATAAATAACAAGAGCATAACTGCTGATAAACAAAAACATAAGCAGTGAGTTCATAATTAATCACCAAAAGTATATAAATCACTAAAATATCAATTATAAATTGTAACGTTACAAAGGTATCAAGCACCTAAACAATAAAAAATTTTTAATCCACTTTTGTTTGAAATACCTTCGACTCCAGCCAAAATAAAATAAAATACGAAACGTTAATTTCGTCAGTCGCCTGTAAGAATCGCTGGCAGAAAGGTTAGCGTTTTTGATTTGCAATCTGCGTGACCCTGATTTGAACACCGTCATTTATCGTTTTCTTTTTTTGTCGCCAGCGCAGTAACTTTGAATAGCAACATCAATGTTAGTAAAACGTCAGCAGATAACCAAGATAGCACCACTTGTAGTTTACCTGATTATTTTGAAAATTAATTTGGAACTCCCGAAATAATTCCAGGACTTTATATTTAGACATTAGAATGAAATTATAGTATTACCTCTTGAAGACGAAACTTTAAAAGGCAAGAATGAAGAATAACCTCTTTGAAACGAACTATATAAAAAGATATTTAAAGTTTCATTAAATCGAAGTCATTAACTACATCTCAAAAGTAGTAAATCTTCAGTAAAACATTGATGTGTATTTTCGGGCTGTTGCCCGAACTAAAACAATTATTTATAATATAGACTCCAAAAAAACATTCAACGTATAATAAGACAGCGTTGACATAGATGGAAAATTACTATGAAATGAACCCAAATACAAATATTTCATAATTATTTCAAGTCATTAGAAATAACCCAAGTATCCACTACATGTCTAAAGAAGGAAATATCACTTGACATTACCAACAAAGAAATTTGTGTTTAGAGCTCGAAATATCAAATAAAGATAGTAACGGTGGCAGAAAATAATGTACCGTATCATAAAAAGACAGATAATATGTTACTGACTTGTCGTATTCATCCAGTAGTATCTTATGTATGTGTGTATAATAATGTATATGGCTATATATATGTGTGTATGTATAAAATGTGTGTGTAATGTATATTTAGTGTATGTATTTTATGTATTATAATTATTGTTATATAATTTTATAGCTGTACACCCCTTTCCCTTGCAACATGAATATGTGAAATCCTGTCCACCCAAAACTTGTCTAATAAAGATCACTCCAAGCGATAAGACCGCCCATAGTATGAACATTATCTTGTTATGAATTATTGTCTGTATATTTTATTTGATGTGCAATAAATAATCATTCTATTCTATTCCACCTTTAGATTAATGTCAGTAGCAACAAGCAGCTTGTTACAGATATGGATAAGAAGTTAGCGAAATTACGGAGAATGATTACTGCATTAATCCGCGAAAAGAACTTCAGAATATCAAGTGATCACTTTGGTATATCCATGTAATACATAGTACACTTATAAATATTATACATACTAATAGTTTACCTATTATGTCTACCAACTGTTGAATACTCAAGACTTACAATTGAAGAGTAGAATATCACAATTCCTGAGCTTGAGCTAAAATCAATCACAAGGAAATAATCCAAATAGGAATATAAAGAGAACAAAAAAAAACCACAATGGAGTAGTAATCCTCATTAAAAATATTTGTAGCTTAATTGATCTTTTCTTAATTAGAACAAATGTTTCTGTTTTACTGTGTAATGAAATTATAAGTATAGTAATAATGATTTCCATATAGACGTACAAAATTAACATCGCTTTATACTTTAATGATTTGTTTTTTATGGATTATAGACATTTTATTAGCATTTTTCAATTTTCAAAGCATTAGCTTTTAAACAACAGACTATATAAAATAGGAACCAAAGTTGGTTTTATAACTCCGTGCATTGTTTTTTTAAAAAAATTACTGTAAAACTGAACTGTTGAAACTAGCACTCTATGAACACACTGCACAGCTGATACGGTGTGGAGATTGAAAATCAGTAGTAAAAAGCAGATACTTTTTACAGCACATCTACACTCAAATCTACAATGACAAATAGAAAATAAAAATAATACTCTAAACTCCTATTAAACATTTTATACGCATGTCACAAAAATAAAAATATCGAATAATACATCGAAAACGTCGTGGTGAATACGTAAATATATCAAACAAAATGTTATCTTAATTCACAATTATTTTAAGTAAAATAACTTTAAAGTTACGTATGAGTAATTCATACTGAAGAAATATCCTACATCTTAAATGATTATATTGTAAATAAAGTCATACCAATATCTACCACAATTAGGAAACAAAATAACAACATAAGGAGCAATACAAATTGTATGTTCATGTGCCCTTATATACCTCACCTCATATATCATATAATATATTTTAAAACTGAAGGTCACTGAAAAATACCAATTGTGTCGGCTATATTTGACATTGTATTTCATTAATGTTAATTTTATGTTCTTTCACATGTCATGACATGGCGAAATAGATGGTCTTATATGATTTCTTCGAAAACCTTTTAAACTCTATTTCATGTGAAATAAATTCATTTCCATTTATTTCATTATAATGCGATTTCTTATAAAATAATAAAACGTGTCATCATTGTCGATCACAGCAAATGTGTTCATACACATGATGCTATCCTATGCTATGATTTGAGTCATATTGATGCTTTAAACGAATGCGACGAAAAGGTAACCTTTTCGATAAATCAGGTATATATCCAGACAATAAAATAGAAAAAAATTAAAATATTTTTATACAGATATCCAAAGAAAGCTGATTTTTAGTTCATAACTACCGATCCATAGTAATAATGCCAATAATATCCAAACTATTTGAAAAGTTTGTAATATAGATATGCATATATATATATATATATATATATATATATATATATATATAACTTCTACAATTAAACGACTACTTCAGTAATATGATATTTTCTGTGACGAAAAGGGGATATAGATTTACACATTATCACAATAATTAACTTTAAAGCAGCAAGAATATAAGTTTCGATGTTGACAACCATAATGCAGTTTATGCGATCTACTGTAACCATGACCATACTACTTAGTTAAAAAGTTACTTAGTTACAAGCTGGACGTCCATGGCGTCAAATGCACTTGGCATAATTATTCATATTTCATATTCTTTTATTCCTAAGTCGTCAAATTTACACGTCATTTTTACAGTGTTGTACCCGTGTACAATACACGCAGCCAGCTTACAATAACTTGTAAGTTATCATCTAAATATAATTAATAAATATACACATCAATTCAACGCAAGGTGAAGTATGGAGTAGCTAGCGTACTTAGCCCACTTCTATTTATCATCTACATTAATGATTTTTCTAGAGCAATCCAATCAATATCCAATGACTCTGTTTGCCGAAGATAGCATGTTAACGATTCCTTGACACCCTACAGGTCTTACGAGATGTAGCAACTTCTTCGCTGGTATTAGTAGTAGAAGGTGACCTTCTCTTCTGGTTATTACATGGTCGCCGTCGAGTGGCGAGTCAGGCAGGGTTCCATCATCATCAGTAGACATCATTGGCAACACACTGAAATACACACATTGCCAACGGCATAATCCATTCACAAACAAAACACCGACAATATTCAATTTAGATTCATTAAACATTTAAATTTTCCAAAATTATCTAGCATATTGAATCCAGTATTTAAAATAAAATAAATAAAACTCTCCTATTTCTATTTAACCCATTTTTCAATTCATATTTACTTTAGTAAGCTGTTATATTTTTATAAACATCACCATCATCTCCACCATCATCATCACTTCCATCAACACCATCACCGTTATCATTATTGCCACCATCATCACCATCATCATCACCACCATCATCACCATCATCGCCGTCATCATCGCCGTCATCATCACCGTCATCATCACCGTCATCATCACCGTCATAATCATCATCACCATCATCATCATCACCATCATAATCACCATCATCATCACCATCAGCATCACCATCATCACCATCATCATCACCATCATCACCATCACCATCATCATCACCGCCATCATCACCATTATCACCATCAGTACCATCATCATCATCACCATCATCGCCGTCATCATCGCCGTCATCATCACCGTCATCATCACCGTCATAATCACCATCATCATCACCATCATCATCACCATCATCACCATTATTATCTCGCTCAATTTACCAATAAGTACAGCTAGTCCTTTAACTGATAATCCGACGTGTCTAATCGACTCAACCAACGTACAATGTGACACTCACGTGCCAGCTCAATTAACCGATGAGTACAATTAGAACGCCCCCTAATTAACAATTCGACGTGTCTAATTAACTTAACCAACATCCAACGTGACACTCACGTGCCCGCTCAATTAACATCCAACGTGACACTCCCGTGCCCGCTCAATTAACATCCAACGTGACACTCCCGTGCCCGCTCAATTAACCATCCGACGTGTCTAATCGACTCAACCAACATCCAACGGGACACTCACGTGCCCGCTCAATTAACCGATGAGTACAATTAGAACGCCCCCTAATAAACCATCCGACGTGTCTAATCGACTCAACCAACATCTAACGGGACACTCCCGTGCCCGCTCAATTAACCGATGAGTACAATTAGAACGCCCCCTAATTAACCATCTGACGTGTCCAACCAACGTCTAGCGAAACACTCAGGTGCTCGCCCAATTAACCGTTGAGTCAACTGGCATGCCCTCTAATGTATCCAATAATCTGACAACCAGTCGACCCATCCATTAGAAAAACAATATATTATTTTAACACACTTGTAACTTTATATTCTGAATGCTTGTTAGACTTTCTGTTTGAAACGTTTGTAAATATTAAAATCAAAACTTATAAAGTTCAATGACTTTCAATGGTTTAATACTTTCTTATTGCACGCGCAACCACAACATAAAAATAAAAATAAAATGTCAAACGTGTTATATGCTATCGGAGGGTGGCCCCGACCAAACACAAACACGCCCAACTCAAAAGCGTACGAAAGCATGCGCTAGGTTCTACCAGAGGGTAGCCTTGGCCAAGAACCCACGCACACCACCGCACACGAATGATCTTGATTTAAGCAGCACATCACCAGAGGGTTGCCCTGACCAGACACGCTGCACAAATCCAACACAATCATGTAAATTGCACGTGATCCAGTTCAATTTTCAAATAAATGTCAGTTACTTCTGATAAATTACTTTAGTGGACGCATATCAAGCATACCAAATATAGGAGAAAAAAAAAACAATCTATTAAAAGCTATCAACATACCCTTTGGGTTATCCCGCTTCTGAATTGTCAGTAAAACACCTTCTTCCAATTGAAACATCGTGTAATGGGCGCAAACTTCGTATAATATACATCCGACCAATGTTGGTACATCACAAACTATACAATACATGTCGAGAATTTAGAGGTACTTTTATAACCACGACCTACTAGTTTAAACGCCAAGACCGAACTGAAGCCCGACTGCCAACACTCTACCGCGTTAACTTTCTTGTTTTCTTTTTAAGGTTGGCATCTATGCTTAGAGGCCACAGACAATTCTCATTCGCGGTAGTTTTGAAGTTGGCAGGTTGGCACCATCGATTGACACTGACAGTGTGAGTCAAAACGTTTCCAATGGCAGTTTCACAAAACATAAGTCAAATGAGCACAATTCATTATTAAAATACATCAATATAAGTAAATTTAACTTATAAAAATAAGAAATCATGACATGTATATTTAAAAAATGTTAATAAGGGTTCCTTGTCAGGACTACGGAACCCTAAAAATCATAAAAATTGGTCCAGCCGTGTAACGTAATGAAATGTAACGTAACGTAATGTAACGAAACGGAGCCCCTGGAGGAGGCCTACCGCACGCTACATCCCTAAAGGAACCAGGAACCTAGACAAGATAAACTACAAAAGACGGGTTATAACATTTATATTCCTATAGATTCTACAAAAATCTACGGTACTTAACTTAAACGGAAAACTATCACCGCACTTCGGGTCCATTACTCCATTATCCTTTCCTGGTATGAATCAGCAAAGTCCTTGGTCAAGGTGAGAATCCCCGTCAACAATCATTTGGTGTAGTATTACAGCATTTCCGGAAACAACGGTAAGTATAACAGTCTGGACAAAGAAATGGACGAATAATGATAAAAATCAAGTCCAATATTTTGTACAAAAAGAATATAAATAAAAGTGAGCAATGCCAGTGTACTACGGAGGTTATATTGGCGGGGCAGCGGGGGCTACTGCATTTACTCGTTTGATGGTTGCCCTCCCCACCACTGGTGGTTGCGGTGGTTGCGGCGGGTGCGGTTGCTAAGCCTGGGAAGGCAAGTCCGGAATTATAGCAAATGCCTGCTGCAATAATGACAACTCTAATTAGGCATAATTTATGATCGTCCAAGTCTTATTAAACTGTTATACTTACCGATGTTTCCGGAAATGCTGTAATACCACACCAAATGATTGTTGACGGGGATTCTCACCTTGACCAAGGACTTTGCTGATTCATACCAGGAAAGGATAATGGAGTAATGGACCCGAAGTGCGGTGATAGTTTTCCGTTTAAGTTAAGTACCGTAGATTTTTGTAGAATCTATAGGAATATAAATGTTATAACCCGTCTCTTGTAGTTTATCTTGTCTAGGTTCCTGGTTCCTTTAGGGATGTAGCGTGCGGTAGGCTCGTGGCCTCCTCCAGGGGCTCCGTTTCGTTACATTACGTTACGTTACATTTCATTACGTTACAGCCGTTCTTAAGTTATAAGTGTAGTAACTAACACGACTTTCTTATATCTAGAATAATGTAATTTAAAACTTGTGACACGATGTTTTTATTATGTTATATTCTCTTTTAATTTTAATATTTGTGATTGTATACTAACTAAGTAGGACTTAGATATACGTATTGACACAATGTAATTTAACAACTCTGTAACCTAGGACCACAAGCAGTAAATTCATTCATTCATTTATTCAGACATGTCTTAGTCCGGGGAGTAGTGTGAACTGCGGCCAAAGCTTACCAGTGAAAGAAACATGCTGCGTCGCAAAGTATTTACTCATTGTAATCGTGCAAAGAAAACGATTACCTCCTGCTATGTTTTATAAACGTGAAAATCGCTGTATACCTCCACGTGTACTGTCGGTATATTGACATCGTTCACCCGTGAACAACGCGAAGGGCAAAGGGCGGGCGGACGTGGACTTTCACTAAAAGGATATGACAATAACACCCTTTTTAGGGATTCGTAGTCCTGACCAGGAACCCTTATAGTTTCGTCATGTCCGTCTGTCTGTCTGTCTGTACGAGGTTTTGCTAAGAGACCGTTAATACTAGAAAGCTGTAATTTTGTGGGGGTATGTATATAAATTACGCCAACAAAGTGCTGAAATAAAATTGTGAAAAGTATTTTTTTTAGGGTAGCTCCCCTATATGAGAAGTGGGGATGAAATTTTGTTCATTGTCTACCCCATCGTGTGGGGTATCGTTGAATAGATCTTTTAAAATTATTTAATGGTTACGAACACAATTTTTCGATTGAATGCTCCATTTACGAAATATTAAACTTTAAAGTGCAAATTTTTGTTCCAGTAGGGCGTCCCCCCCCGCTCTAAAAGCTAAACTGCTGGCTTGAAAAATATGGAAAAATTCGTGATAATAGCGCATTTCATGAACTTTAAAGGAAAACTATAGCGGTTAAGATAACTTTATTAGTTTAGCAGTAATAGTCGTTGAACTTGGGTGTTGGATAATTTTGTACCAAATACAAAATCCTTAGAATAAATCCTTTAAAGTGACAAAGATGGAGTACCTAGTTGCTTGTTTATAACGGGTAAAGCATTGAATAACAGACTACTACGGAACCTTACAATGCGCGTGGCCCAACACGCACTTGACCGGTTATTTCCGCATATATTCGAACGAACACTTTGTTCGTATTATTGTAATTGTTTACCCATCATTGAATAATGACTAAGAACTATAAAGAGCTGGCCGAGTTTGCGATTCAAAGTTTTTGTTAGAATAAGCGAGCTATGTTTATTAAAATCTTATTAGAAAAGGTAAATTATAAAAAAAAAATCGCTCTAATGCTTTCAAGAAGCTTACAAGAAATCGGTACTACTTGGCTTTTGTTTGACTAGCGTCAATTATCATTTCTCTGCTAGCGTGGTGCTAATTTGCACGGCACTGCCGCTGAGCAGTTTAATATTTCGTCGCTGTAGCTGTACCATATAACTGTGACCACCTATTCTATTTCACCTATTTATCTTGGCCCCCTCGGGGTTAATCTGAAATGTTGTCCAAACGGTCTGAGAACAGATCTTTGGGCAGATAATGAAAGGTAACCGGCGCGATACCTCGAGCCGTCGAGGCTTTGTGCGGATAATTGGGGCGGAACTTTAGGAACAGCTGTAATTAGGGGAGCCGTGATGGCGGTGGTCGGTGCCCACATCGTTGCCAGTATTGCACTCTCTCGGATCACCTGTCTTCATTTTTGTTATGAGAACCGGAGTTTCGCCATATCTCAAAAACTGCTGACTGTATGACGTTCAAGCCAATTTTCGTTGTTAGTTTTTAATAAGATCTACAGCATATATTTTTTTTAGTTTTCTCACTCCCATACTTTAAAAGTGGGGGGGGGGGGGGGACACACACACACACATTTTAATCTATCGCGCCTATCTTTCAAATGATTGACTTTGAGAAAAAATGATTTTAGGAACCTCAATGTCATTTTTGAAGACCTATCTATGGAAACCCCACACGTATAGGTGTGAAGAAAAATTTTTTTTTGTTTCAGTTCCATGTATGGGATGCCCCCCTTAATCTTTTATATTTTTTATTTTTGTATAAAAATCGGAAAGCGGTTTACAGAATACATCTACCTACCAAGTTTCAATTCTGTAATCCTAACAGTTTCGGAATACAATGGCTGTGACATACGGCCGGACAGACAGACAGACATGACGAATCTATAAGGGTTCCGGTTTTTCCCATTCGGCTACGGAACCCTAAAAACCCTTGGTAGTTAATATAATGAACTGCTGTGGCAAATGTAATGTTTCTATTTAGTCCGTGCGTAATGTTTCAGTCAGAATCGGTTCACAATTTACGGATTAATCGCGAAACATTTACATCCAAAAAAGCTGGCCAAGTGTGAGTCAGACTTTTGTCCCGCACACGGAGGGTTCCGAACCGCAGTATAATAATGTATAAGAATAATATTATATTATACCAGAAGCCCGCCCCGGCTTCGCACGGGTAGAACATATATGCCTACAAAATTTGCATCAGTTTGTTGCATCGAATATAAAATATGAACATATTTAACAACCATCGTCATATTTCATCCAATTTACACAAAACCTTAACAAATTATGCACCTAAACATTCCTCATAAACACTCTGGCTATTGGTGAAAACCGCATGATAATCCGTTCAGTAGCTATTGAGATTATTGCGAACAGACAGACAGACGCAGTGATGAACTTTGTTTAATAATACTTACGTATTGATATTGGACGGCCCTTTAGCGTAAAGGATAGTTACCCTGATTCTGACCCGACGGTCGTTGGTTCTAATCCTAGCAATGTACCTACCAATGAAAGTTTTATGTGCATTCATGAATCATGAGTTTTCGTACAGTGGTAGTGGAATCATTAAATCTACCAAAAAGTAGCTTACCACCAAGGAGAACATCTGCCGCCTTAACCTTACGGCGTTCCCCGACGCAAAAAGTAGAGGTAATATACGTTTAACGTGTGTATCTGTGTGTCTGTATGTAGCATCTTAGCACCTAACCGGATGAACCGATTTTGTTTTCATTATTGATAGTTTTTTTTTGTTTGATAGATGTCTTCATCGAGAATTTTCTTTTTCTTTCTTTTCTTCTTTAGTAACTATGACCTAATCTGTGGTTTCACTGCAAATATTTTATTAATATTGCGATGCGTGTTTGTGAAATTCGTTATATCTTCTAGAGTTTTCATTTGAATTATATACTGTAAAGAAAAAATTTTAATTTATAATATGTGGCCAAGCTAATTAACGTAATTATTTGGATAAGGATTAATACTATATACTTGAAAATAGCCTTGGAAGTTATGTAATATTTTTTAACAAAAATATTAAGATTAAAATGGTTACTGTGAGTCAACCTTAAGAGATAGACATATGCTGTCGCGGACTTTTTTGTAGGTCTTATTAAGTTGTACAACTCTTGCATAGAAAATATTCTTCTATCTATTTTCAATTAAGCAGCGTTCGTAAGAAACGTGTTTTTTCGACCGTTTATTTGCCGACTTAGGTTGCAAATTAGGTCTCCACGAATGTACCTTTGATTTAAACGAGATAATATATAACCTATTTTCATTCCGAAAGTCCATTCTATGTATTAGTGAAAGAATTTTTTAAATCGGTTCAGTAGTTTTTGAGCTTACTCATTACAAACATACAAAAATACAAATGTTCTCTCTTTATAATATTAGTATAGATAACCGCGTCAATACCAAACTATAACAACAATACCAAATTAAGCATTTAATAATAATAACGCCATCTAACGAATATCTAACGAACTTCTAACACCAACTAAGTGAACGTTAACAGAAAGGTAGGTAATTAATATTATTTATTAATAAGTAAAAAAATAGTTCATAGATGGCGCTATAGTAAAAACACGTTTTTTATAAGAGGACCTTTAATTTTTAACTTTGTTCTGTTTTTAGTATTTGTTGTTATAGCGGCAACAGAAATACATCATCTGTGAAAATTTCAACCGTCTATCTATCACGGTTCATGAGATACAGCCTGGTGACAGACGGACAGACAGACAGACAGACATATGGACAGCGGAGTCTCAGTAATACGGTTCCGTTGGTACCCTTCGGGTTCGGAACCCTAAAAAAAATATACAGACGAATGGAGAACCTCCTACTTTTTGGAAGTCGCTTGAAAATATGGTTACATATGAACGGTGAAGTAATGTTATGCATCTTTAGTAAATAAATCTATTCTATACGTACTAAGGTTTATTTTGTTATCATTGGAGGTGTATAAGGATGGGCCGAACAGGCGACATGACCGATCCTTACGTCATTAGACATGTGGGATCGGTTAAGTGGTACGAGTAAGTTACGATGGTAGCGCAAAGTACACCTACGTATTATTAATATCCTAAATCCTCTGGAAATATACCTTGGTAGGTACACTGAAAATCTCAGTGAGCGAATCGCTTATATCTAATTCTATCCTAACATATGCCTTTCGTGGGAATCAGTTTTATAATTATATCATAAAGTCAACATCTATAGTATAGTATAAAAGGATCAGAAATAATGTCTATCAATGTAATCATCTTGTTGGTGATCTGCAGCAGTGCATACTCTGATTTCTTATAAAAATTGAATTCACTATTTCAATCAATATAAATGAATTCAACAAACTATTTTATAGAGACGATAGTAGGTAGTAATGTACAAAATAAGTTTAGGTGATAATATGAAAACACTGAACTACGTACAGTTTTGTATTACCACATACCACATACAAAATCAATAATGTGCTAAGTGTTCAACCTCAAAAGCATCTAAATGTTATAAAAAAACTCGATATTTTCCGGGTGTCACCAGCAGCGCCAAGCTTTTCAACCTTAATTTCAGTATTCTCTCATGTTTCACTAAATTGAAATGGATGCCGGTTTGCCGCATCTGATCCGAGCCCTACTTAAAAAGGATTGATAAAAACTGTACACGAAATCTCACTTCGATCCGAACCAAGGAACGGATCCGTCCTACTGTGGAGAGAGCGAAGGGCATATTATTGTAAGGTCTTTGAGATATTGTAGAGGTTCACCCGTATAAACACACGTAGTTATTATGATTGAGGCTTGACTTATATCAACTAAGGTAAGTGATGCATTCCAATTATAAAATAATATAACGGCGATACCCACTCCGTATACACCACAATAGAAATAAAGCTATTCCATTCGCAAGACAATTTATCGACAGATTGACATCCAAATCGACGTCGTCCTCTCCGTGCAGCCCCGACACAGAGGAGCTGCGAGCGCTCTCTTGACGTCAGGCCGACATAACGGCTGACAGGCCTGCAGGCGGGCCGGAGTACCGATCACAAATGAATTCATAAAATATGTACAGAGATCTACCTACTGTGGTATTAGAAAGTGTAAGAAACCGATTTCGCTGTAATTATGCACAGTAATAGACAGTATAGAACAATAGAAACTACTTCATAATGCGGGCGAAGTAGCGTAACGCGACTAGTAGATGAAATTTGAAGTTGAAATGAAAATAAAACAACAGTTAAGTGTCATCATCATCATCAACGCCATCACCATCTACTTCACTGGGAGCGCTATGCCAGCGACCCCGGGCCTACATTCGCTTCATAGAAGAGCTGGGTTGGCCTGGTTAGTCGCTGTCAGGGGGGCATGCACAATACATCCCGAGCGGACGGCTGATACGTCAGTGCAGGACGCATCGCCCCCTCCTCAAATTAGAATTAATAATATAACCAGCCAAGTGCGTGTCGGGCCACGCACAGTGTAGGGTTCCGTAGAAAATTCAGTAATGTTTGTTTCCGTGTGTTCCTTGGTCCGATTCATTCAAAACTCGGTACATATAATCTATAAAACAAATATATATAATAATCATGTGACAGGTATTTTTTTATTTTCCTAATCTACCCCTAGGAGATGTGCAAAATGAATTTTGTTTGGAAAAATCATAGAAAATCCGGTCATGTTTGTTTCGACGTATCTGCATAACTAATTAACCGATTTCAAAAAAACTTGAAACGTAGATAGTGTAAGTTTTGATATTACATATCGGTTAATTAGATTTTCAAAATTCAACCCCTTAAGGAGTTACATATGGTGTGATAAAGTTTCTATGAAAAATGTTATTCCTTGGATTGGTTCACTCAAAACTCGGTAGAAATAAAACTTAAAACAAATAATGAAATATGTATTTTGTATTTCTTTCAGATCTACCCTTAGGGGAGTGAAAATTTAATTTTATCTGGACAAATCATAGAAAATACATTAATGTTTGTTTTCACGTATCTGCATAACTACTAAATTGATTTTGATGATATTTTAAATGTAGATAGTATAGGTCCTGAATTAAAACATAATAAGGTACTTTAATTTCAAAAATTATCCCCTAAAATGGTTAAACATGGTGGGTGATAAAGTTTCTATGGTAAATTTTATTACAAACTTGGTTTGATTCACTCAACATTAGTGTGCAAAATGAAATTTGTAAGTATAGAAAACATATTGTATTCCCTGGCTCCATTCACTGTGTAGGGAAATACAATTTAACGTAAATTAAGAAATCTGTACATATAAACGGCAAACGTTACCGACTGACTGACTAACTGACTGATCTATCAACGCACAGCTCAAACCACTTAACGGATTTGGCGAATTTTTGGCATGCACATAGTTTTTATGAGTTATGATGTAGGTATTCGCTAAGAAAGGATTTTCCAAAATTCACCCCTTAAAGGGATGAAACGGGAGTTCAAAGTTTCTATATAGAAACAACATAAGATAGTCAATTTTATTGGAAACTTCTCACAAGTACTTCTGTAAATAAGTAAGCAAATATGTGTTTCAGGCTTTTTCGAAATTCCACCTTTAATTTATGGGTGAAAACTTACCTGAAATAAATGATTTTTAATTTAATTTTTAATTTTTTTTAAGAGAGTGAAATGGGGTACAAACAAACAAAACAAAGTTTGAAAATCAATATAATTTTTTGGGTTTTATATAAATGAGTCTTTATGTCCCTTGGTCACGCCATAACTTGAAAACGGGAAGATCGATATGGCTAATTCAGTTTTTCATGTGTTTTTACGAAAAAAATTTAAAGAAATGAATGAAGTTATTAACGCGGGCAAAGCCGCGAGGCACTGCTAGAATATAAATTTTTGTGTAACTGTTTTTATTGTGTGCATTAGTGTGTGTTCGTTTGTGTATGTATACATATACACAAACTAATTCCAAATATATATTATTTTTTTCTTTTATATGGCGTTATATGTCTTATAATTATCTGAAGCTTTAGCAGGAGCCGGTTTTGTGTAAGATATACTAACCCAGTAATGTAATGGTAAACTTTCGGCAGTAAACCTTGCGTAGGTTCGAGCACCGTAACTAATTGTTAAAGTTAGGTATACAGTTTGTTATCTCGTCAATGGGACAGGTCCCATGACAGCTTCGCTGCAAGCTCCGACCTACATTCGTCCACCTCCGGAACTCGGAACTGGAGCGCCCCTAAGCCCGAAGTCGGCGGCACTTTATCACCGCGCGGCCGAACGCTGCGCTTCGACTAGTCACGTCTTACTCATTACGCTTCCGCTCCCAGTCTCGCCTGAATTATTACTGCGCAACTGCGATCCAATATCGACCCTACGACTCGAGTAATAAAGGATGAATTGGGATGGGGACCGGTGGAAGTCGGTGCCAAAAGTAGGGGAAGATTACAAAGAGTGCTGGCAGCGGCGGCAGATTTCGATCGGCGGAGCTGCGTCGCGACGGACCGGGTGCGGACGTTGGCGTCTGGCAAGGAGTGCTAGCGTTGCTCACGTTCTCTGATAACACGGGAATTTGCTCGCAATACGAGGATAATAGCTAAAATATTTATGACGTTAATAGCTCCATGAAAACAAAAGCGTATAGTCAGTCACAGCAATAGTAATAGATGATATAATTATGATGTATAGCTTCTCAAACATAAAGCAAAGCGTAATCCTAGGCAGTAAGATAGTACCTACATAAGCGCAACACAAGAAAAATAGTATGAGATAGGAAGTAAACACATTTTATTTTTATCAAAAGTAGGAACGTCCGCTACTATGCAATAAATTTCTTCCCTGCTCCGGAACGGTACAAATCGAAAGCAGGTAAATAATTTGTGAATTTTCCTGTGGGTTCACAATAGCGGGCAAATAAAGCACTTGAGCTTCACCTGCAGCGAGTCATTACAGAGTAACCAGGTGGTCGCTCGCGCGGGGCATCACGCGGGCGGGGACGAATGCGAGCGGTCAGCGGGGACACAAGCCTTTACTAATTATAACTTTCTAAACGTGCAGCATATTTAAGCGTCTTTCTAAAAGCCTTATCATGATTTTAATATATGTAATAATATAAATGGACTGATTAATACCGCAAATATTTGTTTTTTTTTAAAGAAGAACAAGCTAAATGCTGTAATTCCGAAGTTAATACCTACGCATCGCTGATAAAAGTTCTTCGAAAGACAAAGAAAGGGAAAAACAAATTGACAACGAACCATTAGTTCTAGGGAGACAGACACACATAACGTTTTTCAATTAATAATGTGATTGCTATTTTTGTTTTTCAGGTACGGAATTACAGAAAACTACAGTATGGACGAAGAATACTGCGTCGCGTCATGCTCGTGCCGTGCCCAGTGGTAAATGACATACGAAGATAAACTATGACAAGATACCTTCAAAAGTCTTGCGTTGCTATTGCAGTTGCAATGATAATAATCACAGCATATATTATATCCAATAGTATTCTGATGAAGCCTTTTTAATTATATTCGATAACCGGACAAGCAAGACGCTTGCCTGATGGTAAGCAATGTTGTCTATCTAAAACAGATTAGCCCCTGATTCTTGATCATTCGAAAATCTGTTCGGATTCGAAAGCATCATTTGTAATATTAAATATCGATAAATTCGTGAACTATTTACCTTTCCAATTAGAATCACTGATTTTTTCGAATTGAAATATCAAAAGTAACCGATCGGAGCATTGTGAATTGCAAAGATCCAAGTCGTAGTAAAGGCAGTTTCCGAATCCGAATGATTTAAAATAAATCTGTGGGTAGGAGCATGCAAAATTCCGAATGGACTGAATTTTGCATGTTACTTATACTAATTATAATATTATAAAGATGTCACATGGCCTGTTATTTCAGTGATACAATTTTCATGCAATAACTACGCCTTCAATTTCTTTCAATGATGTTCAACACTATTTCACTAACCCGCTAGAAGTATTTGTGTATCTGCGTGTCTGTCTGTGGAAACGTAGCTCTCAACTGATGAAACGGTTTTGGTTTAGTTTTTTGTTTGTTGCAAAGGTAATCTACGTTAGCTATATCTCTGTTGTTAGCTATAGTTCAAGGAAATCTGATCAGCTGTTCGTAGATTATCATCATCATCATTAACAGCCAGTATTCATCCACTGCTGGACATAGGCTTCTCCAATGGCACGCCACTGATCTCAATCTTCAGTTCGAATCATTATCATTAATAAATTCGATCATTGTCTAAGTATTTCTAGATGAATATGAAAACAAACCCCGATTTTATCCGCAGATTTTTAGGCTTGCCATTTTTATTTAAACAATATTAGGCAGCTGACAGACAGACAATCAGTTCCATTCGGATCATGATAATATGTACTGTGATCGGTATGCGTTTCTTTAATTTGTGTTTCACTATTTCTCTTTTTTTTTAAATATAAAAATTGTCTGAATTACTGAAACACACAGTATGGTACACACAGTGTATGGTTGGCAACCCTAATTTAATATTTTTTAATAGTCTGACGTCAACGATTGGATGACAGCTGAATAGTTCATTACTTTTTTATTTTTTTTAATTCAAAGCGTTACATTCTGCTTTTGCTAGGTTAACTTGATAATTGATTATGATTTATTTTATGATTTTGACGTGTATTATGTGCGTATATTAATACTGCCAACGTACTGAATAAATGCTTTGATTTGATTTGATTGACAATAGCTTGTCCCTTTGATTCAAGAGAAAAACATTTGGTAAATCCTGTAACTGCAATAATATTACAAGATCTGAAACCGAGGTACAAACGGTTTCGTTCAGGACTAAAGCTGTCAGTGTTCGCCACGTCTGTTATTCTGTTCAGGAAGCCACTAGACTCGAGCATTGTTAATGAACTGTTTGTATATATGTGTTTTTTATATATATACTAGTAACAGTTTTACGCTGCGCCGGTTATCCTCGGTTCACTCGGCATCCCTGCACTAGATATTCAGCGATAATAGCCGACCCGTTCCCGGAGATCATCAATCTAAATCAACCTCTATTCTAGTACTGATAGAACTCATATTGAAGTAAGTAGGGGAACCTATCGAACTGAGATCGAAGCCACCTAAATATGGGAACGAATTTTATATGAAAGATAGGCGCCCGGTGGGATCGGGGTAGATGAAAACTTTCCTGATTATTATCTTCGAGATTATGCCTAAAGCGATATTGGGGAAGTAGAGTGGTAACGCTTGCATTCTAATGTATTACGTGCCTTTTTACTACATCATGAACGCGGGATTTCATTGAATGTTGACTAAAGAAGCTGAAATACACCACGATCCCTTTAAAAAAAAAAATATAATTTGAATAATTAAGATAGTTTAAAAACTAAAACAACCGACTTCCATGCCCCGCGAGTCAGTTTCAGTTGCAAGTTTGAGACGTTTATCGTCATATCTTTAGAGAAACTTATGAGATCTTGATGAAATAATTTAATCTGATAAGTATTTTTAAAGATATGACGATAAACGTCTCAAACTTGCAACTGAAATAGACTCGCGGGGCATGCAAGTCGGTTGTTTTAGTTTTTAAACTATCGTAATAATGTCATGCATGCTTGTCTTGTGATGTCACCAAACGTCGATAAAAGCATGCAGCACCACTACTGATACTATTCAGATGAAATCAAGCTCACAAATTGAATCCATTGACGCGCAGTAAAACTTACTACTAGCTTTAAAATGCTTTTATGAACATGTGCGCACCGAGTCACCTTCATCTTGATGCAATTAACTGAATATTTTTGTACTTGTTGAGCAATCTATGTACTCGACGTGAGTGTCGATGCCACTAGTTTCACGGAGCGTTTCCTAGACTTGCCGACGACGTAGGCAATGAGATAACGAATGCATCACTGAGTGATAGGATTACCATAGCTGCCGGAGGGGAGAGGGGGGGGGGGGGAGTTGTCCGAAGGCACGTGGGACGCGGGGTCAATTATATACGATAGCGTGTTGATCTTTCGACGGGACGGAGGAGGAACTGAGGAGATGATTGTTTGCGGATTATTACGACTCAATGCTGGAGGTTTCGTGCAGAAGGGATGATGACCCTTTGATTGTGTTATCGTACAGCTTCTGAACGATGCAATTAGAATTTATTCTTGTTCACCCGTTTTGGTTTATTCATTATTTTCGTCAAAAAATGCTTTTTCCGGATGTTTGTCAGTCTGTCTGTTCTCTCTCTCGGGGGAAATAAGGGGGGAAAGAGGAGAAGTTTGCTGTAGCGTTATATATGAAAACGAATACCTATTTATAGCAATCTGACTACGCAATGCTCTTTGCCTTCACAAGGCAAACCCGTAGACACCAGATTCAAACCATTTATCATACTCAATAATTTCATCTTCGATGCCCAAACATAACTTAAACAAATGAAACTAGGTTCATAAATTTGAATTGGACTTATAATAATAATAGGTTCTAGAAGTCCATCCTCCAAAATGCACAAGTAACAAACAAACAATACATAGCGTTCGGCAGAACCGTTCAACATACGAAACTATGTGAGCTATTCATATTACATGTTCCAGGAATTTGTATTTGGAACTCTAAACGAATCAGCATCACTGAGATATGGTGCAGTAACTCCTGTTTATACTGTGTCGGAAAGTAAAATTAATAAATAGACTGCATCGCTCGCGCAAATAATATTATATTTGAAAGAAGACTCAGCAGAGTACTTCTACGAGTGATGTGCAACTATTTATATGAAGTGGCAAAAAAAATATTAAATCTTTGAAAGATTTTGATTATTTTACTGTTACGATCAGCGTTTTAAAACCCGTCTTTTGTAATTGGGTGTTTCTTGAGTCTATAATGTATAATGTTATAGTTTCTATAATGTTCATCTCACGTAGCTCAACCAAATGACCGGAGTTCCCGAGATCACAGAGAGACCGAATATATCATGACTAGATGTATCTCAAATGTCTTAGACAGGCTTGCGTTTCTACCTTGCCCATTACTACTGACAAGGTAAGTGGTACCGACGGACTATGTGGCTAAAGGTACCGAGGACGCTTTGGCAACAGAGAATTGACGACTGTTGAGACGAAACTCTAGGCACAATTGTTTCAACACAGATTTACTGGTGCCATTGAAGTTATTAAATTTAAGGTTTTTAATTTTGTATACGTATTTTCTTTTATTATTTATCATAAATTGTATTAAATGTAGGTATTGTGCAGGTTTTAATGCCAATGTATTATTATATTTCCAAAACAATTTTTTGTAATTAATGTAATTGTTTTCACAATAAATAAAATGAAATGAAAATTATTGATATATTGCATTTTTTTTCATTATAATCTGAGCACTCCCTTTATGTTTCTACAATTTATGACTAATCTAAGTTAACACACGTGATGTATGTATTTGCCAGACCAGAATACCTATAAAATTATGGTGTATGTATCGTGGCAAACACAATAGTTCTACTCACAATAGTCCTAGTTCGCTTACAAAACTAGAGTGGAACCGTTCTATTCATTATTCCTTTCGCTGTCCGAACCCAAAACCATTCCGCAAACGACATGTAAATGGAACTGAGAATATAGCAAGTCGGCAGAATCTGAATGAACGCGTTTACTCGTTTTGCTTGTAAGATGGATTAATTTTTCTATTGTAACATAATAAATAATAATTATTAAATACGTTTGTTTCTGATGATTGTTAACTTATGCAATTTTTTTATATTTAGGCTAATTATTTCACAAATAAGACACATGCGTATCCCACCTACACCGCACCGTACCACGCCGTGCAAATCCCCCTCCCCTCTCCCTCCCCCTCACCCCTCCCCTCCCCTCTCCCTCTCTCTTCCCTCCACCCCTTTTCCCCTCACTTCCCTCTCCTCCTCCCCTTTCCCTCCCCTCCCCCTTCCCTCCCCTATCTCTTCCCCCTAATTCCCTCCCCCTCTCTTCCCCCTCTCTTCCCCCCTCTCTTCCCCCCACTCCCTTTCCCTCACTTCCCTCTCCCCTGCCCTTTCCCCCCACTCCCCCGTCCCCTCCCCTCCCCTTTCCCTCACCTCCAATCCCTCTCCCCTTTCCCCTTCCCCTCACTTCCACCCTCCCTCCCCTCCCCTCATTCCCCCTTCCCCTTCTCCCTCCCCTTTTCCCTCCCCCTTCTCCCTCCCCCTTCTCCTACCCCCTTCTCCCTCCCCCTTCCCCCTCACAATCTTTGAATTACATATTAATTTATATCAAATACAGCCTAAACAATAAGTTTCAAGCTTCTACCTTTAAAAATGGCGATACTTCCATACAACTTTTCATCCCCCTTTTAACCCCTTACAACCGTCTTTTCTCAATAAAAAGTAGCCTAAGTCGTTTCTCAGACTCTAGACTATCTGTGTACCAAATTTCATTTAAATTCTTTCAGTAGAACATTAACATAAACCTCACATATTTCCATACAAACTTTCATCCCCTATTGTTATTTTACACCCTTGACGGTAAAACTTTTAGAAACTTTGAATGTCAAATTTATTTATATCAAATTAACAGCCTAAAAATATGTTTCAAGTTTCTATCTCCTAAAATGACGATACTTTCATACAACTTTTCATCCCCCCTTTCAACCCCTTACAACCGTCTTTTCGCATTAAAAAGTAGCCTTTGTCCGTTCTCAGGCTCTAGACTATCTGTGTACCAAATTTCATTTAAATCGGTTCAGTGGTTTTGGCGTGAAAGTGACACAGACAGACAGACAGATAGAGTTACTTTCGCATTTATAATATTAGTTAAGATAAAAAAACTGACATAATAGTAATAGATTAAAGCCAGTATTACAGAACGATACAAAAGCATAGATCTAATCTTGATTTTTCATGTGAATTGTATGTGATCCGTTTCATATTATATCCGAGATATTTTATCTGATTCATCAATTTGTTCCTTCATCTTAAATAAACCAATAAAGGTAATCTAAATAAAAAACGGTAAAAATATTTTGAGAGATCACAAAAATGAATCCACAGATAACAAAGGTAGCGTTCAGATAGCCGGCGAGCAACGGCACTGGCGACCGGCCGCAGTCAGCTGATTCGCCATTTGCTGCCAGAATTGGAGACATAAAAAAAACTACCCGCACGAATAAATATACGAATTCGCTGTAGACACCGCCGCGCCGGCTGTAAACTTTATTACGACTCTCCGCGATACAGAAACACATTTGTTTTAAATAAATTCTAGTGCTCTGAGAATGTATTGGTGCATTTGTAGAATTGCAATGGGATCGTAAGGTTAGCTGCTATTTTGAGTTGAGTTTGTAGAGAGGTACATTATTTTGTCGTACACAGAGATTCGACAGGCTGGCTGGTGGGTGATACATGAGAGGTAATAGTGCAGAATATGATGAAATGTAGAATATATTTTTGAAATATGGCGTAGCCACAAAGTTTATATAGTTATGTGCTACAGATATTCTCTAATGAGTCATAATAGCATTTTGGGTAAGAGATATTAGAATAAATCAAGACGTTTAACAAACAAAAAGATGTAACGTTCAAGGAATTATTATTTGTTATAAAATTATGTCAGTCAAGTCCCAGGCGATAGCACGAGCCCAAAACTCACCTAATAAATATAATGTTCCGAGATCATCAGTATTCATGGCTAGCGTCTCGTGTTCAGTAACCGCGCGACGCTCTCGTGCCGCACCGATTCCCGCGTATTTCCCGCGTCACTTCGCGCGTGCCCCGCACGTGACCGCGCGGTCACCCGCTGGCTCTGAGCTCGGTAGCCAGCGGCCACGATCTCTTCGGTGACGTGATGAGCCAGTTTCATCCGCCAGTATCCAGCTCCATCTATAAGCGCGGTAGCCGTGTCACCAGACGCCGACGCGGTGTAGTTTCGCGCATCGTCTCCCGACCTAACGTATATTTATGAGAGCCGGCGAGCGCGCAGTTCCGCTGTTATCCATCACTCTCGACTCCGGTGAGGCTGCACGTAACGAGCGGTTTAACGCGTCATCGCCGCGACGCGAATATCTTTATAAATTTTATCGTGGATGAGATCGTGTCGGGTGACACTACGTGATCCATCATACATTGTAAGTTGTAGCGACGGCGGGAAGATGTTGAGTTATTTATGAGAATACTTTAAGAGATGATAGCATCCACGGACGGTTAATTGCAGCATGCAAATATGACGCGTATCGTAGACTCGGCTGGCGACCGGCAAAACTCCTAGTTTTATGCGGTTTCAGAAGATCATGATACATCATGGCCTCGTGTATAAACTAAACATCTAAATCTTAGCTCATTTAATTTCATTTCAGTATCGTTATATACAATAATTCACTCACATTATTAAGCATTTAATGATAAATAAATTTACAGGTACCTTATCAAATATTCGCGTGTATAATTTTGGTGGTGATAATGTGAATGTTGTGTACCTTGCAAGTGTGCAGACAATGCCAGATCTAGTATTCTTCATGTAGGTGTAGGTAATCTGAGTGACGAGCTGAGCTGAGTGCAGCGCGCAGTGAGTCGGGCGGTCGTCTATCACGCGGCAGATGACGTCACGCCGCCCGCCGCCGCCGCCGCCGCCCGCCGGAACATTACCGACACTGACACATGCAGCTGATATTAACGACATGTGTTACTGTCTGCCATTGTATACATATCATACTAATTTTATAAATGTTTAATTTTGTATGCCTGTCTGTTTGTTACTCGATCACATTAAAAAACGTATAAAGGGATTTGAAAAGCACACACTAATTTTATAACATAAAAAATCGTAAAATATGTTTGATAAGCACGTTTAACGCGGCGTTCAGGTAGTGTTCACCTAATTAAATAAAAGAAAGGCGTATATTATGTTTATGTTATACCATATTTATGTGTTTATGATCACTGGGGTTAAACTAAAGTCACAGACATGTAGACTATACACCATAAATCACCACACTTAAAAACCACCACTATTAAAAAAATGTAATTGTTACTCAACACTTAAATAAAAGAACATTTATAAATAAAATAAATTAATTACTGAACCAACCATCGATCAATATCGTCAACCTGCCTTCTCAGCGGTGTGATTAGGGCATATCCCTCCCAATGAGCTGAAGATTGGGCTCAGTGGCGAATCTTGGGTGAGGTCTACGTCCAGACACTGGCTGTTTATGATGATGAATTATAGTGAACAATAAAAATATTAATATAATGATCGACTATTGTTCCTTGAAGATAGCATAATGAAGCGAAAACTATAAACAATCACTAAATCGACCCTACGTATGCCTCTCATTGTTTCGTCTAATTATGACCCCCGCAGCTCCGCTCCGCTCACCTCTAACATGACAACGTGCCGGAGATGAGCCGTCAAACACATCCTACGTCGTGCCTCCTGCTATACATCACAGGTACTAGTGCATGTAAATTTAATCTACTTTCCGTCAATCACTAATAAACTACCTACAAGTATATATAAATATATACCCAACCCACCGCCTCTTTTGTATTTTGCAAATGTTTGTTGTTTCCAAGTTTCCTCAAACGCAGATGTGTTATGCACGTGAAACCTTTTCCCTTAAAGTAAATTGGGTAATATAATTTTACCACAACACTATGAACCACTTTGCATGTAAAAATATTACATAAAGACAGCTATTTTGTATGAAAATTTAATTTTAACTTTATTACAATTAGTCTCAGAGAAGAGATTAAGCCAGTGGCTGGGGCGGTGGAGACGAGAGAAAGGAGGGGGGAAAGATGGGGGGGGGGGGCAGCTCGTGTGTGTACAAGGCAGATAGTTTTTATCGTTAACATAATGCTCTCGGCATTTTGTAGGGTGGACGGCGGATACTGTACATCCGTAACCGTATCGCATCGTAGCTGGTCTACGCCGTAGCACACTCTGACCACACGAGTAAAGAAAAGGTACAGAGACAAAGCTTCATACAGCTGCGCTGTGATGAGGACGTAGACGCGCGTGTGTGCCTGAGCACTAGCGGCCTATGTGCCGCCTGTCACGTAAGGAGAGAAACCGGTTTATAGTGGCTCGGCTGGTGCTTTAACTCAGGGCTGCCGCTCGCGCCGTGTCGCGTTTTATTATATTATTTTTCATCCCATCTAATCGAAAAGTGATGGTTGGTTCTCCGATAAGTGCGCGCAAAGTAGGTATTTACCGCCCTAGGGCGGGAAAATTATTTTTTAATGTTTGCTTATGAATGTTCTTTTGCCTGTCACCTGTCTAAGGAGGGTTAGTGAAATTCCTTGACATTTCATGACATTTCGTGACATTTCATGAATTTTGTGACATATGACATTTTGTGACATTTCATGAAATTTAATGACATTTTCTTACTTATCATGACATTTCGTGACATTGTATGATATTTCGTGACATTTTGTGACATAAAACAACTTTTCATGAAATTTCATGACATTGTGTGACATATTATGACATTTCGTGTTATTTATGACATTTTGTGACTTATCATGACATTTTATGCCATTTCATGACATTTATGACACATAAAATTTCGTGATATTTTATGAAATTTGAGATATATCATGACATTTCGTGACATTTCATGACATTTATGACATCACGTGACATTTCATGACATATGACATCTCATGACATTTTGTGACATTTCATGATATAAAATGACTTTTCATGAAATTTAATGATTTTTCGTGACATTGTATGATATTTCATGACATTTTGTGACATATCATGACATTAAATGACATTTCGTGATATCAGATCATGACATTGATCGTTGTCGACAATGATGAAGCTTGAAATATAAAAAAGCAGGTCATGTTTACTTGAAGAAGGATTTTATTATGATGAAGATTTTTCTTGTCTTTTTTGGACCAACCCTACCAGAAAATAGGTTAACGTTTTGTCTGTCCCTAGAAGGCTTGTCTCTGTTCCTTTTCTTTACTCATGTGCACTGACGCTATAACATTTGCAGTATGAATTAAGCTCTACTAACGATTTGTATTTGCCTTGAATCTATATATCTATATATATAAAAGAAAGTCGTGTTAGTTACTACACTTATAACTCAAGAACGGCTGGACCAATTTTTATAATTTTTGTATTTGGAATTGTCTCTGTCAGGAATAGGATAATAAGTATTAAAAACAAAGAATAATTGACCTAAAAAAATTATATAAGAAAAAATATTTTGCCAAAATGTTCCTGGGTTTAAAAACTGCCATTTATTTGATGTTCAATTGTTTATCCCGCCGTATTTTTTTTTTGTATAATTAGGTATAGCTCCACACGATTAGTGTATTTAGCCAGTGTCAAGTATAAAATTCCTTCCCATGTGTGGATAGCGCATTACAATGTTCGGATTATCGCGTATTTTTTTTGGTATAATTATGGCTCCACACGATAAGTGTATTTAGCCCGTGTCAAGTAGTAAGTCAATTAAAAATTCTTCAAGTTTTTGTGAATTCAAGTCGTGTAGATTTTAAAAATGTCAAATATTGTCAGTAATGATAATTATTTGACATATTTATTGATTACATAGTTATAAATAAAATATCTAACTGAAATATTTAACTGTAATATCTAACTAAAACACTCAACTGAAATATTTAACTAAAACATTCAACATAAATATCTAACTGAAATATTAAACTGAAACATTAAACTGAAACATTAGACTGGAATATTAAACCGAAATATTAAACTGAAATATTAAACTGAAACATTTAACTGAAATGTTTAACCAAAACAATTATAAATTAAAAAACGCGAAAGTTTAAAGTTTACAATTGCTAACCGTTACGGGCCGGAGGTTGCAAATAGAATTCGTCACCTAGAATTTCTTCGGAAGAAACGAGCGCGTTTAAATACATCGCTGATATTTTTAATGAAATGTCGTGATTTGGGCTATATACCTACGTGTGTGCGTATTAAACCACGTAGTGATATTGCGCACTCCAGAGAAATTCTGCAAAACGCGAGTGTCCGTTTACTTAAACAACTAATACGGAATTGTCATTACAATTTGGACAGAGTAAATAGTGATCTGTATGATGTGCATTCGGAGTGTAGCGCTGTGTTATCATCTAGTGATTTGGATTTGTGTGATCGGGTTACCTACCAACAAGCGGATCGCACATACGATCTCTGTACCGCGGGACATAACAAAAAGTTGGAGAAATTGCGGTTATACCACGAGCGTGAGCTCTCAAACAAAACAAACAAATACTCATCTCACATACAGAAAGACACAGTAGTGAACATTTCGAGTTTTACGTTGGATGACGCGACACAGAGTGTACTAGCGAAGGGCATGAATTTCGCATTGACACCTAAACGGATTCCCTATGAAAAAGTCATCAGCAGCTTGGAAGAAACAATATTGAGAAACAAGTTGCCGCCTAATGCAGCAGAATCACTTAGGCAGGATGTTCCTGTAATATTAAGGAAGAGCACATTACCTAAGAGTAATGTTACCGCGGAAGAACGTTCCGCTCTTCAGCACATACGCAGGAATAAGGACATTCTTGTGTTGAAAGCTGACAAAGGAAACGCTACCGTGGTAATGAATTCGTCTGATTACGACAATAAGTTACGGGATTTGTTAGAAGATAGGCGTATATATAAACCTGTGTCATATGATCCTACAGCTAGGGTAACTCGTCGCATCCGTGCCATCATTAGGGATAACGAAGTTCTTTTCACAGAAGACGTGTACGACAGATTATATAGACCTAAGATCGTTACACCACCTAAACTGTACGGCCTACCCAAAATACACAAGACAAACGTGCCCCTGCGTCCCATCGTGAGTCAGATTGACTCCCCGACCTACTATCTGGCAAAGCATGATGCGTCGGTGTTACAACCATTAGTGGGTAAAACTCCGTCTTTTGTAAAAGACTCTCGCCATTTTGTTCAAATCCTCGGTGAACTTAAACTGGAACCAGACGACATTATGGTGAGCTTCGATGTAGAATCACTTTTCACCAACGTTCCAGTGAAGGAGTGCATCGAGGTGATAAGGACAAGGTACAGTGATGACCTTCCAGAAAACTGTTTTGTGCTGTTGAGGAACTGTTTGGAAGGAAACTATTTCCTATACAGTGGGCAGCACTACCTCCAGTTGGACGGTGTTGCCATGGGAAGTCCAGTGGTCCTTGCCAACATCTGGATGGAATTTATCGAAGAAGCCATAGACCTACAGTCGTCATCAGTAAAGGTGTGGAAGCGGTACGTTGATGAAGTCTTCTGCATCATGACGGGTGATGAGCAGGCAGTAGCCACTCTGGCAAAGAAGCTGAATTCGATTCATACCAACATAAAGTTTACCTATGAGCTAGAAACGAACAAAACACTGCCTTTCTTTGATGTCAAAGTTATGGTGAGACCGGATGGTTCATTATCACATTCTGTCTATAGGAAAGCGACCCATACTGATAGGTATCTGAATGCCTCGTCGCACCATCACTCCCGTCACCTGGGATCTGTAGCCAGGTCATTAATGGATAGAGCTCGTGACCTCTGTGACCCTGAACACCTAGAGGAAGAAATCGCACATGTTCAGGAGGTTCTGATAAAAAACGGCTACAAGGCGGGAAGAGGTCATTCTAGACGCAGATATAAGGAGAGGACCACTGACGTTGAACGGCAGGCAGCGTTCATGCCATACGTGAAGGGAGTGACGGACAAGATCGGTACTGTACTACGTAAATACTCTATCAAGACAGTATTCACTCCCCTAACGAAGACATCAACGCAGGTCCGTTCGCTGAAGGATGTGATTCCTTTTCAGATACCTGGTGTGTACAACATCGATTGCAGCTGCGGTAAATCGTACATCGGACAGACAAAGCGTACTATTGCAGAAAGGGTCAAAAAACACATCGCAGCTGTGAAAAACTGCCAGGTCAATAAATCTGCTATCGCCGAGCACTTACTGGAATCCGGACCTAATCACTGGATCGAACTTCATGACCCTAAGATCCTCTCGACCGACCGCTACTATTACTCCCGTATTGTGCGTGAAGCGGTAGAAATAAAGAAGCATCCCAATTTCAACCGGGAGGATGGATTTAGGTTGGCCGCAACATGGAACCCTGTGATTAGCAAGTGTTCGAATCAAAGATCAAAGCAGCAAAAATCTGCCGATATTGTCAGTGTTGTGTGTCGCAATGGCAACTCTGATAAAAATTAAAAATTAATTTAATTGAGGGTAGTTTCCAACGATCTCTCCTATAAATAGCGATGCGGACACTCACAACATTCAGTCGTCTCGTGACCACGATCAATGCAACTTGGTCGAAACGTCGAGTAAATAAGATTTATGTTTTAGGCGCGATAAGTCCCGTATTTAAATATTTATAACTGGATATTTCGGTTAAATATTCAGTTGGATATTTCAGTTAAAACATTTCAGTTAAAACATTTCAGTTAAACATTTCAGTTTAACATTTCAGTTAAATATTCGGTTAAGTATTTCAGTTAAATAATTCGGTTAAGTATTTTAGTTAAATATTTTAGTTAAATATTTCAGTTAAATAGTTCAGGTAAATATTTCAGTTAAATATTTCAGTTAAATATTTCAGTTAAAAAGTTTCAGTTAAAAATTTTCAGTTAAATATTTTAGTTAAATATTTCAGTTAAAAGTTTCGGTTAAAAATTTCAGTTGAACATTTCAGTCAAACATTTCGGTTAAATGTTCGGTTAAGTGTTTCAGGTGGCTGGGAGTGGAGCTCGTGGTGCGTGCGGGTGCAGTGGGTGGCAGAGCATCGCAGGTCGTTGTCCCTGGTGCACGCGCCGACTTGCTGCGTCGCTGCCTTCACTCGACGACGCTGCGACTGCCGGCTCCGTCGCTCCTAACTCAACAACACATCCATAGCGGACTCCCAACTATTTCAGTTAAATATTTTAGTTAAATATTGTTTCGGTTAAATATTTCAGTAAAATGTTTCAGTTTAATATTTCAGTTTAATATTTCGGTTTAATATTCCAGTCTAATGTTTCAGTTTAATATTTCAGTTGAGTGTTTCAGTTAGATATAACAGTTAAATATTTCAGTTAGATATTTTATTTATAACTATGTGTTCAAATCGCGAAAGTTTAAAGTTTACTATTTATTGATTGTCAAATATGCGTGCGTTCAGAAATGTTTCCTTACAAGCAATTTGAAAAAGTTTATATTTCCAAAAACCATTTATATCTGTATTTCCATAATACATTAATAAACTTAATATCTCTTTTGTATTCATTTATTACGTTCATAAAAGCCTAAAACAAGTTCATCTAAAAGGTAACACGACATTCATTGTCTGTTAGGTGGAACGAAGTTCGCCGGCCAGCTAGTATTTATATAAATTGTATTTAGGAAACATGCGTTCTTAGTTGTGATAAAACATAAACAAATATTAACCACCAATATATATTGGTCACCAAACAAAGTTTACAGATTTCAAATGCGAACCCTGCTTTTTGCTTTAGATAAAAACTGTGTTGCAGAAAAGCAGTGCCTTCCCTAAAATGAGAACAATATAACTTATATTAAAAGCTTAGTAAAGCAACTATTGTATTTAAACTTATCTGGTATATTTATATTTTTGCATCACGGAAACGGTTCTAACGATTTAGATGAAATTTTGTATTATATTAAATCGATGTTTTGCCTGACTTGCTACCAAAAAGTAGCTTACCGCCATCAAGGAGAAAATCTGCCGCCATAACCTTACGGTGCCCTTGAGAGTCAGAGTATTCTAGGCCTAGCGTGTTCACCATCTTCAAACACATCGTCGCTGACCACCAGGCGAGATAGTAGTCAAACGCTAGCCTATAAGATAAAAAGAAGCAAATGGAGAATTTTGAGTAATGTATATTTGTCCACAAATGTTACGTCTGTGGAGAAGCAAGGAAGCCAGTTAGCTCGGCGGGTGGCTGGCGGCCGCGGTCGCGAGGTATTGCGGTCACGTGTCGCGGTGCAGGGTGCCGCGGGAGGGCGGGCGGCGGGCGCGGCCGCTACGTTGCTGGATAAGGCACACTCTTAGATTACTTGTAGAGGATGTGCACAATAAACACGTTCCTACCTTCTCAGATAGAGTACCGTGGTAGTGTTATGAACGAATTATTCGTTATACCTGCGTCATGCTCTAATATTTTTAGGGTTCCGTAGTCCTGACAAGGAACCCTTATAGTTTCGTCATGTCCGTCTGTCTGTCTGTCTGTCTAAGATTTTGCTAAGAGACCGTTAGTGAAATTTTGTAGGGGCGTGTATATCTATCACGCCGACAAAGTGGTAAAGTAAAATTAAATCAAAAAACATTTTTTTTAAGGTAGTCCCCTACATGTGAAGTGAGGATGAATTTTTTTTTTCATCGTCTACCCCATCGTGTGGGTTATCATTATATTTCTCTTTTAAAATGACTTAGGGGTTGCTAATACTATTTTTCGATTTTATGCTCCATTTACGAAATATTAAACTATAAAGAACAATTTTATTCCAGTAGCCTCCTCCCCCCCAAAAGCTAAACTGCTAGCTTGAAAAATCTGGAAAAAAAACATGGTGATATTGCATTTCATGAACTTCAAAAGAAAATATCGGGGTAAGATAACATTATTAGTTTAGCAGTAATAGCCGTTGAACTTGGCTGTTGTATAATTTAAAAAATAATTATGTTAAATATTATACTACTACGGAACCCTACCCTACCCTACCCTACGGCCCGAAACGCACTTGGCAAGTTTTTTGGTTATACACTTGTATGCTATTGCAGAAAGATAGATATGGTTTTTAGAGTTCCGAACCCAAAGGGTACCAACGGAGCCCTAATACTGAAACTCCGCTGTCCGTCTGTCTGTCTGTCTTTCTGTCTGTCCGTCTGTCACCAGGCTGTATCTCATGAACCGTGATAGTTAGGCGGTTGAAATTTTCACAGATAATGTATTTCTGTTGTCGCTATAACAAAAAATACTAAAAACAGAACAAAGTTGAAAATTAAAGGGGGTCCCCAAACAAAAAACGTGTCTTTACTATAGCGCCATCTATGAACGATTGTTTAACTTATTAATAAATAATGTTAATTACCTACCTTTGCGTTAACGTTCACTTAGTTGTTGTTAAAAGTTACATATTCGTTAGATGGCGTTGTAGTTAATAAGCATGTTTGGTAATGACACGGTAATATAATATAATATTATACTGTAATATATTATTATCCTGCAGTTAGGAACCCTCCATGTGCGAGACAAAAGTCTGACTCGCACTTGGCCAGTTTTATTTTTTATTGATTACAAGAATTTGAAAGGGTTCTAATTTAAACGTACGTACATAGAGTTCCTTAGTTGTTATCAGCAGATCCTCAAAAAGAGAATGCAGGGTGACACAGCCCCGGGCGGCGCGTGCAGACAGCTGCACGCTCTCACAACAAATGTAGCTACTTGAGAACCACGTATACCTACTTACGTTATCTTCCGCTATTGTTTGTTACTTTACAACACAACACTGAGTATATTCTCTCCAAGTCACTAGTCACTTTATACTCGTATGCGTTGAATATACTAGCGTGCTACCATCCTCGAATGCATCATCACTTACCAACAGGTGAGATAGTGGCAAAACGCTAGCCTATATGATATAAAAAATAAACATATATATATATATATATATTTATTTTTGTATAATGACTATTATATCTCCTTATAATATACACTTTTGTTGATGTATCGAACCGTGGCTTAATTGGCAGAGCACCTGGACGTGTAATCCGGGGGGTGCGGGTTCGAGTCCCGTCCGTACGATGAAATTTTGGATTGTGTTTAACAATTTACAAAAAATACAAAGTGTGAGACACTTCAAAGAAACATAATATACTATTGTTGATAATTGAAATTTACCTACTTTTTTACCGACTTCAAAAAAAGGAGGAGGTTTCTCAATTCAATTTTGATTATTCTTTTTTTGTTAGAAAGGAGATATCTCTAGTGTGGTACCATGGTATTTATTTATTTATTGAGTTATAGTAGAGTATTTATTGAGGTCTGATAAGTATCTCCAGAGATATAAACACCTCAAAATTGGTACTGAAAATTAATAGCGCGGCATTGAAGTCGGTTATTTTTACCCGACTGCGCGACGAAAAGGAGAGGTAACGTGTTTATCAGTCTATTTATGTATGTATGTATGTATGTATGTTTGTTCCTTTGTGGCACACTAGAGACCAAACGCGTGGGCCGATTTTGATAATTGGCACGTCAATAGATTTGCCATGCTAGCGCGAGTGTCAATAAAAAACATAAAAAATTGAAAAATTCAAAATGGCGGATTTCTGACGCCAAAATTTGGGGTTCAAAAAAAATTTTTTTTTCAAACCCTATCGAGTGGGGTATCGAATTAAAGGTCTTAAAATGGAGATTCAAAATATATTTATAACAAATAATTTATGATCGTACAAATAGAAAAAAAAAACGATTTTACATGCCGCGTTAGTCACTTTCAGTAACAAGTTTGCGGTGCTTATCTCTGAAGTTACTAATCAGATCTCAATAACATTACAATGAGACCAAACGAAAATCATATTAACTCAAACAAAAAAAGAATTTTTCAAATCGGTTAAGAATTGATGGAGTTCTGAGGTAACAAACAACTTCTTCCTTTTGGTATAGTCGTTTAATAGTACAACTGTAAAGTAAGTAAGCTTAAAAAGCAATACCCTATCTATTTCACGCATTTCGGTTTTTTGTTCAGATTACGGAATTTGCCGTCCTTTACTTAACTAAAAAGTGTAAAATAAAACATTAAATTAAAAAATCTAAAAACCCGACTGCGCAAAAAGTGAAGTGTTAAAAAACGAACTGAAAAGAAAAAAACAAGTAAGTCTAGTAGTTTAGACTTCTGGTTAGGGATATCAAACACATTAATCCCCATTCGTTAAGCCATTAATATGTCCCGACTGTTAAAGTCTCTATATTCCATATAACAATGTATAATTTATTTTATGAGTGTATCGGCCGAGAAAGAATTTAAATGGTATAGTTTTTTTGATATCCCTAACCAGAAGTCTAAACTACTAGACTTACTTGTTTTTTTCTTTTCAGTTCGTTTTTTAACACTTCACTTTTTGAGCAGCCGGGTTTTTTGATTTTTTTATTTAATGTTTTATTAGTTTTTTAAACGTTCTTATTGTATGTTTTAGTCAAGTTTTCATTAGAGTGTATCCAGTTATCCATCTACATGTTTTTAAATGTTCCAGTGTGACAAGATAACTGTTTTTATACGGTTGTAGTCAGCGCCCACGTCGGTTTGTTCGTCTGGTGAAATAACACGTTAATCTCGAGCGAAGGACTAATTGTATGGCGGCACGGGTGCGGTACACGTCAACGAGAATAATGGGATATTCGCGAGGATTCCCGTATAATAAAAATATGAACCTTTTTGGAGAATCATTCGAGGAAAATAACGTAACCGACGAGATCGAAACATGTGTTGTAACATCTGTCACAATTGTTATCTTTTATATCTTCTTTCGTAAAATAAGGCCCTTTCATAAGTTTTCTGAGAACTTCACGTACTTTGTTATATTTCGAAGAGGATTTGAAAACGATCCTTTATTTAATCGTGTCCGATTCACGTCTTAGTTATCGTAGAGCCGATATAATGACTTATCTTATTTAATCGTTCATCCAATTACTGAAGCGCAGTGTTATCAGCAGTTTACGATAAAGTTAGCAGAGCGCCCATCTCTACAGTTTGAACATTAAAACCTTCCAAGTTAGTAATTGTTCCCGAACAAGTATTTGTCTAAGTTATCGCTCAAAGTGAAAGTACGAGTCGGCGGCAACAATGGAGATCCGACCAGTCGTATCTTACTCACTTTCCGGCGCTAACTATGAATATTTATAGCGAATAAGTAAAGTGCTCTAACAAGCTTTTATACTGAACATTGTTCAAACAACGGCTCGTGATCACAGCGGCACCGGAGTCGGCATGGCGTGCTACCTCGTCTCGGAATCTGGGACGATTAAATTGTCCCAGCTCTGAATACTAATTACATATTACACTACAATACAGAATCAGAAGTGGGATCAATTATTTGGCACACGACGGCTTGAATCACAAATGAAATAAACTTCGTGGGAATGTTAGTTTTCCAATATTTAACGGTTGTGAATGTAATTGGGAACAGTTATACAGCGACAATATCTGCGGTGCCAACGCGCGCCCCTGTGGCACACCGCAACTTGCATAGTTTCGGCTCGCTGCACATCGTAACTCTTTTCTATTGAATCGGAGTGGTGTTAGCGTTTCACCCGTAGAGACAAACTCTAAACTCTCCACTAGTACGATTCTATTTCTGGCTAGTTGCGCAACTCTGCTCTTCGGTGAAAAGACAGTCTAATGATACTAGCACTTAATATAATATATAAAATAAATAAATAAATATAATAGGGTAATTATACCAAGACTTGTGATTGTGATTGTTCCAGTTGTAGTAACTTTCCAAGTATATGTATATTGCTATATATTACTGCTCTACAGATGTGTCGCTGCAATTCTGATATTAAAGGCAAAAACAAAAACGTATGTCTATAAGTTTAATTGATGAATAAATAATATATTGAATGTAAGTAGGTATACAATAAACTGGTCAAGTGCGAGTCGGACTCGCACACGTAGGTTTCCGATTGAACAAAATTTGCCGGAAAAATTAAGTATCTACATAGTTTTAACATCGATACAAATATAAATACCGTGTCAATACCGTGTCAATACTAAACATGCTTATTTACTACAACGTCATCTAACGAATGTCGAACGAACTTCTCACACCCACCATGTGAACGTTAACACAAAGGTCAGTGACCTTTTTGTTGGTTACCATCCTTCATAGATGGCGCTATAGTAAAAACACGTTTTTTGTATGTATATTAAAAATAAAATCCTTTAATTTTTAACTTTGTTCTGTTTTTAGTATTTGTTGTTATAGCGGTAACAGAAATACATCATCTGTGAAAATTTCAACCGTCTAACTATCACGGTTCATGAGATACAGCCTGGTGTCAGACGGACAGACAGACAGGCAGACGGACAGCGGAGTCTCAGTAATTGGGTTCCGTTGGTACCCTTTCGGTTCGGAACCCTAAAAATGTACAATGTGACGTTTTGCTATGCCAGAATGTATATCATCCAAAGCGATTATATTATTATACTCGATGGGCTGGCAAAAGTATGAATTCATGAATCTATCTTTATATAAAGGCTCAATGCGAAATAGTCCGGTCATTGACCCCGCGGCTCGTGGTAATGACTAGTGATCAATAGTATCATCGGTTCACACCATTAGCGATGCACAGACGGCCATGGACGGCTCACTGAATGGGTAGGAGGATCATCTAGCCAATTAGCTCGCATTATGCCGATATCAGAGTTGGATTTGTATGAAAACATTTCATTCCACGAGAGAACCAATCAATTTAATTATGTACGCCGGTCGATGAGCGCGAGCGTCATTTCATATGTGACAACATTATATTGTAATTATTCGGATAAATGTAATTGATCACAGTTAATTGACTATATTAAACCAGAAACTGACAGCTGTCCTTGGGTTTTCCATTCTAGTCCTAGTAAAAAGCTGGCCTATACGCTATAAATATAAGATACAATCGTTTTCATATAATAATATCGTTTAAAAACTAAAAAAATATAAATATAATATAAATATAATAATTAAAATCTGTTCATAAACGAAGTTATACGCAAACAAACATAAAAAAAAATTAAAAAAAAAACAAACATATAAACAACAAACAAACATAAAAAAAAATCAAATATATACGGTTGAATTGAGAAACCTCCTCCTTTTTTTGAAGTCGGTTAAAAAAGGAACTTTTATAAGATCAATTTCTTATCCGTATGTCCGTATGTCCGTCTGTCCGTCTGTCCGTCTGTCCGTCTGTCCGTCTGTCCGTCTGTCCGTCTGTCCGCCTGTCCGTCTGTCCGTCTGTCCGTCTGTCCGTCTGTCCGTCTGTCCGTCTGTCCGTCTGTCCGTCTGTCCGTCTGTCCGTCTGCCCGTCTGTATGTCTGTCCGTCTGTCTGTCTGTCTGTCCGTGTGTCACCACCGATTTTCTCAGGAACGGGTGGACCTAGAAAGTTAAATGTTTACCAGATACTGAGGTCTATAGTCCCTATTAAATGTATAAAAATCAACGTTCTGAGTCAACACCATAAAAACAAATGGGCAAATTTAGATTTTCGCGAAAATTTGTAAGTACCAAAATTTACCTTATTTTCAACTTATTTTATTTTTCGGAATTTTTCCTTTACTTGTGCTGTAAGACCTCGCTTTTAACCAAAATTGACTATTATACGTCAACCGGACGTACCCTATAGGTTTTGGGTCAAAAACCTACAGGGTACCCCGTTGACCTAGAATCATGAAATTTGGCAAGAAGCAAGGTCTTACAGCAATAATAAAGTAAAAACTAAAAAAAAAAAAAAGTTGAAAATTAAAGGGTGTCCATATGATGGGTGGAAGGTGGAAGGGTGTCCATATGATAGGCTTCTGAGTTATATGAGCGCTCATATAATTTAGAGGTCTAGCTTAATTGGAACTTTCCAACGTTGGTACGGAAGTCTCAGTGGGCGAGTCCAACTCGACTTGGCCGGTTTTTCTTTACTTTGCTGGTAGGATTTATGCTTATAATAATAAATCTTGAATTCAGGTAACTTAAGATAACATTAAATGTCTATTTAGGACCGATATTATAGACTAACATACATATGATTATAGCTGTTTTTATTATAGGAGCACTACGAGTATCAAATATTTTTGACGGTCTAGTATCCCTGTACTTGAGGTATACAACCCCTGTAGGCCAGAACTCCGGTACGAGGAATGTCTTCTTGCGCTCGGCTGGAACCTTATCAGCCTATCCCCATTAAAGCTTTAAAAGTGAAGTTACTGTAAAAATGAATGTGTAATAATGAGAACAGTAAGTTTAGAGTAAACTGCGGCTGCGCAGCGCGGTTTTGCCCGCATTTAATCCTGGTTATAAACCTTTCTCTTGAATCACTCTATCTAATGATGAAAGCTGCAATAAAATCCGATGCGCAGTTAAACTACCAAAGCGTACACTGAACGGGGTTGACTTTGTTTAATATTATGTAAAAATAACAAAATCAAGGCGTTTGAGATTTATCCAGACATCTCAAAAATCAAAAACCAAGCAGTGACTAACAATTTAACATTATCTCAATCTACAGTTGTATATGCCACTGTATCTGTTATAGTCAAACGTCATTGTTTATTTTATAGCTGATCCTAAACCTCTAATGATATGAATAGGTACTCGTCGATATTGTGCGCAGTAAGATTTGCCTTAACTTTAATATTTTCTTGAACAAATGTAAATATTTCACATTTACCTTCCCTAGTTTGCGAACAAATAAAAGGGAATCAACATGAAACTCGGTCGGTACGGCACTCGGCAAACATCGGCGCACTTCGGACAACATAGCACAACTTTCCGACTTACGCGCTGTCTGTGATGTGAGCACGAGGGTAGTTTTCATTTACAATTTTCATTAGCGCTTCCATAAACTTTGCATTAGTTGAGCCGCGGGAGGGGGGGGGGAGGGGGTAAGAGTCGCAGGTGGTGACAACTTTCCCGGGAAACATTTGTTCTGGTGTGGCCCCGGTAAAAGTATTTTTGATGCCCTTATTTGATTTTGATTATCTATATCTATACTAATCTATACTAATATTATAAAGAGAGAACATTTGTATTTTTGTATGTTTGTAATGATTTGGCTCAAAAATTACTGAACCGATTTAAAAAATTCTTTCACTAATACATAGAATGGACTTTCAGAATGAAAATAGGCTATATATTATCCCGTTTAAATCAAAGGTATATTCGTGGAGACCTAATTTGCAACCTAAGTCGGCAAAAAAACGGTCGAAAAAACACGTTTCTTACGAACGCTGCTTAATTGAAAATAGATAGAAGAATATTTTCTATGCAAGAGTTGTACAACTTAATAAGACCTACAAAAAATTCCGCGACAGCATATGTCTATCTCTTTAGGTTGACTCACAGTAACCAATTTAATCTTAAAATTTTTGTTAAAAAATATTACATAAATTCCAAGGCTATTTTCAAGTATATAGTATTAATCCTTATCCAAATAATTACGTTAATTAGCTTGGCCACATATAATAGATTAAAATTGTCCTTTACAGTATATAATTCAAATGAAAACTCTAGAAGATATCACGAATTTCACATACACGCATCGCAAAATTAATAAAATATTTGCAGTGAAACCACAGATTAGGTCATAGTTACTGCGAAAATATTATTATAAGCTTAGCTATGCTGTAGATCCTCACCGATCACAATCAATTTGAAGTCAATATAGTATAATAATATGATCTATTGTATAAAATAATATTAATCTATATATATAATAATATAATATTGTAAACCACCCCGACTGATCTATGTATAATCTTTTCATTAAAAGCATTCCAATGACTCTAAACACGACATTTAAAATCTGAGCTGTAAGTTGGTGAGGATTTGAGTATTCTGTGGAGTCTTTATTTTTTTTTATTTATATATCCTATAGGCTAGCGTTTGACCACTATCTCACCTGTTGGTAAGTGATGATGCGGTCGAAGATGGTAAGCACGCTAGGCCTAGAATGGGAACTGGCTCTCAAGGATAGCTGCCGGAACACATTAGACGTTTGGCGACAGATTTTTTAACTTGAGGGTGGTAGCTGGCCAGGCGGACACTAGATAGTGTCGTACCACCATGCGGGGGTTGTTGGTTTCCTAACGATGTTTTTCCTTCACCGGAGGGCCACTGTGAGAAGCGCACATACATTTTTCGATACAAAAATTCATTGGTGCACGGCGGTTTGAACTCGGTACCACGGCATCAAAGCCGAACATTCTCCCAATTACGCCACCGGGCCCTCAAAAAGTCCAGGAGATATCCCAGCATCAGGTCAATGCTTCCATATTCTTACAATATCGTTGAAGAAGAAGATTTTCGAAATGATCAGACCTATGAAAGTTGATTTCATAGCGCAATTAACTAGAAAAAAGCTCATAGTTTTATAACGATTGAACGAATTTTCATGAATCAAAGCTAAGAAAACTCTCGATGAAGACATCAATAGTAGTAGGCCGTCCAATATCACTAAGTAAGGTAAGTAAGTATAATGAAACAAAGTCCATCACTGCGTCTGTCTGTCTGTTCGCAATAATCTCAATAGCTACTGAACGGATTATCCTGCGGTTTTCACCAATAGCCAGAGTGCTTATGAGGAAGGTTTAGGTGCATAATTCGTTAAGGTTTTGTGTAAATTGGATGAAATGTAACGATGATTGTTAAATATGTTCATATTTTATATTCGATGCAACAAACTGATGCAAATTTTGTAGGCATATATGTTCTACCCGTGCGAAGCCGGGGCGGGCTGCTAGTAATATTATAAAGAGAGAACGTTTGTATTTTTGTATTTTTGTATGTTTGTAATGATTTGGCCCAAAAACTACTGAATCGATTTAAAACATTCTTTAACTAATACATAGAATGGACTTTCAGAATGAAAATAGGCTATATATTATCTCGTTTAAATCAAAGGTACATTCGTGGAGACTTAATTTGCAACCTAAGTCGGCAAAAAAACGGTCGAAAAAACACGTTTCTTACGAACGCTGCTCAATTGAAAATAGCTAGAAGAATATTTTCTATGGAAGAGTTATAAAACTTAATAAGACCTACAAAAAAGTCCGCGACAGCATATGTCTATCTCTTAAGGTTGACTCACAGTAACCAATTTAATTTTAAAATTTTTGTTAAAAAATATTACATAACTTCCAAGGCTATTTTCAAGTATATTGTATTAATCCTTATCCAAATAATTACGTTAATTAGCTTGGCCACATATTATAGATTAAAATTGTTCTTTACAGTATATAATTCAAATGAAAACTCTAGAAGACATCACGAATTTCACATACACGCATCGCAAAATTAATAAAATATTTGCAGTAACACCACAGATTAGGTCATAGTTACTACTAAAATATTATTATAAGCTTAACTATGCTGTAGATCCCCATCGATCACAATCAATTTGAAGGCAATATAGTATAATAATGTGATCTATTCTATAAAATACTATTCATCTATATATATATATATATATATATAATAATATAATATTTTAAACCACCCCGACTGATCTATGTATAATCTTTTCATTAAAAGCATTCCAATGACTCTAAACACGACATTTAAAATCTGAGCTGTAAGTTGGTGAGGATTTGAATATTCTGTAGAGTCCAGGAGATGTCCCAGCATCAGGTCAATGTTCAATGTTCCTACAATATCGTTGAAGAAGAAGATTTTCGAATTGATCAGACCTATGAAAGTTGATTTCATAGCGCAATTAACTAGAAAAAAGCTCATAGTTTTATAACGGTTGAACGAATTTTCATGAATCAGAGCTAAGAACACTCTTGATGAAGACATCTATCAAACAAAATAAAAACCATTAATAATAAAAACAAAATCGGTTCATCCGGTTAGGTGCTAAGATGCTACAGACAGACACACAGATACACACGTTAAGCGTATATTACCTCTACTTTTTGCGTCGGGGAACGCCGTAAGGTTAAGGCGGCAGATGTTCTCTTTGGTGGTAAGCTACTTTTTGGTACATTTAAGGATCCCACTACGACTGTAAGAAAACTCATGATTCATGAATGCACATAAAACTTTCATTGGTAGGTATATAGCTAGGATTAGAACCAACGACCGTCGGGTCAGAATCAGGTTAACTATCCTTTACGCCAAAGGGCCGTCCAATATCACTACGTAAGTATTATAAAACAAAGTCCATCACTGCGTCTGTCTATCTGTTCGCAATAATCTCAATAGCTACTGAACGGATTATTCTGCGGTTTTCACCAATAGTCAGAGTGTTTATGAGGAAGGTTTAGGTGCATAATTCGTTAAGGTTTTGTGTAAATTGGTTGAAATATGACGATGATTGTTAAATATGTTCATATTTTATATTCGATGCAACAAACTGATGCAAATTTTATAGGCATATTTGTTCTACCCGTGCGAAGCCGGGGCGGGCTGCTAGTATGTAATAACGATGTTGGTGTTTTGGCGGGAACGTGGAAAAGTGTGTGTGATCTCATTGTATTTTTTCCTTAAACTTGTGTTCTTCCGCGAGTTAATGTGTAATAAATGTGGATTATTAACAATTAAGTGCCGGTGAATGTGTGCGAGTGTAGGGAAACAGCACAATGTTGAAAAACATGCTAGTTGCGTTCTCACCAAAATTCCTTCTCTTTTACTTGAAAACTGACCTAAAATGTGACTTTGACCCATCTCTACGTCTTAAATTCATAAAAACTTAAAGAATTTCAATACTTGACACTGGCTAAATACAGTAATCGTGTGGAGCCATAATAAAGTAAAAAAAAAATAATAACCATGTTAAGTGGTAGTAGCTGAACACGGTAGCTGATTATTATTAATAGATGATATTCTATAAGTAACAACGTCGAATAGACACCCCCCGCAACCAATAAATGCATGCCACGTCATAAGGCTATATCATCACTTAGCACCAAGTAACAACACTCAAACGCTTCCAGTATGACAATAATTTTAAAGACGATGCATGTTTATGATCGATCGATCGATATGATAGGAGTACTTCCGAAACACCAGTAGATTCAACAGTCAATCAGTTTTCATCTTTTGTTTGCAGATCTAGGGTTGCCTGTTACGACGGTATTATGCGGCTGATAGTCGGACAATCAGTTCCATTCGGAACATGATTTGTACTGCAATTAGTCTGCGTTTTATTTATCTATTATGTTTCATTATTTCACAATTTTTTGGATAAAAATTGTCTGAAGTACTGCAACATGCACTGGGTTGCGGGGGCACGTAATGGTACGGTTGGCAACCCTACATTAATAAGGGGAATTAAACATGTGTTTAAAGTGTGACGTTCGACGTATAGATGAAAGCTGAATGGCTCAATACCTTTGTTTTTTTTTTGTAAATTCAAAGCGTTATGTTTCTGTTATATCTATATTTTTTGTTGAATATGATCTATTTAATGTTATTTGACGTGTGTAAGTGCTAATTTTTAATTTGCCCATATACTGAATAAATGCTTTGACTTTGACTTTGACTTTGATCAGAAACGAAAATAGGCCATTTAATTATTCATACCAGAAAGGAAATAGACTGTACGTAAAATGACGTCATTGAGGTAAATATGCCGGATTTACATTCATTTCTCGCTGCGAACATTTTTTGACATTCGGAAACATTCGGATTCCTCGCTCGAGTAATTCACGTCTTGTGATCTCTATTTACGTCACACTCGGGAATGGAACACTGGGATAAAATCAAATTGACGTCTCTTTACGACAACATATTATTAACTATCATGGATTTAGGATATGGGGAAGTGTAATTTGAGGATTGTATAATATAGTTTGTATAGATATGACGCCTTGTTTCCATAACATACTTATGGTCTGCAGTTTCTGAGGTCGGTTTATTGAGAGTTTATCTACTCAAATGTACCGTTATTGAATAGATAAACTCTCAATAAATGTACTCAGAAACCGGCCATTAATCGTATATTTTTAGTAATATAGGCACAAAGCACTAGCTGACTTACGGACTGACAGATAACGCTCAGTCTACATTGTTATATTACTTAATCCAGAAGCGCTTTGCACAGCAGCTTTTTTATAACGTTTGTAGACTTTAGAAAACATAGAATGGCTCGTAAAAAACCCCCAAGAATGTTAAATAGATTATATAATTCTATCGGATCCCAGTCTTTGTTTATACGAGTAACATGCTACGACATATTGATGTTTTACTAACCTAACTCAAGTGATTGTAAACGTTGACCTGCGTCATCATCATCATTATCAGCCAATTTCCGTCCACTGCTGGACATAGGCCTCTTGGCTCTATGGCACGCCGCTGACCTGCATATTGAGTACTAAATAATGTAACATAGTAATACGTGAGTAGACAATAACAAAATGTAATAATAAAGTGATTCACTGGTCGAAGTTGATTTATTATTGTGGCCCAATCTGTAGTGTCTAGCTCGGGCAAATCCTACAACAAAACAAACGCAATATCAGCGGGCACCGTCGACGGCACGGCTCGGCACGACGGCGGCACGGCACGGCATGGCGGCAGGGGGTTCACTACAAGCAGCGGATTACGGCTGTCCATTGCTTATTGTCTCGAGAGATTGCGACCAGAGCAAACGGTAAACTTTATTAGTGCCAGTCTGCACAATATTGCACAGGCTTGTATTGTTCATTCTTCATCGCGAGAAAGTTTTAATGTCTGCAAGTAATTCACAAAAGTTTCGCTTGTTATAACAGTGCGATATGGCTCAACGGAGTGAAAAAGATGTGCAGTTAATTAAACCCACATTTAAATGACTCATAAAACCTATATATATAGATAGGTATGTAATCGTTATACAAGGCGAAAATTTCGTTATTTGCAAATGTTTTCATTAAATCCAAAAATAAAAGTGCAAGTAAAAATAAGTATATAGTTTGTTGTGCAAGGATTGCAGGCAAATGCGTTCCACCCGTGGCCAGGTTCAATCTCATGCATTGCGTCGCCGCCGGGCGCGGCGCCGCAGAATCCAATCCCGCGATTGAGTTGTTGAACGCCGGAAATCAGGCCGCTCCCGCACCCCATACCTCGCCCCTCGTACCTTGCGCTGATTCGTCGCCGCTGAGACGAAAGCCTCTTTCCCGACGAGGTTTCGTTTCCCGCGCGCTTCCATCGACGGCGTCCTTCCCGACACTTTAGCGAGATAACCAAGAAAAACGGCAACGGTCGAAACATTCCACAGAGCAAACTCTGTAAAATAACATTTCAAGAATACTGCAGCAAAGTAAAGGGTACATTTGAATGTTGAAGGAAAAGTTGGGAATTCGTTTTATTGCGGGGAAGGAGAGCGTCTGTCTTTTATTGATACTTTGTGAGAGTTACTCGTGGATAATGCCAAGCCTGATTTATAGTTTGTTCATTTGTGTTTGATCAACATCTGTTAGATTTCCTCCGAGACCGCTGCGACTCGCAGACTGCTGCTGCTTGTTACGGCAACACATTACGCTTTTGTAAGAATCTGTGAAATCTAAAGCTTACAAAATTACATAAAACTCACTGAGATCACTATTACTCATCTTGCGATACGTATCCATGATATGCTATACGTAACATTTTATTCGCCATTAATTGTACCCACATTTGAAACAGATATTTTATTTTTATTTTTAGCTAATTGTTTCGTTTATGTATTTACAGCCCACCGTGTCTTCAACTTTAAATTAATAACTTGGTTTATCGCAAGGTTTTATAATTTAAATATGACTCAACCGCAGCCTGCACCTTTCTGATTGATAAAACGAGTTGTGCTTACAGCCACAATCGATGTATTAAGCCTCGGGGCTCGGCAATATATATTCGTAATTAATTAATCGTATAATGCACGGAACCAGTGCGCGAGCTACAAAGCTCAGCTTAGCTAGTAGTATCTAATCGTCGGTTTAAGCTCCGAGCAGAATTCAGGATTATGATGATAGCGGTCGCCACAATACTGTTCGGTAATAGCGTATTTTACGATCTGTTACAAGTTTCGTGGCGAACGTTTCGGGTATCGGAACGGCTTACAATATGCAATAACAGTTGGTTAAACTTTGTAGCAATTTGTAGCGATCGCTACGAGATGCTACGCCGGCTACGATCGCAGTGTCCATATTAAAGCTACGAAAATTTTGCTACAAACTGGTCTGAAGGTATGACCGGTACGATCCAATGTCCAAATTCGATATGCAAAATTCTGGCAACCCAGAGTTTTGCGTGCCAGCTTTATAGACAGTCATCAGTACCTAATACCATTAAGGTACGGCCACAACGCGGCGTCCAGCGATGTGCGGGCGCGATCTCAGTACTTTTCAATTATTTTCTGATCTCGTTTGGTGTGAACCAGTCGCTACAAATACTACTGCGCTATCTGATCGCCGCCTAGATCACGCACGCAGGACGCTGCGGTGTGTCCGTACGTTTCTAGTTGAACATTTTTCACCTGTTACTTCCTATCTAAGTACCTATTTCTAGTAGGTCTCTTTCATTACATTGCATTGTACGTACAAGCGATCGTATACATTTACGTGGAGAGAGTGGAGAGTGGCACAACATTAAATAGTCTTAGCTTGAAGCTTGTTCCGTGCAATGCAAATAAGAGAGTAGTTATCGGCGCAGTTTCCTGTAGAATGTAGCGTCGGCACACAGCCGCAGTAACGTCGGTCTCGGTACGTCGGGACGTCGGTGCATGCATTTAGATTGCACTGCTTACATGAAACTGGTGGTTTTCGAGAATATACACGCTCTCTAATACTGCATGCTGTGATTTGTTTAAAAATGTAGTTTGACGTGATCTGCATTCTTAATCTAATCAATCTAATTCTTATCTATTCAATCAATTCTAATCAATCCAAATCTAATTCTTAAGCAAATCATAATTACATGTCACGATTTACTACTTTGTACCCTGACGTATCCGTAATGAATGTTGTATATAACGCGTGTAATGAGAATACGTACACAAGCGGTACACACATGCTGCCTACACTAATAGGTACCCTCGATAAAGAGCAAAGTGTTCACTTCTTACCGACCCTTCTCTTTCTAACTGACCTGACTCTCTGTTATTATGTATTACCTACTTATATCTGTTATGAACTCTTTGTAATAGAATATTATGTTTCTTTGAAGTGTTACACACTTTATATTTTTGTCAATTGTTAAACACAATCCAAAATTTCATCTTACCGACGGGACTTGAACCCGCAACCTCCTGAATAACATGTTCAGGTGCTTTGCCAAATAAGCCACAGTGCGATGTATCGTTACGACGAAATTAGTAGATTGTATTTGTTAACCCAATTATGCACTGGAATTCGAAATTTGATTAACGTTTTCTAGATTTTGACCTGTTTTTAAAATACATACTTGGATAGCGTATCTCTCACAGTATCTGTTGTCACAGTGTCACAGTACTAACAAGTAACAAAAATAAAATGTTGATTAAACACCCACGACAATGTCCTTTAGAAACTTAACGTCATAACATCTATCTAAGAACCACCACTGATTAATTACGAACCGTTTAAAGACAAAATTGAACTAGTTTTGGAGAGAAATGGCAATATGGATTTGCACAAACAAATGTTTACTGCAGCGCCTCCTGGTGAGTTGACACCATAACACCTATTGAAGAACATGCACCAATCACATCGTCACATCAGGTGAGATAGTGTTTGACCACTGGCTTCGCCCGCGTGTCCTAGTTATAGCATATTGTTTATCTTTATGCTAAATTGCAGCTTAATCGTTCCAGCAGTCTGACTATAGAGAAGTAACAAACAAACGAACATACAAACTGCTGCTGACATTTATAATATCGGTGTTGATAGCTTGCTGATATGTATTTGATGTGTGAATTAGAATATGAGGGTAGAGAAGATACCTGGTAGTCGACACGGGTACTCAGCAAGTAGCGCGGTGCGGGCGTATGAATTAGCGCGCGCGTAGCAACGAGCTCTGACGTGTTTCAACAGCCTCGTTACTATTATTTAGAATTAGTGTACACTTCCCAGGATTCGGGAACCAGGAACTTATCGAAAACGCATGCAACACGCTATTTATAGTATTTTAGCGCAGCTAAAGGCGTTGATAGTATAATATAATATCACATTGATAACTTTAATGTAAAATATCTGTTCAGTTTCGTTACTTTGGCAATCTTGTATTGTAAAATAAATGATCACCTATATAAAATAATATGTACATACTCAATTAACTTTACATTACTTTTTGATTAAAAATTTTAGTAGCCGTCTTTAATCTATTGGAGGCCCTTTTAGGATTAAGTGGCCCCTATAGCTGTGATGACAGCTGACAAGAATAAAAAGTATAAAGTTTCTCTTATAGGACAAGGTTTGCTTTGTACAAACTTTTTGCTGACTAAATGACAAAGATTGATAAAAAAAAACCTACTTCAGCCTTTCAGTTGTGGTATATATTTGGTATATTAAGGTTGAATCTTATGAGATACATATCAGACCTTTATAAAATTTTCTCAGGAGATGTTAACCCCAGTAATATATAGCAAATATGCGAAAATATTCTTGTTTTTCTATTAATAAAAAGAATCATCATTACTACATATTATAAAACAAAATCCCTTAAAAAAAGAAATTAAAACAAAACCTCATAAATCACTATATCTATTGGTAAAAACCACATAAAACTCCGTTCGGTGGTTTTAAGTTTATTGCGAACAGACAAACAGACGCGGCGGGAGACTTTGTTATATACTGCGTTTATACGAAGGTTTATGTGTATAATTCGTTAAGCTTTTGTGTAAATTGCTTGAAATATGACAACTATAGTTAAATACGTTAATTCATACGCAACGCATAAAACTGATGCAAAATGCAGGCATATATGCTCTACCCGTGCGAAGCCAGGGCGGGTCGCTAGTAATCTTCTAATACTATAAGAATCTTTGCCCTGAGATACCGACTGACTGGCTCACTGGGTTGACTGGGTTCAGACAGTGCGCTGTCTCTACAACGCACAGTCTGAACCACCGGTCAAGGAGACTTGAAATGTGGAGGGGGTATATTCTTCTTAGTACTTAAAAGTGTACTAAGAAAGGATTTTCCAAAGGGGATGAATCTGGGTTACAAAGTTAGTATTGGAATAACAAGATTAGATAGTTTTTTTTAACCACCGACGCAAAAAGAAGGGGTGTTATAAGTTTTACGTGTGAATCTGTGTATCTGTGTATCTGTGTCTGTCTGTGGCATCGTAGCGCCCAAACGGATGAACCGATTTTGATTTAGTTTTATTTTGATAGGTGTCTTTATTGAGAGTGTTCTTGGCTTTGTTTCATGAAAATCCATTCAACCGTTTAAATATTATCAGCTCTTTTTTTTGTTTGCTGAAACTACGATTGCAACTTTCGTAGCCCTTTGACCGCGGACGTCAAATAATAAAAATGGCATACCTGTCACTCTGCTGCAGTCTGTTTAGCGTAATTTACATTAGTTGAATAAAATGTATTAATTTGAAATTCAGTATCCTGTTACTTAAATGATATAGCAAGAATATGGTAAACTTTACACAACGCTGAGACATCATAGAATCTGCAGAATACTCTCAACTCCTCGTCTGAGATATCGTGTTAAGGCTCATTGGAATGGTCTCAATTAACAAATTATAGATACACTAGCCGTGCCCGCGACTTCGTCCGTGTGGAATAGTGTCTTTGGGTGTAATTAACTAATAGGACACATACGTATCCCAGCTACACCGCACCCTACCACGCCATGCTAATCCCCCCTTCCCCATTCCCCTCACTTACCCTCCCCTACCTCTTCCCCCCACTCCCCCGTCCCCCCTCCCTTCACTCCCACTTCCCCTCCCCCTGACTCCCCCTACCCTCCCATCCACTCCCCTACCCTCCCCCTCCACTCTCCCCTACTCTCCCCCTCCACTCCCGCTACCCTCCCCTTCTACTCCCCCTACCCTTCCTCTCCACTCCCCCTTCCCTCTACACACTTTGAATGTCATTTTTATTTGTATCGAATCAACAGCCTCAAAAATAAGTTTCAAGCTTCTAGCTTTAAAAATGACAATACTTCCATACAACTTTTCATCCCCCCTTTCAACCTCTTACAACCCTCTTTTCGCATCTATAAGTAGACTGTGTCCTTTCTCAGGCTCTAGACTATCTGTGAACTAAATTTCATTTAAATCGGTTCAGTAGAACGTTAATCACATAAACCTTACATATTTCCATGCAAACTTTCATCCCCTATTGTTATTTTACACCCTTGAGGGTATAACTTTTACAAACTTTGAATGTTATATTTATTTATATCGAATCAACAGCCTAATAAATAAGTTTCAAGCTTCTAGCTTTAAAAATGACGATACTTCCATACAACTTTGCATCCCCCCTTTCAACCCTTTACAACCCTCTTTTCGCATTAAAAAGTAGCCTATGTCCTTTCTCGGGCTCTAGACTATCTGTGTACCAAATTTCATTTAAAACGTGGTTTTGGCGTGAAAGAGAGACAGACAGACAGGCAGACAGACAGAGTTACTTTCGCATTTACAATATTAGTAAGGATAAGGATTATACCAGATCAGCCGGGGGTGGATTTAAATTTTATATTAAAGTATTATTTTTTGGAAACTTAACACAAGTACTTCTGTAAATAAATAAGTAAACACGTGTTTCAGGCTTTTTCGAAATTCTACTCCTAAGAGGGCGAAGTGGGGTAACAAAGTCTGAAAATTAATGTTGTTTCGGATGGCCCTGAAATTTGGCATGCAGATAGTTATTATGTCGTAGGTATCCGTAGGTATATATATATCATATTATTTCACATCGTGCTGGAATTTGGCATGGTTATTTTGACGTTAGTATCCGCTAAGAAAGGATTTTCAAAAATTCTCTCTTTAAAGGGATGAAACGGGGGTTAAAAGTTTGTATGGAGAATTAAGATTAAATGAAACTTAATATGGTTTTTCGGGTTTTATAAAAATTAATCCCTATTTCCCTTAGTGATGCGATAACTTGAAAACGAGCGGATTCATTTGGCTCATTCTTTTCAACCGACTTTCAAAAAGGAGTTTTTTTTTCTTTAATAATATTTCTCCGTAAATTGTAAACCGATTCGAATGATTATTTTTTAATCAGTAGGATACATTTTTGAGGTGGTGCCATTGTAATTTCATCGATATCTGATAAGTATCTCCAGAGATATGACGATAAACGTCTCAAACTTGCTACTGAAATCAACTCGTGGGGCATGGAAGACGGTTGTTTTACGGTCTTCCATGCCCTGTTTATTATTTTATGTGTTTTTATGATAGAAAGGTTATTACGACAGAAAAGTTTGAAATAAATGAAAGAAGTTTTTTACGCGTGCTAAGCCGAGGGGCACTTCTAGTTATATATAAAAGCAAAATTTAATATATACAGGAGCTATAAAAACTAATAAAGCCATTTGTGTTAGAAGTAAAGTGGCTCGCCTTTTTGCTCGTTTCCATTTTGCATAGCAAAATGAAATAGAAGGACCTGTGACAACGACCTGTGGAACGGTGGAACAAGTTTACATCGGAGCTCGTTACGTTTTAAACTGTTATATCGGACGCCGCGCGGGATTAGAGCCGGGAACCGCCGGCTCACTGCCTGCCGTCGTTACTTAGCCTTACTCCGAAATATTGTGCTTCATTGTAGCTGCTGTTATCATCATCAATATATGTAAAAATCAATGCCACTTTTCATTGTAATTTTATAACTCAAGAACGGGCTCACCTGTTCAAACCAAATCTTTAGGCTTTATTCGGACTATTTAGATGGTTATTAGATGGTTTATGTGAAGTTTGCACAAAATCGGTCGAGCGGTTTTTCATTTATCACATTCACGAGGACTCAACGCAGGCAAAGCCGCGGGGCGCAGCTAGTACGTTATAAATTATACTTTGATTCATTATTATGATTCGCTGCCAATGCATATATTGATGAATGTGGAATGTTGAGCGTATGTTTTTGCTTTTACTTGTCGAGATTATTAGACCCGCTGCTGCCTCTGCCGGTTTACTTGGCGACCGATGGTTACGAAGCCATTGTTGTGTATGTTTAGCTAACATTTCGTTAACGTTGTTTGTAAGGTTCCGTACCCAAAGGGTAAAAAGCGGGACCCTATTACTATGACTCCGCTGTCCGTCCGTCTGTTACCAGGCCGTATCTCATAAACCGCGATAGTTAGACAGTTGACATTTTTACAGAATATGATGTATTTCTATTTCCGCTATAACAACAAATACTAAAAAACAGAATACAATAAATATTTAAGTGGGCTCTCAAACAACAAACGTGATTCTTTGCTCGTTTTGCTCGATATCGATAACGGCAACAGGTAGACGCTTGAAATATCCATAAAACATTGAGTTATATTATTTGCTTTAAAAATAAATACATAATTAAATAAAAAAAAATTTTTTTCGTATTAGTTGTTTTTTTATGTTTTTTTTTTGTATTTTTGTGTGTGATTTTTGTAAAGAAAATGAATTTATTCAGTCTACTGAATAAATTCATTTTATTTCTTACTTTCTATAATTTAAGGGGGCTCCCATACAACAGTCACGATATTTTGCCGTTTTTATAGATAATGGTAGGGAACCCTACGTGGGTGAATCTGACTCGCACGTACGAGTATATGAGTGTTTTATAACAACTAAGGCTTGATTGATAAGGTATTAAAACGGCTACGGCATGATTTTTAAATTCACACTTGAATTTTAATACTGTTACATCGTGTCGAAAGGTCGCAAAGTTTCGCAATGTTTCGCAAAGCTTCTCGCAGTAAACAATAATAGCCGTTGGAAAAAATAGACTAATTACACCCGACTAATTACCCGCTATAAACACACGACCGTCATAAAAGTAACCTTCCCGGAATTACGACCCTGGTCAAGGTACCTAGTTTTGTAATTAAGTACACAGATTGTACCTTATTCTTAAGGCAATAGAGATCAAATTAGCATGTATTGTAGAGTTGTTTACATCAGATGTTTCAATGAAAAGTCGTGCTATTGCTTGTGATTTTATTGCTCTGTTTACTTTTGTCTTTTGTTTTGTTTCTACTGGATGCTGGAAAGATCTAGCTAAATACTGTAGCCCTATATAAAGCGTCGCACCGCGGCGTTGAATCAGTCATTATTTGGAAGCGACAGTGTAAACATCTAAGCGCGGATAGCGACCAAGAGATTGTAAAGTGTTATCAGTGAACTAGTGTTGTGAACAGTGAAATCAGTGATTGTGAATTATCAACGACCTCAGTGTGTGTTAACGGACTTTTGATAATTGTGCAAGACGATTTGGACACCTACCGTGGAACATTGTGTAACCTAGTGGTCCTAGTAAACGTTCATCTCATTGGATTGGCATTTTTATACCACCCTGCACGTAACAATACCCTTCAGTATGCAACAGTTTCATTTACCACTATTACAAACTGAAATATTTTCTATAATCATCTATTACGATTTTTATTATAAGCATAAGTAAGATAACATTTATAAATAGAAGCAATCTGTGATGATGTAAGGCAACAAGATGAAGAGCGGGATACGAAGGTCAATTTACTTAATATATATTTATCAGATGTGAGAAAATTGAGCGCACGGTACATCGGAGCGCAAACTCGTTAGCTCCGCCTGATATTTAAGGCCCTGGATACTGCCCGCGCCGCGTCCTACATATACATTAGCTAAATAGATCACTTCTACTTCTAACTTTATACTTTCCTCTGAGGGAGAAAAATTACATGATGTCAGACCCACGACCTGAATATTTTTGGGTTACGGGCGCAGTACAAGACACACAGATTATTGAGAACAGTGAATTGTTTGAAGTGAAAACTTCTTTAGCGGACTTCTGAACTGTTTTGAGATTTTGTTTTTTGGTGATTTATCTACGTAGCGTAGGCTTTTTTGGAGTGGGTAAAAAATGTTAAACACGAGTCAGGACACGTGGCCTGATCTGAGGGAGAGTAGACCAAATGCACAACATTCATGTACAAGTTTTCACTTCTGTCGGCACTCCCGGAGCTCATGTGCCCGGAGTGCAACCCGTTGTTTTTTTTGTACCACGGTATATAAGCCGACGTCATTTCTTCTCATTAATTATCATTAATTAATGTTTTTATTGAAGTGAAAACTTTTTTAGCGGCGTTGTGAACTTTTTGGGATAGGTAAAAAATGTTAAACTCGCGTCAGGATATCGGCTCAGGACACGTGACCTGCTCAAAAATTCGTAAGACGGAGGGAAACAGAAACTTTTTTTGGGATGGGTAACAAATGTTAAACTCGCGTCAGGACACGTGACCTGATCGAAAATTCGTAAGACGGAGAGAGAGTAGACCACAACGTTAATGTTCAAGTTTTCACTTCTGCCGGCACTCCCGGAGTGCAACCCGTTTTTTATGCAATGCTGAATATTATATGCCTATACAATTTTCATCTCATAATTGCAGTCCGACGTACCGCAGGATATCATTTGTGATCTTCATGCTCGTGGCATTTAAACTCGTATAATAAAAAATAGAAAAAGTACGTGTGGCGCGCACGCGTGTGCTGAAGCACAGTGTGGATGAAAGTCACGTAGGCAAGGGAAAATAACCTATCAAATAATTTTCATTAGCAACATGCGACAGGCGAATCCAAGTTGACTCCAGTCGAGGACTTGTAACTCGGGGCAGGTCACTCGCATCACAGCTGACTGGTGCCAGCTAATGGAACTGTTTACGAGCCTAAAGTATCCGCTTCTCTAATTTACCGTGAGCCGTATCAGAGAACTTTATCGTTATTTACGACTGTTTTTGGTTTCCACAATGCGAAATAAATAAGATTGTTGCTTTTTAGACGAGTTTCGGAGACAGCACTCCTCGGGTTTAATTATATAATGAGACAGGCCGGTGACGCACCCGGCGCGACCCCACTGAACGACATTTTAGCTTTTAAGGATGGTTTTGTTTGCCATCCCTTTTAATTTGGAATGAGCAATATCTTGCGATTTTTTGGCGTTATGATAATTTAAGGTAAAAAAATACTTTTACTGACGATAGCATTATCTATTATATATAATAATATTATATATATATTATATAATAATATATTATATATTATTACATGAAATATCATTTCAATTTCTTGTCACACCAAAAACCTTTTCAGCATATTAGATAGCGTTTAACCATTATCTGAAATGTTGGTAAGGTACTATTATTGTGGAGGATGCCTACAATGGGAACTGACTCTCAAGGGCAGCTCATTGGATTGCACCTTTACGTGTTTGGTGAACAATTAGTGGTTGTTGCTTTTTCTTATAATATACGATTACTGTATCGAAATGTCATACGTTATATGAACAATTCCGACTATTAAAAGCGTCTGAGTGTAAAATATGCCGTTGAAATGGAGGGCAGCTTATTGATGATTGTATGTACGTCCGGCTCTGGCGGTAATCCGTGCGGCAGCTGACAAGGGTCACCGTGGACCTCCCGCCCAGTGAGAACCTTTCACTCCGCACGTGGCACATGGACCTGACGGCTTGGAGCCCACCCGACGCTAGCCTGACGCGGGGCGGCCCTACACGCCGGCATTAAATAACCTACCAAAGAGATAAGCTGCGGCAGCGAGCAGTCGCTCTATCGACAGTTGAGTGTATTCTATGGCTTTGAACAGAACAATATTTTGATAAAGATTTAGAAGTAAAATGCCTGAAGACTTAGAAGACGTGCTGAATGGACAGGCAGCCCAAAAGACTTTCGAAGCGTGTTTCGCCTAGATATGAGACATTTTCAAGATATGATGACTCGTTAAATTATGTGACAATCTTGCTATTTTGATGATATGTATTGAAATTATTAAATACAGGTTTAAATATTTTATAGTACTAAGCCTGCATCTTTGCATATTCGGAGTCAAGTTTTTTTTAAATGTCGTTATAGGATAGCGTTGACCATTATCTGACATCTCATTAATTCAATAATAATTTCACTGCAATCGGATATGGCATTAGTTTGAGAGCTTTTGGTTGGCTGGATGACACCGTTAATGTTAAGTTTAAAAAATATTACAATATTTCAACAGAATATCTTCATAGACATTAATTATGGTAAACATTTTACACAGTTATACAGTGTGTCTGGTCAAAGACTAGCGATATTTTAGGTACTTATATTTCGACATTTTTATTATCAAATTATCAAAATAAAAGCTATTTAAAAGGTTAGGTGTTTTTATTGGTTTTATGTTTAGGATTCCAACAAACGTCTTTTGTGCTTGCGCATACGCTGTGTTCAAACGACAATAATTTTTAAAGTAATAGACATACAGCCGTACATTTAATATTGTATAGTAGGTGAGCACAAAAACTATCGATAAAGTAAAAAAATAATAAGAGTCATGACGCTGTTTTTGCTGTAATTTAAAATAATATGTCGTATAGTATTGCATAATTTTGTCATTTTTTTCATTTTATTGTTTTAAATTCGGGAATGTGAAAAATTATTTCATATTTTTAAACAATAGGCAATATTGTTATCTTTCGAATAAGCCTATTTTTATCTTAGTGAGATCAAAGCTTTGACAGATATGATTTTTTTGTAAACACGTAGAGAATATCTCTACTTAAAAAACAAAATGGCTGCCACATTGAGGTGAGGGGGGTTGGACCCGACTGTATAGTTTTTTTATAGTTTTATATAAAAAAATTCGAAATATAAGTACCTAAAATACCGCTAGTCCTTGACCAGACACACTGTATAAGTAGAAAGAATATTTAATATTCTTTGTATTATATAGGGTGAGCATTGAAATTCAGCAGCTCATTTCCGTTTCTAGGAAATTGTCGACTACCTCAGAATAATGTGAAAGGAAGTTTAGTTCCTCGCAATGACGTCAGCCTCGGGCTCACAGACGTATATTTACGTGGGAGGCTGTATTCAAATGTAGTATAAACTCAATAAGCGATGTTCAGCATGGTAGCATACATTAACCCGCGGCCGGCGGTCTGCCGCCTCCATTGTACTCGTCGGCTCGATCGGCCGAACTGTCGACCGATTCATCGGTACCACTCTCTACGTGTGTGCCTTATATTTGCAAATATTTTATCGTGTAGAGAACGTCGAGGCGGCAGCTGTGTGTTGCGGAGAAAACTCCGTAATACACGACAGCTGCCGCTCTTGGGGGCAGGGTGCTCTCTTCTTCATGGGATATCTTTTTACTCGTAAACCGTGAAGAGGATGTGTTATTTCAGTATATAATTTATTATCTGTGAGACAAGTACTACGCATTGATAACGACACTGTGTGGACTTGTATCGTAAACATCGCTTTATAACTTGATGTTGTTTTTATTTTATTATTTGTTAGATGTAAACATTTTAATAATGTGTAAATGTAAAATTTCATAGTGAAATAAAGAAATAAAGAAAACGCGAAAAGTATAAACCTATCTATTGATTTATATAACGTAACTTTTTCAATCATCATCCCTTACTAGTCCACAGCTGAACACGCCCTAACATAATGGATATAATCTTATCCATATACAAAGCAAAATTACATTTTAATATAAAATTGCCCTTCTTTGATGTCGAGTTTGCCAACAAACCAAGTTTATTACCACCTCGTGAAGCAACCGCGTCATATGTAGTCGTTAAACATTCCACACACGGAGAGATGGAACTAAACCCACCACGAACCGACTCCAAATATTTAACCTTCATGTTGTATCGATCTAAACATAAGAACATTTTTAACTCCAAAAACATCTCAATGTGGAAATGTCAGTGTTTTGGTGAAATATGATGTTTATAATTTGATTGTCATCTGTTTTACCATATTTCATGCAAATAAATAATTTCATTTCACAAAATCATTCCTAGATCAGGTTAAAACAAAGACAAATTCAATCTATTCCGAGATCAGGTTAAAATAAATACAAAAGCATAAACAAATATACAATTTACTTTCATCAAAACTATTGTTATAGCGATGTCTATACAGATCAAAACTCATAGTCCGGAATAGCCTAAACTAAAAAAAAATAAACAAAATTGTCTGGAAAGCCAATACATTTTTGAAGATGACCAACAGATTGTCCACCACAACCGATGTTATGCCCGACCCTCCAAGTACCCACTGAGGCCTCATCAATGATTTTTGACAGTACCTAAACACAACATTCATTAACCTTCAGACATAGACTGAAGGCAGAACTGTTCGTGTAGACGTATCCGACAGCCTCCGGGGCCTGTGTGTCTCGGGAACATTCCCCAGCTTATCTAATTTGATGTAATTGTGTGGGAAGTCACGTTACTAGTATCACATGAGGTGATCGCGGCTCCTTGCCTCCTTACACCTTGATAGCGCGATGTGAATTAACAGGTTATTTTGTGCAACATCATACCAGTAATAAAACGGTATGAACCAGTAGACCGAAGCTTTACGTTCGATCAGCAACTTGTGTTTCGGTACGATGAAATTTTGGATTGTGTTTAACAATTTACAAAAATATAAAGTGTGAGACACTTCAAAGAAACATAATAACTTGTGTTTCGCTTAAAAATTTAAAATGAACCGACTTATGAGTATATATATATGAAGATTAAGATTGAGCCTAAATATTAGAGGTTCACATTTTTTAACAATAACCTGGTAATGTATTTTCTTAATATCGTGCGTACAAATTTATATTTGTAGTTGTAATGTAATAGGAGACCATTCATTCTAACTGTATACCTATCTATTAAACTCGAGGTCCAATAACAATGTAATTATGGGACCACCTCAAACTGTAATTAATCGAATGCACTAAGATTTTTGAAAATCGGTTCCTTAACAATAAGCAGAGACATACATACATAAACACGAACATTAAACCCTCTTGTGTGAAGTCAGCTACAATGTATGAAAGCTTTTTAAGTAATGGTGATTTGGTTTCTACATGGGTCGGTAGTTTACGTAGGTACGGTGTTGTAGGTCGTGTTTGTTGTCTCGGAGGGGCGGGAGGGAAGGGGAGGGGGTTGTCAGTGGACGTCTCGTTAGAGCCAGTTGATTGATGGCGCGACATCGCTCGCGGTAATCAAGTTACTTGATTTGTTGGCATTGGCCCAGTCGGGGGTGGTTGTTTGTGGCTTGGAGACCTGTAACGTTGTAATGTGAATCAAAACTAGGCATGCAACAACACGTCGCGATAATGATCTTACTTTTCACAACATTCTAGTCTCATTTTTGGTGCAAGTACGTATACGAGAAATACTTAGCCTTGTTTTTTTTTTTTTTTTTAGTGCCCTGAGAAGAGTGGATAACATTTTTTTGGCAATAAATAAAAGTATGTAACGTACCTTTTTCTATGTTTCTTAAGGTTTACTTCTATATGTTCTGCTCTTTTAGAATTTTTAAGGGACAATTCATGAGACAATATTACTTTTAAATTAAAAAGTGCCTAACCAGAGACATGAGGAAAGTAAGAATAATAACATTCAGAAAGACTTTGAAAATGGATCCCTGATATCGTTGAATTCTTTTTTTTATATATATAGAACTGGGCAGCACTTGAACACTATCTCACCTGATGTTAAGTGATGATGCGGTCGATGATGGAGCGCGCTTACCCAAAAGATACCTATTCACTCGCGATTTGAAGACCCCCATATTGTATTTAGTCGGATACACAGACTCAGGCAGAGCATTCCATTCCCTGGCGGTTTGCATGATGAACGAAGATGCAAATCGCTTCGTTCGGGTAGATGGTATATCCACCATAAATCGGTGGCGCCTTTTAGTGTCTCTGGATGTCCGATAATAAAATGGGGAAGGTGGAATCAAATTATGCAGTTCCATAGCACACTCTCCAAAATGTAACCGATAGAAAACCGATAAACAAGCGACTTTGTGGCAATGCGCGAGACTCTGAAGTCTCTTGCCTACAAGTAGATCATCACCAATGAGCTTCTTGGCTCTCCTCTCAATGGCTTCCAGTATCTACAGCTGGTATTTGGCAGAACCATCCCAAAGGTGAGAACAGTACTCCATAAGCTTTTTTGAGGCAAGCTGGGCTCTAGACTCAATATAAGAGCCGAAATTGAGAGTCGGTGTTAATGAGATGCCAAGAAGCTCGAGATGGTTACTTATCGGGACGGATACATCTCAGAAAGTAGGAGCCAGAAGAAATTGGCTCCGTTTGGTGGAGAAAAGACACGCCTGGGTTTTTGCAGCATTAAGTTTAACTAGATTGGCATCGCCCCAATCGGAGACTGCCTTTAAAGAAAAGTTCAAGCGCTGTACTATCGCTTTCCTATGGGACTGGATTTGTAATGCACTGGTTCGTGCGTTGGACGTATAAGTAATTAATATGCAGCAGAAAAAGCATTGCAGAGAGTACTGATCCTTGAGGGATTCCGGCATTAATGGCCAATCGGTCGGAAGAACAGCCATCGATGACCACTCGAATCGACCGATCCCTCAAAAAATCTGATATCCATACACACAAACCAGTGGGAAGGCCGTATGAAGGAAGCTTGCTAATAAAGCTATCGTGCCAGACCCTGTCGAAATGAATGAAATGAAATGAAATGAAAAATGTATTATTAGCCATTGCTAACGGTCATACATATAACATAAATTCATAATACTTTTGTAGGTACTTAAATTGCATTTGAAAATCGCAGCGGAACTTGCATCTTTTATTAGAACCGGTAACTTATTAAAAATAGTAGGGCCGTTCACATACACAGACATCCTCGACTTTTTTAGGCCGTAAGTTTTTTTTGTGGTGAGCTTGTGTTTGTTTCGCGTGGAGTGATTGTGATGCGCGCCGAGTTGGTCGAAAGTATTTTTGTTTTTATATACAAATACCGCTACCTGATACACGTAGATAGCAGTCAAAGTCAGTATACGCAGCTCTTTGAAGTGTTCTCTAACCGATTCGTCCTGCTTTATGCCTACTATTGCGCGCACGGCGCGCTTTTGTATTCTAAAAGCGCGCAGGCGGTCAGCCCCGTTCGCCCACAATTCAGTGCCGTACGAGAACGCGGCATGAACTGTAGCGAAATAACACGTCCTGACGACGTCAGCGGCGGCCGTCGCGGCCAGTCTGCGCAGTGCGAAGCACGCTCCGCTGAGTCTGGAGCAAATGCTGTCTATATGACGGTCCCATTTAAGGCCACTGTCCACTTCGAAACCGAGGAGCCTCGCAAACGTAACCTGAGATATAGGGGTGTCTCCCGCTAATACCCTCATAGTTGGTGGTGGTCTCCCCCCGAGACTGAAGCCTAGCAGGCATGTCTTGTCGAGGTTTAAAGCGAGACCGTTTCCCTTAAACCAGTCCGCCAATCGTATCGTCGTCACTGGCGTGGAGCCAGTGACGACAATATGTCAAGAGAGACGGCAAGCGCCTCTCCGTGGTTCTCGATTGCCTCGTTCCAGATGTGAGTGGCATACACTAGAAGATCCCCAGTAGACCGGTTTCGGCGGAATCCGTATTGTCGGTCACTGAATTCATCAAATTGGTGTCCATTATTGGTTTAGCGAATCTTGTTCCTGGGACGGACGGGAGTGCGGCTCGTGCGTTATAGGAAGTCTTGTACTTACGTCGGCAATCCCGGGGTGTGGACCGAGAGACGGCCGCAGACTAACACTGGGGAGACACCGCAACTCTGTCTAAGAATACCTTAGTTTAGTTGTGACGTGAATATTTATTTAAATTAAGACACATTTCTTTTTTATGCGAAAATAGGAATTGCTTGATTACTATTATCGCTGATATTAAGTGTCGATGCGGTCGATGATGTAGCGCCCTTACCCAAAACATACCTATTCACTCGCAACTTGAAGACTCTTAAGTTGTATCTAATCGGAAGCAGGAAGCAAATCGCATTGTACGGGTAAATGGTATATCTACCGTAAGGCAGTGGCCCCTCTTAGTATCCCTGGTTGTCCGATTATAGAATGGGGTCGGTAGAGTCAAATTACGCAGTTCTGATGCACACTCTCCGAAATTAATCCGAAAGAAAAATAAGACAATTTATGTAAATAACTGCAATGTATCATGCATAAGCGTAAAAGCGTGTAAGCACGATAAGTCCCGTATTTCAATATTTGCAACTATGTGTTCAAATCGCGAAAGTTTATAGTTTACAAGCGTTATTAATATTGTAATTTTTTTTATTTAACTTATAGGCTAGCTCTGTTTGACCACTATCTCACCTGTTGGTAAGTGATGATGCAGTCGAAGACGGTAAGCACGCTAGACCTAGAATGGGAACTGGCTCTCAAGGTTAGCTGCCGGAACACATTAGATGTTTGGCGACAGATTTTCTAGCTTGAGGGTGGTAGCGTCCTACAACCATGCGGGGGTTGTTGGTTTTTTAACGATGTTTTTTCTTCACCGGAAGGCCACTGTGAAAAGCGCACATACATTTTTCGATAGAAAAAAGCATTGGTGCACGGCTGGGATTGATCTCGGTACCTCTGGTATCAAAGCCGATTATTATCCCACTTACACCACCGGGCCCTCAATATTCTTAAGCTTGCCTGCTATCTCCACGATCTTTCGACATGCTCATCTGCGAAACATCCAGCAGAAGTACGCAGCTGAATTTTATGTTACACGACTTATTATTGCTGATCTGACTGATTGAGGCAATATTAAAGTATATTACTGCAAATTGAACATAAAAATTGATGAGCAAAGCAATTGCTATCATGGCAACTAGTCAAATGTGTGTATCTAGAGATGGTGGTCAGTGACAGCAGATCGGCCGGTGTGACGGGGGTAACGGGGGTGACGGGTGTGACGCGGGTGACGGGGGTGACGGGGTGCGGACGTGACGCCCCGGCGAGCGGCCAGCCGTGTGCTCCTCCATCAAACTCTTAAAAGACTCGATTGACTCTTCGTTTGAATACACTCGGTGTCATTTGTTCGATGTGAAGTGTTTAGATTTATACATTAATACGATCCACTCCGGCTTCACATACTGATTTATCATACATATTAACCTTTCTCTAGAATCACTCTTCTATTGCTGAAAACTGCATAAAAATCCGTAGCGTAGTTTAAAAGATTTGAGCGTACAGACAGCCGGAGCGACTTTGTTGTATACTGCGTCAAGATTTAAGATCGATTAAAAAACTAGCTAAAATAACCCAAACCTACCATGCACCATTTCAATTGGCATAAAACACAATTCAATCACATCAAATTTTATTCCAAAGCTCGTTTATCCGTTTGGCGATACATTTGTTCCTGTAGGTATGAACCTAGAACTGCCACCACCTTAAAGTGACTTTAAATTCTGTCCAACACGGAGAACGTGACTCGGAGAGGCGGCGGTATCAGATAAGTGCGAGCGGAGCGGAGCGGAGCTAGTGGGTTGTAACGTGGAGTTAATTGGTAAACATGTAGCGCCCCGCCCGTTACATCCGCTAATTACGAGGACTCATTAGTAGCGCCCTGATTGCGCGGGAAACTCATTACGTCTATCTTGATTCATCGAAGGATTTACATGTCGGCTTATATTCACAATATTAGGTACTTAAATACAATTTTCAAAATACGTAATATGTATACCATCATAAACACCTTCGTAATTCCTAAGCGCCTTTCTGCCCTGGTTAGACCCAAAACGAAATAATATATAATTAATAATGATTCAGTGATTGATATGAAACAGAAAAGTGGAGAGTAGAGATAAAAAGCTGGGCGAACAAAGAAACGTGTACTCGATGAGATTTTTTATGTCATACAGGCTAGCGTTTGACCACTATCTCTCCTGTTGGTAAGTGATAATGCAGTTGAGGATGGTAGCACGCTTAATTAAGCTTAACAAATATAAGATACTATTTATATATTAAAGATATATTTAATATATGTAAGATATGTTATGTATGGTATATGCAAGATATATTTTTACGCAGGCTAAGCCGCGCGGTATAACTAGTAAATACTAATATTTCCGTGTTCACCATCATGGGCTGACGATGATGGCTGATGGTGTGGAAAAACTAAATAATCGCCTTCAATGATCTATAGAAGATCGGTCGCAACTGTTCCGAAACAATATTTAGCGCCGTCCGGTGCCGAGGCCGATACCTTCATAATGAATATGCGGCTTAAAGGCGCTCACCGGCCCATCACTGACTCACGCACCCGCAATACCTAAATGTTTATATTTTATTAATTTTACCCCATATTTATAGACACTTTTTCATTATGCGCTTTTTTATAGCGTGATAATTTTAAGCAGTTTTTACTCAAAAATAATTCATTGCTTTGTTATTCTATCCTTCTGTTAGTTCGTTTTATATTCTATCGGAGTCAAAGCCAAAGTCAAAGCCGATATCGGAACATTTTTATAAAATATATAATAAAAAGTTTACCGCCACGCCGGGCCGCCCGACTCCACAACAAACTCGCACCGAGTTACGATCAGACGATGCCGTTAAAAATGCTCTTTACCAGCAAAGTTGCAAAACGCTCCCAACTGTTGCAGAACTTGGCCGCTTGCTACAGGACCCAGTGGGAATGATCACTCTCCACGAGCGGGAATAACGTAACAGGCTAAACGTTTTGTGTCATCACTGTAATGTATGTCACCTGTCGTTAAAACACACTGACATTCAAATTAAGTAAATTGTAAAAGTACTTATAATCATTTAGAGAACGCAATAAACGAATTATGAATTATTAGATATTTACGATGAAAAGTGCACAGAAATAGAATAATACATATTAGCCGTTTAATTAGCCGTATTTTACTTTAAGACATAAGACGTGTTAAATTGTTTAAATAACAAAAAAATCAAAAACTATCTATTTAAGTAACTCGCGTAAAACAAGATGAATGGGCGCGGTCTGTTGGCGTAGAGGATACATAGTTTTAGAGATACCTTGAATTTCAACCCGTAGGTAATCAGTTCAAATGCTAGCCGTGTGTGTGTGTACAGATGGATGTTATATGTGCATGTATGAGTGCTCGACCACAGGGGGTACAAGTATTATTTCAATCATCTACCTGACTTTAGCAAAGTCGCGATGATTTCGTAGCTCCGTAGAACGTCTACGCCGTAGCAGCAACAAGCTGTATCGCAAAAAGTTACTATTGTTATTAAGATATTTTAGGAGCAGCCTAAACCAAAGCATATTGTTGTTAAAATTACTGACGCTTTGCTTTTGTTTAAAAACAGTGCCATTACAAATTTTATTTCCTTTTACTAGATTAGAAATTCCGAAATAATGCGACATTATTGTTTGTCGCACGACTCTGTAGGGTGCGGTGCAATAATGCGACCGGTCGCCGCACAAGTCCGAGACACGCGACTTGACTCCACAACAAAACACAGCACAGGACTCGGTTTACAACACACTGACAAAGCTAACAACATCACACTTAATTAGTTAACAATGTTGTACAAATTCATTTTTACATTTTAAAAGGTAAACTAATAATGTTATGATGTTGTTAACTCCACGCAGATATAGAGGTTCAATCGACATAGTAGTGCTATATAAATATATATGAATCGTATACTTGCACATCTACTGCCAAATATTTTTCTACTTCATACAAAATAACTGGAAAATATCGTCAATATTTATAGTGCCACTTCGGCGATAGATTGCTGGGTTTCATTATCACAATACGATCGACCAGTCCTCAGATGACAAGCACTCAGCACTATGTGATTGTGCACCTGCCTAGTCGGCTACTACCTGTTAGTAGGTGTATATAAATATCGCTATACTCAGTAATACTCAGTATTCTGTAGTCTATTTACGTTCTGCATTTAAAAGTACTTCCCGAAATCCCGGTGCGACACAACAATCCCATATTTTTGTTCATTCAGCGCGGAATTATAAACGTGCATTATATTCCCGTGAGCTCTTTTGTCCGCGACAGCTGTAGTTTAATAAACACGGGACGCGCCCATTGTGCACCTCTGCCGTGCGGCCCGCTCCGCTCTTCTGACACAACCTCTCCGCTGCACTCCGCTACGACTCTAATGCGACACGTTACGGCTCACAATTCAATACCGTGTAATTGCAAGCTTCAAACGCAGACAAAGATACGTCGAGCCGCCTAAAGGACTCTATCTCAAGGGCGGAAGCTGGCTTTTGCAACGGAGGGACGTAAAAATAATGTTTATCATGGGAATAGCGGGGACAAGTCGGCACAAGTTTTAATTAATCCGCGTGAAGCGAGCGTGACGAGTGATCCGCGCCAGTGACCGTCCCGCCGCCCGCGCCCGCCCGCCCGCCGCCGCGACCCGCTCACCTCCAAGAGTAGTATTGCTTCTAGATCTATACTATACTTATATACTACGGTCTATACTTTATACTCGATCATTTAGTAGATGGTACCTACCCATAAACAGAAAATAATATTTCGTTGCTACAATGTTCTCAGATAAGCACAATCAAATCAATGAAAAAAACGAGAGCCTCCTTAAACGTAATATTTACTAATAAATAAAAGAAGCCTCTTAATAACAATGACGAAAATTATAAATTTTCTAGGGAAGTCGGTCAGCAAACAGGTCAAACTGCGTGAACAAAATTATACCGTCGTTCGTTAGGTACCGGCGCGCGGTAGGTATCGGCAATTTGGGCGGCTCCGCTCGCTGCGAGTTTTATCGGTTAATTTGTTCGGCACACACCGCGCCGCGCCGCCGACTCTAATTTGTGCGAATATTTGTGTTCCGTAATTACGTTATTAGCGCCGCTATTTGAATAACGGTTACTCTGCAACGAAACGACAAATAACGCGTTAAACGGAATAACTGCGTTTATCTACGGCGGCAAATCGTGCGGCCGCAGCGTCCACACCGTGCTCTCATTACGTCCGACGCAGGAACGTGTTCGTTTATTAATCCCGAGCGCGGTCACTGTGCTGCTTTCATTGGAAAACGTTCGCATCGTTAGCGACAGAAAAAACAACGAAATAATCATATGTTTATGCGATGTTTTTAAATTTATCGCTGCGAGAAAATCCCAGAAATAAGAGGTTTACAAATCGTATGTATCCGAGCAGTGGGTGCGAGCGGGGAGCAGGGAGGGAGGAGGCCACAGGAGCTGAAGAAACACGGTCCAACACTCAGGAGCGCCTTTGTCATATGGCGGCGGGCGCGGCGGCGACACGCCGCACGCGGAGTCTCAGAGGTGAACCAGACAATTATCTCGGCAAACACTCCTCCAGGCGCGGCGATGGCCCGGGTGAGGAAGGGAGGGGGTGAGGCTCACTGCGCTAATTTATAATTCAGTTGTCGGGGGTGAAGGGTGCGCCCTGATGTGCCGATGAAGTCTAACTTATCCGCTTCGAGTTTGTTACAGCCGACCGAGTGGGCCAGCTTTGGAGCCTCGCTCCTACTTGTCGACTGCCGTCGCCGCTCCCTACTTGACCACATCGTCACCGGTAGAGCAACCTCAGTGAGATTACTTATCATCACATGGCTGCGCATAACAAGAAATTATCTAACAGCCCTTTACCGATTAAATAATCCGAATAATCATTTTACATTCTAAGTACATTGGAAAACTAAATAACCATTATCACTATCGCAAATTACCAAAACTCAGTTCAGTGAATAATATAAACAGAACTTGTGGGAACGTTCACATCGATTCTCTATTAAAATATGTCAAGCAGTATTACGACACAAAAACATTCAAACGTAAAACTACTGAAAATCCGCTCAGTTGCGCGCCAGTTTTCCGCTTTTATCGTAAGGTCGATTGTCAATTTGTCGCGTATAATATGTATTTATTTGATAGTCCGATCCATCGACGACGGGTGACAGATGATGGCACGGCAACGTGAACCACTCGCCTGTCATAAAATCTGTCTGATGGACAGATTTCAACAGGTACTTAAAACATTTTATTACTTACATTACGTTCGACTCGTTGACTTAATTAAAAGTACTAAAGAAAAGGTATGGATAAACATTGAGCATATTGTTTTATGACCGTCCGCCCTGCTTCAACATAATTACCGCACAGTTTCAGTGCAAAATGTGTGGCTTACATGAAGAGAAGTGGTTGGAGTAATATAATTCTATTTTTAAAACCTTGATCCCTATGTAGTTGTCTTAGATATTTATTCAACAGCTTAACAAAGAGTATTAAAACTCTTTAAACTACCATATCTTGTTTCATTTCCCTCCATCCAAGGGATAACTGGAAGATATCGCTTAGCGTAATAAATCTTCCTATCTATATATATAATATGATAGCAATGAACTTTAAAACACAATAAAAATAAAATTTTATAAATTGTTACTGAATATTGAATAGCCTGACTATTAAAATCATTATCCATACAAATAAATTAATTTAGAATAATATAAAAAAATATGTTTAATGCGTGTAGGCTCGATGGCTCAGTGAAGCTACAAATTATTCAGAAATACGCACCTATCGTCAATAATCCACGGTAGGTAGATACTTTCAAGCACTTCACACGCTTTTATCCACAAAACACGTTCAATAGCTTTGGAGCACTTCACTCGCGAATTTTCGTGATTAATTTTTATAGTTTTTTTCTGGATTGAGGGATCTGCGGCGCCGGCGCTTCTTTTTTATGTTTTACGGTAACCAATCGCGGTCAGAGGTGAAGCGATGATTGTTCAACGCACGTCTTCGAAGAATGGCGGGCGCGGCCGGGCAGCGGCGCGCGGGCGGGTGTTTTGTATAGCTGCGTTCCGTTTCTTATAGTGTATAGAACGATAGGTGCAGCAAAATATTTGACGAGTACTCAAGTTTTGGATCGCGGTCCCTACAATGCGCATAAAAAGTATCGTATCTATGCTGTCGAGCGTTGAGGAGTACGATCTGGAGTCTGCCATGGGTGAATCATATAGGTAACGCTTATCTTTTTAAAAAATATTTTCTCTTTTTATAAATAGTGTTTAAAATAGTGTTCGTTTTGAGGGCCCGGTGGCGTAATCGGGAGAACGGTCGCCTTTGATGCCGTGGTACCGAGTTTAAACCCCGCCGTGCACTAATGAATTTTTCTATCGAACAATTTATGTGCGCTTCTCACAGTGACCCTCCGGTGAAGGAAAGCATCGTTAAGAAACCAACAACCCCCGCATGGTGGTAGGACACTATCTAGTGTGTGCCTGGCCAGCTACCACCCTCAAGTTAGAAAATCTGTCACCAAACATCTAATGTGTTCCGGCAGCTATCCTTGAGAGCCAGTTCCCAGTCTAGGCATAGCGTGCTTACCATCTTCGACCGCATCATCACTTACCAACAGGTGAGATAGTGGTCAAACGTTATTAAACGAACGACAATTATATTTATTTCTTATATTAAAAATTAACGAACATTTCAAGTTACTTAAATATAAGGTTTTAGATATAGTACATTTTCTTGGACTGAAATATTTTTATTTAATTTACTAGTGAGTTGAAGCACATTTTACTCATGTGGTTGAAGTAAGTTACCTTCAATCATTGTTATACTTTTGTGACATTGAAATCCTCGACTTATTCGCACGATGGCATGACATAATTTAAAGATTATTTTAATTGTAGATTAAAGCAAGGCAATTAGATCACTAAGCGAATGGCTCTCTCTATTCCAACTTTCTAAAAATATATTTAAGTAAGTAAGTATTAAAGTGGCTTGCAGAAGAGGCTCACCTCGTGCCGCGCCGATCGCTCCAGACGGTCGGTGCCCGCGAGGGTTGGCTTGCCAATGTCACTGTGACTACAGCTCTAGTCTAGAGGACATATACGTACGAGTCTATTGTACAGGGAGAAATATTTTTACACATTAAATTCCGATGTGCGTGTGTTCATCATTATTTGTGGTCACTGTTGCTTGCACGAGTTTAGCTGGTATTTTGTAATAAAAAAGTACGGCTAATAAGCCGTACTTTTTTAGCCAGATTGCAGCCAATTTATAGGTGAGGTGTATGTCAAGATCCAGAAAATGACGCTGAAATGTTTTAAATACTTTTATTCAACTTTTTATATTAAAAGTTTTACACTCCTAGCCTCTCTTAATGGTTGAAAGAGAGGTCTCTGGCAGAACAAAGAGAGGTCTCTGGCAGAACAAAGAGAGGTCTCTGGCAGAACAAAGTTTGTTTTGCTGGTCCACTATTAGTTTTAACACTAAAAGGTGAGTGTTGTCTTTCATCAGTTATTTTAATAAGAATATTGTAATAAGTTATCTTCATGGTTGTCACGGCACGCAGCACCAGTGACCGCCGTGGAGGCGAGTCATACAAACAGAGGAGGTACACACCGACACAACATTATAAACAAAAGCATACAATTAATATTCTCACCTCCAGTATTATAAATACTGAAATCAATGTTGTCTGTATGCTCGATACCTTTTCTCAGTCAGCTTTTCTCTTTTATCTTAGCTCAGAGGGGTTGTCGAATTTTAATTAAATATATTATTACCCTACTCAGAAGATTAAAATATAGAATTTTGTTATACTTATATTTATATATTTTTTCACAATCGCAACATTGATAAAATAGTTTTAATGAATGAAATAATATTAAATTTATACTCTGAATTGAAATGAGGCCACAGTGAGATGCTCATTTTAATAAAGAGAACACTCTTATTGGTTGATTATATTATTATACTAATTTTATAAAAGAACAAAGTGAAATTCTGTTGTATGTGTCAAAGTAAAATAATTAAATCTTGTAAATTAGTTTTAGTTTAGTTACTTGAACAAGCAAATGCCATGATGAAATATTGACTTAATATAGTTTGGGGAACTTAATTAATGTGTGTTCATAAGTTTTATGTAGTAAGTATTGCAGAAAATATGTTAAGAAGAGCTACTAACGGTTACAAAATTCTTTAATTTACGTTTCATGCCACTACTGCGTGTAAAAAAGTATCAAACACAATCAGAATTTAGCAAACGGAAATAAGATTTTAGTCCGGCATGTACGCGCGGTGGCACCGGTAATCATGTATAATCACATGCTTTTAGGAATTTTTATTACTACCCGCGCTAAGGTCCCGCTACGTCATGCTACGGAGTAGCTACGATGCGGCTTTGAGCGGCTACGAAGGGCGATATAGTAGCGATCTTCGTTTATCCTTGTGGTTACGAGCGCTCGGCGAGAATGCAATTGAAATAATAAATTGAAGGCTTTGAAAAAGGTGTCGTAAACAATGAATTCGCATCGCTCACTCTCATTAGAGGACACAATAGTGCCACAGAATAGATAATAACATTATAACAGCTGCTGTGCGCCAGTACCGCTCTTGTGTAGTACGCGAGGTAGAAATGTGTCGCAATGTTGTACACAGGGTACGTACGTACAGTAGTGATATCGGTCTCCTCTTGTCCGCACTACAGGTGTAGTGTACAGTACTCAGAAAAAGAAGTGAATATATAGTAAGCGTTGAGAGGTCGATTTGTGCGCGTCGCGGCGAGCCTGGATGGAGCTCTTCACGCGATCTACAGATTATTACCTGGTTAGTAGTTTTCTTTTGAAAGAAAAAAGCTACAAGTAACAGCAAGGATCGTCTAATGGATTTAAAATAGCGGGTTTTTGTTTGCTTTCTCGAACATAACAATAACTCGGAACTACCATCCAATGTTTATATATATTCTTACTGATAGAATAAAAAGTCACTCGAAACATGTCACATAAAATCAGGTTTTCGAGTAGTCGTAAGCTTTGTAAAGAGAGACTCGCGTGGTCTACAGCTGCTGCTCACAGAGCCAGGGAGTAGGCCCGGTAGTAGTAGAAGCCCAGAGTAGTATGGAATAATATTAAATAGTGACCCGCCCCGCACCGTCCCGCACCGCCCCGCTCCAGCTTCGTACAACTAGAACGCTTCTGTTGATCCAATCGCTACCAACCTTTTATGGCTCATCCGCTTTGTTAATTTGACAAATTCCGGTAAATTTAATCAAAGCCGTTATATACATTATTATAATAAATGTTTGTGTGCGGTTTTAACTAGGCGGCAATAGCCCAATGGATAGGATGTCGGACTGGCGATCGAGAGGTCGTGAGTTCGATCCCCACCCCACCCATTGCACTATTGACGTGAACCCACTCCAGACACAAGCATATTTAGCTTAGCTGGAGGAGGAATTACAAGAATACTAGTAAAGTGCAAATCATGTTGCGAGTAATCTTTAAAAATAAAATACTCTGAAAAAAGGCGATACTGCACATTATAATTGATGAGAATTTTCTGATCGCGTTTGGTGTAAACCAGTCGGTACAAATACTACTGCGCTATTTGATCGCCGCCTAGATCGCGCACGCACGACACTGCGGTGTGTCCGTACCTTAAGATCGAGCATAAAAAGCCTCAAACACGTTTCTTGTGTGGGGCCCCCTTTTTAGGGTTCCGAACCCAAAGGGTACCAACGGAATCCTATTACTGAGACTCCACTGTCCGTCTGCCTGTCTGTCTGTCTGTCTGTCCGTCTGTCACCAGGCTGTATCTCATGAACCGTGATAGTTAGACGGTTGAAATTTTCACAGATTATGTATTTCTGTTGCCGCTATAACAACATATACTAAGAACAGAACAAAGTTAAAAATTAAAGAAAAGTTTAAAAAAAGCTTTTTTACGATAGCGCAGCGCCATCTACCTAGCATCAAGGATGGCGCTATCGTCGTTACCTTAATCTGAATCTCGGAAGCGGCTCCAACGATTAAATAAAATTTAGTACACCTACAGGGGATTTCGGGGGCGATAAATCGATCTAGCTAGGAGTCATTTTCAGAAAATTTTGTTTTATTCGTGTTTTCAATAATCAACTTCATTGATAATCAACTTAAAATATGACTCTTACCGACATCTATTGGCGAGTAGAAGTACTGTGTCAGTAAAGCAATTAAGGCCCATTTAGACGGGGAGAGTTTCTCGTACGTTTCCTTACGAGAAACCATACGCTACTATCACAAGCACTGATCGCTATAACACAATCGTATCAAAATGTTTACATACAGGCAAGAACTAAAATCTCGCCTACGATTATGTCATACGAGATTCGCATATGACTTATCGCTAGTTGATAATCGTATCTTCGAGACGAGAAGAGTTATTCTACTTTGGTGAAATCAGGTCTTAGTTGGCGTTAATGTTCGTAAGATGGCGTTGTACTGAATAAGGACGCGGCTCCTGTTTTAATAATTGTTTAGATTTGACACGGTAATATAATATAATAATATCTGGATGGCCGAGCTTTGCTAGCAATTTTTTTTTGTAAATCGTGTTTTATGTAATTTTTTGGCTCCCAATAATAGTCTTCTTACAAAAGAACAAACTTGGAAAAATTAATCATCACGTCTGGACTCGAACCGGGATCCTTTTGATCGCCATCCGAACGATCTCCCACCGAGCTATCGTAACAATGTAACTATGACGAAATTTACCTTCATATTCTAATTATATTGTAGGAGTTTTTCATTACCTGAAAACAGGGATAAATCAACTTTTTCTGAAAATGAAAACCTAGCTAGATCGATTTGTCAATTTATTACAAGAAACGTGATTTCTTTCAGCATTTTTTGCTCGATTTTATAAAATATTGTAGTGTGGTACGGAATCGGAACCCTACGAGTGCAAGTCCGACTTGCACTTGGCCAGTTTATTTATTAGGGTTCCGTACCCAATGGGTAAAACGGGACCCTATTACTAAGACTCCGCTGTCCGTCTATCTGTCTGTCTGTCTGTCTGTCTGTCTATCTGTCTGTCTGTCTGTCTGTCTGTCTGTCTGTCTGTTTGTATGTCTGTCTGTCTGTCCGTCTGTCACCAGGCTGTATCTCATGAACCGTGATAGTTAGACAGTTGAAATTTTCACAAATGATGTATTTCTGTTGCCGGTATAACAACAAATACTAAAAACAGAATAAAGTTAAAAATAATAGAGGGTCCCCATACAAGAATCGTGTTTTTTTCGGCATTTCACGCCATCTATGAACGCTTAGTTAGGTAAACGTCGCATAGATGGCGTTATATTTAAATGTCGATCCCTAACACCTTTGTTAGACGTTAGATGGCGTTATAAGAAATAAAATGTTTATTAATTATTATTTTTTGCTGGCCAAAAATGATAGTGGTATTTTTTGCTCGATCTTATAAAATACTGTAGTGTGGTACGGAACCCTACTAGTGCGAGTCCGACTTGCACTTGACCAGTTTATTTTATTTTGCTTTTATCGGTTTTTATACACAAATAGCGAATACCCATGTATGGAAGCGCCTTAATGACAATGACATCAAAATATGTCAATACAATGACAAAAGTGTCTGAACGACTGAACTGATGGATTGTAATCCATCATCCTAGGTCTGAACGAACCAACAATGACAACCTGGGACAACCATCAAAATTCAAAATATTAAAATTAAAATACCTACGCGATAATCCGAGTAATTTTGATACCTATATTTTGTTGTCGATTCAAAACCCCTTAATTTAATATGTGCCTCAGATTTCAATTCGAGAGTCGAACATAAGTCTACCCTACCGCACCGGATGGACGAACATCAAATGTTTGACAGGAAAGTAGGTGGAACAGTTTATATGGGAAAATTAAATAGATGTTTTTACTATATTCCTCACAACTTTTGCCATATTTTCTCACCGTTTAAACCTTCCCTGGACTACGACAAACATTTCAAAACCAAAATCAGCTAAGTCGGCCCAGCCGTTCTCGAGTATTAGCTAGACTAACGAACAGCAATTGATTTTTATATATAAGAAGAAAATAGATCAAAGCAACAAATTCTAGCTTCTGCTAGAGCTCTATCTAATGTACAATGACCCATCATTAGTTCCATTTAATGATCGTATGTATTAAATTATTCTGTTAGCTCTTTATTCTATTTATTCTCTTTATTTTTAGGGCAAAAATAAACGAATAATAAAACACCCTTGTCAAACACGAGTGACGATGACCATCGAGTGAGCCGACTTGGATCAAACCGAGCCGGGCCGACCGGAGCCGGAATTCATTTAAAAAGTTCCGAGTCTGAGTCCCGAGCTCTTTCACAAATGAAAAGAATACAGAAAGAGGCGAGCGGTTCATATCGCCCAATTACGACGTAGATAATATTCGGTAAATCTGCGAGATTAAAGTATCCACCAAACTCGGGATGTTCAGCTCGCCCCGGAAAATTGTGAGCGGACCTTACGTTACAAATCATGTTTATATTGTGATTATCTGAGGCCGGGTGTATTACACGCGGGACGGAACATGCTGAAAGTCGCCCAAAACTTCATGTTGTAACAAAATGGCAACAAACTTATTCGCCGGCATTCACGCCCAAGGCTATCATCAATAAATAGGTTCTGTGTCAACGGAGTTTTAATCTATCATTATGTACGGCAGGTATACACAAATGTTGAGAGTGGACCAAGTGGACAGTGCAGCACGCCGAGGACGAGGTGCGATATATCCGCTCCGCCGGCGCGCCGGATGGGAAACAAATTACTACTCGACGCACAAACACCGCTCCACGCACAAACACCGCTCCACGCACAAACACCGCTCCACGCACAAACACCGCTCCACAAACACACTGTTAATTAGGTGTTAGCAGGAATTACATTTACACTATTGTTGTACAATTTTCTTTTCAGTTAATATTTATAGTAATGTTTAATTAAAAAATAAACTGGCCAAGTGCAAGTCGGACTCGCACTCATAGGGTTCCGCAACACAGTAGAGTATTTCATAACTATTTTTCGCCAGCAAAAAAATAACTTTGTTTTTCATAGCGTTTGTTCACTAGACTATAGACTATATCGCGTTAAAATCAATTTTAGTTTAAGGTGTTTATTGAGATCTAAAGCATATATTTTTTGAGATTTTTTACTCCCTTACTTTAGAAGTTAGACGGGGGAGAGGGGGAGACACACATTTTACACCACTTTAGAAAGTGTCTATCTTTCAAATTAAAGACCTATCTATAGATATACCGAACGTATAGGATTGATAAAAAAAATTGTTAGTTTGAACACTATGTATGAGGAACAACCCCCACCCCCCTTTATTTTTTATATTTTTCTATAAAAATCGTAAAGCTGTTTACAGAATACATCTAACCTAATCTAACCTAACCTACCAAGTTTTAACCGTGTAGTTTCGGAATTCGGAACAGTTTCGGAACAATGTCGCTGTGACATACGGACGGACGGACAAACAGACATGACGAATCTACAAGGGTTCCGTTTTATCCCAATCAGCTACGGAACCTAAAAAACCATAATGCTGTTTGCCAGGTACCAGAGTGTTCACCAGCGGTGGATGTTTTATTTTATTCGATCGGACCGAATTTCACGTGATTAGAGATTTAATTTCATATAGAGCTTCATAGAAGTAATACCAAAATGCAACCTGCTCGGTCGAGTATAAAAACAATCCGTAAGAGAATTGACCAGTGTCGACGCAGATTGTTGAGGGTGTCTGACTGTGGCAGGAGATAAGTTCCCTGTATTTGTACATGGCTACTGTCTGCTCCTGGAAGCTCACAATAACCCATGTGTAGACAAAACAAAAACAAAAAGTGCGGCGCGCGGCGGCACATTGTGCGCTCTATACGGATGAAAGAGGCTGGAGTATTGCACTCCACTGAGTGTGTATGACGCGTGTTTACATCACGACACGAGTGTTGGTTCGTTCGTCGCGTCACGTCGCTCCTCGGGGACGGGCGTGCGCTGCATGCGGTGATAGATGGTGGCAGGTGGTATCGACAGCGACACCATATTGATGTCTGCAAAGAATCCAGCGAACGCCAGCCTTCTACTATGATCGGTCCCAAAAAACTTTTAAATACATCTTGGCAGGATTCAAATCGACATGTAAATTTAGTACTGTGATATTACTTTTATATCTTATAGGCTTGGGTTTGACCACTATCTCGCCTGATGGAAAACGATAGTATGGTCGATGATGGTGAACACACTAAGCCTAGAATCCCCTGACACTAAGAGCCGTGTGCCGCCGGAACAAAGGCTATGACGGCAGATATCGGCATGCTATCGGCTGTCACGAATCACCAGTTCAACCTTTGAAACTGTTTCCTAAAGTTTTTTGTAATTTATTATTGTCAATTATAATATAAATACAAAAAAAATGATGTTAACTTGGAATAAATATAAACCTGCAGAATATTGAGCAGTGAAAATGATTGAGCGTTTGAGACATGCTGCTAATCTATGTAAAATGCCGTTACAATAAACTGTTCGCAATAACATCGAAGTCGTGTGCCAGATGTGTTTGTATGTATTTATAGACGAGTATGTACGCAGATTGTCAGCGACTTTAAAAGTCAAAGTAATTTGCACTTCTTGCTTAACGTGGCTGATTGTTGAGGGGTAGGTACTATATTTGATGAGTTGGCAACTGGCACTGGCTCGGACGAAAAAATAAATGTTTAGCCGTTGCCAAATATTGTGTTAAGCCAGCTAGAACGATAAGTTACTTACTATATAGCAACACAAAGTTCACAGCGAACCTTCACAAAAATAAAACCTTATTTGTATAAATATCGCAGCGACCAAAAAACAAATTGAATCAATTTATAAAAGCGCGCATTTAGAGACGTTGCTACAGAAAAACAATCTAATTTTTGATAACTTTATCTCTCTTTTGCTTTACAAAGAAACAAATTATTATTAGTTTGAGCCGTGTTCGTCTCACAAGGCCTCCCTACCCTCTTTCTATTGCTCCCAGACGACAGCTATGATTTTCCGGTCTAAGTTCAAAGTATTAAGACTCAATAAAAAAAAAAAAAACAAAAAAGTAATGAGCAATTTTAGCTGTCATCCAATCTTCGCCGTCAAAAAAAAGAAAATTGAATTGGGATTCCCAGCCATACTATGTATTACACACACTTCTATGTTTCAGTTCATCAGATAATTATTATTAGTGATTAAACGAACTTACCTGTAAGTGAAGTTTTATCATAATTATGCGAAGGCTTCGTCCGAAGAGATTAGTTATATGACTTGTAGTTATATGAATTGTAGTACCGCATCCAGCATTCGCCATTCTCTACACTATTTTGAGTTTTATTTTTTGTGGGTAGACACTTTTCTGTGGTCGCTGACAGCAATCGTATCATCATTTAGTTTAGAGTATTAGCAATATTTCATGAACAGGGGTTTGGGATGCTTAATTGATTTACGTTTTGATAAAGGGTGGGTAGCGGTAAACGTAGCTCAGGCCGCCCTGTGACCAGGTGGAGCGACGACATTCGCAAAGCGGTGGGCAGTGACACAAATAATTTAGAAAATTTAGTTTATGAGTTATTATTGCCTTATATCGATCAAATGTATGTTATATGTGTATAAGCAGTACATCACCATTTTATATAAAACATCATCATAATGTAGACATTATAGGCTAATGGGGGACATAATCTATCCCTCGATAATGTTAAATGAAGCATAAAAATAATAATTTGTCCAGCTGACTGTAAAGTCATTAATTAAATAGGCATCTGGGTCGTGGTGCCATGATTTGTAAGATCACATTTTTTTTTACAAAATTTTTGGGGCCTAAAATACTTAGTTATAGATATTAAAATACGGGACTTATTGCGCCTAAAACGTAAATTTTATTTAACTCGACGTTTCGACCAAGTGGCATTGATCGTGGTCACGAGACGACTGAATATTGTGAGTGTCCGCACTGCTATTTATAGGAGAGTTCGTTGGAAACTACCTGTAGTTAAATAAAAATTTATGTTTTAGGCGCGATAAGTCCCGTATTTTAATATTTATAACTATGTGTTCAAATCGCGAAAGTTTAAAGCCTAAAATACTGCCAAGAGTTCTAAGCTACCAATGTGCATAGCACGTTCAGCATCACTCCAACTCGAAAGACCACTAGGTCTTTTTCTTTAGCTATCGCAAGCCTTAACCAATGCAATGGTAGGTAGATCTATGCGTTTGAGAAAAAATTCCAAGTCTTTTCAATAACTGTCATGTTTTGTTTTATTAATGAAATGTTTTATTGCACGTTCCCATCACATAAAATCTTATATTAAGGATTTTGGTATAAACATAATTACTTGTGCATCATAATTGCTTTTATTACAGTTTAAATTTAGAAACTTCAAAACGTTCAAAAGTTTTGTATATAAATATTTACATGTTATGGTAGGCATGCCGAGACAAGCAATCCAACAAATCGGGCAAATTCCCTTATTCTCTATCTATGTAAAGATTACATGTTTTCGATTTCTCAATCGCATTTTGTAGGCATAGTTCGTATGATTGGATTATTAAAAACCAATCTTCGAGTATAAAGTTGATGAATAGCCAGCAGAGCGAAGAATTTCGGCTAGTGGTTCCATTATCTTGGTGAAAACATACGGAACGATGCTTAGTCCGAACGGTATGGAAAACGTAAATATTTTTGTATCTCAGATGAATTTTGATTGAAAAATATGCAGCTGATGTCAATTTGCCATGAATTTTGCGTTCTATTTCGACTTTTAAAAGTACTTTGGCACAATCTGGCATTCACAGGGTCCCATGTCTTTAGAGCAATCTCTTAGTAGAGGTAAAAGAAACACAGGACATTAATATACTCGTATATAAAGGAAGAAATACATGTAAAAGGAATTTTGTATCCCTGGATAAAAGATAACACATGAGGGTTACGAGTTGCACAAATGTGTGCAATAATATAATAAGTGCAATGTGTGCATATAATATTATTGTTAATATTATATGCACACATTGCTTATGAATTATGCTAGTGGGCTTGTGCCCACTAGCATAATTCACCAGAGGGGAAGCTGTAGTCATCTGCTTTAGCGACGACTGCGTAGCTGTCCGAGTGACGCGATAATTTTTGCAATTTTCTGCATAATCTGCGCGCTGATTTCTCACTGCTGTCGATGAATTTTCCTCTGTTTTTTTTTTACGGCGGCTGTGTGTCGCGTAAGGACCTTTCGTATTTCTTATTATTAATACTGACATAAGTCACTCTGTATATGAGGCATAGACTTAATATAAAAAATAAAACCGGCTAAGTCGAGTTAAACTCGCCCACCGCTTCCGTAATAACCATTGCCATTAATAACCATTAAGCTAGACTTCTAAATTGTATCAGCGCTCATATAACTCAGAGGTCTACCTTAATTGGCGCAAACTATGTATGTATGAGGAAACTCTTTAATTTTCAACTTTTTTTATATATTTTTTATTTATCCTTAATTTGTGCTGTAAGACCTTGCTTCTTGCCAAATTTCATGATTCTAGGTCAACGAGAAGTACCCTATAGGTTTTCCACCCAAAACCTATAGGGTACTTCCGGCCCTCTCTTTTGTGGAGGTTTACAATGCTGAAAGTCTATTGGTAGCGTTTGACCATTCTTACAATATGTTCAGATTGTTCTATGACCTTTGTTTTCCAGTCATAAAAGTAAAGGTAAATAATAAGCCAGCAAGACTAAATTGGTTGACAAAGGGTATAAAAAAGTCCAGCAGAACTAAACGGTTGTCGTATTTAAAATTTAGTTAAACTAAAAAACACCAAAATAAAAGTATAATTAAAAAATATAACATAATTTACAAAAAATGTATTTCAATATACATTTTTTGTAAATTATGTTATATTTTTTAATGGCTCAAAGACGGTATAAAATGATAAAAATAAAAAGCGACCTGAAATGCAATCTCTTATTCTATGACAAATAATTTAGCTAATAATATCGTTTAAAAACTAAAAAAGAACCGACTTCAATGCCGCGCTATTCATTTTCAGTACCAATTATGAGATGTTTATCTCAATATCTCTGGAGATACTTATCATACCTCGATAAAATTACCATGGTACCACACTTGAGATCTCTCCTTTCGAACAAAAAAAGAATAATCAAAATTGGTTCATAAACGACGAAGTTATCCGCGAACAAACATAAAAAAAAAAAAAAAAATATACGGTCGAATTGAGAAACCTCCTCCTTTTTTTGAAGTTGGTTAAAAATGACATTAAGAAATTATATTTTAATAATATGACTTATTAACCGACTTCAAAAAAGGAGGACGTTTCTCAATTCGACCGTATAAATGTTTTTTTTACAAATACAAATACAAAATTGTATTTGTATTTCTTTTTTTTTAATGTTTGTTCGCGGATAACTTCGTCGTTTCTGAACCGATTTTGATTATTATTTATTTGTTGGAAAGGAGATATCCCAAGTGTGGTGCCATGGTAATTTTATCGAGGTCTGATAAGTATCTCTAGAGATATGGAGATAAACACCTCTGTAGCAACAACAATCGGCAAGCGCGCGCTCGCGCGCCCCGCTCCAACGTCCGACGTCACCTGGGCACACCCATCGCACCGCGCCCCCCCGCCGTATGATATATAAGCGCGCGCCCACCCGTCCTCCAGTTAGTCGCAGTCTGCCGCGCGCATCCATCGCAACCCGCAACGGGTCAGATGACTGTGTGAGACAGGCGACCTTACTCCCTCCTAGTGCGTGATTCGTGTCCGTACGGTGCATCATTCTCGAACACCTATCGGTCCGCTTCGCCACTAGTTGAGAGTTACTTACTCGTAGCTCTAAGGCTGAACTGTAGATTCTTATAGAAGTTATAGAAGAAGTAAACGGAAGATTATTTGTAACCGGCGTTTATTTTATCAAGCCCTCTTGAAGAGATAGCTTAGGTTACAAAACTGGCGCTCAACGTTAAGGCCCGCAAGAAGAGAAGCCCGAAAAGCAAAAGAGATATCAAGAAGGAAGAAGCAATGAGTTTGTCAGATGAGCAGTTCGAAATATTGCTGTCAAGAATAGGCAATAAGGAACGTGGTTCTTTTGCATCATGCACCGTTTTCTTCAGTGGAACCAGGAATGCGGAAATCGTCGAGTCTTTTCTCACTGCAGCCAGCGTATACAAGTCGGTGAAGCAGATTGATGACGAAGAAGCCATCAGGAGTGTACCACTCATTTTAAGAGACGAAGCAGCAGTTTGGTGGAATGGAGTTAAGGACCAGGTTAGAACGTGGACGGAGTTCCAAGAAAGGCTGCGCCATGCCTTTGTACCAAAGAGACCGGCCTATCTAGTTTACCAAGACATCATTGGCATGAAGCAAGAAGAAAATGAGCTGACGGAAGTTTTTGTGGCTAGGAAGAGAGCGCTATTCGCACAACTGCCTGGACCAGCACACGTCGAATCGCAGCAACTCGACATGGTCTACGGAGGATTATGTCGCAAGATCCGAGAGAAGATGCCACGCGACTCAATTGTCAACTTCGACGCATTGCTCAATACTGCCAGAGGCATAGAACAGTTGCTCACCGAACGACAACCAGAAATTGACGTAAAAGGAAAAGACACTTCTGCAGGAAACAGAAAGGCAAGATGTGGTTACTGCCGTTACCCAGGACATACCATAGAGACGTGCAGAAAGAAGGCCAGAGAAGAAGGCACAGCTATGGGTAGTGGAACGGGGACTTCAGCGACGGTTACGAGCAAACCAGCGGTCTCCGCAACTGCAACGCAAGCCCCTTCACCATCGCAACCCAAGTTTGCTTGTTATGGATGTGGTATGCCAGGGGTAGTTCGATCAAAATGTCCTACGTGCAGTAAGAAGCCACGGAACAGCCCAGAGAATCAAGAAGTAGGCTTCTGCTCCATCGACGTCAAGATGGACACTCGTCCCAGGCCAATTATTGGAATTGGTGTAGGCAAAGTCACCGGAACGGCATACATTGACTGTTGTGCCAAAACAAGTGTCGCATCCTATGGCCTTTATCAATGTCTTGCTGAATTAGGCTACCGTTTTGGACAAAGACAATTGACGGTGACTATGGCAGATGGAGAGAGGACAAAACGAAAAGTGTTAACTGTGCGGGCACCAATTAGCCTGTGTAACCGAATTGTGCCCACAACATTTATCATATTCCCGGAGTCACGAGAATCACGCACGCTATTGGGAGTCGGATTTCTTCAGGATGCCGAAATGGTTTTGAATATCCCACAAATGACGTGGCACTTTGTTGGGGAGCCGGATATGGTCTATGAACTGCAGGAAGAAGACGCCACAGAAACATCACTGGCGCATGTAGAAACGACGCCAAGACCGACCCCGACAAGCTCTCCTCTACGAAGCTGGTTGAAAGACGTCCAGGCAATGCCAGACATGATATCCCCTATAGCTTCTTCAGACACGTGCGATACCCTAGAGGGTGAGATATTGGAAGGCACCATAGTTGAGCCAGCCTTACCCAAATCAAGCTCATGTGCTGCAATAGACTGCCACAAACCAAAAGGGAACGTAGAGCCAGCACTACCCGAGTCAAGTGCTTGTGCTGGAAGACCATATCGCATGATACCGATAGACGTTACGCCACCACCATCAAAACGAACGCGAACATTATTCGATGGGTACTCACCTAGTTTCGTCGATTATATGTACAGGGACGCCCAAGTTGCTACGTACGAAACTGAGGTTCGCTTGTCACCGCATTCCAGGAAACTGTTTCCTAGTGATAACGAAAATGAGGACGATGTGGAGATATGCGCAGTGTCAATAGAAGAAGTGACCTCGGAAGTTTTGGACTCGTTGCAGAAGACGCAGTTGATGGAGGTGTTATGGCAGAATCAACATACGTTTGGTGATAGTAACACCCCAACCAGTCTCGCTGAACATTCTATCGATACTGGAAATCATAGTCCTATTTCAGTGCCTCCATATCGTCTGAAATTGCTGAAACAGGAAATCGCAAAGATGTTGAATCAGAAGATTATTGAACCATGTTCTTCACCCTGGTCTGCACCTGTCATCATGGTTCCTAAGAAGGACGGAACAGTTCGAGTCTGCGTCGACTATCGAAAATTGAACTCTATCACCGTACCTGATATATATCCAATCCCGCGGATTGATGACTTGTTACACGCAGCGAAGCCAACGCCATTTATGAGCACACTGGATTTGCGAGCCGGTTATTGGCAAGTTAAAGTAAAGGACGAAGACCAGGACAAAACAGCCTTCATTACCCCTTTTGGAGTGTATCGATTCAGGCGAATGCCTTTCGGACTTCGAAATGCGCCTTCTACTTTCCAGCGTTTGATCGATCGAGTAAGGATTGACCTGGAAAACGTGAAGATGTTGGCTTACATGGATGACTTAATTATTTTCTCAGAAAGTTACGCAGACCACCTGGAAGACCTGGACAAGGTCCTGAAGAAGCTGAAAGAAAGTAATCTGCGTGTGAACCTAAACAAATGCAGATTTTGTTGCTCAACAATTAAGTACTTGGGTCATCTTATCACTCCAAATGGATTAGAGGTCGATCCGGGAAAGGTGACTGCGATAGTATCATATCCAGCACCTAAGAACATCAAACACTTGATGACATTTTTGCAGACTTGCTCCTGGTTCAGGCGGTTCATACCAAACTTTGCAAGGATTAGCGAACCACTTACACGTCTAACGAAGAAGAAAGCAGAATGGAGCTGGACAAAGGTGCAAGAGGAAGCTTTTCATGAATTGAAAACACTCCTTACTACGGCTCCCGTTCTTTATCAAGCTGATGAAACTAAGCCCTACATCATCAAGACAGACGCCAGTAACTATGCACTAGGAGCTGTTTTAGTGCAGGGGGAGGGCGAGAATGAACATCCTGTGGAGTTTGCTAGCAGACTACTGAATCCAGCTGAAAGAAATTACTCCACCACTGAGAGAGAAGCTCTGGCTGTAGTTTGGGCCATCGCAAAATTTAGAGGATACATTGAAGGACTCCCTGTCACTGTGATTACTGATCACTAGGCTCTGAGATGGCTGATGTCGCTGCGATCACCCACTGGTCGTTTGGCTCGATGGGCGTTACAGATACAGGCCTACGACATTACCATCAAGTACACCCCGGGACGGACAAATGTGGTAGCAGATACCCTTTCCAGACCTATTTGTGACAAAGAATCAGCCAATGATTGTGGAATATGCAGTGTTGTAGTTGACATGCCGAACAGACCTTCTTCTAAAATAAGAAGCGAACAATTAAAGGATGAACACATAAACAGCATCGTGACAGCACTGGAGACCATCGAACGTACTGAAAACGCTGTGTATTGGAGTGGCAAGGGTTATGTTATGAGTAACGGGTTACTCTATCGATACAACCCGATTGATGATTCCGAAGACGCTCAGCTCGTGGTGCCTCAACATGAATGGGCAAACGTTCTATCCGTATACCATGACGACCCCTTAGCAGGTCATTATGGTGCTGATAAGACATATCAGCGCATATCGAGGCGATATCATTGGAAAGGCATGAGAAAATATATCGAAGCATACGTAAAGAACTGCCTGCCCTGTCAACGATATAAGCCTTCGAATTTGAAGCCAGCTGGCTTACTGCAAACGACCCCTGTCAACCAAAGGTTTGCAACATTGGCATTTGACTTATTTGGGCCTTTGCCCGTTACAGATAGTGGTAAAACTTGGATTTTCATCATTGAGGACAAAGCTACGGGATGGGTTGAATTGTTCGCGATGGAAACTGCAACTGCTGAAAGCTGTGCAAAAATCATGTTGGATGAAGTCTTTCTTCGATATGGCTTTCCCAGAAGACTTATTAGCGACAATGGACCACAATTTGTAAGCGCTGTCTTACAACAGTTAACCTTTTGTCTAAATATCAAGCACATCTTCACACCAGTATATCACCCAGCAGCTAATCCGGTCGAGAGGAAGAACCGAGATATGAAGACCCAACTAGCTATCTTAGTATCAGATGACCATGGAATCTGGGACGAAAAATTACCCAGCATAAGGTTTGCGATGAACACCGCAAACACTCTTGTCACCGGTTTCACTCCAGCTTATCTGACATTTGCGCGAGAACTTCGAACACCGGACGACAATACTCATGATCTACGCAAAATCGCCCTATCTGAAAACTTCGTACCTGAGATAACTCCGAAACTTTTACAGCTCTCTGACACGCTGAAAAGGTCCCGTGAAGTGCGAGAAAATAAGGAAGAACAGAGAAAGAAGACAGCGGATAAGGGTCGTCGAAACGATCCTGGCTACAACTGTGGTGATCTTGTCATGGCTACCACGCATCCTATAAGCAATGCCACTCGAGGAGTAAGCGCTAAATTCTGTCCTCGACGTGATGGGCCATACTTAATCCGAAATCGCCATGGTGTCTCTTCTTATGTTCTTTCAGATCCAAACACACCTGGTCAATCCCTTGGTGTATACCACACGTCAGCCTTAACTCCTTACCAAGGCGACGCCAGGCTGCTTCCGCCGCCGGTGCGTTTATTGAAGAAACGAGGTCGACCACCCAAACCAAGGCCTGCCCCTGAAACTGCTCAGCTCGCTCGTGCTACTCGTGGAAGAGGACGACCCAAGAAGACGGCAACTTCGAGCAATCCAGACTGTCTGCTCGTCGGGACGCCTTCGCATCCAGAGGGGGAGACTGTAGCAACAACAATCGGCAAGCGCGCGCTCGCGCGCCCCGCTCCAACGTCCGACGTCACCTGGGCACACCCATCGCACCGCGCCCCCCCGCCGTATGATATATAAGCGCGCGCCCACCCGTCCTCCAGTTAGTCGCAGTCTGCCGCGCGCATCCATCGCAACCCGCAACGGGTCTGCTAGGCTATTCTGTAAGCTATCTCGACAACGGAATCCGCGGTGAGATTTGAATTTTGTACTACGAAATTCAACCGTATTGCGAACGTGATACGATTGAATTTCAAAGTACGAAATTCGAATCTCACCGCGGATTCCGCTGTCGAGATAGCTTACAGAATAGCCTAGCAGATGACTGTGTGAGACAGGCGACCTTACTCCCTCCTAGTGCGTGATTCGTGTCCGTACGGTGCATCATTCTCGAACACCTCTCGGTCCGCTTCGCCACTAGTTGAGAGTTACTTACTCGTAGCTCTAAGGCTGAACTGTAGATTCTTATAGAAGTTATAGAAGAAGTAAACGGAAGATTATTTGTAACCGGCGTTTATTTTATCAAGCCCCCTTGAAGAGATAGCTTAGGTTACACCTCAAAATTTTACCACCCTCAATTTAGAAAATCTGTCACCAAACATCTAATGTGTTCCGGCAGCTATCCTTGAGAGCCAGTTCCCATTCTAGGCCTAGCGTGCTTACCATCTTCGACCGCATCATCACTTACCAACAGGTGAGATAGTGGTCAAACGCTAGACTATAAAGTATAAAATATATATATATATATATTGGTACTGAAAATTAATAGCGCGGCATTGAAGTCGGTTCTTTTTAACCGACTTCAAAAAAAGGAGGAGGTTTCTCAATTCGACCGTATATATATATTTTTTTATTTTATGTTTGTTCGCGGATAACTTCGTCGTTTATGAACCGATTTTGATTATTCTTTTTTTGTTCGAAAGGAGATATCCCAAGTGTGGTACCATGGTAATTTTATCGAGGTTTGATAAGTATCTCCAGAGATATTGAGATAAACATCTCAAAATTGGTACTGAAAATGAATAGCGCGGCATTGAAGTCGGTTCTTTTTTAGTTTTTAAACGATATTATTAGTTTTTTAAACGATCTTATGATAACCCCAATGACATTTGCAATATATTTAATAATTTTTTTATTAATGTTTCTAGTATTCAAATGACTAATAAAAATAGAACAATAATGACAAATAATTGTAGACAATTAAATTCTATTTTCGTTCACCCAACAGACCTCATGAAGTTACTAAAATAATAATATCATTACGTAATAGCAAGACAAGTGGATATGACGAAATTACGACGCAAGTTATAAAAAAATCAGCACAATGGATATGTGGTCCACTTATTATACATTTGTCCTTTTTGGAAGGAATATTCCCTAATCCACTAAAAATATCTATCGTAAGACCTCTGTTTAAAGCAGGAGATGCAACAGATCTAAATAATTACAGACCAATAAATATAATTCCAATAATGTCCAAAATATTTGAAAAGATAATGTTGAACAGACTTGATAATTTTCTGACAAAGCATAATATTCTGACGAATGAACAGTATGAATTTAGGAAAGGGAGCTCAACAGCTCTTGCTTGCTTTGAGTTATTGAAAACTGTTACAGAAACTATTAATACCGGCAGCACAGTTTTGTCATTATTTCTTGATTTAAGGAAAGCATTTGACTTAGTAGACTATGCTATACTTTTGGAAAAACTGGATTACTATGGCATAAGAATCAAGGCTTTAAAGTGGTTGTCTAGGTATTTGGCTGATAGGGAACAGGTTACAGAAATCACCAAACTAGCTAATAAGTTTAATTGAAGTTATACAAAGCAGATATTTAGATCAGACTTAGTTAAAAATACTAAAGGCGTTTCACAGGGAAGCATTTTAGGTCCCCTGCTCTTTTTATTATATATTAATGATTTGCCCCAACATACACCACACAAAAGTATACTATTTGCAGATGATACTACACTTATAATTAAATGATTGAATATTACAAATCATGACTCACCTTAAAAATATGTAGACGAAGCTTTAGCGGATATTATTAATTGGACTATACGTAATAATTTGAGTATCAATATTAACAAGACTAAATTAATTCAATGTCATTCTTATAATACTAATCCTACCAATACTAATAATACCAATTGACGTACAATATTTAAATAAGAATGTAGAAAGGGTTACTTGTTTTAAATTCTTAAGTTTATATTTATACGAACATTTGAACTGGAAAGAGCATATCAACGTGGTTTGCTCCAAGGTTTGTCGCTTTGTCTTTGACTTAAAAAGACTGAGGCAAACTGTGTCAACAGAGGCAGCTTTGGTGGCATATCATGGGTATGTCTCGTCAGTTTTAAGTTACGAGTTAATTATGTGGGGCAATTCTGTAGAATCTGATAGGGCTTTCAAATTTCAAAAACAATTTATAAGAGTCATAGATAAAGCATGGTTTTTGGATAGCTGTAATTAAATTCCTCGAAGAAACTCGAAGAAGTGGTGGAAATCCTCAGGGATGAAGGGACGAAGTTTTGCGAGAGCAAGCGTACGGGCAAAAAGTCCAAACTCTCGGCAAAAACACTTCGGCTAATGGAAGAGAGACGAACAGACCCTTTGTCAGCTTTGTCAACTAACCTGGTGCGCAACAAATCCATAAAGAAGCTGGTACGACGCGACCTCCGATCCTCTAACACGCTCTTGATTAAAGAATCAATTGAGCAGAATCGGGGGTTGAAAGTGTTCGTCCAGCCTCTGGGTAGAAGCCACCTCACAAAGCTGACAACGTCAACGGGGAACGTCGTCGCATCCAAACCGGACATTCTGTCGGAAGTTGAAGACTTCTACGGAAAGCTCTACGCATCGCATGCTTCAAGGCCCGAACCCGATACTGAGGATTCTAGAGCCACCTTAACCCGCCACTTCACAGAAGATCTGCCCGAAATTAGCCGAGACGAAATCGTGTTGGCCCTTAAACAACTCAAAAATGGAAAAGCCCCAGGAGAAGACGGAATCACAACGGAGCTTTTAAAAGCCGGAGGAGCTCCAGCAGTTCAACAGCTTCAGCAGCTATTTAATTCCGTTCTTTTCACTGGGAGAACTCCACAGGCATGGAACAGAAGCATGGTGGTTTTGTTTTTCAAATAAGGAGACAAAACCCTATTGAAAAACTATCGCCCGATTTCGCTTCTGAGCCATGTCTACAAGCTGTTTTCAAGGGTCATCACGAACCGTCTTGCGCGAAGACTCGACGAGTTTCAACCTCCGGAACAGGCCGGGTTTCGAAGCGGTTACGGCACCATAGACCACATCCACACGGTGCGGCAGATTGTACAGAAGACCGAAGAGTACAATCGGCCCCTGTGCTTAGCATTTGTGGACTATGAGAAGGCCTTTGACTCAATCGAAACCTGGTCTGTTCTCGAGTCCTTGCAGCGTTGCCAAGTCGACTGGCGATATATCGAAGTGATGAGATGTCTATATAATGCCGCAACGATGACTGTACAAGTACAGAACCAGCGAACTAAACATGTCCACCTGCGTCGAGGAGTGAGACAGGGGGACGTCATATCCCCGAAACTGTTCACTAACGCCTTGGAGGATATGTTTAAGACGCTGGACTGGAACGATCGTGGCATTAACATCAACGGCAGGTACATCTCTCACTTACGATTCGCAGATGACATCGTCATTATGGCAGAGACGCTGCAGGACCTACAAAGGATGTTGAATGGCCTAGCTGATTCTTCTCGTAGCATCGGTCTCCGGATGAATTTAGACAAAACCAAAGTCATGTACAACGAACACGTTGTTCCGGAACCGATTGCCGTAGATGGAATCCCACTCGAAGTTGTCACTAAGTATGTTTACCTAGGGCAAACGCTCCAACTAGGCAAACATAACTTCGAGAAGGAAATCCAGAGAAGAATTCAGCTGGGCTGGGCAGCATTCGGAAAACTCCGTCGAGTCTTCTCGTCGCCTATACCACAGTGTTTAAAGACAAAAGTCTTTAACCAGTGCGTCCTACCTGTGATGACATACGGAGCCGAGACGTGGACACTCACAGTCCGACTGGTCCACCAGTTTAAAGTCGCTCAGCAAGCTATGGAGAGAGCTATGCTCGGTATTTCTCTGCGGGATCGAATCCGGAACGAAGTAATTCGCCAGAGAAATAAAGTTATCGACATAGCTCAACGGATTAGCAAGCTGAAGTGGCAGTGGGCTGGTCATATCTGCCGCAAGACTGATAACCGTTGGGGCAGACTTGTCCTAGAGTGGAGACCGCGAATCGGCAAACGTAGCGTAGGACGTCCTGTGACCAGGTGGAGCGACGACATACGCAAAGCGGTGGGCAGTGACTGGAAGAGAAGAGCCGAAGATCGGGCTCAGTGGCGCATCTTGGGAGAGGCCTATGTCCAGCAGTGGACTGATACAGGCTGATGATGATGATGATGATGATGAATTAAATTCCAAAAGTACAGTCCTTTTTCTACCATGTATGTATATACGAGTAAAAGAATTATGTGTTTTTGTTCACAGTGATGCCAAGTATTATCAACAACAAAGTGATGTATCAACACGACAAAAAAAGCACAATGTAAAAATCTGTTATTGCAACCATCCTGTAATAAAGATATATTTAAACGGAATGTATAAAATATGTCAATTTTAGTGTATAATCATTTGCCAGAAGATTTAAAAATACTAGGCGGTGACGTTTTCAAGCGTTAAGTTAGCCAATGGCTTTTGGAAAAATGTTTTTGCAGCGTAAAAGAATATTTAAGTTATACAATTGACTATATATACTATAGTTATACAAAAAAGGTGAATTACCCTTAACCCTAAAGAAGAAACTCATGGATATGTGCATTCTCCCCGTCCTAACCTACGGTGCCCAGACTTGGTCTTTGACAGAACATCAAAAGTCCGCACTCGGAGTCTGTCAGCGAGCTATGGAGCGCAGTATATTAGGAGTCAAACTTTCAGACCGCATCAGAAATAATATACTGCGTTCCAAAACTCAAATTGTTGACGTTGGTCATAAAGCCGCCAAACTGAAATGGAACTGGGCCGGACATATATGTCGCATTTCGGACAATCTGTGGGCCAAACTCTCTACAGAGTGGGTTCCACAGAACGTTAGACAACGACGTGGTAAATCCAGACGGAGATGGCGGGACGAGCTGGATAGCTACTCTAGCACCTGGACCCAACAAGCAATAGACCGTGATGTGTGGAAGGAGGGAAGGGAGGCCTTTGTCTTGCAGTGGGACACAACAGGCTGAATAAAAAAAATACAAAAATTATGAATATGTAAGACTGAAATTTAAGTTAAAATATTAATGTTATCTAAACTAACAATACAATACAATACAAAAACTCTTTATTGATCACCAAAGAAATTACAAATTGTACATACTATGTGATGAAAGACAGTAGAATAATAAGGCAATACAATTGGCGGTCTTATCGCATAAAGCAATTTCTTCCAGACAACCTTGGCATGGAAAAGAAGAATACAAACAAAACTAACCAATATCTGTACGTTTGCTTGCAGGCTGGACACATGTACATTTATATTTCATAACACCTGAAATTGTAATAAATTAAAATGATGTGGTCTGACAAATAAACAATTGATTTGATTTACCTAGAATTATCAATTTTGGTTATAAGCAAGGTAGAGCACAACTAAAGTTCCGAAAAATAAAAAAAGTTGAAATGAATGTACATTTTTGTACTAACAAGTTTTCACGAAAATCTAAATTTGCCCATATCTTTTTATTATGTTGACTCAAGACCTTGATTTTTATACACCCAATAGGAATTATAGACCTCAGTATCAGGTATAAATTTCAACTTGCTAGGTCCACCCGTTTCTGAGAAAATCAGTGGTGACACACGGACAGACGGACAGACATACGGACAGACAGACAGACAGACGGACAAGAAAGTGATCTTATAAGGGTTCCTTTTATTTTACCTTTTGAAATTCGGAACCGTAAAAAGATGCGGTGCACTGCAGATGTTTTGACAAATTTAATTTAATCCGTATGCTCTAAGCTTTGTACAACAAAACGGCCCAATTGAAAGGCACCATCGTTATCCATACAAAAGAAAGGGACAAACTCCGTTCAAGATCGGTCTCATTAGGGCCGGTTTTTCGTTTTAGTTCGCAGTTAAAATTAATATCGTTCAACGTCGTTGAATACGAGGTTTATTTGTACTCGATTTTTGTGCATGGGCGATCTGTTGCTCAACTGAGGGCCGTCCGTGTTTTGTTTATTGGTCATAAGAGCATTTTGCAATTTGTACCTGAATAGAAGATATTCAATTTTTTAACCGACGAAAAAAAAACGGAGGAGGTTATCAAGTCGATGCGTATATATATATATTTGTATGTATGACCACGCATAACTTTTTACAAAGTAGTCTGACTTCGATAATTATTTTTTTATTGGAAACTTGTCACTATTAACTTTATCAGGTATTCTTTCGTTTAGGCATGCATTTAACTTAATCGGAAAACTTATTTTAGTCGTACGAAGTAAGAAGTAAGGAATGGCCGAACACTAGTGTTGCAGAACCATCGATAGTTTGCCTATCGATAGTTGACCTCGAAAACTACTCAGAATATCGATAGTACTATCGATAGTATTTCCACGTGTCGATATAATCGATACTATCGATAGTATCAATAGTGAATTTTGAGAAATACTATTAAATATGCTAATACTATCGATAGTATCGATAGTGTTTTTACAATAGTATCGGTAGTATCGATAGTATCGCATAATGTGACAATTTTAACCCTAAATAATCGATACTATCGATAGTATCGAGTATAGTATCGATAGTATCGAAATAATCGATACTATCGATAGTATCGATTATTACATAATATCGATTGTCGGTATTTTTTCGATAGTATCATAAGAGATCTCAAAGCTATGTATAGGGATTAGTTAATATATTATTAAGGTATTCTTAAGTTAGCTCGGTTATTCTCAATTTTCTTTTGTTTAAATATTTATAATAGCTTGTTTCCGCGTCTCTATCTCAAAGGTTTCATATTCATGAGTGAGTGAGGTAAAAAAACTGTTTCAAGCAATAGCTGTCACGATGGACAAAGAAATAGAACAGCAAATGAGAGAGGGTATCCGACGAGCTTGGAAACGTAAGTACCTATACTTATTTACGTAGTCATGTAAATTCTAATACCGTTACGAAGCACGCTTGTTACACACTTGCACACCACGGATACCGCTGATGCCATGTATTCTATATTCAAGTCCCACGGTACCGTTCCACGGTATAGCCGACGCAGCATTCCTGCAACTGCATCGACCACCTGCGAGCCTGAGACCATCGCGGCATCGGAACTTTATTCGACACTTCTGGTTCTCACATCGACCAGTCGACACGTCTTTAATTGTACTTTATATTAACTTTGTAATATCTTTATAATTAAACTAAGTGAAATAAATCAAGGTTTTTTGTTCAAGGTCGACTCCTGGGCTCGCTCTTTATAATTGGCGCAGTCGGTAGGATAATTTAAAAGTAAATTCAGTGGAATTTCGAGAATTAAATGAATCTACGCGAGTGATAGTCCGGGAGTGATCCAAAAATTGATCGTGCAGACACCAAGATGCTGATGTAAGTGCTAGTTTCTATCTAGACTTGCTTCCTTTTCTATCCCATAAGTGTATCCATAATTTTCCAAAATTTTCCATTTAAGGCAAATTCGGAACCGTAGGTTAATTAGTAGTAATCGTCAAAATTTGCAGGACGCAAATAGAAGAGTTTTAGAGTATATTGCAGAAGAAAATAATTTTAGTTATAATAATTCTAGTGATAATATCTTAGCAGATCATCGTGAAAATATGTCGGACTCACTAATTGACCAAATTTACAAGGCGCTCCGGCTTTTGCCTGAATTCGACGGAAACCCGAATGTTTTAACGCGGTTTATGCGGCTATGTGACCAGCTAGTATTACAGTCCATGAAAATAGAACCCGAATATACATTAAGCAACTTATCATTGTTAAATGGTATTTTAAACAAGGTTATAGGACCAGCCGCCCGCCTTATAAATTCCAATGGAATTCCCGAGTCCTGGGATGGCATTCGTTGTGCTCTCGTGAATAACTTATCTGATCAACGCGACGAAACATCGTTATACAATGACCTCCGTTATATAATGACCTCGCGTTACTGAACCAAAGCTCTTCTACCCCACAGGAATTTTATGACAAATGTCAAAACTTGTTAAGCACTATTATAACATATATCAGCCTGCATGAAATAGTCCTGAGTACGATTGAAGCTAAGCGAACTTTGTATAAAAGTTAACCCTGCAATCGTTCTTACGGGGTCTCCGTGACCCATTGGGATCTCGCATTCGTTGCATGCGGCCTGATACAATAGAGAAAGCGCTAGAGTACGTGCACGAGTAGGTGAACACCCTGTACCTGCAGCAGCGCAACGAGCATCTTCCCGATAGGAAGATGAACATGCTTCCTCAGGTAAGTCAACCTAGATATAACTATGGCTATGTTCCACCCCCTGCCGCTATTCTGCCGAGATCGTTTGGACCATCGCGGCCCATGTTCGCCCAGCCTCAGAGAACTTTACCTATCTGGAGGCCACAGCCACCTCAGTTCCGAGGACCGACACGAACCCAGCAGATGTTTGCCGCACAGCCGCCGAACTACAGACCCCAGAGTAACTTATTTAAATTACCTCCACGTAATACAACTTACCTGCAGCCTATGAGTGGCGTTAGCCACTATGTAACGAAACCATTTCCCGCGCCTGCACGTCAACCTCACGATTGGAGCAAATTCGGTAATCCTCCTCCTTCAAATTATTTTAAGACTAGAGAAATGAATTTTAAGACTATTACCAGCCCGATGACTGTGACTATTACCAAGATTATTAGGAACATCCCGACTCTACCTACTTGAACTCGCAAGACCAACACTCCGGGTACTCCGATAGTTACTCGCACTGTGTAGAAGCGACACAGGAAGATGTCCCTACACCAGATAATGAGGATTTTTCCAAACCTCAGACGTCAGACAAGTTAAATAGAACTTAACTTACAGACACAAAGACAATTACCATACATACAGATACATGATCCTCCTCTTAAGTTATTAATTGATACAGGTGCGAACCAATCTTTTATTAGCCCTGAAGCAGTTGCACAATTCTACCAGCATGTGCAATGCAACTATGACCCATTTGAAGTCACAAATATTCACGCCACCACTCGGAACGATTATTCAATTACAATACCGTGTTTTCAGGAGATAAATGAACAAGACGAAATAACGCTGTTCATTTATAAATTTCATGACTATTTTGACGGTTTGATTGGGCTAGATTTACTTGAAAAATGGGAATCAAACATTGACCTAAAAACTAAATCTTTAGTGACGAGACAATCGACTAACCAACTGAAAATGTACGATTCACGTAACTGCATCTTGTATGAAGAAATTATACCAGCCAATGCTTCCAAGTTAGTTAAAGTCCCGATTAACTTTCATGACGGCGAAGCATATACTCGTATCCCAGAGCAATCAATATCTAATTGCGTTATAGGTGATTGCATAACTACAATTAAAAACAGTCGTGGTATCATAGAGATATGCAACCCGTCACGGCATGATGTAGTATTTTCAATGGACCGCCCTGTTAGTGCAGAACTATTTAACATGCAATGCGAATGGTCTATTGAACAACCACCGGATCGTGTTAGTGAGGTGTTATCGCGATTACGCACAAATCACTTGAACCCAGAGGAACGGATTAACTTGGAGACACTTTGTTCTCGCTATGCTGACGTCTTTTACATAGACGGCGAGCCACTCACTTTCACGAATAAAATTAAGCACAGCATTCGGACAACAGATGAAGTACCGGTACATACAAAATCTTATAGATACCCGTACATTCACAGGCAAGAAGTACAAGACCAAATTTCAAAAATGTTAGAGCAGGGTATAATCCGCCCCTCTCAGTCGGCATGGAACTCACCTATCAGGGTTGTTCCCAAAAAGGCAGATGCGTCTGGGAAAACTAAATGGCGTCTAGTGGTGGATTTTAGGAAGTTGAATGAAAAGACCATAGACGACAAATACCCTATCCCAAATATAACTGACGTACTCGACAAATTAGGCAACTGCCAATATTTTACGACGTTGGATCTCGCCAGTGGCTTCTACCAAGTAGAAATGAACCCTGACGACATCCCAAAGACGGCATTCAATGTAGAGCACGGACACTTTGAATATTTGAGAATGCCAATGGGCCTCAAAAATTCTCCATCAACTTTTCAACGCGTGATGGATAATGTCCTCAGGGACCTCCAGAACGTGGTGTGTCTCGTGTATCTTGATGACATCATCGTTTTTAGCGTTTCGTTGCAGGAGCATATGGTCAACCTTGAAAAGGTATTTCACAGACTCAGGGAATCCAACTTCAAAAACCAAATGGATAAATCCGAATTCTTGAAACTAGAGACCGCTTACCTCGGTAACATTATAAGTAAAGACGGTATTAAACCAAGTCCCGACAAAATCAAAGCCGTTGAAAATTTCCCAATACCCAAAACAACCACCGAGATAAAACGATTTCTCAGGTTGCTAGGGTATTACCGAAAATTCATACCAGATTTTGCCCGAGTAACGAAGCTTATGACGCAATGTCTCAAGAAGGGGTCGAAAATCACCTGTGACGACCCCGGCTACATTGCCAGCTTTGAGAAGTGTAAGACTTTATTGACCAACGACTCCATTCTACAATACCCAGACTTTGAAAAGGAATTCGTGTTGACAACCGACGCATCCAACTTTGCAATTGGCGCTGTTCTATCACAAGGCCCAATAGCTATAGACCAATAGCTTATGCCTCTAGAACTTTAAACACCAGCGAGATAAATTACAGTACTATAGAGAAAGAGTTGTTAGCTAAAGTATGGGGAACGAAATATTTCCGCCCCTATTTGTTCGGACGAAAATTTAAAGTCGTAACCGATCATAAACCCCTTCAATGGGTTATGAACCTGAAGGAGCCAGGTTCAAGGTTAACACGATGGAGACTGAAACTAAGCGAGTATAATTTCACTCCAATTTACAAGCAAGGCAAACTCAACACCAATGCCGATGCTCTCTCTAGAATCGAGATTAATAATGAGGATACCAGCTCTATCGCAGTTAATCTATCTGAAACTGGACAACCGCCCTCAGTGGCCAGTTCTACAACACTTTCCGCGCACATGAGTGTAGATGACAGTTCCGTAACCCTTTCGGCTGATAATAGCCGAGGTAGTTCCGCCACTGCCACAGTTCACACAAGCGAAGAGAATCCTATCTTAGAGATCCCTATTTCAGACGACCCGCTAAATAAATTCAGTAGGCAAATATGCTTTGTGATAGTAGGAGACATCAAAAAACGACCGACTGTGACAAAACCATTTGAAACCCATACCAGAATAACTATTCAACTATCTGAATCAAACTTGGAGAATGACGTTATAAATGCAGTTAGAGAATTCGTAAATCCCAAAATAAAAACTGGAATAATAATTAATCCTCCCTTGGCCATGTACAAAATTATCCCGATAATTCAAGACAAATTTAAAAGCTCTGCTATGAAACTCATTTAAACCAAAACCGAACTTGAGAATGTTAAAAAGTACCTTCAACAAGAAGACATCATAAAAAAATATCACGAGGGAAAAACCAACCACCGTGGTATTTCTGAATGTTTCTTAGCTCTGTCTCGTAGGTATTACTGGCCTAAGATGAGAGAGTCCGTAACAAAATACATAAACGAATGCTACATCTGTGGTCAAGCCAAATATGACAGACACCCAGTAAGGCAGCGGTTTTCAATAGTACCACCACCTACTAAACCTTTCGAAATTCTTCATCTCGACCTTTTCACAGCTCAGAATGAAAAGTATCTAACACTAGTAGATGCTTTTTCAAAATACGCCCAAGCCTACCATCTCAGAGATGGTACTGCTTTGAGTGTAATTAAAACTTTTCTAAAATTCTGTACGCCTACCATGGCGTCCCTCTAACTGTAGTAACTGACCAAGGACCAGAATTCACCAACTCGCTATTTTCTGAATTTACACGACTACACAAAATTCAACACCATAAAATTTTAGCTCATTCACCCAATGACAACGGAATAATTGAACGCTTTCATTCAACTATCCTAGAACATCTCAGAATCTTAAAACTAGAAAAAGCAAACGAACCGGCTATAAATCTTATGCCTTACGCAGTATTGGCCTATAATAGCTCCATACACAGTTTCACAAAATGCAGACCCATTGACCTCATCACTGGACATTTTGATCCACGTGACCCAGTTGACATTGACATAACCGGACATTTACTTCAACAATACATGCAGGATCATAAACAACGTATGAGTAAAGTATATGATTTAATTACGAGACGTCTTTACATAACCGAACAGAATAGACTGAATATAGGAACAGAGATCGCGAACCTGAAATGGAATACATCCCTGAGCAGCAGGTATTCCTTAGGAATCCTAAAGCTTCTAGACAGAAGCTCGCTCCACGGTTTACGCAGGACACAGTCCTAGCAGATCTCCCGATTCACATATACACTAAAAAGAATCGCGGCCCAGTCGCTAAATCACGCCTAAAACGCAGTTCTAAAAATCCTGTATTGTTGCAGGATACTACTACTGACGCTATTGCTGACCCCTCTGACTCAAGGACAAGATGACGTAACGATTGACTCTCTACAAGACGGACCAGGCATACTCCCATTTAAATTAGGACAAACAAAAATCGTGTCTCACTATCATTCTTTTCTAAATAATATAAATCTTGCTGATATTCACGGTCAGATAAAACGAGTTAAATTTCAGCTATCTAAACTTAAACCTAGGCTTAATAATAAAACCCTATCTTTGTACGATCCGCATATCGATTATTGAAATCTAAAACTAGAGCGCATTTCTGAGCAATTGCAGACTTTTGAACCTAGCCACAAGAAAAGGGGACTAATTGACGGACTTGGTTCGGTTATTAAAAGTATATCCGGTAATCTTGACTATACAGATGCAATGAAATACAATAATGCCATCAAAGTGCTTGAGAATAATAACCAAAAACTTGAATCTGAAATAAAAAGTCACATAAGTTTAAACAAAGAATGGATATTATGCAACACTAAAATATTAAAAAATATAACGTTAAATCAGGATAAAATTGTTAAAGTTCTCAACCTCATCATGAATAGCGATAGTACTAAAGAAACTGAGTTAATAAAATACGCGTATTTAGCACAACATCTATTAATATTGGGCGATAATGTCGATAAATTGTCTGAAGAGATTTATAGGTTAGAAAATACCTTAGCCTTCATTAGAGTGTCGGGTGCTCTTCATTCAATATTAAATATAGCAGATTTGAAGATGATGTTAAGTAAGTTAGTTACTATGTACTCTAAGGACGAGATCCTTAACGTAGATATTAGGTATTTTTACGATATGATAAAACTAGGCTATTTTTATATTGATAGCAAAATAGTATTAGTTTATAAGATACCGGTTGCCTTTCCTATAACCTATGACCTTTACAGGTTATCCCTTGTTCCCAATAGAAACCACCAAATCCTCCTACCTACCCTTCCATTTATACCAATTTCTAGAGATGATTCTCAGTACATGGAGCCAGAATGCCCGAAGGTGAATGAGTGGTATATCTGTGCACGGACATCCAACTATAAGCCACAGCAAAATCCTGACTGCATCCACCAGTTGATCACCAAACAAGAACTCCTGCCGTCCTGCCAACTTACCTCTGTAACCTTGACACGAGCAGCCATTGAACACCTAGAGGACAAGCACTACACCGCGAGTTTCCCTAACCACACTAAGATCCAGACGTCCTGCGGACAGGGGCAACATAGAGTCCTGTATGGCAGCTACCTCATCGTTATCCCGCTAAATTGCTATTTCAAGACACCGTTCTACACCATTTCAAATACGAACGACCACATCAAAGGCCACCCGTTGAAAATTATAGAACTACCTACTTATAATAGCACTCAACAAGCAGGAACCGAGAAGTTATCTACGATTCTGAATTCCATTAACCTTGAAAACCTTCACGCCATCAACGAGAAGGTATCACTGCAGAAACCGCTACAGCTAGAACACAATTCAACAAGAAGTTTTTATCATACTACGATTCCATTTTATCTAATTCTGTTGACCGCAGCCGCCCTATCTACATATATATTATATCGGAAAATTAAGCCAGCGAAACAATCAGCATCACCAGAATCCAAATGTCATCCCCGCGAGATAAGAGTGGACCATGACAACATTTCATCGACTCTATCCCGTATCTAGGAATAGTCGCTGTGCTTCGGGGGGAGGTGTTACACACTTGCACACCACGGATACCGCTGATGCCATGTATTCTATATTCAAGTCCCACGGTACCGTCCCACGGTATAGCCGACGCAGCATTCTTGCAACTGCATCGACCACCTGCAAGCCTGAGACCATCGCGGCATCGGAACTTTATTCGACACTTCTGGTTCTCACATCGACCAGTCGACACGTCTTTAATTGTACTTTATATTAACTTTGTAATATATTTATAATTAAACTAAGTAAAATAAATCAAGGTTTTTTTTGCGACTCCAGCTAGGCTATTCTGTAAGGTATCTCGACAGCGGAATCCGCGGTGAGATTTCAATTCTGTATTACGAAATTCAATCGTATTACAAACGTGATACGATTGAATTTCGTAGTAGGAAATTCGAATCACACCGCGGATTCCGCTGTCGAGATAGCTTACAGAATAGCCTAGCTGGGCTCGCTCTTTATAATTCGCTGTTGCGATAAAAATTCATGTTTTTTGTTTATCACAGTAATATTTTAAAACCACTGAACACAAATAAATCTTGTAACGGGTGGGTATTTACGGAACATACCCCTCGTGTCTTAGTGTTCGGCGAACACTAAGACACGAATGATGGTACGATTGCTGTCAGCGACCACAGAAAAGTGGACTACCCACAAAAAAAAAATCTCAAAATAGTGTAGAGAATGGCGAATGCTGGATGCGGTACTACAAGTCATATAACTTATCTCTGAAGGACGAAGCCAAGTATAATCAACAATAAAACCGGCCAAGTCGAGTTGAACTCGCCCACCGAGGCTTCCGTCAACGTTGTTTGGAATCAATTAAGCTAGACCTCTAAATTGTATGAGCGCTCATATAACTCAGAGGCCTATCTTAATTGGAGTAAACTATGTACGTATGGAGACACCCTATAATTTTCTACTTTTTTAATTTTTTGAAATTTTTCCTTTATTTGTGCTGTAAGACCTTGTTTCTTTAAATTTAATTAAATGATTCTAGGTCAACGGGAAGTATCCTATAGGTTTTCGACCGAAAACCAATAGGGTACTTCCGGTTAATCTAGAATTGTCAATTTTGGTTAAAAGCAAGGTACTTAGTTACAACACAAGCAAAGGAAAAATTCCGAAAAATAAAAAAAAGTTGAAAATGAAGGTAAATTTTGGTACTTACAAGTTTTCGCGAAAATCTAAATTTGCCCATATCTTTTTATGGTGTGGACTCAAGACCTTGATTTTTTTACACTTTATAATGAAACACAATCTAACAAAAAATTGGTTATCTGTGAAGTCGGTTCACGGAGGATAATTTTACGTGATAACGTCATACCATCGTGCCTCTTTATCGCTTGTTACGCGCTCTCTCTTGCACGCGGAACTTGACACTTTTTGTGCATGCAGTCGACATTCATCGGTCCTTAAGACATAGAAAAGATAATTTAAATACTACGTATAGAACTGACACTCTTTTCCACCCACCAATTCCGGGCTTCCTCACCCCGCCACCGATTTTGATTTGTCGAGACGTTTTTTTTTTTTTTTTTTTTTTTTTTTTATACGTTATAGGCTAGCGTTTGACCACTATCTCACCTGTTGGTAAGTGATGATGCGGTCGAAGATGGTAAGCACGCTAGGCCTAGAATGGGAACTGGCTCTCAAGGATAGCTGCCGGAACACATTAGATGTTTGGTGACAGATTTTCTAACTTGAGGGTGGTAGCTGGCCAGGCGGACACTAGATAGTGTCCTACCACCATGCGGGGGGTTTTGTTGGTTTCTTAACGATGTTTTTCCTTCACCGGAGGGCCACTGTGAGAAGCGCACATAAATTTTTCGATAGAAAAATCCATTGGTGCACGGCGGTTTGAACTCGGTACCACGGCATAAAAGCCGAACGTTCTCCCGATTACGCCACCGGGCCCTCGGACGTCAAGAGCGTCTGAGCAAGGACGCTACACGCGTACGGCTACAGAACAATAGGTACTACTCTCGAGGAGAAGAACATCAACTTCATACATTTATGTTAAGACCAGAAGACACCGGAGGTTCAAATTTACGTAGGTTCTTATTATGTAGGTATATTATAAATACTTATATACCTACCTACATATTCGTATTTTAGAATTCATTTTCATAAATGAAACAACGATATATACTCGTGCGTAAATAACATTTGTAAAAATAATAGGGAATATGCATGAAGCTCAGATTTATTGGAGATATTTTTTTTTTCGATTCTTTGTTGTCCTGGAGCTATATGTAAAACCTTTTTTTTATTTAATCCCATTTTATTTGCTTAAAATAATAAAAATAAAAATGCAATTTAAGCGAGGGAAATTTAAGTTTGTAAAACAGATCACCACTGGTCGAAACGAAAGTTGACGTCATTATGCACTACTCCACGTGATAGAAACATTGATCGCGGGAACATAAAAATAAATGTATGGCGTGGTCTTATTGTATTTATTTCCAAATATTGTGTTTGCCGCGTATTATTGTGAAAAAATGTATATTACTGACCATTTAATATAGATAAAAATAAGTACGAGATTAGAGAAACTGTATAATTTAATAAAAACATGCCATTGGCTAAATACAATAATCGCGCGGAGTCTTAGTTAAAGAAAAAGAAGCTAGTTTGCTTCAAGCGGCGTGTGTCTGACGTAAGTGCGTGACGTCACAATGCATTACCAAAGAGCCCGGGAAATGATGGCGTTTAAACTGCTCAAATTTATTTGTATATTTAAATGTTTATTTAAAAAATAATTAGACTAATTCCAGCAGTATTTTATTTTTTTATTATGTTATATGGATGTAATGTATGACATAAAAATATTTAAAAAAATACATGCATATACCCTATTGTAAAAATAATAAACTAATATAATCAAATTACTAATTACTTATCGGAGTCTTTGGGATACCAAAAATATGATATGATAAAATTGTAATATTGGTGTTTATTGATTTTTGTTATCGATTGTGATTTTTTTTTAATAAATGGATATACAGTATTATATTTTGTCGAAGTCAAGTCTATCTAGTAAAACTTACTCGTCTATACTATTTTTGCATATAATTTTAGATTCCCGATCGCAGCCCCACCTATCGGGTCCAATTGTGAATCTAAACCATCTATGGACTAATTTAAACACACACACCAAAATTCATCTAAATCGGTCCAGCCGTTTAGGAGGAGTTCAGTGACATACACACGTACAGTAGAATTATATATATATAAAGATATATACGGTCGAATTGAAAAACATCCTTTTTTTGATGTCGGTTAAAAATCATTATGAACATTGGATTCTTTAAGCACCTGACACTGCCGCGGTCTGCAGCTATATGTTTGACGCCTTACTAGAATGCCGCTCATACAAAGTTACGTCGTTTATTGCTGGTACGTTCGAACCAGGTACTGAATTGAACAACGAACAAGTCAATTTGGTCCGACCGATGAGATCGCACACTCGCACACTTCATGTTTGTTTATTAACCGAGACGAGAGTAACATTAGTGATTATTGTAATCGTAATTACCTATTATGTAAAATGTGTACATGGAATAATACTTTCGTGTAGTGTAATCTAATTTTGTATAATGTAGTGAAATTTGAGTGAGATAATGACCTACTCGGTTGTGTGTTAGATATTTCTACGTACCTACCTACCTACGAGTACTTCGCAATTGAGTTGAAGTGTTGCGATTTAATGTTTCTGTAGGCGATGGTTTACGAAATAGCGACTAATATTTTTAGTGTTAAAAGCTTTTTAGGTAAGTGTACAAAAAATATGCATACGGTCAGTACGTAGTACGTATGTACGAAGTAACTATTATATAATCTGTTATACGGTGATTACGGGCGACAACCTTAGACATCACGCACACAAATGCACGTATAGAAAAACGACATGTGTGTAGTGTCTGTGTCGGTGTCACAGTGTCGGTCGTTAAAACGCTAGTTTGTATGGAGATTTAGCGAGTGTCCGGGGTGTGCTTAAGACGTTATAACGTCAAAAACTGCACACTGTCATTATGTACGCGTACTATCCGTTCTGTAAAAAGTAATTCTGAAAGGAGTCTAGCTCATCCCGCTATCTCTTCTTTATTTTTTTTTATTTAACTTTTATTTAAAAGCTTTGCCATCTCTTCTTGGGCCTGCTGAGACTTCGTGTAACATCGCGTGCACTCCACTCAGGGGCGAGCTTAGCCCACAGCTCGTCCGACAAGCAACAGACGTGTCCAGCCCAGTTCCACTTCAGACTGACAGCTTTTTGACCAACGTCGGCGACCTGAGTTTTGGAGCGAAACATACCGTTTCTGACGCGGTCTGAAAGTCTGACACCCAGTAAACCAGCGTGCAATGGAGCCCATTGCCCATTGGGCAATCAACATGCCTTTCGTGAAAAATATTGTGAAGTTTTTTTAAATTCCAGATGTGCAGCGTTTTTGACTTACCCTGATATTAAGTTACGATGTGATGATAATTCAGCATGCTTTCCTAGAAAACCTGTTGTGTAAAAGTGAAATTAATTGCAGCACATTTTAGAAAGTAAAAATAATGCAAATATTATAACGTTGTGAAATGAGTGCGCCTGTGAGTTGATTTCAACATAAGAACATCACAATGTTCCCAAGTCAAGCTAAAAATGTATAACGTCATAAGAGGGCTGATCGCGCCGCATCGTCGCCCGCTCCACTACCACTCGTACAAACATATTTAGCCAGAGCAAATCTATTTAAGTAAACATTCAGCAAACTAGGTCGCTATCGAAGCCCCTCCCCCCCTACCCCCGCCTCCCCCCACCCCCGCCGGCGTGCACCGCGTCGCGCCGCCACTCTTCTGTAAAATTGCAAATATTCAGTTATTTGTTGATCGCACTCAGACTTTTTGGCAGATGAAGTGTTTCGCTTAAAGCTATAGAGATTTGTCGATTGGTGTTCTCTCTGTGGTTTTCCTGACGCTTTTCTGTACTGATGTGGTGTATCGTAGCGGGCGGCGGCCGTCCCCGCCGGTGACTAAACATTTATCTCTATTGATCCAGAGTCGATGCTGTAATGAATCAAAGTAATCACATTCCACAAACCCTCATGCATATTATTTGTCCTAATTGAATGGAGTCGTTTCCCCGGGTCGCTCCCGGACGTCAACTATTGGTCGCGGCGCAGATTACGTAGCAGCTAGTACGCGGCCTGAGATTTTTGAATAAATTATATGTTCAGACCCCAATTTGTAGCCGGAGGTGTGCGGCTTCATTAATAACTGCCCTCCGAGGGTACTCATATATCTATGGTCACTTTATTACTATGTTTATGTTAATGACGTCGCATGGCTCACTTTGTTTAGCCGGTAAGTTACTTGTTTTGTTTAATATTATTTTGGGAAACATTTATGCTCCCGTCACATGTTGGCAAAGTTAACGCTAAATATATAATTAGTAATTTGAATTAGTGTACACCATCAACGTATAATACGTTAATGTTTTTTGTGTTTTTTCCAGCGTAAATATATCCACGTGACTCAGCAACACTAGCAAAGTATGTAACCTCGACTTCTACACAGAGTAACCGACACTGGGGTACTTTACTGAGCAAATAAAAACAATTTGTGTGTCTTTTTGGCGCGACCGAACAGAAAATCTCGCGGAATACTAGAGAGAGTCCCCTCGCGGGGGCGCCGAGACCCTGTGGGAGCCTGTCGACTCTCGCAGCTCAAACTTCCCTATTTAGTTTCTGACGGTCTGTTCCGGTACAATACAACCTCGAAATAAAACCGCGCGTTCTACGGAATACATGAATAATGCAGGCGGCGCCTCTCAAAAGGTTAAAATTAATTAAACTTGCAAATTAAATTATAACGCGTGGGCCTCGCACGAATACTCCTGTACGACCTACCGTACGACTTTTTCCTCGTCGCGCAGAAAATGACGTTGGAAAGCCGCTTCTATTCGGACGGAGGAAGAGCGGAAGTTGCGCGTGCGATCTAGGCATCGGCAGGCTCTGCGCGGCGCGGCGTGCGCGGAGGAATACGGTCGGATTATTGTTTCGTCAACGACCAAATTTGATTTACATCTGATAGTTAATTGGATGTCGAGGGGAGTTTTTCGGGCTATCGTGTGCCGCTCGTATACGTGAAGGCGACGGCGCGGGGCGGCCGGAGTGAGCCTGAGCAACTGAGCTCCTATTGAGGCTGACAGGAAATGACTTTAGCATAAAGTACTTCTATGGCCTTATGTTATTTCATTAAATGCATTAAGGTCTTAGACAATTCTGCGAACAAGCGCGCAGCTTTCTCTCACACGAGAAGCATTAAATGTGTCGCCGAAGCAATTGGCGGAAGGCCAGTGGCGGCAGGAGCGGGGGCGGGCGGGGGCGGGCGGAGGTCCTCGTATTTATTATTGATGTCGCCTACTTTTATAATGATCAATACATTCACTCTCTGTCATTTATTTTATTGCATTTATAATACTTCCATGAATATTGTCATACTTAGTGCCTCTTCGTGCAGTTGCAGCTTAATATTTTGGTGACATACACTTTACGAACTCAATCAAACCAATTAAGAAAATTTACATATTTTCCAATTAAATATGTAGATATACTTGGTTGTCAGATATAATTCAGGGGTTTTGTTCAATTCATCGTGTTTATGAATTAATTCGTGTAGAGATTGGAAAACGATAAGTATGGAGATGAGATCTCCCCCACGTCGGTGGAAGCGACCCCTTCCTTACCGGAGCTGTAATTATGCAGGATCTGTGGCACTAATCCGCTCCACTCGTCTACGTCTACGTCTACGTCTACGTCTCATCGGCAACAGTTGCAGCGCCTCATCTGCGAAAGTACTATATTGATTTACTCAAAATCTTTAAGCACCTATACCTTTACTAGCTAGTTTACTTATAGCCTCATAGTGTCCGTGCTCAGAGCTATTCTAAGACACCGTGAACTGTCACACACTGAGATCACCAGTAAGATAATCGCATTTATTCCTAAATGTGTGTATTTAGGAATAAATGCGATTCTCTTACTGGTGAGCTCAGTGTGTGACAGTTCACGGTGTCTTATAATTGCTCCGAGACACCGTGCAGTGCACAGCTACGATAATGCGAGGCTACGTGTGGTAAACGTCACCTACACGGTGCTACGCATCTTGTGTTAATTCGGCCACGGCACTACGTGTCTACGAGTACGACTCTTAATATCACCATCACACCTTGAGTGGTCTCTTTTAGCATTACGACCTGTATCGTAACTAAATGTTGTTAGTTAAGTCATACTTAGTTATTTCTGCAATCGATGTTAATAAACAGTACATTTGTGTTGTATTGTCATTTCCGAGTAAAGATTTCGTACAAAGTCAAAGTCGATTCCACCGTCTGCTCTCACTGTATATCATCGAGGGCAAGATGCCGGAACAATGGAGGATGCATCACCTGATGAGAACCACTGCGCCATTGAACATATATCTGATAAGGCGATCTTCCTATGGAAGCGTTGCGAAGACATGCCACGTTACATATACCAAACAACATGGCAGACTGGTAGCCGGTTTGGAAGACGGGGTAGAGCCAGTAGAATATACAAATGTAGGCTGTCCAGGCCTCGTCTTACTGCCGACTACTAATTCCTAACTGGTCTAACAATCATGCTCGATTATTAAACCAGGTCATCACTTAACAAATAGGTAAAATATTTTCTGATCAATGTTTTGACTATCTTCAAACAGTGGTAACTAATGTGTAGTAGGATTACAGAGTCAACAACAGTTCATATTCCAAGACCTGCAACGTATGGAATTCTCGCAAAGCTTGCAAAAATTAGCTTGAAAGAGCGATGTGTAGAGAAGCGAACAGTTAGTGTATTTGTTGAAATATTTAAGGGTTAGCAAAGTACTCACACCGCAGTGAAAAATCTGTAAACGTATTCACTCTCAAGACTTGCCTTAATTTCTAGTCCACTGGACCGCTTGCTTTATACTCCCCCTTCTCGCAATTCCCACTAGGAACCGGCCACGAATGAAAGGAGTCGCCGTAAGCTGGCACCGTGTAAGCGATACTCAGCAGTTTTGTAAGCGTGGTGCTATGAGCCACGCTCGATGACGTCACACCGCTGCCCAGGTATACATCGTCTCCGCCAACATCCGCCGCACTTTGCTTCTTTACCAATGAATCGTAAAGCATTGCAGAACTCGAACATATGATAAGTTAGCTGTGCTCGCAGCTTCGCCCACAAATCCCTGTAAAAAAAAATCAGCTAAATCGGACCTATCGTTTGACCGTGAAGAAGTCCCAAATAAACAAACTGACTTTCGCATTTATAATCTTTGTGTTGATTACTTTTCATTCCATCTATTTTAAAAACAGTGATTGGTTCCTCGTTATGTGCATGCTAAATAGGTATTTTCTCTTGAATTCTGAATGGGCGCTAAAGGGTTTTTTTTATTGTTGACTCATGAATGATTGAAGTGAAAACTTCTTTAGCGGCGTTGTGCACTTTTCTTGGGATGGGTACAAAAATGTTAAACTCGCGAGTTTAAGACGTCACGGTCACGTGTCCTGATCGTAAGACCAAAATTCGTAAGACGGAGTGCAGGAGGCTTGCGCGAAGTGTCATTCCAGCGGAACGCAGAGCACTGGCGCGAGGTGTCATTCTAACAAGTAACAAGCGCAAGGCGCTTGCGCTTGCACTCCCGGAGTGCAATATGTTATGTTTTTTCTTCTACAGTACCCTGTCTAAGTAGGTTCAATAATAATATTATAATGAATTCTAGTTCAACACCGGAAGTTATTAAATCATTTAAATTCGTTTGAAATCTTGCTTGTGTAGGGACCATGTAAGTTGCAACGATAGCAAAATGTCTTTGTGTGCGAAACTGGGTCAATTACGTATCAGCACTATTGGAATGTATTTAAGCGGTAATACTTATTAAATAAAGAGAGATTTTATTGAGACTCCAAATGAGTTGTTTGTTTCTCCGCCTCCCGCTCCCGACTCTGCCTGCGAAGACAAGAAGGTCACCACATCAACCAACATTGGTGACCCCGACAGGGCTGATCTCTGTCGGGGGAGCCCGAACACGCACATCGAGGATGAAGCCAGATTAATTAAAAATATGGAGTCATCACTACCACCTGCAACGCCTGAAAACGTCAACTAGATCTGCACTGCACCAGAGGTTGCCGAGACACCACACGCGCAATAATCGCTATCGCTGAGCACCGCCCATAGACAAAGAAGAACGCACAGTCGCCGCACCGCAAACCGTTCCAAGAAAGAAGAATTCAGGAGTTAGGACCAGCATGTACCCAATCGCTGATCTGTTGCCGACAACTATAAAAACTCGCCTTCGGAAGTTGGAAGTCCGTAGGAAAGGTTCACCATCAAAGTGTAATGAAGATCAAGCTGCTTTGTGACGTGATGACGTCAGTAACCAGCCGAGCTAAGGAGAGCTACAAGTGCCACTAGTTCGAGGTTATCAGCGCTGTCGATCCTGCTTGTGTACCAGGAAACCATTGAGATGTCCGAAGCCAGAAGATGCACTGGGATCATCGAAGGTTACACTGAAGGTCATACGTGGAGCGCAGACTTGGAGAGGATTGCTCAGTCTCGCTATGTTCCGGACGTGTAACGGCTGAGGAGTAAATGGAAAGAGCCTAGGATGGAAGAACAGGAGTACTACCAGATGGACGCGTTATTTTTGTCACGGTCGGCCATGAAGATACGAGTACAAGATAACACGCTGAAGAAGTTTCGCTGATAAATGAAGAAGTCGCCCGAGAAAATATTGCGTATCTGATAAATAAAGCCGAATATTCACTTGCTGAATGTAGATTACGAAATTGAAGCGTGAGTAAATTGAACCAGTAGGTCATAGTAGTGAGTATTGTTTTGATGATTGGCAAAATGTAAGTGTAAACAGATAAAACATTACTTTGCTTTTGTGTCGTCGAAAAATATATGGTCGCAGCGAGGATCTCAAAAAAATATAAACTTTATTTTAAAAATTAAATTTATTCTAAAATTACAATAATTATATTAAATTAAATATAGGTGTACTCCGCCCAAAGTGAGGAAACGAAGTGCCGTTGAATCCGGTAAAGCGTGGAAATGCAATAATGCCGATGTAGCGAAAGCCATTGACGTCAGTGCATCGTTGCACTTTCAGTAGGGGTGCCATGCGTAACACCTCCCCCCGAAGAGCAGCGCGTGAACATCTTGGTGGTGAACGCAGCTGGGGGTTGATCCCTGTCAACCCTTCTTCTTGAGTCTGGAATGGCGTAGATCTTCTCCTTGTGTGTAAGCCAAAATTTTCGATAGGCCAGGAACGCTCCGATTAAAGATGCACCGACCAATACCAGATATAATAGGTAAAGCGGTATTGTCGTGTGATACAGGCTGCTGTCAGATACTGCGTTGACATGTAGGGGTTGATGCCTTGAGATTTCAGAATTAATGTCATGGAGATTTTCAAGGTTGATAGAGTTCAGCTTGATGCTGGCTGGTGCTGGCAGCTGGGTCGGCTCCTCCAGTGGCAGGTCCATGATCTTCAGTACTTGACCTTTAACTCGATCATTAGTGTTAATTATTATAAAGTCTGGTGTTTCTATGGAGCATCGCTGCGGGATGATTGCGAGGTAACTGCCTCGGAGAACCTTATATAGATCTTGTCCGCAGGAAAGGTGAACCTTTGTCTGGTTGGGAAAGCTGAGTGTGCAGTGCACGTCATCGAGATGCTGGAATGCTGGGGCGCGCAGGTCTACTGCAACAGGCTTACAATGGTTGGATTTACGTTGGTCGACGATCAGCTGCTGGATACAGTCTTCCTTCTGTGGACGTTGGGGGCTCCGACTCTCATCGCATATGAACCATTTGCTGGTCTTCGGGCATTCAGCCTCTATGTACCTGAAGTCTTTCTCGTAAATTGCCAGGAATGGGAAAGGAGGGATAAGGACTTCCCTATTCCTATTTGGTACTATAGACAATTTATAAATGTTATAAACTTGCGGTAAAACTATGGGAAATTTATAGACTAAAACAATATCGCTACCTACATAATATGAACCTACTCTAATTACATCGTAATATTCTCTAATATCTAAGTTAATTATTTTATCGCTGCCGTATAAGTTTCGCAACTTGTCAGCTATAATATGAAGCGACTTCCTACTAATAATCGAATGATGCGGAATTGACATTTTAATAAATGCTAGCACATTTTGTAAGCGGTTTATTTCTTGCGAAATAGTATCTACATTATCGCCAAGTATAAGAAATGCTTGTGCTAAGTGTGCATATTTAACGAGGTCATAATCGCGCGTTGCAATTGTTTGATTTATTTTATATAGTAATTGCGAAATGGATTCTTGGTTACCTACAATGTTACTTACTATTTTAGAATACTGTGACATCCATTCTTTAGAAATGCTGACATGGTTATTTAATTCTGTTACTATCTGGTTATCAGTTTCTTCAAGAGATTTTATGGCTTGATTATAATGCAAGGCGTCCGTGTAATCGAGATTGCCGGTTATACTTTTTACTAAGGATCCAAGACCGTCAACGAGTCCCCTTTTTGTACGACTGACCTCAAAGGTCTGTAACTGCTCTGAAACACTACTTACTTTATGCACTAAATAGTTAATGTGAGGCTCAAATAAAGATAAGGTTTTGTAATTTAATACCGGGCTAATGCTATCCAGCTGGTTAGCGACTGAGTCTATCTTAGCTTGCAATTCTTGTAAGTTAATGGTTTGAACAAATGAATGATAATGAGTTATGATTTTAGTAGGGCCTAACTTGAAAGGTAATATGCCAGGACCTTCGTCCAGGCTTTCAAGTTTTATCTCCTGTGCCAGGGTCATCGATGGTAGAAGAAGAAGAAGTACCAGGGGCGTCCTGTAACAATTGGGCACTTTTAGGTACTCTCTTTAAACGGGACTTAGCGATGGGTCCACGCTTTTTCTTCGTATAAATATGTATAGGTAAGTCGGCCATCACTTTATCGTGTGTATAGCGTGGGGCCAACTTTTGCCTCGCAGCACACGGATTTTCAATAAAAATCTGTTGCTCGGGGGAATAATCTATTTCAGGGTCACGAGTAGTATTGCGTTTATCCGTAAGGTATTTACGTAGGGTTGAACACGACTCATGGATTACGTCATAAGCTTGAACCATTTTATTTTTATGATCTGTTATGTATTGTTGCATTAAATGAGATGTGAGATCCACATCAAATGGATCGCGGGGATCGAAATGACCAGTTATAATTTCGATAGGTTTGCATTTTGTGAAACTATGTATAGAATGGTTATAGGCCAGAAGGGCGTAGGGCATCAGGTTGATTGTGGCTTCACCTTTATGTTCGAGCTTCAGGAGTCGTAAATGCTCTAGAATTGTTGAGTGAAACCTTTCAACGATACCGTTCTCATTGGGTGTATGAGGTGCAACTCTATGATGTTGAATTTTGTGCAGCCTCATAAATTCGCACATTAACTGATTAACAAATTCAGGCCCATTGTCAGTACATACAGTAAAGGGCATGCTATGGTGAGTACAGAACTGGAGAAATGCTTGAACGACGCTTACTGCAGTTCCATCCCTTAGGTAATAAGCCTGAGCATACTTCGAAAACGCGTCTACAATGGTTAGAAACTTATCACCCTGTATAGTTAATAAGTCCATATGAACGAGCTCAAATGGCTTACTGGGTGGCGGTACGACTCGGAATTGTTGTTTTATTGGGTTCCGATCGTACTTAGCTTGTCCGCAGATGGTACATTCATTTATGAACTTAGTGATATGCTCTTTCATTTTAGGCCAATAGTACCTATGAGATAAAGCCAAGTAGCATTCGGTGATACCGCGATGATTCGTTTTACCATCGTGATACTTGCTAATAATTTCTTGCTGTCGTAAGTATTCGCGAACATTTTCTAATTCTGTTTTAACTAGCATTAAATTCATAGCCGAATTTTTGAATGTACGCTGTATTATAGGTATAATTTTATACATAGCTTCGTAGGGACTGATTAGTATACCGGTTTTAATTTTAGGGTGTACGTACTCTCTGATAGCATTAATGACGTCATTCTCGAGGTTTGACTCGGATAGCTGAATAGATGTGCGTGTATGTGATTCGAAAGGTTTAGTTACGACCGTTCTGCCTTTTATATCGCCTACTACAGTAAGAATAATCTGTTTTGAAAACTTATTCAAAGGGTCGTCCGTAATCGGTACTTCCAAGATGGGATTTTCGGAGTCTGTGTGAACAGTGAAAGTTCTAGATTCGTCGGCAGCTCCTGAAACTGTGATGGTCCTTGACTCATCCAGTGGCTGTGATTTTTCCGACGTGTTCACTACGATAGAGCTTATCTCTTCGTTATTTATCTCTATTCTACTCAAAGCGTCAGCGTTCGTATTACAACGACCTTGTTTATAGATTACCGTAAAATCATATTCGCTCAATTTTAAACGCCATCTTGTAAGTCTCGAATTTGGTTCCTTTAAACTCATCACCCATTGCAGTGGACGGTGGTCGGTTATGACCTTGAATTTACGTCCAAACAAGTACGGTCTAAAGTACTTGGTTGCCCAGACGATGGCTAGGAGCTCTTTTTCTATCGTGCTGTAATTAAGCTCGCTAGAATTAAGAGTCCTTGAAGCATAGGCGATGGGTTTATCCGATCCTATGGTTCCCTGAGATAACACGGCTCCAATGGCGACATTGGATGCGTCTGTTGTTAAAATAAATTCCTTCGTAAAGTCGGGGTATTGTAGTATCGGATCATTAGTCAAGAGTGTTTTACAATGTTCAAAACAGTTAATATAATTTTGATCGAGTGCTATTTTGGAGCCCTTTTTCAGACATTGTGTAAACGGCTTAGTAATGCGCGCGAAATCGGGGATGAATTTCCTGTAGTAACCGAGAAGTCCGAGAAAACGTTTAATTTCGGTGGTCGTTTTTGGTATGGGGTATTTCTCTATTGCTTTAATTTTATCAGGGTTTGGCTTAACGCCGTCTCTGCAAATTACGTGTCCTAAGAAATCGGTTTCTAACTTTAGGAATTCAGACTTGTCCATCTGAATCTTAAAGTTAGACTCGCGTAATCTAGTGAAGACTTTTTTAAGGTTAATCATCATTTCCTGAAGGGAGGTGGCAAACACAATTATATCGTCCAGGTAGACTGTACAGATATTTTGAAGGTCCCTGAGCACATTATCCATGACCCTTTGAAAGGTAGATGGAGCTCCCTTCAAACCCATGGGCATCCGAAGATATTCATAATGCCCGTTCTCTACAGTGAATGCGGTCTTCTGTATATCTGAGGGATCCATCTCGACCTGATAAAAGCCACTGGCAAGGTCCAAGGTCGTAAAATATTGGCATCGACCTAGCTTATCTAAAACGTCCGAAATGTTGGGGATCGGGTATTTATCATCAAGCGTTTTCTCGTTTACTTTCCGAAAGTCCACGACAAGGCGCCACTTGACTTTACCGGAAGCATCAGCCTTCTTGGGCACGACCCAGATAGGTGAACTCCAGGCAGAGTCAGATGGTCGAATGATGTTCTGTTCGAGCATCTTAGATATCTGATCTTTTACTTCCTGTCGGTGAACATAAGGATATCGGTAGCTTTTTGTATATACAGGAATTTCATCTGTAGTTTTAATTCTATGTTTAATTTTATTTGTGAACGTTAAAGGTTCACCGTCGATGTAGAAGACATCTGCAAAACGCGAACATAAAGTTTCCAAATTAGCACTTTCTTCTTCATTTAAATGGTCTGTCCTAAGTCGCGATAAAACTTGTGTCGCGCGATCTGAAATACTAGTCAAGTGCTCAGTGCGTTCGCACTCTATATTGAACACCTGTGCCGACACCGGTCGGTCCATAGAAAATATGACGTCATTCGGTGAATCATTATTAATTTCTATCCAAGCTCGATTATTCATAGCCGTAGTAATACAATCCGTAACTACACAATTACATATAGTTTGACTTTCTACGAAGACATCTCCGTCAAGGCTATTAATAGGTAACCGCATCAACTTTGATGAGTTAGCCGGGATAATATCTTCGTACAAATTCACATTACGAGAATTGTAAACCTTGATAGGATTAGAAGCATTCCGAGTAACTAATGTTTTATTTTTGTAGTCTATCGTCGCTTCCCATTTATCTAAAAGATCTGACCCTATCAGCCCATCGAAATATTCATGAAACTTAAATATGAATAACGTCATGTCGTTTTCGTCCTGTAGTTCAGGGTAGGTAGGCATTGTAAGTGAGTAATCACTACGGCTTACAGCATGAACGTTACATACTTCGAAAGGGGTGTAGTTCAAGGAGAAGTCATTAAAGTACTTTTCGACTACAGACGGGCTAATAAAAGACTGGTTAGCCCCGGTGTCGATAAGTAACTTTAGGGGTGGTGATTTAATCTCTATATAAGGAAGCTGACGTTGAGTCTGTAGGTTGACTTCTATTTTGATTTTCGTGACTGAGGCGTTTCCTGAAAATCCTGGACGGATTCAGTTTCCGCCGGGGCTTCTTCAACCACGGGAGGTTCATATTCGAATTCAGAATAAGGTTGATAGTAATCCTGTCCGGTATAATCGTAGGCATAGACCGGTTCATAAGTCTCATAGGCTGAGTAACCGTCATAAGACTCATAGTACGGTTCGTATCCCATACATTCGTTGAAATTCATCTCCCTGGTTTTAAAGTAGTTGCTTGGAGGCGGATTTCCATGCCTCCTCCAGTCATGACCCGTAAGGGGCAATTCCTTTGTGACGTAATGACTTACGCCACTCATAGGCCGTGGGGTAGGTTTAGGGGGTTGATTTTGCGTGAAACTTTGCGGTCTAAACGGCATTCGGAAGGAATTATTTTGCGGATTATAGTTCGGCGGTGGTGCTCGGAATATTTGTTGGGTACGGCTAGGGCCACGAAATTGCGGTGGTGCCTGAGTGGGGTTCGGCCTCCAACCTTGAGTAGGTTGGGGTGGCATGTACGGACGTGAAGGTCCGGCTGCGTTGTAGATAGGCTGAGTACGCATCATCGGGAAGTTATTCAACGGTAATTTGAAATTATTAATAGGAGTTGAGGGTTGCCATTCGCGCTTGTTGTGGCCTCCCTCATTTCTCTGCTGTATGTACAGAGTGTTAACCTCTTCTTGGACGAATTCCAAGGCCTTCTCCATAGTGGAGGGACGCATGCAGCGAATTCTAGATCCTAGAGGGTCCTTAAGGCCACGTAAATATGCCTGCAGGGTAAGTTTTTGGTAAAGCTCCCGTTTAGCTTTGATAGTACTATCTACGGTTTCGTGAAGCGAAACGTAGGTCATTATAGTGCTAAATAAATTTAGACACTTTTCATAAAACTCTTGTGGTGAACCTGACCCTTGGGTTAATAACGATAGGTCATTGTACAAGGCGGTCTCGTCGCGATGATCAGCAAAATTATTTATTAAGGTACTCCGGATACCTGCCCAATTTTCAGGGAGACCTTGAGCATTAATTAATCTAGCCGCGGGTCCTGTCACTTTGTTTAATATGCCGTTAAATAGTGCTAGGTTATTAAGTTCATTGCCAGGCTGTTCGCTGAAATGCGCTAACACTATCTGATCGCAGAGGTTTATAAATCTAGTTAAGATGTGAGGATTCCCGTCAAATTCCGGTAGAAGCCTAAGTGATTTAAAAATGATGTCTGTCCTGTCTGTCTGCATGTTTCCCGACGCTGTTGTCATATCTAGATCTCTACTCTCGTCTATAGTATTTAACCTACGTATCCTTATGCTATCACTAACCCTAGATCTACTATATTCTCGCGGATGGAAAATTTTGAGCTTTTTTATAGTCTACGTATTTTCAAATAACTAACACTTATAAATTATATCGCACGTTAGTTTCGCGGAACTATAATGTAACACCTTATACCTAATCTATTACGAACACACAATCCTATACGATATAGAAAAATGCACACACATATAAAATACACAAGAAAGGATAATGCTAGGATGGCAAGTCACTTCGAAAGATAATTCAAGGCACTTACATAGTTTATATCCTCTCGATGAATCGATTGCTGGATTCTCCTCGCTGGTGACCACGTGTTTGTAGGTTCTTGATCGATCAGGTAGCTGAATTAGCCCTAATATTCCCTAAATCGATCCGTTACGACTGCGCCAAAAATATATGGTCGCAGCGAGGATCTCAAAAAAATATAAACTTTATTTTAAAAATTAAATTTATTCTAAAATTACAATAATTATATTAAATTAAATATAGGTGTACTCCGCCCAAAGTGAGGAAACGAAGTGCCGTTGAATCCGGTAAAGCGTGGAAATCCAATAATGCCGATGTAGCGAAAGCCATTGACGTCAGTGCATCGTTGCACTTTCAGTAGGGGTGCCATGCGTAACAGTCGTAGTCGGGTAATGATAAACATTAGTGCATCGATTATGTCAGCTATGGTATCGGTCGTTAAGCGAGCGACGAAGTTGTAATAGGATACTTTTGATTACGTGTTATTTTGCACTGTAATTATTCACGACAATGCCTCTTTATAATATAGTTTGAATTTATGTGAATGATAGGTTGACCATGTGTTTTAGTATTAAGGATATTGTTAAATTTTTGAAAAAATTTGGGGGTGTGTATTGTAGGGACCATGTAAGTTGCAACGATAGCAAAATGTCTTTGTGTGCGAAACTGGGTCAATTACGTATCAGCACTATTGGAATGTATTTAAGCGGTAATACTTATTAAATAAAGAGAGATTTTATTGAGACTCCAAATGAGTTGTTTGTTTCTCCGCCTCCCGCTCCCGACTCTGCCTGCGAAGACAACAAGGTCACCACATCCACCAACACTTGTTTAATTTTATTTGGAATACATATGTTATTTTAATATATTTCAGATGCATCATTATTATAAATTATTGCCAAAAATGTTTAGTACTTTAAGCGAGGAGTCCTGGTGTCCTGTATTACAGGTTTTCTTGTAAAACCTACCACATGCATTAGTCTCAATTTGAGACCTACTTTGGTGCCATCGTATGTTGAAGAAATAAATACATTTTATTATATTTATATTAGTGACTGGTCCGAGGCACTCTAGATATCGACTGTAAGCTTCGACGAGTTCGTCTAATGACATTTACGCTTAGGCGTGCATGCTTCAATCCGTGGTTGAGTCTGAAACGTTCCAGTTGAAACTAGAGAACTGATTCGCTGCCTTGCAAATCACAATTGACGTTGATGTTGACCAGGACCTCGATCGAGCGGTGGGAATCGCGAGACGTGAATCGAAGACTCGAGGTGCGGAGGAGAGGTAAGAAGTCTGAGCCTTCAGCAAATTCTCAACAGCAAAGGCAGAAGAGACGAGAAAACCCCGCATTCACTTCGTTGGACCACGGGCTATGAACAACAAAAATATCTAACTTGAACCTACTACCTCTGGCGTCAAAATCGACCACTCATCACTTAGCCCTCAGCCGGCCTCTGGCTAGTTACAGGTTAACTTATTCGGTATTATAACAGGCGAACATTGCGCGAGGAGTGAACATTCCGCGTTGTGCCGCAACGGTTGCGGACCGGCGGCGGCGGCGGCGCGCCACGCTCGCACCGGCCGTGGATAACAGATATGCGCCACATTATTATTATAATAAACTACGCTCGCTATAGATTCCTCCGTAAATTGTGTGACGCATCACCCCGTGGGAATGTTCTTGTTGTTATTCTTTGTGCAGCACACGTTAGGTTATACTATAACTGATCGACACACTGAGTCGTTCCAGCTGACAGAGTACCTACGTCGTCCCGGCGGGATACTCCTATTATCCACAGCGTGTTCACCCCACTGGTGGAGGTTTATCGACGTGCTACGATATTCTATGATATTTTACGATATCTACGATTGCCTAATATAGACTAACCTACTGAACGAAAATACTTCCGTATGTTCAGATCGAGCGGTAGCGTGGCAGCTCCCGTGTGATCAGCTTGAGAGGGCGGCCGGCATGCGGAGTGCGGACAATGTGTGTATGCGACGTGACGCGACCCATTTGTCGCGCATTGTGCGCGCCCTATTTACCGATATTAGCGTTCGTTCGTGTACCGTGACGGCACATCGCTGCACACCTTTCGCCGCTCTGATATATAGTCGAAGAGTGCCTACGACGACGTATCTACAGTGTTGGAGTATTTATTTGGAAAATTATCTGCAAATACGTGTTTGACATCCGACACATTGCGACAGCCATATTTATGAAACAAGGTGGGATTCCGCTGGACGCGGCAGACGGCATACGGCAGCAGCAGACGGCCGACAGCAAATGTGTGCTAATCAATTCAAAACATGACGCGCTGCAGTTGCAGTGGTATGCCGGAATCGGTCTCGTACAAATTAATACTGCAAAGTAATGGTGCTTGCCGTCGCGGCGCGGCACATGCCATCGCCGTCTGCCGCTGCCATCTGCCGACTGCCGCGTCCTGCGGAATGCCACCTTTAATACTCGGACGCAGTGCGGTGACTTATTAAAAAAAATAATACGAATTTTTTTTGCGTGTTGAAGTATATTATAAGCGTAAATGATCACTTACCACCAGGCACTTTTTCTTTTCTATTAAACGAATCAATCGTAAAGTGAGGGAGGGACGACACACAACACCACACAGACGTAATATTGTCAGACAGAGCGCGCCGACACTTGTGTGCCGGTCTTAACTGACTCTTATCACGATATATCACATTCTTACATTCTGTTCTTATGGAGAAAAACATTTTATTTGTATTACTTGTAATTCCAGAGTTCACAACACGTCCGGCTCTTCTTAATCTAAATGAGACTTAAGTAAGCGTGACTAGACGCTGCATAATTTATTCGTACCTTGGAATGTCACTAAATGTTTCTTAAAATATAACATTATAGCAGTGTAGCCGATTCCCGGTCGAATTAATATGAAAGCGCACTCTCCCCGGATGTAGATTTATTCCGGTCGCCTGGCAAAATCGAAATACAGCATCTATTCGGTCGCTCGCCGCCTCCGCTGCACTGTGCAGCCAGACAGCTTCAGGTCCGACGGCCGACCTGGCGGGATCTATATTCAGAAATTGTTTATCCGATGACTAGTGGCTCGGCTACTATTACAACACTTATTTATTTCACAAGCATTTGACTCCCGATATAAGGTGACGATGTGCAAACGGAATGTGTAAGTGATGACGAGTAGCTTAAAACCATCAAGGAGAAAATTTACCGCTATAACCTTACGGTGTTCCGGCAGCACACAGAGTATTCTAGGCCTAGCGTGTTCACCATCTTTGACCACATCATCGCTTACCACCAGGCGAGACTGTGGTCAAGCGCTAGCCTATGAGATAATGAGAAAGAAGAGGCAGTAGAGAACTGATTTCAGATCCAATCCACAGAGCGCAACTATCTCAATCCATATTACGAGCGTGCATAAGACGATGCTTCGCTCTGTTAGATCGCCAATGTCACGGAAATCAGTCACGTGACAGCCACTTGGTTCATGAGCGCAGGCTGAGCTGCGTCCCTGCACGCAGTCCCGGGTGCAGGCAGCTGTCATCCCCGAGGCGAGGGTCGGGCTCTCCTAATCGCTGATGGAAGCTTCGCGCCGCCTGCAGCTGCCGCTGTATGCACGCAGTACGAGGACTGATTGGTCCGGGCTTGTTGTCACTCGGAGTCGGGACTCGCCGCACTTTTTACGATATTTCATGATACCGATTAACGTGTGAACTAAAAATACTCTACAAAGACAGTGTTAAAGAAATAACCTCTGACGGAAGCATCAAATGTAACATTCAACTCTAACGATTCAATGCTATTTGAAAAGAAGGACTGTTTTTAAAGTATGTCAAACATAAAACCGTGACCAAAATTCACAAATTACGATATACTGTCGCGCAGTCTGGTTCAAAATTTGCGGTTAATTTAGTCAGCTCGTATAATATGTATGTAAGTAAATCTCGACCACTCATTAGGATTGAGTAGTAAAGCTGGCGAGATCCGCGAAACTCGCATTACGAAGCTCGCGGGGGAAGCGAGCGGGGCGGGGGGCGGGGAGGCCGGCAGGTGATGTTCAGAATCTGTAATAAGTGCTAATTACCCAGCGCGCCCGCCCCGTGCTCGGCTTGTTAATGGACTGACGAGTCGGCCGCTCGGCGCGGCTCATCGATGCTTCATCCCATCGATGTTCAAGGCAAGCCGGGGGGGGGGGGGGGTCAGAAGGTCATTTAGCCCTCTCAGGATAGGGGTACGCGGTGTCGCCACTCGCTTTCGGCTCGCCACAAAGCCACCCCTGCGGGTTTTTTTTTAATGTACAAGATCGTTAGTCTATCAATGATGCAAAACATCAGAATTGTGCGAGGAGCTGAGTGGGGCTGGTGCGAGAAGCTGTATCAGAACCGTAAACAGGCGTGACCTTTTTTGCTACCACCATCACTACAAGGAAGAGATGCAGGAACATTGAAGTCTGCAAGTTTAGTAACTTCTCGGCATCTTTCGGCTGTTTAAAATTTAAGGCTACAAAAACAGTAATAGTAGTTTTGTTTGTGTCTCGTATACCACCTACTTAGAATCGCTGGAAGCTGCGTTTGGTACACAGAATGGTTTAGTATAATAATGAAGGTAGAGTGGAGATTTATGAGGCTGCTTCGAGCCGGGTGAGTTGTGTGAGTGACGTGAGATGTGAGATTGTCGGCGGGCAGAAATACGGCGCCGGTTCTCGTACATTTAACTTTAACGTTACCCCTGTTTCGGCCGCCACCGCCGGCGTAATGACCGCATACATGAGGGTGTATATTGTAATAATGCATTGTGATACGCGATTGCAAATTGCGAACTCTCTCTGAATATACATTTACGGTTGAAGTACATCTGAGTTTTAAATGACTCAGATGTACTTCAACCGTATGAATGAGCTAATTATTTACTTTCGAAGAAATGCTAGAATTAGAATTTAGCTCTAAGATCTATTATCGATATGATGACAGTAATAAACCACCTTTGATCGTACACAGTTGTCTTACTCATGTAACATCCAAGCTCCCGTCATGGCGACCTTGCCAGATATGGGAGCGCGCGAGGTGCGCATCGCGAGTCGCGAGAAGTGTAAACTACAAAACGTTTAATTAAAATCTTCAATACATACATACACAGTTTATAAAAAATCGCGGACGAACTACAGATAAAATGGTGAATATTAATCAATAAATTAAAAACTTTTAATTTTATAAAAAAACAAAAATACAATAATAATCTAGAAACTATAAGTAAATATTAACTCTAATCAGTGTGATGTTTGTGAAATCGTTCAATAAGGAAAGTGGCCGCATACCAATGTAGTTATCGACTTACGGTAGCCCCTACCATTGTAACTCGCTATGAGGATTAATGGTATGTATTTTATTATTATTACTATATTGGTAATGGAATTGAAAATGAATCAATTAAATGTTTAGAAGATATTAAATTAATAAGGAGATATTTAGTAAAAAAAGGACAATCTAGATTTAAGGGTAATATTATTAAAAATAAATTATCGGGAACGGAATTTATATATAACAAGAGCAATGAAATATTTCAATTGTTAATTTCAAAAAAAGTATTAAAATCTGAAATTGTGACGTCATTGAATTTGTTAAGGGATGAAATAAGATTATATTATGTAGAAATTTGTAATTTATGTTCAGAAACTAACAATAGCCATCACTATCCTCACTACTCAGTGAGGATAGTGATTGTTATTTGGATATTTCAAAGTCAAGTTTCGAAAAATCAATCATGGAGTTTGATTGGAAAATGGCATGTAACTTGATTCCTGTTATGAACAGCAATGGAAATAACATCAAAAATGCTATTGATTCTGTGGAAATGTACTCAGAAATGTTTTCAGAAGCAGGTAAAAAAATATTAATTAAATTTGTTTTAAAAAGCAGGTTGAAGAAAATGCTAAACTGCGTATGTCAACTGAATACCAAACTGCAAGTGATCTTGTCAGAGATTTGCGTAACATTCTGTTACCCAAAAAATCATTTACAGCAATACAATCGCGATTGCAAAACGCAACTCAAGGTTGGCGTACGATCGACCAGTACAGTACAGAATTAGAAAAAATATTTACTAATCTGACAATATCGCAGGCAGACGGCAATTCGCAAAATTACGCCGTATTGAAACCGTTAAATGAAAAAATTGCTATTAAACGTTTCGCAGATGGATTGAGAGATATTCGATTGAATACGATAATTGCTGAGCGTAACTACGACAGCTAAATAGACGCAATTCAGACAGCCAAAGACGAGGAGTTGACGGCCTCATCGACGTCCACAGGTGAAAATGTCATGCAGTTTTCACGTCGTGGTAGAGGTAAGTCTCAACATTCTTACAATAACCAGTCACGAGGAGGAAATTGAGGTCATCGAAGTTACCCAAATCCGACAAATAATTACCAAAGAGGTAATTTAAAAAATGGAAATTTCTCTAGAGGAAATTTTATTAATTCACGTGGTACGAGTATATCATTCTATCAGTATTGTGGTAATGTTCAAGATTCGTATAATAACCACCCTAGAGGACGAGCTTACCAAAGTTCGACTGAGAATCGATCGAGTTTTGAGACTCGTGGTAGTGGTAATAGACAACGAGTTTACAGTTGTACAGAACAAAGTGATAGGAATGATTTAAAAAACTTAAGAGAGAAAAATGAAGAATATATAGAACATGAATGTTTTATTTATAGTAAAAAGAGAAATATATTGTATATTAACCTTAACTATAGGGCACAATTTACGCGAGACGAATTTGTGACAAAGTTAGGTAAATTTTGCAAGAATAATAATATAAATGAATTATGCATAATAAAATGTGAGGAAAATGGAAGTTTTATAAAAGATGCTTTAAAAATTATAAAAGATAAAAACGAATGGACTGGACCGCGAATTTGCGTATTACGAAGAGTGAAATCAATTGATAATGAAGAAGAAAATAATAATATTTTACATGATTTTCATTTACTACCAACCGCAGGTCATGCAGGTGTACGGAGAATGACTAGTAATATTAAAAGTCAATTTTACTGGCCAAACATAGATAGAGACGTAAAAGAATTTGTCAACAAATGCATCAAATGTCAAAAAATGAAACACTGTAGATATGTTAAGGCGCCCATGGACATAACTACAACTGCTTCACATGCATTTGAAAAAATATATCTTGAGACTGTAGGTCCAATAGAGAGACGTTGAAGGTAATTGTTACATACTTACTTTGCAATGCGAACTTACTAAGTTTGTTGAAGCGTATCAATTGCAAAATAAGTGCACGGTAAGTGTAGCTAAAGCATTAGTTAATAATTTTATTTTATGATTTGGAGTACCAAAAACAATTGCGACTGATCGTGGAACATTTGTATCTTCAGTAATGGAACAGGTATGTAAATTGTTAGAAATAAACAAGTTCAAATCCACAGCTTATCATCACCAATCTATTGGTGCGCTTGAAAATTCACACAAAAGTTTAGGTGCGTTTTTGAGAATACATTGTGATGGACAAAAACAAACGTGGAGCCACTGGTTACCATTTTGGTGTTAAGTTTCAACAATACTCTTCATACAGCAACAAGTACCCTCCGTTTGAACTAGTTTTTGGTTGACCTAGTATTATACCATGTAGATTAAGTCAGTATATAGAACCTTTGTATAATCCGAATAGTTATCCTTTAGATCTTAAGTATAAGTTACAAGTAGCACACCAAGATGCTCGTAATAATTTAACTTTAGTAAAGAAAAACGTAAAAGTAATTATAATAAACATGTAAACAATGTTACGTATACTAATGAACAATTTTTATTTGTTAAAAATGAAACCGCTAGTAAATTAGATACTTAATGGAATGGACCTTTTCTTGTTATTGAGGACTTGGATGTTAATGTAAAAATTATAAAAAATAATAAAGAATATTTAGTGCATTAAAATAGAACTACGCCATGTGTAATGTAAAAAAAATACAAAATAGTATTTTTTTTTTTTCTCTCACCCCTGAGGTGTGGTGTAGGCTAGTAGACATAGTTTAGATAATAGGTAGTATAACATTTAGCTCTAAGATCTATTATCGATATGATGACAGTAATAAACCACCTTTGATCGTACACAGTTGTCTTACTCATGTAACATCCAAGCTCCCCTCATTTAGATGTAGAGGGCGGCGTCGGCGTCAGCGTCGGCGGTGCTCTCCGCGGTCGGCAGTCTGCTGCCACTGTGACTTATAGTAACGTCATGTTCTTGTAGGCTTTTTAGTTAGGTATCTATGAGCTACCTCTACAGCGCGGTTCTACGACGTAGAGCTATCTCTACGGCTCTGTTCGACGACGTAGACGTCCTACGTACTGTTCTTACTTCATCATAGTTATAAATACAAAAGTTTATAAGAAGGGATGTGTGTGTGTTTGAGTTATTCTAAAGATGGTTTAGATTCGGTCCCCATAGGCGGCGCTACAATCGAGGAGGACAACGTCTGCTGGATCCGCTAGTTATAATATAAATACTAGCTGTTACCCGCGGCTTCGCCCGCGTTTGCATCACAAAAATGTTTGTGACTGCTTAATACGTCATCAAATACATTGAGGTTAAAGTGCAAGGTTGCTGAACTATAATTATAAGGTCATAAAACTGTCAGACATAACATTCAATGCGATCCAACCCAATATATTTTATTATTATTTTTAATTTTGATGTTTAAATTTACAATATCCAAAATGTGTTTTTAAAATTGTATTTAAATCGGTTTATATGTATTTTTAAAATGTATTGCTTCTTTTTCTAATGTGTTGAATATGATCCACGTTGGTCGATATAAACGTTTATTTATTTATACAAATTTTAGCGCTCGCTTTTCTCACAAAAATGTACATGACTTTTTATGACTGACAGTTTATGGCCTAATAAGTAATTATAGATAAACATAAGGTCAAGTTCCATATCTTCCATTATTAAGGTCAATTATTTTTTAACCGAAATTAAAATTATCTGGACACCCACAATTAATTAACTGCCGAAAAATATGTCGTCTTTGACCGTTTATGTCCCATTAACTGTCTTTTTTCAATATTTCAGCCAAATTGGTCTAGCTAATTGGCTAAGAAGTGTTCAAATATTTACAAAATTCAATAAAATGCTCGTCTACTTGCCACGCGCAAACGAAAATCTGGATATTGGTTGCAGGCGGTCCCTTCTCCAATACTTATACTACTACTTTCATGGTTAACAACAATTTTTGTACAGCGTTGGGACTGCGTATGGGCATCCCCTTAAAAGAACCACATCTCTGTCGCTGCGGTGACGAGGTGGATAAACTGGGTCATCACGGTCTTTCATATAATCGCAGTGTGGGACGGCTTTCTCGACACGCCTCACTAAACGACGTCATCCGTCTTTTTCGTGGTTCTTGCCACCGTCAACGTGCCGGCTATTTTAGAGCCGAACAATATCACACGTGACGATGGTAAGAGGCCTGACGGCATGAAGTTGACTCCTTGGTGTCATCGGAAGCCACTAGTGTGTAATGCGACGTGCATCGACAAATACTCAAAACTCGGTACAAATAAACCTTAAAACAAATAATGATACACGTGTTTTTCATTTTTTCAAAACTACCCTTAGGGGGCTTGCAAAATGAATTTCCTTTGAAAAAATTATAAACAATTTAGTAATATTTGTTTTCACGTATTCCTTTGTTCGATTCACTCAAAACTCGGTACAAACAAACCTGAGACATGTGTTTTTTATTTTTCCAAATCTAACCCTAGCGGGTGTGAAAAATGAAATTTTGATTGGAAAAATCATAGAAAATCCAGTCATGTTTGTTTCGACGTATCTGCATAACTAATTAACCGATTTCAATGAAATTTAAAACGTCGCTATTGTAAGTTTTGAAATAACACAAACTTAGGTTAATTTGATTTTTAAAAATCAACCTCTGTAGGGGTTGTAACCCCTACAGAGGTTGAGTAGTAGGGTGATAAATGATGATGATGAAATTTTCTATGAAAAATGTTATTCCTTGGTCCGGTTCACTCCAAACTCGGTACAAATAAAACTTAAAACAGATATAAACAGATACAATGAAACATGTATCTTTATATCTTTCAAATCTACCCCTAGGGGGAGTATACATTTCATTTTATCTGGAGAAATCATAGAAAATACATTAATGTTTATTTCCCCGTATCTGAATAACTACTAAATCGATTTTGATGATATTGAAAATGAAGATAGAAGAAAATGTAGGTCCTGAAATAAAACATAATAAGGTACTTTTATTTTCAAAAATCATCCCCTAAAATGGTTAAGCACAAATGATAATGTTTCTATGGTAAATTTTATTACATACTTGGTTTAATTCACTCAACATTCGTGTGCGAAATTAAATTTGTAAGTATAGGAAACATGTATTCCCTGGTTTCATTCACTATGTAGGGAAACACAGTATACGAAAAAAATTAAATAAATGAATAAAGTTATTAACGCGGGCCAAGCCGCGGGGCACTGCTAGTTATATAACATTAAATTGGTTTCTGTTAGTTAACATTAAAAGATAAACATATTTCACTGCGGACTTTTGTATAATATGTTTTATTAAGTTGTACAACTTTCTTTTAAAGCACCGTTCGTAAGAATTTACAAAGTAAAGGTTAAAGTAAAGCTACGGCAGTGATGCTACGCGCCTACGGAGCTACGGCAAGCAATCAAATATTGAGGCGATGCAGGCGATCGTAACTCTTCGTTAATGGTAGCTTGTTCTGTATAGAGGCAATAAACGTCCGCTCCCCACGTAGCGCGACCAAATTCCTCCCGCGCCGTGAGATCTCACGCGGGCCTCGACCACATTACATGCCACCGTGCCACTATTCTCTGAAGCTTATCCCTACGATGATAAACTATCGGTAAACTATGCCGCCAGAATTATTTACTCTCTATTTTACCAATTTTACTCAAGAAATGTATTTACTGGTGTTGTTTGGTTCTTTACTATTTGAAAAGTAATTCAGCGCTGCATAGTCGTTACGAAAGTCTTTACAGCGCGACTTTTCGTTACGAAATTCGCGCTGTAAAGGCTCTAGGGGTATAAGCTAAGTAAATCTGCCCCGAAAGATATTTAACCCTAGAAGCTTATACCCCTAGGGCCTTTGGACGCTGCGGCGAAGTTATAAAAAAAAGTTCACGCTGTCCCCTTACTCGTAACAAAGGGACAGACCGGACTAAAAAAGTTCACGCTGTCACACGTCAGGGGACAGCCTGAATGTTTTTGCCTGTTTGTCCACTTAGTGGGACACATAAAAGGGACAAACAGGAATGAGCGATATAAACAGCGACCACCGCGCGAGCCTATTGCCGGCCCCGAGCCACGCTCTACATCCGCAGCTGTTCCTCGCTCGCAATCTCTCACCACTAATCAAAATATAAGTACAAACCCCACTGCGCTGCCGTCTCTACCTTAACTCTTACATCGTTTGATCGGAATTGCGTTTCTCCGAGCCTACTTTACAAGCCGGGAATCTGGGAGAAATCCGCCGCTAGCGTACTGGACGAATGTAATTTTGCAATACACGTTCGATAGGAAAATAAACCGCATCAGAGGTGGTCCGGCAGACTCGGAGTGGTGCGGAGGACGGCCGGTCGGACCGTCTCGTTCGAAGGGAACCGGTTTATTTCGGACTCTGTGGTCGGGTCGAGCGAATCGATCTTATTCATGAGTTCTTACCGTTACGGGTCAATCGAAAATTGTCTAAATATCTTCTTCGAGGATCGTACACAAAGCGGAGATTAATTTTATAAATGAGAAAAATAACAAAGTGGAACGTTTCCCGGGCACCGATCGCGCCCTGGACCTCGGTTACGATTTAATATTTCATAAGAAAACTTTACTTCTCAAGTTTCAATTTCACCGAAACTCGGCAAATTTTTCACATAGCTTGTCCAAACTCGGCGTCATATGAATATTTAGAAGTTTCGACTAGACGAAACCCTGCCACGCGAGTGTCGGATGCCGCCGCGGCCGGCGCCGGAGTCGCGTCTTTTCTCGCCGCTGTCCAATTCTCGTGATACTAAGTATATTATAAATTACATGAACGTTCATGAATGCGAGTAAAGCGAAGGCTTTCAGATATTAAGAAGCGTTTACGAGCGGATCGATATACGCGGGGTCGCACGAGCCGGCTCGGAGGTTTATATCGTGGGACGTAAATCTTTTTGTGAAGCGCGGAAGCGGAGGCTGTCGCGCGCCACCGGAGTGCGGACGACATGCGGAAATTACAATTGCTAATAATCCACCTTTCTTCTCTTCGGAACACACACACACGCGCAGGGCTTGGGATACATAGGTACGTGTGCGTGTGTTTGTATGTGTTTCAGATACGATGCGCCTTTAATCATATTTTAATGAGCTTTAAGATTATTGAGCGATTATAGAAAGCGTTGACGTTGACAGTAGCCGTGCCGTGTGTCTACCGTGCTAATTAGATGTGAGACTATGGCACATTGGTTATACTCTAAGTGATTTTTTTACGTGAAAACTTCTTTAGCGGCGTTGTGAAATTTGGGATTGGTTAAAAATGTAATACTCGCGTCAGGACACGTGATCTGATCGAAAATTCGTAAGCAGGAGGGAGAGTAGGCCAAATACACAACGTTAATGTTCATGTTTTCACTTCTACCGGCACTCCCGGAGTGCAACCCGTTTTTTTTTTTCAACATCTTATATTCTAGCGCTTGGTAATGACTTATCATGACAGTAAGGTTATAGCGGCAGATAATGGGGGTAACTACTTTGGTCGCAAATCAGACAGAACATCGATATAATATGCTCCTATCACCCGTGTTGGAACTTGAACCGGCGACCGCTCGCTTAGATGTCAAACTATCTATCCATTACGCCAACGGAGCTCTCTAAATAATTATGTAAGCTCGTGTGAAGCTGCCTCGTCATGGGGCACACGATAGTAACAATGTCTGGCTGGGGCACATTGGTCGGCAACACTCGCTATAATAATGTAAGCTCGTGTGAAGCTGCCTCGTCACGGACCACACGATAGTAACAATGTCTGGCTGGGGCACATTGGTCGGCAACACTCGCTATAATAATGTAAGCTCGTGTGAAGCTGCCTCGTCACGGACCACACGATAGTAACAATGTCTGGCTGGGGCACATTGGTCGGCAACACTCGCTATAATAATGTAAGCTCGTGTGAAGCTGCCTCGTCACGGACCACACGATAGTAACAATGTCTGGCTGGGGCACATTGGTCGGCAACACTCGCTATAATAATGTAAGCTCGTGTGAAGCTGCCTCGTCACGGACCACACGATAGTAACAATGTCTGGCTGGGGCACATTTGTCGGCAACACTCGCTATAATAATGTAAGCTCATGTGAAGCTGCCTCGTCACGGACCACACGATAGTAACAATGTCTGGCTGGGGCACATTGGTCGGCAACACTCGCTATAATAATGTAAGCTCGTGTGAAGCTGCCTCGTCACGGACCACACGATAGTAACAATGTCTGGCTGGGGCACATTGGTCGGCAACACTCGCTATAATAATGTAAGCTCGTGTGAAGCTGCCTCGTCACGGACCACACGATAGTAACAATGTCTGGCTGGGGCACATTGGTCGGCAACACTCGCTATAATGCCGGATAACATGTGCAGTACTATACAATGTTTCCGCAGAGCCGCAGACGCATAGTGGTGGGCAGTCGTTAGAAAATACGAAAAGTAGATCTGAAGATCGATGTCAGTGGTACGTAGTAGTATTATCTGTTCTGTATCAGTGGCGTGTCTAGGGACAGTCCATTCAGCATGTTGTCTGTGTTTCTTTATGTTTGTAATTCGCTATCAATATATTTTTATGAGTCGGTTTGTTTTAAATATAGTCTACTCTGAGCTTGAAATGTAATTGTTTCTACTAATACTGTGACTAGTGAAAAAAAATCATGAAAAGAAACTTTCATGATGAACATGATTTTTTTTCTGCGTTATTACTTAAAGAAACGCTCGCTCGCTTATTTATTCATTAGCCCTGTGACGATCCCGGATCGTAATATGTATTTACACGTGATTATCAAATGAAATGTATTTTATGTTTAGTGATACTTAGAGACAAATAACTGTTTGTCGTGAATGCAGTCCCCACCCCCCACCTAACGAAGGACGACTCCCCCCGCCCCTCCCTCCACGCCCCGCTAGTGTCCTCACACAACTCAAATCCTCGCTTCATGATTTCATTTCACGGGTGAAGTCGCGCCGAGTGCCCCTCTATTGAATTTTCCTGTGTAATCAAATCTGTATTTTTTTCTTCGAAGATTCAATTAACTCACTCGATGGTACATTGTCAGACAACCTTGAAAGAATTATAAGTAAAACCGGACAAGTGCGTGTTGGGCCACGCGCAGTAGGTAGTGTAGGGTTCCGTAGTAGCTCGTTATTTAATCCAAGTCTTTACCCACTGTAAACAAGCAACTGGTTCATCTTAATTACCTTAAACTCCTTGAAGGATTTATTCTAAGGACTTTGTTTTTTGTTTAATTATAATAATCAAACACCCAAGTTCAACGACTATTACTGCTAAACTAATAAAGTTATCTGAATCGCTATAATTTTCCTTTAAAGTTAATAAATACACTATCGTGTATCGTATATACATGAATTTACCAGATTTTTCAAGCCAGCAATTTAGCTTTTAGACAGGGAGGAACGCTCTAGTGGAACAAACATTTGCACTTTAAAGTTTAATATTTCGTAAATGGAGCATTTAATCGAAAAATAGTATTAGTAACCCCTAAGTTATTATAAAATACCTATTCAACAATACCATACACGATAGGGTTAACGACTAAAAATAGTATTAGTAACCCCTAGGTCATTATAAAATAGCTATTCAACAATACCACACACGATAGGGTTAGCGACTAAAAATAGTATTAGTAACCCCTAAGTCATTATAAAATACCTATTCAACAATACCACACACGATAGGGTTAACGACTAAAAATAAATCATCCCCACTTCAAATGTAGCTACCGTAAAAAAAAAAATCCAAGATTTTATATTACCACTTTGTCGGCGTAATTGATATACACACTCTTACATTTCAGCTTTCTAGTACTAACGGTCTCGTAGAAAAACCTCGGACAGACAGACAGACAGAAAGGCAGACATGACGAAACTATAAGGGTTCCTTGTCAGGACTACGGAACCCTAAAAATTAAAGTACTTACTAGTTTCGCATAGGACTATTAGTGGTGGCAGGGTGCGGTTCACAGCGCGGTACACCCGTGTGTGACATACGTCATACATACGTCGATCACTCGAGCACGACATACGGTTGCTATCCTACTATAAGGCATAAGGCTGAACGCATTTGGATGAGATTTGGATCACAAATAGATTATAATTAAGATAACACACTTCGTTTACCGAGCCGTGGTCTCCAATCTAGAACACGTCTACCCCTACGGTTATCGGTTCTACGACAAATGTGACCAGTCCACTACCACGTCAGCTTGCTAATCCTTTGAGCTATATCGATAGCCTTGGTTCTCTGTCGGCGTAGGACACCCTCCAGCTAGGTGGAGCGATGATATACGCAAGCTGGCTGCCAGCGGTTGGAAACAAATAGCTTAAGACCGAGGTCAGTGGCGTGCCATAGGAGAGGCCTATGTCCAGCTGTGGACAAATACTGGCTGTTAATGATGATGATGAAGACTAACACATAGAATGTAAATGTATTTTCACGCAGCCGAGCCAGCGAGGCTGCTAGAATGTAAACCCAATAATTAAAACTAAACCGAAAACATCGCAAAATAATGAAACACATCGCCGCCGTGCCGGCTGGCCTGATTTTGAGTAACTATGACATGAACATGTTTAATTTGAAAGTGAACATAATGTATCTTCTAGGTGAGCATGCTTAATAATACCCTAATATTTATTAAGCATGCTCGCTCGTCACTTTTAATCTCGCTATACATTATAGAATTAGTTTGCATTATACAATGTACATATAATGATCGAAACACCACTGGTAGCAGTGGCGGGGCAACGACAGTGCAAGCCTAGTGTTGTGACGATCTCTTCAATCTTAAGTTTACTCTCTCTCTCTACAAGCAACATTCGAATAGATCAAAATGCAATAAGCCGTGGAGGTCCGGCAAACGCACATGAACACGACACGTGTGGGAGGCGGATCGCACACGTGTCGCGCGACACGTCGCGTGCTACGTGCTGGCACCTCTCACGGAGTGTGAGCTAGTTCTGACTTCTGCGAGCTATCGCTAATGACGCCAAACTTCCGCAGATCGAGCGATGGAAAATTAATGACGTATTTAATTTCTTCGGCATATGTTCCGCGTTTCGGAGTAGAAGCCAAATCGCAAAAGTGTTAAACACCTGACCATTAAAGATAAGGCAAACACCGCTGCCGACGGAGGAACACTGTCCCACAAGTCACAGTTTATAAATTAGTTTGTGGAACAGGGAACCATCACCATTGTAACGTACAGCCTATCTATAACAACTATTAGCAATAACATAAATTAATCCACTGATAACTGTATATGTATTAGTTATTAGATTTAGGGCTCAATATTTCAATAAATTATTATTTATTTATGTATTCTCAACGGCCATCTTATGAACAATGTAGGGTGGTTCACCGAGAGAGGCAGTGAACGAGCCCGCCCGGCTGCTGGATGGCATTCCGACACCTGACCGCTGGCAGGTGCTCCGAGTCTAGGCCGGTCGAACTGACCTCATCCTTAGAGAGATAAGAAAAGAGGGGAGAGGGAGGGGAGGGGAGTTGAGCACCTGCAACTAATGCCCGCCATTAATTAGTTGCCGGCCGCCCGAGGCGGTCGTGGGCGCTCCGTCACCGTCGTCGTACCCGCGCTCATTGACTCGCCTCTAATGGAGGTGGTTACACTAGTAGCGCGCCGCCGGCTACTTTGCTGCGCACTCCTCATTTGAGCGAGTGAGCTCAGTGCGGCTCGTGGTCAGCCACTCGGGGACTCACGTGCACATGTCGGCTCACAACCCGTTGGCTGTCTCTGTCGGTGTTCATGAATGTTCCATTCCCAGCGTCTGAACGCCGTGTGAGACCCGCGGCCGCGGGCGGGAGGGACGCTCCTCGCTAACTGGATTACGGCTCCGGGCGAGCCTCCGATAAATGGATTACTGAGATTTATTTACTCAGGAACGCTTATTTTGAGAAGTGCTGTTAGTTCGGCTCGCTCCGGCTAATTCCAATTTATACGTTGGATCTAGTCCCTCGACGAGATTATGTCCGGCGTCTCGTGACGTCGTCACGGCGACTCGCACTAACTAGAGGCTTATTTATGAGCAAGCCCTTTCAGTTGGACGGTAACAAATGTGTTCAAGATGTTCGCGAGCTTGTATTTCACATCGTAGTCCATCTTCACGCAAAAATGTACGTCTCGCGAGCCGACGTTCCCCTCTCTTCCCCCGCCTCCCCGCACAGTCCTGTGAGATCCAATTACACGACGAAACAGTCGTCACGTAGTCGCGGGGTAGTCGTCCGCTAATTATTCATTGTTCAGCAAGTTAATCTAATCACGTCTTGAGCGGTGGGCCCCCGTCGGCTCGGCCGTTGAGCGGTCGCTCGCCCTTTCTTTGTTACTTTACAAAAGTAACAAGACGTCTACTCCATTCAGGGTAAATGAAACCAGCATTCTTCCAGTGTGTTCGGCTTCATGTTTTACTTTTCGACCTCCCTGTTCTAGGCTTCGAGCACAAGTGCCTCAGGTTAATTCTAAATGTGCCATGTTTTCTATTTCGTGAAGTCAGCTACGTTTCGCCTTAGTCTAGTCATTTAACCGATCAGAGCTAATTTTATGAATAACAAAAATACCACCCGTCAATATCAACCCAATAGTATATCAGAAGTAGCAGTCTGAAGTTGGATATTGATAATAAATAAATAAGGTTGTCTTTTTACTCTTTGGCGAAAAGCTTGCCATATCATGCTTGACGTTATTTTTCGATTTAGTCTTATACACGCTACGTATACATAGTATATTTTAGTTGACAATCTAGTTGCCTGATTAAATAAGTACTAACAATAACAGAAAAGCACATATGTTAATATCTAACATACTCGTAACATTTCGGATTGAGCGAAAGAAATGATAAATGCTGAATTTAATTGTAAAAATGGCTACCATCAAATCGCACCAAACACTGTTCTTGTTTAGTGGGAACCTGTTCGAGCGTACATTTCACGCGAAGAACAAGACAGAAGAGTGCTCATCCGGCGCGTAGAGCGCGGCGCAAACTTTAATATGCCTTGTTTACCGCTCCATTGTAATCAACTGAGGATTACTGCTCTTCCTTTTATTGTAGGCGCCGCACTCGCCGCCGCGTCACGCGTCACGACACGACACAACACTACGATATTATTGTGGGTGCCGTAGGCATGGAAGTATTAGCTACTTTTATTTCACTATCACTTCGTGAAGTTATTTTTTAGTATCATTGTTATATCACACGTGAAAAATCACGACCGTTATATTTTGTTAGTGATGATTATTGTCACAGTGGTGCATTATTTTACCGCCTGTTACATGTCCCACTCGCAGTGACATTGAATTGATTTGATATTGTGCTATTGAATTGATTGACGCGATACTAATTTGCTAAGCAAGAACTAAAGGCATGTTTTAATAAACAAAAATTGAACACGTGAGACACGGCGCGGCGCGCAGCGACAAGTAAAGATTACAAGTGAGTGAAGTCGAAGTGATATCCTTCCTGTCTCACGAATTCACGAGCCACGGTGTGATTTCACTGGCATTATAAATTTCCAGTACCTATTTAATCAAAACCTAACCGTATTTAAAATAAGACTTATTTTAATTTGAAGTTTTTGTAACGCAGCGTTATTTACCGAAGTAAGTATAATAATAATAATAATGTCCCCGCGTGGCAAAAAAGAATCGAGTGTCGTATTAATTTCTTTAGGACTCTCATCGCGAAGTTGATCTGCTTCAGAGGGGGCAACCATCGTCCCCGAGTCATGCGTTTCGTGAACCAGGCCTTTGTTGGGACCGGAATTAGACCCCGGGACTACATGGCCTGTATCACGGAACGTATTGACTTTCTGAAGCAGAAAGTTTATGCATTGGCAAACCGGATTCGTCGCTATAGAGAGCGTGTGGATAGATATTGGCAAAATCGCCTCTTCCAAAATGACCAAAGGAAGGTGTACCGGAGTGGGAAAGGCACCGACCAATGTGTGAGTGATGGGCAGTGTCCGGATGCTATTGTCATGAATAACTTCTGGCGTAGTATCTGGTCGGTGCCCGTCGAACACACGGAGGGTGATTGGATGAGCGTCGTTGAGCGTGCGTGTGAGCCTATCGAATCCATGGGGGCTATTAGTATTAGCCCCGAAGACGTGAGTTGTGCGATCCGTATGACCCAGAATTGGAAAAGTCCTGGACCGGACGGATTACACAACTTCTGGATAAAGTGGATTCGAAGCTCACACGACTGCTTAGCGACACAATTCCAACAAGCCCTAGAAGTTGGTTCCTTGCCAACATTCATGACAACCGGTGTCACCTTCCTGCTCCACAAGTCCGGTAGTACCACGGAACCGAAAAACTATAGACCCATCACATGCTTGCCGACGCTTTACAAGCTACTTACATCTATTCTGAGATTCAAAATTAATTCGCACATTGTTGCGCACAACATTTTGGCCCCCTCTCAGAATGGATGTAAGGTTGGGTCCCGTGGTACTAAGGAGCTACTCCTCATCGACACGACCATTTGCCAACAAGTCCGGCGGAACAAAGGGGCTCTCTCCACCGCCTGGATTGACTACAAGAAGGCCTATGATTCAGTGCCTCATACCTGGCTGGAGAGGATCTTGGAGTTGTATAAAATTGATACAACTCTGAGAATTTTTCTAGGTTCTTGTATGAGGCAGTGGACCACAGTCCTTCGTCAACCGGGTAGTGGAGACAGCCTCTCTGGTCCGCAGGACTTCATAAGGATTGAGCGAGGCATCTTCCAGGGTGACAGTCTGAGTCCGTTGTGGTTCTGTCTAGCCCTAAATCCTCTAAGCACATTATTATAGGATTCAGGGCTAGGCTATCGGCTTAAGAGAGAGGGTGAAGTCATTTCACACTTGCTGTACATGGATGACCTCAAACTTTTTGCACTGAAGCGCCATGATTTGATGGAATTAAGAGATGAGTTGCTGAAAGTCACTGAGACTTTCAGCAACGCCATCAACATGGAGTTCGGTGTAGATAAGTGTGCGGTCATGCACGTGCAGCGGGGGAAAGTTGTGAATTCTATGAATTTACAACTCTCTGATACAATGACTTTCAGATCTCTCTCCGAAGCCGACACCTATAACCTTGGTATGTCAGAGTCATAAGGTATCGAGAGTGGAGGGATAAAACAGTCGGTGAAGGAGCGTTTCTTTGGTCGCCTGACAAAGGTACTTAACAGTCTTTTGTCAGGAGGCAACAAGGTGCGCGCCTTTAACGGCTGGGTTATGCCTCTACTTATATACACCTTTGGCATACTAAGGTGGACTCAGACTGAACTAGACGCCCTGGATAGAAAAGTTCGAAAGCAATTGACATCACATCGCATGCTTCACCCACGCTCGTCTGTTATGAGACTGTATATCCCACGGAAATGGGGTTGTCGAGGCTTTTTAAATGCCAAGACACTCCACAACCGTGAGGTATGCAGTCTCCGGGAATATTTCCTAAACAACGAGTGTGAGATGCATTGCGATGTGGTGTCAGTTGACAAGACTTTCACCCCTCTATCCTAAGGCAAAGAGAACTGGCGCAAGCCTCAGGTGCTGAGCACCGAGGACCGCAAGGACGTATGGAAGAGCAAGGAGCTGCATGGCCGGTTCTATCGAGTCTTAACGGGACCCGATGTGGACCTGCTCGCGTCGGTGAACTGGCTACGATTCGGGGACCTCTTTGGGGAAACCGAAGGTTTTGCTTGTGCAATTGCGGACGAAGTTATCAAGACGAACAACTACCGGAAATATATTATGAAGGACGGTACGGTCGACATATGTCGGGCATGCCGCCGTCCCGGAGAATCACTCAGACATATCATTTCCGGTTGTTCTCATCTTGCTAACTCCGAGTACTTGCACAGACATAACCTCGTAGCCAGAATCATCCACCAGCAACTTGCTCTTCAATACGGCCTTGTCGAGTCTGAGGTGCCGTACTATAAGTACGCACCTGCGCCAGTTCTTGAAAATGGTCATGCTTTGCTCTATTGGGACCGATCGGTTATCACGGACAGGACTATTGTCGCCAATAAACCTGATATTGTGATAGTCGACCGGTCCCAGCGGCGGGCAGTGTTAGTTGACATCACCTTCCCGCATGACGAGAACCTCGTGAAGGTTGAAAAGGACAAGATCAGCAAGTACCTTGACTTGTCTTTCGAGGTTACCGCCATGTGGGATGTTGATTCGACTAGCATTGTCCCAATAGTCGTTTCTGCGAACGGCCTAATAGCGAAGAGTCTCGACCAACATCTCAAGAGACTCTCGCTAGACGGCTGGATCAAGGGCCAGATACAGAAGGCGGTACTTCTTGACACGGCACGCATCGTCAGGAGGTTCCTCTCTCTGCAGCCCAACCCACCGGTAACTTGGGCCCTGCCCCGCTGCTGGCGGCACTCTAGGTTTAGGTTTTTTTATAATATTGTTTATTTGTAATGATTTTTTTCTATTTTTGTTTGGATATCTTTATTGTAAAAAAACCTAAAACTAAGAAATAAAATAAATAACGTGAATAATAATAAGATAATAATAATAATAAGACTTTATTGCCAAAAGGATATCAAATACAAAGTTTGTAGTACTACTGAGTCCCAAACTAGGCTCGAGGCCTGTATCTTGGGTACCCTGAGATGCGATTTTTCGTTAAGTTGTAGACACATTGATAGCTTAAGAAAGCCTTTGGAGTTACAATCTTATATTATTAGTTATGTAAATACATAGTCTTATGATATACATTAAAATTAAATATACGTGTGTGTGTGTGTGTGTAGTGTGTGTGTGCGTGCGCGTATGTGAGTCCTGTGTGTATTTGTTTTCGGGTTATTAAATCAAATTTTCCGTGTCCTCATATGAGAGTGTAAGAAGCCATTTCTTTACTGTGTACTTGCAGTTTAGTACATTATTGTCTTTGATTTCGCATAGCTTGGTTACTTTGTTGTATGTTTGGATGAGAGAATAGTTAAGGGAGCGTTTAGTAAGTAGAGAAGTAGCTGATGGAAGAGGGAGTCTAAAAGCGCGCCTTTTTATTAAATCATTATAGTTTGGCCAGTCAAGAAAGGATTTATGCGTTAGCATTGTCGCGGTAAGTATGAAAAGTTGACGTACACGTAGGACTTCAAAATCGTTGAATCGAATCTTTTTTTTTTTTTTTTTTTATACCGAACTGGGTAGCACTTGATCACTATCTCACCTGATGTTAAGTGATGATGCGATCGATGATGTAGCGTGCTTACCCAGAAGATACCTATTCACTCGCGATTTGAAGACCCCCATATTGTACTTAATCGGAAACACGGACTCAGGCAGGGTATTCCATTCCTTAGCGGTTCGTATGATGAACGAAGAAGCAAATCGCTTCGTTCGGGTAGATGGTATATCCACCATAAATCGGTGGCGCCTTTTAGTGTCTCTGGATGTCCGATTATAAAATGGGGATGGTGGAATCAAATCATGCAGTTCCATTGCACACTCTCCGAAATGTATCCGATAGAAAACCGATAAACAAGCGACTTTGCGGCGATGCGCGAGCCTCTGGAGTCTCTTGCTTACTAATAGGTCATCGCTGATGAGTTTTTTGGCTCTCCTCTCAATAGCTTCCAGTGTCTCCAGCTGGTATTTAGCAGAACCATCCCAAAGGTGAGAACAGTACTCCATACGCGACCGGACTTGTGCTTGGTAAAGATTAAGCAACTGTCCCGGTGTGAAGTACCGTCTCACCTTAGCCAAAATGCCAAGCTTTTTTGAGGCTAGCTGGGCTCTAGACTCAATATAAGAGCCGCAATTGAGAGTTGGTGTCAAAGAGATGCCAAGAAGCTCGAGATTGTTACTTATTGGAACGGACACATCCCGGAAAGTAGGAGCCAGTAGAAATGGGCTCCGTTTAGCGGAGAAAAGACACGCCTGGGTTTTCGCAGTATTGAACTTGACCAGATTGGCATCGCCCCAATCAGAGACTGCCTTCAAAGAAAAGTTCAAGCGTTCGACCATCGCTTCTCTATGAGACTGGATTTGTAATGCACTGGTTCGTGCGTTGGATGTATAACTCTCTACAACAGTGCTGTCATCTGCGTACCCAAAGATACCGGGTTTAAGCAGGTCATTAATATGCAGCAGAAAAAGTGTTGCAGAGAGTACTGATCCTTGAGGGACTCCGGCATTTATGGCCAATTGGTCGGAAGAACAGCCATCGATGACCACTCGAATCGACCGATCCCTTAAGAAATCTGCTATCCAAACACATAAACCAGTGGGCAGGCCGTATGAAGGAAGCTTGCTAATAAGGCTATCGTGCCAAACCCTGTCGAAAGCCTTCGAGATGTCAAGAGAGACGGCCAGCGCCTCGCCGTGGTTCTCGATGGCTTCGCTCCAGATGTGCGTGGCATACGCTAGAAGATCCCCAGTAGACCGGTTTCGGCGAAACCCGTATTGTCGGTCACTGAGGAGATCGTTCACTTCTAGGTATGCCAGGAGCCTGTGGTTCAGTACACGTTCCATAGTCTTACAGAGTATGGAAGTGACTGAGATAGGCCTGTAATTGACAGGGTCTGCACGACTACCCTTTTTCGGCACGGGTTGCACGTTTGCTTGCTTCCAGGACTTAGGCACTTGACCAGTCGTCATAGACAAGCGAAAGAGGCGTGTCAAAATAGGAGCCAACTCAGGCGCACACGTCCTCAAGACTACAGCTGGTATACCGTCTGGACCACTAGCTTTGTTCACGTCTAGATTGCGCAACGCTTTGCGTACTTCAGTCTGACGAATGCGGATTTCCGACATAAACGTCCCGCAAGTCGGCAGACTAGAAGGTACAGCATTGCCAGCATCTAAACGTGAAGACTCCGCAAACAGAGTAACAAATAAATTCGCTTTCTCTTCAGCCGAGTGTGCTAGTGATCCATCGGGTTTCAGTAGTGGAGGCAGTGAGGGACGGCAGAAGTTCTCTTCGATCGACTTCGCCAGGGACCAGAACGCTTTGCTACCCGAGGGGTAAGAAGCAAGTTTGTTCCCTGTTCGGCGTATGTGATCGAAGCGAGCCTTCTTGAGAGCCTTTTTGCAGGACTTGGCGGCTAAGTTAAAGGCTTTCTTCTTTTCGCGTACATCTCTAGTCTTGCGGGTTCGAGCATCAGCCCAGGCTAAGTAAGCTTCATGTTTTGATGCTTCTGCATCTCTACATTTGGCATTAAACCATGGACGAGCTTTGCTTGACACCGGAACGTCAGAAAATGGTATGAAATACTCCATACCCTGACGTAACACTTCTGTCACAGCATCCGCGCAAGCTGAGGGATCGCTCGAAGAAAAACATACCTGCCGCCAAGGATAAGACGCGAAAAAACAACGCATCTCATCCCAATCTGCTGACCTGTATCGCCACACCCGCCGGGTGCCTTTTTGGCTGGGATCGGGCGGGGAGTAGACGGATACAGACTTCACCAGACAGTGGTCGGAGCTACCTAAGGGTGATGAAACCGACACCGAGTAGCGGTCTGGTTCTGTTGTCAGCAGAAGGTCCAAGCAATTGGCTGTATGGCCATCAACGTCCGGTATCCTTGTTGCTCCCTGGACCAACTGAGTGAGGTCTAGCGTTAAAGCAAGCTTTCGCATCTCTCGACCAGCATGGTCAGTGCTCTGGTATGGGTATAGCCAGTCTTGATGATGGGCGTTGAAATCCCCCAGAAGCACTAATTGAGCAGAAGGATACCTCTGTTGGGCCACATCAGCCGCCTCACTGAGGTGGTTTGTGAGCCTGTTTGTCTCCTCGTCTCCGCTGTGCGAACGGTAGACACTAGCATAAAGAATTTTCTCTATGCCAGTGTCCACCAAAATCCACATGACGGAAAGTTGAGGGTCTTCAAGGTTGCGGAGACGCCGATAGCAAATGTCATCGCGGGCATACATACAAACTCCCGCCCTCGCCCTAAAGTTATGCTCTAGAACATAGCCTGGGTAGGCAAGGTACGCCGCGTCAGCTGGACATTTGATCTGCGTCTCCGTGAGGAACAGAATATGCGGTTTTTCGGTCTCAAGGTGGTGGTGGACCGAGAGGATATTGGAGTGCAAGCCTCGAATGTTTGAGAGGTGCACTTGAAGGGAGAGGACGTGCTTCCGCTGTATAACCTTTATTCTGTTTCTGCCTTTCATTTTGTGGGGAGTGAAGTTAGGTAAGGGAAACGGAAGTGGAAACGAGGCGCTAATTACCAACCCGTGATACATATTAGGTCTTTTCACCTATTGGGAACCAATCCTGGAGACCGCGGGGACGCCCGAGCCCCCCCAGAGGTGTCCATCGGGTCCTCTCGTCCGGTCGCCAACCGGCACGATGGCGCACCTCCGGGATTTTTCGCGAGATGGCGGGGCAGCCTTTCATGAGTGGCTGGCTCACTACTTGGGCCCCCAACTATCTGCGGTCGGCCAGCGGAGAACCGTGCCTCGGATCCCGCTGCTCTCCAAGATTGGCTGCCAGGTAAATTGACCTTCAATGTATCACGACTAGCTATAGTAAGCAACGCAACTGTTTCCGACCCGTTCCCCATAATGGCTTCACCAAACATTCATGCCGTAAAGCGACCGCTTGGCGGCATGGCTTTGTCTGGTGGGTGGTAACACGCCGCGGCCTAAGCCTACCACCTGAAAAGTACTGCTCTTTTGGCGCCACCCAGGGGACACGTGTAGGACATCGAGGGCTAAATCCTACGGCCGCGAGCAGTAATAGTCCCCCTAAATCCCCCCTAATCCCCCTGAATCTGTGGCATAACGGAATGACTTTTTGAGAGCAACTTTGAGAAGTGCTTGTTGAGCCCTTTCTAAGTTAATAAAAACTGTCTTACCAGCACTTCCCCATACTGGTATACAATATTGGATTATGGGTTGACAAAGTGCTAGGTAAGTTTGCCGGATAATGTCTTTCGGTGTACAGTCTCTTAAATTTTTCATTAAGTGAATCATTTTTCTTACTCTTCCAGAAAGGCCAATGATATGATCTTTATAGGTTAAGTTTTCGTCAATTATCACACCCAAATATTTGATCGACCTTGTTCGTGCAATTTCACTACAGTTACAGTGTATTGAGAGGTCATTTTTGTCACGCGTACAGGAGTGTATTTTAAGACTTCTATTTGTTGGGCTCGATACAACTGTCTTGGAAAATGGAATGCATAGGGTTTTACTTAAATTTAATGTTAACAGGTTATCGTCAAATAGCTTGTACATTTGGGAAAGTCCATCCTCAGCTATCGCATAGACCTGCTCCCATGTTTCGCCGTGAAATATGATTGCCGTGTCATCTGCGTAGGTAATAATGACCGCTTCAGGTAAATTTGTTGATACTATGTTATTAACGTGATGTTGAACAGGGTTGGACCAAGAATGCTTCCCTGTGGGACGCCGTAAGTTATCGGATACCGTTCACTGTGACTAGTATCGATTTTAACATATTGAGTTCTGCTGGTCAGGTAGTCTTCAAACCAGGAGAGACTCACTCCCCTGATGCCGAGGCTTTCCATTTTCTTAAGAAGCAGGCCGATCGAGACTGTGTCGAACGCCTTGGCTAGGTCGAGGAACACTCCGATACATTTCTCGCCGCTTTCAACATGTGATGCTACTAAGTTAGCCAAGAGCGTCACGGCGTCCTGTGTCGACCTACCTTTACGAAAACCGAATTGTGTATCGCTGAGAGCTTTTTGTTTTTCCAAAAAGGTTACAAGGCGGACATTCACTATTTTCTCAAGGGAGTGAAAAACAACTTCAGATAAATTTAAGGCTAAATGTGTTGAGAATAAGATCCAATTTTACTTAAACAAATTCTCTCTTCTAGCCGGTGGCACGTGTCGCTCACATGTTGTTGTTAATGCTATGTCTCTTTCGCACGATGTGATTCTACGAATTATAATGTAGCTTGACCCGCGTGATATCACGCTCGCGTTATATGTAACAGACGGTTTCGATGCACATAACTGGCGTGGCACGTGAATTTTGCTTTCACTGGTGATTTAATTAGTGATGCGTGATATGTTCCATGCCTAGGGCGTCGCAAAAAAAATATTTGAATTAGATTCGATTACGTTCCATTCCATTTCATTTTAGTGTTTGTATATCTCGACCGGTAGTAAGCGATGATATGGTCGAAAATGGTGAACAGCTAGACCTAGAAAACTCTTACTCTCAAAGGCTGTGTGCCGGCACACCGTAAGGTTATGGGGGCAGATTTCCCCAGAAAATGATACCGTAACTTAAATTAGGGTAGACGTAACCATAGTATGCATTTATTGCCTCTTTTTTTGACGATATATTACTGAGCACTGATAATACGTACCAATACATCGTTATTTTACTGTTTATTTTGCTAATTTGCTCTTTCTAATTTAAATAAGTGTTTCGTCCCGTACCAAATTTGCTTTCGCACTATACGCGGCGCAATGAAACGCGAGTGACATAGTCTGTGGTCACTTGCGTGCGAGTAGCTGTCATGGCGCCATCCCTCAGCTGTGTGAATCATTGCGGTGACGAATTGTTTTCTGCACGCGTACGTTTTTGTTGGTAAAATATATTGTAAAACTAATCGCAGCGCGGTATTGATTGTGCGGTTTATGTTGGAGCCGTGCTCCTTGTGATAATATCTAATATACGAGGATAACATTGTGTTGTGCGTTTGTGGTCGACGAAGCCACGTTGGATTATCTTGGATTGGGATCAATCATCACGGCGAGTTCAGGGAAGTACAAACTCCTATTAAGTAACTTGGCCAATTTAGTGAATAAGATAGGAAACCTCACTTGCATGTGATCCGAACTCCACGACAGGTGAGATAACCTCACATTTTTATAACCCCTTCTAACCCGCGTATCGCGGTAAAGTTGATAGGAAATGGGGGTACCACGTCACACCACCCTCAAAACACGCTTCCAATCAAAAGGACGTGGTAATCCTCCCTTTGCATTTCCTGGAATCAACAACCAAGTGCTAAGCCAAGAAAATTAGTTGTATTTACCTCTGTAACTACATATCCATTATGCATTATGTTATTTTTTAATTGACGACTCTTGTAACTTTTAAATTGTAATACATTTGTATATATATATATATAGTTTTTTTTTTTGTTCTGCTATTTATACTCCTTCGACATGGGGTCGGAGACTTTTTCGAGCTTTTTCTTTTTTATACATTTGTATATTGTGCTACTTTTTTTTGGTAGCGAGTCAGACGGAGCATAGATATAAATGCTCCTACCATCTGTGGTTATTTATTAATTGTTTTTCATATCTTATAGGCTAGCGGTAGACCACTATCTCACCTGTTGTTAAGTGATGATGCGGTCGAAGATGGTAAGCACGCTAGGCCTATAATGGGAACTGGCTCTCAAGGATAGCTGCCGGAACACATTGGATGTTTGGCGACAGATTTTTTAACTTAAGGGTGGAGGCTGGCCAGGCGGACAAAGTAGTCACTTTTAAAGTGCACATTGTTAATAATATATGCTTGAATGCGTAAGGAAACTTTGCCAATTAATTTTCAGCCGTGAAAAATGAATGTTTTTCGGTGGAAATGGGAAGGTGTCGGGTGAAACTACAGGGCATGTGAGACTCAACATCTTTATGTCTCAAGGTAAGAGGCGCAGTGCAGTGACATGCAAAATTCTAGCGGTACAGAATTTTGCATGCCGCTATATCTGTAATAGGTAGACGTCATCGCTTACCATCAGGCGAGCATCGTTATTGTCCAGTATATCATAAAAAATAAAAATAAAACCGGCCAAGTCGAGTTGGACTCGCCCACCAAGGCTTCCGGTTTGGTTGGTACCAATTAAGCTAGACCTCATATAACTCAGAGGCCTATCTATATTTTATTGTATCTATATTGGCGAATCTATGTATGTATGGCGACTCTCTTTAATTTTCACCTTTTTTTGATTTTTTGGAATTTTTCCTTAATTTGTTCTGTAAGACATTGCTTCTTGCCAAATTTCTTGATTCTCGTCAAACTAGAATTGTCAATTTTGGAAAAAAGCAAAGTCTTATAGCACAAGTAAAGGAAAATTTCCGAAAAATAAAAAAGTGGAAAATTAAGGTAGACGTTGGTACTCGTACCTAGAAGTTATTGCGAACATTTAAATTTGCCCATATCTTTTCATCGTGTTGACTAAGGACCTTGATTTTTATACACCTTATGGCGACTATAGATTTCAGTATCTAGTATAAATTTCAACTTGCTAGGTCCACCCCCCCCCCCCCTCCTCTAAAAGCTAAACTGCTGGCTTGAAAAATCTCAAAAAATTCATGATAATAGCGCATTTCATTAACTTTAAAGGAAAACTAAAGCGGGTAAGATAACTTTATTAGTTTAGCAGTAATAGTCGTTGAACTTGGGTGTTGGATAATTTTGTACCAAACACAAAATCCTTCGAATAAATCCTGTAAAGTGACTAAGACGGAGTACCTAGTTGCTTGTTTATAGCGGGTAAAGACTTGCATTGAATAACAGGCTAAAACGGAACCCTACACTGCGCGTGGACCGACACGCACTTGGCCGGTTATTTTTTAACTTTTAGGTACCAAACCCTAAAAACGGTCACACATCGACCCAACCAGCAGACCGCTACCACGGCAATATAATAAAAATATATTACCGTGCCGCTACCTAGGCCCAATGCTAAACATCCGCCGTTACACAGTAATATTATACTTTATTATATTACCGTGGCCGTTATGTGTACCAACCAACAGCTATCGATGAACTGCCACTTCCTATTCTAGGCCTAACGTGCTACCGTCCACGATCGCATCGTCACTACGGCTAATAAAAAAATAGACACACACTCCAAGTAGATATTAAATGTCGTGTGTATATCCCTCGTATGACAAGAATTGAATGTTCGGCAAACTGTTTGAAATGAATGAAAGTAAGTTTCGAAAGTTACATTTACTTGATTCGATCAATTACTATCTGAAAAATCGATTCGTTTTGTCAGTCCACGTGGCGTGATAACGTGTGAAATATGGTCCCGTGACCGGCCGCGAATCGCGCTGACTCGCCCGCACCCCGGTAGGCGCGATACAATCAGATAACGTCTTAGAAAAACGAGCTTTGCCGTTAAAGTTTTGATGTGGGCGTTGCGACATTCCGGAAATCTTCAGTTGTGCTTCTTATGGAATCATTTACGTTGCTAAATAAGCGAAGCGGCGCCCGGCCGGGTCGCATATCTGAGTACTCAACCACACCTCACCTCTCACCATTGTACTGAAACAGCCGAGTGTACTGTAGTGTATGTGTGTGTGTGTGTCGACTCTCCGCGCGAGTGGGCCCCCGTATCTGCGACAGAACCTGCCTCATTTCAAGCTTTATTCAGGCGCTGCTACTAAAAAGGTTCTTTTAAATTAAATCTTGATCCTTTCATATTCGTGCGGCGTTCGCTCCAGACGCTTGTAATTGAAGGCGAATAACGAGAGCAACGCCGCCCGCCGCCCGCCGCGCTCCTTCCGCCGCCCGCCGCCACATGCCACGCTCCGTCCGCCGCCGACCGCCGCTGATGTAGACGCAGACGGTAACATGCCTGCGAGCAGCCCTCCATTTTTTTTATGTCTTACTAGCTGTGCCCCGTGACTTCGCCCGCGTCAAAAAGTCTTTTGTGGCCCAATTCGTAATACTGGCTATCCCTGTGCAAAATTTCATGTAAATTGGTCCAGCCGTTTGACCGTGAAGTCTCAAACAAACAAACAATCGAATATACAAACTCACTTTTGCATCTATAATATTGGTGTTAATAGGCTAACGTTCGACCACTGTCTCGCCTGGCCGCGCCGGGGAGGCCACGACGTGGTCACACATGTGGTCACACACGTGGTCACACACGTGGTCACACACGTGGTCACACACGTGGTCACACACGTGGTCACACACGTGGTCACACACGTGGTCACACACGTGGTCACACACGTGGTCACACACGTGGTCACACACGTGGTCACACACGTGGTCACACACGTGGTCACACACGTGGTCACACACGTGGTCACACACGTGGTCACACACGTGGTCAGGATTAAAGATGGCAATAATGGTTGAAACATTTTAATGGTTAACAGTTAATTGATAAAAACAATATCGATAATTTTATTGGTTAAAAATATTAGTTAATATTATTCGAGTAGGTTTGGTTTTTTACCCACGACGCAAAGGAGAGGTAATGTGTTTATCAGTCTATATATGTATGTATGTATGTTTGTTCCTTTGTGGCACACTAGAGACCAAACGCGTGGGCCGATTTTGATAATTGGCACGTCAATAGATTTGCCATGCTAGCGCGAGTGTCAACGAAAACATAAAAAATTGAAAAATTCAAAATGGCGGATTTCAACAAAATTTGGGGTTCAAAAAAAAATTGTTTTTCAAAACCTATCGTGTGGGGTATCGAATTAAAGGTCTTAAAGTGGAGATTCAAAATATATTTATAACAAATAATTTATGATCGTACACATCGAAAAAAAAAAAACGATTTTACATGCCGCTTTAGTCACTTTCAGTAACAAGTTTGCGGTGCTTATCTCTGAAGTTACTTATCAGATCTCAATAAAATTATAATGAGACCAAACGAAAATCATATTAAATCAAACAAAAAAAGAATTTTCTAAATCGGTTAAGAATTGATGGAGTTCTGAGGTAACAAACAACCTCTTCCTTTTGGTATAGTCGTTTAATAGTACAACTGTAAAGTAAGTAAGCTTAAAAAGCAAAACCCTATCTATTTCACGCATTTCGGTTTTTTGTTCTTTTTACCATAATTGCAATAACGGTCATAGTTATACATATTTTGTGAAGATTTCAAGTCTCTATCTATTATTAGTTTACAAGTTCAAGCACATAACGCCGAAAAATACACGTTACTTGTATGTAGACCACACTGTGATGTAGACCCCCTTTAATATTTAATTTTATTTTGTTTTTAATATTTCTTGTTTAATCCCCCATTGTAATACATACTTAGTAGTGTAGACGCACAAAACCTTATATTTGCCAAAAAAAATGCGTAAGCATATTAGTAAATATAATAGTACTGGAATCCTGCTGGCCCCATTTCATAAACAATAAAATATTAACGCTAACGTCAATATATATATATATATATATATATATATATATATATATATATATATGAAATGTGCAAATTGGTACTTATATATACCAATTTCTATTCTAGAAAAAGAGGTGGTCCTAGAGGAGACAAAACAAGGTTCAAACATAACCTGATTCATCCCAGCTCTAAGCTGAAAATACACAGTTCTGGTACACATGCGATGGCGGTAAAGTCAAAGTCAAAGCTAAAAATCTATTCAGTAAGTAGGTAGTATTAATATACGCACTTATACACGTCTCAAATCATAAAATAAATCATAATTGATGAAAAGTAAACATACCAAAAGCAAGATATTTTATAATAAAGATCTTTAGAAATAATAAATAAATTACACATTAATCCACATGACATCAACTCTCTAAATGAAATGAGAAGATTACGGAATTTGCCGTCCTTTACTTAACTAAAAAGTGTAAAATAAAACATTAAATTAAAAAATCAAAACTGCGCAAAAAGTGAAGTGTTAAAAAACGAACTGAAAAGAAAAAAACAAGTAATTCTATTAGTTTAGACTTCTGTTTAGGGATATCAAAAAACTATACCATTTAAATTCTTTCTCGGTCGATACACTCATAAAATAAATTATACATTGTTATATGGAATATAGAGACTTTAACAGTCGGGACACATTAATCCCCATTCGTTAAGCCATTAATGTGTCCCTGTATTCTGTAGAGAGTATTCTGTAGAGTACAGGAGATGTCCCAGCATCAAGTCAATGCTTCCATGTTCTTACAATAACGTTGAATTTCGAATTGATCAGACCTATGAAAGTTGATTTCATAGTTGCCTACAATTAGTTAACATACAAAGCAGAATATATTATTACGAAAGTACCGTAAATTAGAAATTGTAGTCGTACATTGTTTTAGGGCTTACACAACACAAACAGACTTAGACCTTATTAAAACCTTCTATATAATTTTATCGTAACGTATTTGTATATATGTTTTTTTTTATAATATGGAGCGGCAAACTGGCAAGCGGCCCACCTGATGGTAAGTGGTCACCTCCGCCTATTGACATCTGCAGAACCAGAGGTATTGCCGGTGTGTTGCCTACTCTTAAAGAGTTGCCTACCCTTATTAGAGAGAGCTCTCATTACTCTTCTTTTGAAGCTACCCAGATTAAATGTTTCTGGTAAGGCTCATTCCACATTTTAGATGTACGTAAGATGAACATCATCATCATCATCATCATCAGCCTGTATCAGTCCACTGCTGGACATAGGCCTCTCCCAAGATGCGCCACTGAGCCCGATCTTCGGCTCTTCTCTTCCAGTCACTGCCCACCGCTTTGCGTATGTCGTCGCTCCACCTGGTCACAGGACGTCTTACACACGTATGTCGATAACTTTAGTTCTCTGGCGAATTACTTCGTTCCGGATTCGATCCCGCAGAGAAATACCGAGCATAGCTCTCTCTATAGCTCGCTGAGCGACTTTAAACTATTAATAACTATATTAATTAACTAGAAAAAAGCTCATAGTTTTATAACGATTGAACGAATTTTCATTAATCAAAGCTAAGAACACTCTCGATGAAGACATCTTATTGATTTTATTATTGATATTTTTTTTTGTTTGATACAAAAAAAATATATCAATAATAAAATCAAAATCGGTTCATCCAGTTGGGTGCTAAGATGCTACAGATAGACACAGATACACACGTTAAACGTATAATACCCCTTCTTTGATCCCATGATTTGATTGATTTTGATTCAATGATCCCACTACCTCTGTACGAAAACCCATGATTCATGAATGCACATAAAACTTTCATTGGTAGGTATATAGCTAGGATTAGAACCAACGACCGTCGGTTCAGAATCAGGGTAACTATCCTTTACGCCAAAGGGCCGTCCAATATCACTACGTAAGTAAGGTTAAGGTTAAGGTTTTTTGTAAATTGGTTGAAATGTGACGATGATTGTTAAATATGTTAATATTTTATATTTGATGCAACAAACTGATGCAAATTTTGTAGGCATGTTCTACCCGTGCGAAGCCGGGGCGGGCTGCTAGTTATCTAATAAAAGTAACCATAACCACAGAGAGTAATAATAGCATTCCATACACTATAGTTAATTGTTAAAAATATCACTTTACTTTGTTAAGAATAAAAATATCGAAAACATCGATTAAATCATTCCATACACTACAGTTAATTGTTTAAAATATCGTTTTACTTTGTTAAGAATAAAATTATCGGAAACATTGACTCGGCGAATAAATTATTAAAGTGTTTTATTTTGAGGGCAATAGAGCATACAATCGAATGCAGTTAACTTATGGAATATTTTATATGGTTGAAAACAACATGTTCGAACTTCACTCCGGTCATCGTATAATATATCAATGTACGAATATGTTCCATATTTATTACCGTTTAAAGCTTAAATTTAAGTGCATAAAAATGGGTTAGTTCGTGATTCGCAAGGCGAGGTCATTATCAGTTGAAGTTGATACAATATTTTTATTCGTTAATGTTAATTTTCTTTATTGAATATTATGGTTAATTTTGAGTATTCGTTTATTTTAATGGTTAATACTTATATTCATCATCTCTAGTCAGGATAGTGAACTCGCTAGGCCTACAATACTCTGATTCTCAAGGGCCGTTGTGTGCTGCCAGAACACCGTAAGGTTATGGCTGTAGATTGACACCTTGATGGTAGTAATCTACTTTTAGGTAGCAAGTCAGACGGAATATAGAAATACAAGCTTGCCCAACGTAGGTACGAGTATGAAACCTACCTACTTATACTTTTTTATCTATTTGGATTACAATGTTTCACTTCCAGACAAATATAATTGAACTAGAAGTGCCTCGCGGCTTCGTCCGCGTTAAAAACATCTTTTATTTACTTAAAACTTTTCTTTTGTAAAAACGATTCTATCATTAAAGACATCAAATAAGAATTAGCCAAATCAGTTCACCCGTTTTCATGTTATCGCGTGACTAAGGAAGGTAATTCGGGATTTAAAACCCGAAAAACCCAAATTATTAGACTTTGTTACCTACCCCATTTCGAAAAATCCTACAACACGTACTTTATCACATTTTGTTTCGCCATACAAACTTTGTTTCGTATCCCATATAAACCCCGATCCGTATCCGGGAGGAACTATTTGAAAATCATCATCAATCAATCATAATAACTATCTGCTTTCTAAATTTCAGTGCAATCCGAAACAATATTGATTTTTAGACTTCGTTACCCCAGTTTATCCTCTTAGGGTGGCATTTTGAAAAAGTCTGAACTCGTATTTACTTATTTATTTACAGAAGTACTTGTGTGAAATGTCGAATAAAATGACTATCCAAACTTTGAACCCCGGCTTCATCCCCTCGAAGAGTTAATTTTGAAAAATTCTTTCTTAGCGGATACCTAAGTCAAAATAACTATCTGTATGCCAAATTTCAGCGCAATCCAAAACAATATTGATTTCAGACTTTGTTACCCCACTTCACCCTTTTAGAGGTGTAATTTCGAAAGAGCCTGAAACACGTATTTACTTACTTAAGTACTTGTGTTCAGTTTTTCGAATATAAAATACTATCTAATCTTGTTTCTCCATTCAAACTTTGAACCCCCTTTTCATCCTCTTCAGGGGTGAATTTAGGGAAATCCTTTCTCAGAGGGAACTAACGTCGTAATAACTATCTGCATGTCAAATTTCAGCGCAATCCGAAACAATAAATTGATTTTCACACTTTGTTACCCCATGTCACCCTTTTAGAGGTGGAATTTCAAAAAAACCTGAATCACTTATTTACTTATTTTTTTACTGAAGCACTTGTGTGAAGTTTCGGATAGAAAAGACTATCTAATCTTGTTTCTCCATACAAACTTTGAACTCCCATTTCATCCCTTTAAGGGGTGAATTTTGGAAAATTCTTTCTTAGTACACCCTTACGTACTAAAACAAATATACCCTCTAAATTTCAAGTCTCTACGACCAGCGGTTTAGGCTGTGCGTTGTCTGTCAGTCAGTCAGTATGTCAGGACAAAGATTTTTATTGTATTAGATTATGCTCCTACCACCTAACTGTACCCTCGTTACTGTAGCCAATTGGGTTTTTTATAATGAAAGATGACTACACTTTTTTATGTTTACCTAATATCTCTTCATATTCTGGTTGTCCGAAGGATATTACTTTTAGCTATAATACTGCCTATTGTTACGATCATCGTATCAATACATGCAGTATTTTCGAAATTATAAAGACGAGAAGTTTAAGCCCTTTTTAAATTTTTGAGATTACGCACGCTCATACGAGTACTGTGACGTCACAACCCCGTTCAGCCCGCGGCCGAGACACGGCGCGCGGCGCCTCGGTCCGGTGATTACGCGCCTCTCGTTCATTTTGTTTCGATCGTCTTCGTTTTCCTATGAGTGTGTTTGTATTTAAAACAGATAATATAAATTATTATTATTTTATTAAAGTGAAACTGTAGTTTGTGTGTAGAATGGAAGAAGGATTTTTAAAAGATCAGTCGGACAATCTGCCAAGAGTGGATAGTTTGATGGTGGCACAATATTTCATTAAGATCATTTCATTAATCAGCATTTTACGGCTGCCGAAAGTCGTGGAATAAAAATGAAAAGGTATGTATGTTCTAAGTATGCATTACCTACTCTCGGGTAAGTATTTGTTCAAACTTAAGCCTGAACTGAAAGTGTGTGTCATCATCAGCCGGTGTCAGTCCACAGCTGGACGTAGGCCTCTCCCAAGATGCGCCACTGACCCCGGTCTTCGGCTCTTCTTTTCCAGTCACTGCCCACCGCTTTGCGTATGTCGTCGCTCCACCTAGTCACAGGACGTCCTACGCTACGTTTACCGATGAGCGGTCTCCACTCTAGGACAAGTCTACCCCAACGGGCAGCAGATATGACCAGCCCACTGCCACTTCAGCTTGCTAATCCGTTGAGCTATGTCGATAACTTTAGTTCTCTGGCGAATTACTTCGTTCCGGATTCGATCCCGCAGAGAAATACCGAGCATAGCTCTCTCCATAGCTCGCTGAGCAGCTTTAAACTGGTGGACCAGTCGAACTGTGAGTGTCCACGTCTCGGCTCCGTATGTCATTACAGGTAGGACGCACTGGTTAAAGACTTTAGACTTTAGACACTGCGGTATAGGCAACGAGAAGACTTGACTCCGAATGCTGTCCAGCCCAGCTGAATTCTTCTCTGGATTTCCTTCTCGAAGTTGTGTTTGCCTAGTTGGAGTGTCTGCCCTAGGTAAACATACTGCGTGAAAACTTCGAGTGGGATTCCAGGTACGGCAATCGGTTCCGGAACAACGTGCTCGTTGTACATGACTTTGGTTTTATCCAAATTCATCCGGAGACCGATGCGACGAGAAGAATTTGTAGGTCCTGCAGCGTCTCTGCCATAATGACGATGTCATCTGCGAATCGTAAGTGAGAGATGTACTTGCCGTTGATGTTAATGCCACTATCTTTCCAGTCCAGCGTCTTAAACATATCTTCCATGGCGTTAGTGAACAGTTTCGGGGATATGACGTCCCCCTGTCTCACTCCTCGACGTAGGTGGACATCTTTAGTTCGCTGGTTCTGTACTTGTACAGTCATCGTTGCGGCATTATACAGACATCTCATCACTTCGATATTTCGCCAGTCGACTTGGCAACGCTGCAAGGACTCGAGAACGGACCAGGTTTCGATTGAGTCAAAAGCCTTCTCATAGTCCACAAATGCTAAGCACAGGAGCCGATTGTACTCTTCGGTCTTCTGTACAATCTGCCGCACCGTGTGAATGTGGTCGACGGTGCCGTAACCGCTTCGAAACCTTTTTTTAAAACAGAACCACTATGCTTCTATTCCATGCCTGTGAAGTTTTCCCAGTGAAAAAAACGGAGTTAAAAAGCTGTTGAACTGCTGGAGCTCCACCGATTCCACAAAAGCTCGGTTGTGATTCCAGCTTCTCCTGGGGCTTTTTTATTTTTTTGAGCTGTTTAAGGGCCATCACGATCTCGTCTCGGCTAATTTCGGGCAGATCTTCTGTGAAGTGGCGGGTTAAGGTGGCTCTAGAATCCTCAGTATCGGGTACGGGCCTTTAAGCATGCGATTCGTAGAGCTTGCCGTAGAAGTCTTCCACTTCCGACAGAATCTCCGACTTGGATGCGACGACTAGTCCAGTTGGTGTTGTCAGCTTTGTGAGATGGCTTCTACCCAGAATCTGCGTGAACACCTTCGACCCCCGATTCTGCTCGATTGATTCTTTAATCAAGAGCGTGTTAGAAGATCGGAAGTCGCGTCGCAGCAGCTTCTTTATGGTTTTATTGCGCATCTGGTTAGTTGACAAAGCTGACAAAGGGTCTATTCGTCTATCTATTCTGGTAAAAGTTAGGACTTTTTGCCCATACGCTTGCTCTCGCAAATCTTCGTCTCTTCATCCCTGAGGATTTCCACCACTTCTTCGAGATTCTGGTCTACGTCATCTGTGGTTTCCAAAGCAGCGAATCGCTTCTCCAAATTTAATTGGAATGTTTTGGACCCAACAACGGTTTGAAGTAGGTTTGGTCGGAGCGTGGACTTCATCAATCGGAATCTCTCGGCTTTAAAGTCAATATCCAGAGAGCCTCGTACAAGTCGGTGATCACTTCCAGTATTAAACCTAGTGATCACTGAGACGTCTCTGGATATGCGCCGTTTGTCCGTAATGATGAAGTCTATCTCGTTTTTAGTCACAGCATCGGGGCTTTGCCACGTCCACTTCCTTTGGGGCTGATTCTTGAAGAACGAGTTCATCAAGAAAAGTCCCTCTATCTCGAGGAAATTGTCGAGCATTTGTCTCCTGTGATTCCTACTCCCAAATCCGTGTGGTCCTATTGTCGATTCACTGCAAGTCTTTACTCCCACTTTGGCGTTAAAGTCTCCCATGACAACGTTGTAGTGAGCCTTGGAGGTGATGTGTAAAGCTCTAGAGATATCTTCATACATGCTCTCCACCTCATCATCCAAGTGTGCTGAGGTCGGTGCGTAGACCTGGATAACCTTGAGGCTCTCACCTCTCGGTTAACTTAATTATGAGGTACGCTACCCTGGTCGACACACTGGAGATTTCTACAACGTTGTCACTGAGAACCTTGTTGACCGGAAACTCGACGCCGCCTTAGGATGGCTGATCTCCTTCTCTGTAGTACATAAGATGGCCCGATTCTAAGGTTATGGTGTCCTTCCCTGTCTTCGGACTTCGCATAACCCCAGGATGTGCCATCTTATGTGTTTCAGCTCCTCATCCAGCTGCGCCAGATGATCGTTCAGCCGAATCATGCGTCCATTGTAGGTTGCGAGGGTTAGTTTGTTATGGCGGCCTGCCGTAACCCGGGGATTCTAAGCACCCCCTGCCCTGCCGTTACCGTGACCGCCGCCGTGGTCACGAATAGCAGGGCGGCCGGAATTGGCATGTAAAGTAAAAAGCATTTGTCAGACCCATTCTATCATCTTCATTCACGTATTCGTCTATATTGACGTAGCTAGCTATTATATTTGACTATTACATTTATTGTGAGGATCACACATAATATAATTATTAAAAACGGTTGTAGAGATTTACTACGACAACATGGCCCGCCCCTCCAAATTACTGTTTTAATGTGTGTAGTCATATCCTTACGAAAGAGTTTGTATGTAGTTGTAATTATTGGTGTTCAGTAGCAGGCCGGCAGTACCAGTACGCACACATGCGTGGTGGTGCGTTGTAAACACTTTCACGAATACTTTCAAACGTTTGCGGGCATTGGCGGATCATGTTATCGTAGTAAATCTCTACACTCACGGTTTTTTTTTATCGGAATTGTTTCGACCAGTTTCGGACATGTCTGATGTCCTTCTTCTGGGAGCCACGTCTACTGCGAGCTCTTCGCGCAACGAGCTTCGCTCGGCACGTAATTATTAACACTTTATTATATAGCTCTTTAGCACTAGCTTTAGCACTAGCACTTTATTATATAGCTCAGTTAAAAAAAATATTTAAAATTGATTACGACGTATTTGAAGTTAATATTACGTTAAAGCCGCCTTATTTACTGTGATAAACAAATGCTATTGTTATCCATTGATACTATAAGTGCAAATTGTATAAAATGATGTGAAATTATCAGTGATGTAAAATCAGTGAACAAACTTTTCTGACAATCTGTAAGTGAATAACTTTTTGTGTACGTTATAGCTATGTACATTTTGTTTAGTGCCGTGCAAACTTATTCTAATTGACTCCATTTAAAAGTATAAACTATATGTTTTGTTTTATTGTGTGTGTTTGTACGATATTAAATTGTTGGTGATCGGAACATTACCAAAATAATTATAGTGAATACCCTCAATACACAAAACAATTATTCTTTACTGCTGTGTAGAAAACAACAGTCTATTTCGGGGCTCATACTTGCGTATCAGTAGCCTAGTGGTCTGACTCTGATAATACAGTTACGAGGACGCAGGTTCGAGTCTCAACGGCAAAGAGATGGAAATTCTCTTTTTGCAGCGATAATATTTTAGTACATCATATCTACACTTACTGGCAAAAAGACAAATTATTAAATAGTCATGCATTCCACAGATAATAATTTTATTTCATATCGTAAGCCCCGACGAGCAAACTCGCTCAGTGATATATCTAAAACAGATTCATCACTTTTTGACAATACTATGATGAGTTTACAGAATATATCTTTAAATGAGAGCCACATTTTATAGGAGTTGAATGAAAAAGTAAATACACTTACTATTAAACTAGAAAGCGCAAACCAAGAAATTGAGAATCTCAATAGCGAAAACTGTCGCTTGAAGGACGATTTGCAAAATAGCCATAAACTTATAGAAACATATTAGAAGTTGAGTCTCTCTGAAGGTATGTTTATGTCGCCATTATCGTGCCGAAAGCGTAAAAAGCTTAGAAGTAACACAAACATTTCCTCAAAATCACCGCGACCAATTACTCCTACAACGAAAGGAACCAACCACATAGGTTATAATCAAGCAACGCCGCAAAATACATCCATTACTGAGACATTGGAATTACTTACTCCCTCTGATTTAGACAACATCTGGAATAAACGTAGTTGCGATACTGTACATTTTTCCAAAATGGAATATGGTCAGTCTATTGAAAGCGAACAGTCAAAGGTAAACACAAATAATAATAAGTCATCCAGCACCAGCTCACAGGTCATAACGGAGATCTAAATGTACAAACAATAGAGAATGTTGATAAAGCTACACAAAGGGAGAATAAAATGGAAATAGAAATGCATATTGATTTGCCTCTCTGTCCGCAGCCAACAACCTCTAGCCCACAAGCATCTAAAACATTTGTTCGTGCACAATGAATCAAAATTAAATATCCTACACCAGAATGCAGTTTTAGTTTTCATCAAAAGAGACTCCTTAAGTATGTTTCGCTATGCACAAGTGAGTACAAAAAATCTCAGCACTCGCTGGCGGGTCTCACCTATCGGTCGCGTTACGAAATAAGATGCCGCCAGCGCTTTATATTATAAACTCAGATTACAAATAAGTTCGTTCCTTTATTAATTCCTACTAGCTTCTGCCCACGACTTTGCCCGCGTGGCCGACAGGAAACAAATGACATATTTTTCTTAATGCGTTTATATATCAGTCAGTCAGTTAGACAAAAGCGCGTAGGATGATTTTGAAAAATCTGTGATACACATATGTCTCAAAATTTCAATCGATAAGTATGTGTACTTACCAATTTTTTAGTCAACCTACCTAGAGAACAAAAAGTTTCAAAGAAATTACAATCACCATTTCACCCTGTTAGGGGTAGAATTTTAAAAAACCTCCTTTTTAATGTATCACAAAAAACACACCCTCTAAATTTCATGTCTTTAGTACGGTTTTTTTCAAAAAAGGTGAGAAAATGCACAACGCACAGCGCGTTGTGCATTTTCTCACCTTTTTTGAAGCTTTCTTGAACTTGTACAAATATTTTTTTAAAAAATTAAGCAAATCGGTTCAGCCGTTCTCGAGTTTTTGTAAGACTAACAAACGTCAGTTAATTTTTATGTATATAGATGAAAAGCCATGTTTGCAAAGTAAGAGGGGCGCCCGCATGCACGAGTGGGGAAGTGGGCCAGGACGCTTTGAAGAATCCCGTGCGGCTGACACCCTCCACTCAGATGAGAGTCGCGGCGGCACTTCAAACGAGCGCGTTGTCGCCGCCCGCCGGCGAGGGACCCGACCACATCATGTCCCGATGCGGGCTGTCTGTTTATCTCCGCGACCGACGCCGTTTCTCGCACATCACCGATCATTTCTAAATAAGCCTCGCGGAAACTTGTCATTGCTGGGCCGCGCTAGTACTGACAGTACATCGTAGATCGCATCGCCACTATACATCGTATATGGCTGGCATAGTGGTCCTAACTACAGGCACTGCAACGACATAAGCGTATTGCAGATGCACGATGCAAAAGTACCAAGAATAGGCTGACGTACGTCAATAATAATTATTAATTGTTTGCTGATATCATTAATTTTATAAATAATAAACTGGCCAAGTGCTAGTCGTAGTATATATAGTAGTATACTCGTAACTATGATTTTTCGCAACTATAAAAAGTAACTTTGTTTTTCATAGTGTTTGTATGAAAAACAAAGTTATACTTGCGGTCGCTAGTATATCTCAACATCTGCTGACTGTATCCCAATTTTCGTTGAAAGTTTTTATTGAGATCTACATTTTTTATAAATAGATTTTTTTTTTTCTAGTTAGAGGGGGGGGGGGGGCACACACATTTTACCACTTTAGACGCGCCTATCTTTTAAATGATTGACTTTGAGAAAAAATGATTTTAGAAACCTCAATGTCATATTTAAAGACCTATCCATAGACACCAAACACTTATTAAAGGTTTGAAGAAAAACATTTTTTTTAGTTCCTGTTCCAAGTATGGGATGCCCCCCCTCAAACTTTTATATTTTTTATTTTTGTATAAAAATCGGAAAGCGATTTACAGAATACATCTACCTACCAAGTTTCAATTCTGTAGTCCTAATAGTTTCGGAATAAAATGGCTGTGACATACGGACGGACAGAAAGACAGACAGACAGACAGACATGGCGAATCTATAAGGGTTCCGTTTTTGCCATTCGGCTACGGAACCCTAAAAATAAATTGCTTTTTGTTTGTTAGTCTCGCTAAAACTTGAGAACGGCTGGGCCGATTTACCTGATTTTGGTTATAAAATGTTTGTCGTAGCCCAGGGAAGGTTTAAACAGTGACAAAAAATGTGGAAAAACTGCAATAACAGAAATTTCAGTTTCCCAAACTGTTTTATCTACTTTCCTGAGAAACATTTGGCGTTCGTCCCTTCTGTACGGTAGGGTAGACTTTTCCACTCACAAATTGAAATTTGAAGTCGCGTACGTACGCGCGAACGTATATTAAATTAAGGGTTCTGAATCGACCACATAATATATTCACATTACTCGAATTATCGCGTAGGTATTTAAATTTTAATATTTTTAATTTTGATGGTTGTCCCAGGTTGGTTCAGACATTTTTGTCATTGTATTGACATATTTTGATGGTTTTCATTATGGCGCTTCCATAAATGTATACAGGTATTCGCTATTTGTGTATAAAAACCGATAAAAACAAAATAAATTGGACTTACTTGAACTTACTTCTTACTCAATTGGACTTACTTCGTCCTATTTACTAAAATATGTAAGCCATATCTGTCAATCATTCTGGAATCAACTTACAAATTACATATTTTTACTATAAGTAGTATTTCTATTTATACACATTTTTTATTGATAGCTTATTTCATAACGCAATAATAATCGTTATTTACCACATCTCATTATATATTGAACTTCTTAGAATCTACACTAAGCTCGCGATGTATATTATATTAATATTGCCATCTACACATGCATCTACATGTTGTTTTTCATTTTTATATTTGCCACATGACTCGCTGTCGCTAACCGGTTCTTGTTATGTATCGTCGATGCATTTTATTACTGTGCTCCTCGACAATTACGTCTCGGCTTTTATTGAAATACGTAATGTATATACAACATTCTCACTATTTAACCGTTTGAAATGTATTGTTTTCGTCCAGCGGGCCCCTAACCTCATCTTAACAATAATATACTTTACTGATTGTTGTGCGGCACGAGCTGGCCAAACGATGTTTTGGTCGGCTTGTGTATCTTAATGGTCAGTATATACTACCAAAATGTTAGGGGCTTGCGAACGAAGACTGTGCAATTCAAACGGAGCACTGAATTATGTGATCACGATATAATAATTTTAACCGAAACGTGGTTGTTGGACGGAATAAGGAATGAAGAACTCTTTAGCGACAAGTACACGGTGTGGCGGCGAGACAGAAACTATTCGAAAGTAGGTCAATCCCGGGGAGGCGGAACGCTTATCGCAGTGCGGCGAGATCTCGCTGCGCTCGCGCGCCCTGAGTGGCATTCCACGGCCGAGGACATATGGGTGTCTGTTAGGTTTGATGCGTGCAAAGGTACACCTGCACTCAATCTTCACATTGGATGCCTTTACCTCTGTCAACAAAACCAAGGTTTTTCTTTCACTACGCAACTAATGAATTTTTCTGAGAAAGTGTTATCAATTGTATCGAATAACCCGTTTGACAAAGTTTTTATAGCCGGCGATTTTTACTTAAGCGATGTAACTTGGTCTCCATCTGCGGATACCGTATCAATCATTCCTGCATTCATAGGTAATAATTCTAACCATATTGAACTAAATGATTTAATGAACGTTTGTGACTTACAACAATACAATAATATTCGAAATCATTTGAGTACTATACTTGACTTGGTACTCGCTAACGGAGATACTGCGGTATCCCATTGCTCAGAACCACTCGTTAGCGAGGATCCATATCATCCAGCGCTTTCTTGTAAGCTGAATTTTATCAACTCACCGACGCTGAGTACTAACACTAGACTGAAGTACCAATATTGTAAAGGAGACTATGCAGCTATATGCGAAAATCTTGATAAACAGAACTGGCAATCTTTATTGTCCTGTGGATCGATGGATGAAGCTGTTCAATTATTCAACGATTTATTAATAGGATTGAGAAACGCATATGTACCGTCAAAATTAATCTTGTCTAGCCGGTACCCCGTTTGGTACTCTCCAGCGCTAAAAAATTCTGAACGAAAAAAATAAGCTGCATAGAAAATTTAAAATATATTGCAATAAATCTCATTATAATGATTTTAACGTTTTGCGTCAACGGGCTAAGCGAGTAGAACATGAATGATACATAAACTATATAACCATCACAGAAAAATCTATTCGTAATAATCCAAAAGCCTTTTGGTCTTATGTTCAAGCCAACAGACAGCATAATGCCTAACCATCTTCCATGACCTATAACAGTAAGCTATTATCAACAGGCGAGGATATCTGTAATGCGTTTGCTGATTTTTTTACTTCTACATATCTACCTACAGATAGCGCATCTTACTCGCCCGTTATCTTTCCTACTTTAAACTCGCCCATTTCTGCGGCAGATATTACCACTGTCGATATTCTAGGGGAAGATGTGTTTAATCTTCTAAAAACTTTAGATTGTAAAAAATCTGCAGGACCAGATGGTCTACATCCAATGTTACTATCCAAATGTGCGACTAGCCTGACATCACCGTTGTGCATACTGTTTACCCGATCTATGAACGAAGGAATCGTTCCGTCGATTTGGAAGTCGGCCACCATTACTCCTATACATAAGAAGGGGTCTAAGCGCGATATTACAGACCAATATCTAAGCTCTGTATATTAGTAAAATTGTACGAGAAGTTAATTCATAGGCAGATATACGCCGCTATGAAGCATACTTTCTTGCCCGAACAGCATGGTTTTCTAAAGGGCAGGTCGACCGTCAGTAACCTACTTGCATTTACTGATGATCTATATGCTGGAATGGAATCAGGGGGGCAAATAGATACCATATACACCGACTACAGCAAGGCATTTGACAGAATTGATCATTTAATCCTTTTAGCCAAATTAAGTAAGGCGGGTATCCGTGGCGACCTCCTCAGGTGGTTCAGTTCATATGTCCATGGTCGTTGTCAAGCTGTGGTCCTCAATGGCTACTCTTCTCGATCTCCTCTCTCCACAATACCGTCAGGAGTCCCGCAAGGCTCAATTTTGGGTCCACTGCTTTTTATATTATTTATTAACGATATAAATAGCTGCTTCTTACATTCTAAATTTCTTTTATTCGCCGATGACATGAAAATTTATAAAAAGATTGATACAATCCATGACTGCCAGTTACTGCAACAGGATCTCATGAGACTCCAGGACTACTGTAATAACAATAAACTAGATCTTAACGTGTCTAAGTGTAACTGTATTACTTTCACCAGGTCACACAATGCCTCATTTTAATTATAATCTTAACCTTCAACCACTGCATCGCTTAGATCATGTCAGAGATCTTGGTGTTATATTAGATTCAAAACTGTTATTTGACAAACATATTGAACATATTACGTCCAATGCTATGAAAACTCTCGGCTTCTTATTTCGCACCACAAAAGACTTTCGAACAATTAAATCATTAAAAGTTTTGTACTGTTCACTAGTGAGAAGTCAGCTTGAATATGCCTCTCAAGCTTGGAACCCACAATACGACTGTTACATCAATAAAATCGACAGGATCCAAAATAAGTTTTTACGGTTCATCAATTATAAACATTGGTTACGATTCAAGGATTCCACTGAAAGCTGTAGGCACCATCACCTCCTTCCTCTAACTCTTCGGAGAGAAGTAGCCGACCTTAATTTTCTTCACGGATTACTAAAAAACAAAATAGACTGTAGTAATCTCCTGGAAAAAATCAAATTCCAAATACCCACACGAACTGTAACAAGACGTAATTACCTTAAACTTTATTCTGATTCTTGTTCCACCAACTATCGCAATAACTCTTTCTTTTTCAGAGTGTGTAGTAGCTTTAATATTAGCCATTCTCAGTCTGTAGATTTATTCGCGGATAGAATTAATATATTTAAAAATAATGCAGCTACAAACTTTTTTGCCTTAAACTAATCAGAACTAGCATTATTATTTTATTGTCAATGTGTGTATATATATATATATATATATGTACGAGTATATATTTAAATATATTATTTATTTTTATATTTTAAATTCCTGTTTGTTTGATTGATATGGTAAGTTAATAGTATCGCATAACGTTTTGATGTTAGTGTCATTTGCCCGTTTGGTATATGACTTACACTACCAACGCAATATTTATATCTTTCTTTATTTTATTTTTTTACTATTACTGTTTGAACTTTTAAACATTTTTAATTACGTTTCTATTGGCGAAAGCTCCTTAAGGCTTCTCGGTCTAAAATTATTTTGTTTTTTCACTCTTGTATGTATTAGCTGTTAGCTTTCCATGAAATAAATAAATAAATAAAATAAAATAATAAAGGGGGTCCCCATACAAGAAACGTGTTTTTGAGGCTTTTTATGCTTGACCTTACAAACCTTAATAGATGGAGACTTGAAATTACTCATGGTGTGTATTATAATGGCTGCTGGAAGATCAAATAAGAAAAACGAAATTAAATTAAAAATTAAAGGTCCCCATAAGAAACGTATTTTTCAGGCAAATTTTGTTCAATCGGAACCCTGCGTGTGCGGGTCCGACAATAAATGCGAAAGTAAGAGTGTGTGCGTGCGTGCGTGCGTGCGTGCGTGCGTGCGTGCGTGCGTGCGTGCGTACGTGCGTGCGTGCGTGCGTGCGTGCGTGTGTGTGTGTGTGTGTGTGTGAGTGTGTGAGTGTGTGCGAGTGTGTGTGTGTGTGTGTGTGGCTTGAAAAATGAACTTTCTTTGTAAAAAATATAAAAAAATCAGTAATATTTGTTTTCACGTATTCCTTTGTCCGATTCACTCAAAACACGGTGCAAAACCTCAAAACAAATAATGAGACACGTGTTTTTTTTATATTTTTTCAATTTTACCCCTAAGGAGTGTGTAAAATGATTTTGTTTGGAAAAATCATAAAAAAATTCGGTAATATTTGTTTCCACGTATTCCTTGGTCTGATTCACTCAAAATTCGGTACAAATAATCTATAAAACAAATAATGAGACATGTATTTTTTTATTTTCCAAATCTACCCCTAGGGGGTGTGTAAAATGAATTTTGTTTGGCAAAATCATAGAAAATCCAGTCATGTTTGTTTCGACGTATATGCATAACTAATTAACCGATTTAAATGAAATTTGAAACAAAGATAGTGTACGTTTTGAAATAACACATAGGTTAATTTGATTTTCAAAATTCAACCCCTGAAGGTTACTTAGGTTGGTAAAGTTTCTATGAAAAATGTTATTCCTTGGTCCGGTTCACTCAAAACTCGGTAAAATAAAACTTTAAACAAATAATGAAATATGTATTTTTTATTTCTTTGAAATCTACCCCTAGATACCGGAGAAATAATAGAAAATACATTAATGTTTGTTTCCACGTATCTACATAAGTACTAAATCGATTTTGATGATATTGGAAATGTAGATTGTGTAGGTCCTGAAATAAAACATAATAAGGTACATTAATTTTCAAAAATCATCCCCTAAAATGGTTAAACAGGGTGAAAAAGTTTCTATGGTAAATTTTATTACATACTTGGTTTGATTCACTCAACATTAGTGTGCAAAATGAAATTTGTAAGTATAAAAAACATGTGTTCCCTGGTTCCATTCACTATGTAGGGAAATACAGTTTAACGTAAATAATGAAATCTGTATATAAACGGCAAACGTTACCGACTGACTGACTAACTGACTGATCTATCAACGCACAGCTCAAACCAAATTTGGCATGCAGATAGTTGTTATGAGTTATGTTATGACGTAGGTATCCGCTAAGAAAGGATTTTCTAAAATTCACCCCTTATAGGGATGAAACGGGAGTACAAAGTTTCTATATAGAAACAACATAAGATAGTCTATTTTATTGGAATTACCTGTACCCGCGACTTTATTCGCGATTCCTACAAAAAACTTAACAAAACCTTAACGTTAGTGTGGCTACATTTAATTTTTTATTCGTCTCATTAAGGTTCAAATCTATGCCTTACATTGTGATTAGGCTAAGAGAAGTTATATCTGCTACGCTGTAATTTTGTTTTAATGTAACAATTCATGTCTTAAATTAAATAATCCACACTATCCATCAATATATGGGCACTATTTCATTGTCCAGTTTGGTAGATAGGGTTACAATTTTAATTAAAATGTATTTTAAATGGAATACTTAAACAATTTTTATTTGCATATATTATTGCATATATTGTCTAACGAAAATTTGGCAAATATTGTACTTTGGTATGTAGATAACAGCGTCGTTATAATGTATCTAGCCGCACAAAAATCCAGCCTCATAGAGAAACGCTCGTCCAACGTTTGATCTCCTACATTTATAGATATACCTATAACGACAATTACTAACCGCTTTGATATTCTCGGCATCTCATTAAGCATCAACTCTTTATTTTACTTTTATATCACTACATAATATAAAACAAAGTCCCCTGCCGCGTCTGTCTGTCAGTTTGCGGTAAACTACAGAATTTTCGGTTTTCACCAATAGATAGAGTGATTCATGAGGAAGGTTTATGTGTATAATTCGTTAAGGTTTTATAAAAGTAATGTAAAGTTTAAAAAGTAAGACAATATTTCACCCGTGACAGCAGTTTAATCTATATCAAAGCGATGGCTGATGGTTATAAAAAAATCCAGCTAAGTAGATGCTTAAAACTATTGATAGCAGAACTCATCAACGACGACTCAAATAAATTCGACAACCGGGGATAGGCTTATTAAAACGTTCATTTATAACCTTTAATAAAAGGCACCTTTAAATTTCAGACGGGCTATTCACAATCATTCGAAAAAAAATTCGGATTCAAAAACTACCTCCCCTTCGAATTAGATCTTTGTAATTCACAATTATCGGAACGGAGATACTTGCATTTCAATTCGTTAAATCAGGTATTCTACATGGAAATATACTCGTAATTATGTATATAATTTTAAATGACACTTTCCATGAATTTGAATGTATCCGATTTAAATTAGTGTACGGAGAGTACTCATAGATACATTTTTGACCATCTTCATAATAAAAGTTAACTCACTCTTTTTTTGTAAATTATTATGATGATTTTTAGCACGAAATAGTAAGTTACTTTATTGTTTGTCTGTCGGTCATTCCAGGTGTAATCTGACGACTTAAATTTCAGAAACTTTAAAATTAGTTATCCAGCTATAAAAGTTTCAGGGAAGCTAAACTATCGATGAAAATAAATGCATTCTATAGCGTGGTTTTTAGATCAATTTTAACCGACATTTATTAATTTGTCTGAAGCATGTTTTAAGTTTTTCGGGTATTTGTCTAAAGATAGTGAACTTAAACAATAGAAAGTCTAAACTGGCTAAGAGCAAGTCGGACTCACACTCGTAGGGTTCCGTAACATAAGCGTTTTTATGAAAAAAAAATTTATATTTGCGGTTCGGAAAATATGCTATATCTCAAAAACTGACTTCAAACAAATTTTCGGTTAAAGTTTTATTGAGATCTACAGCATATTTTTTTTAGATTTTTCTCTTTCTTTGATTAAAAGTAAGAGAGGGGGGACACACATTTTACCACTTTAGAAGTGTAAAACTTTCAAACTAATGTTTCTGAAAAAAAATTGTTTTAAAAACCTCAATGTCATTTTCAACGACCTATCCAAAAACATACCGCACGTAAAGGTTTGATAAAAACATTTTTTTTAGTTTCTGTTTCCATGTATCTGAATCTTTTTTTTTTTTTTAATTTTCATTTAAAACTCGTAAAGCTGTTCACAGAATACATCTACCTACCAAGTTTCAACTGTGTAGTATTAAAAGTTTCGGAATAAAATGGCTGTGACATACGGACGGACAGACGGACAGACAGACGGAGAGACATGACGAATCTGAAATTGAAATGAAATTTATTGGTATATAAGTAGACATATACATAAGGTAGGTTACATTGGGCCCCAAACTCGGCTGTGCCTGTATTTTGGGAGCCCGGATACATTTGCATGCTACATATTTTGACATCATACAATTTACATCTCGTTATAGTTCAATTATAATAGTTGTTTAGACTTTTCCATTTTCTATAGATTCTACTTTAACACAGCAAGTAAATTAGTTTTTGCTAAGAGTTATTACATAATATTTCAGTCAGAGATTATACAAAAATAATTCGCTTTGATTTATGTAACGTTAATAGATTTGTTGATGTTTGGAAAGCGCCTATTGTGTATAAATATAATTTTATGAAGGTATAGCTATAACTACTATTAATACTGTTAACATTATCTCCTAATCGATTGTTTCCATTTATATTATATTGTAATTATTTTATTTCCAAAATTATGGTTAACTATAATTTATAATTAAATCCAGTTAATTATAAATTGTATTGTTATTATTTGATTATTAAACTATTATTATATTTAATTATTGCTATTATTTATTGTTAAGCATGCCATAATATGAAAATAATATTACCATTTTGAAAATTAAAGTTTGTTAGCTTCTTTAAATCTCTTGAAGTCTCTGCGCGCGCGTTTGTGTGTGTGTGTGTGTGTGTGCGTGTGTGTGTGTGTGTGTGTGTGTGTGTGTGTATACGGTGAGTGAGTGGGTGTGCCTTTTATTTGCTTATCCGAATATATATATATATGTATGTATATAGTTTATTTTATTTCTGTCACTGCCTACAGCGATATATGAGAGGAGGTCTATTATGTTAGCTAGTAATTGTTGTTATCATTGATGTCATTATTATAATTTCTTCAGTTTATTTATTTGTTTTTTTATGTATGGTAATTTTATATTGATGTTGATATTTTTATTGCTTCTATAAGTCTCCAGCCTTAACAAGTCTTTCTGATTCCGTATAGGACAGAGATGTCAGCCATTTCTTCAGTTTGAATCTAGAGTCAGCTGGTGAGCACTGTCTTAAGTCACAAGCTTTGCGTACCAAGTTGTAGGTAAGTATGTGTGAATACTTCGGAAGGCGTGTGGAAAACATTGTATTTGCTTTAGGCAGACTCTGAGCTGGTTGGCGATTATTTCTTTTGCTGTTAGTTTGGAGTTGTGCCAAGTAGCGATGCCTCTTGGTTACAGCGCGCATTATGAATAGCTGGCGCACTCTCAGCACTGAAGCTTCCTCGTACAGTTTATCTGTCGAATAGCGGCGGGGCTTGCCTAGCATCACTTTCAGTACAGCCCTCTGGGCACGCTCTAGCTCCAACATATGAGTTTTTGCCGCTCCTCCCCATGCTCCTATACAATAGTCGATTTGAGACTGGCATAGGGCTATGTAAACAGTTTTTGCGACGTCTGGTTTTGCAATTGGGCGGAGTGATTTCATAAGAAATATAATCCTACGCACTTTTTTTGATAGGGTTTTTATATGTATTTTAAATGACAGGTTCTGGTCTATATTGACTCCAAGATATTTGGTATGGTAAACTTTATTAATTTCATTACATGGACAGGTGGCCTTGTCGGAAAAGGTATTAGTGTAGCGTGTGCAGTTGTTGTTATGGATCTTTAAGGTCGTCACGTTTGGGCAGGTTACTCTTGTGATATGGAAAGTAATGAAATTAGTTTTCTTCACATTTAATGTGAGGAGATTTAAATCTAGCCACCGGGAAAGGGCTGATAAACCTTTTTCTGCAGAATTGATAGTATTTTTCCAGTTTTCCCCATGAAAAATAGCCACTGTGTCATCAGCGTAACAGATGAGTTCAGCATTTTGCAAGTTAATTTTTAGGATATCATCCATGTAAATGGTAAACAAGGTCGGAGATTGCTACCCTGTGGAAGACCATATGTAATTTTCATTACATTGCTCACGTGCTCGTTTATCTTAATGCATTGCCGGCGGTTGCTTAAGTAACTAGCAAACCAGCTGAGGGCGCTTCCTCGAATGCCAAAGCATTCAAGTTTCTTAAGGAGGAGTACTGTGGAAACTGTGTCGAATGCTTTGGCAAGGTCGAGGAAGACGCCTATGCATCTCCTTCCGGCATCAAGATGTGTAGCGACAGTCTCAGTCAGTAGTTCCACTGCATCTTCTGTTGCTTTACCACGTCTAAAGCCAAACTGCCGGGCAGATAGAAGGTTATTTTTGTCTAAGTAGTCGACTAATCTCTTGTTTACAATTTTTTCTAGAACCTTTGATAGTACGCAGAGTAGAGAAATCGGTCTATAATTGTCTGGATTCCTTTTGTCTCCGCTTTTATGTATAGGAATAACTGATGCGGTTTTCCAGTAGTCGGGGAAGATACCTGTGGCCAGACTGACATTGCAGATATGTGTTAGCGGTTCTATAATGACGTCTTTTGCGTATTTTAGAATGAGCGGAGTTATGGAATCATATCCCGGAGCGCTGTTTATTTTGAGGTCTAGTATGATTCTACGAACTTCATCGGTATCTGTAGGTGTAAGAAACATTGAATTTGGACTTTTGTTAACGTTGCAGGGATGAGTCATCACCGCCAGGGCTTCCTGGGTGATGTCCAATCTAGTTAGGATACTTTCCGCTAGCTTTGCACCCGTTTGAACAAAGTGATTATTGCATATGTTTATGGAGTCTTGAGGAGAATTAACGATTTGCAAGAGTTCATGAGAATCGTTGTACTGATTTGGCATGTGACATATTTCTTTTATTTTTTGCCAAAGCTTTCTTGGGTTTTTATGATTTTCTGATAGTTGCTTATTATCGAAATCGGTTTTTATTTTATTAATTAGATTATTGCAGAAGTTTTTGTATCGGTTGTAAATATGGGCTTGTAATTGATTATTTGGTGCAGCTCGCTGTTTAAGATGTAGTCTATCTCGGTGTCGCATGCATTTTAGCAGTCCTGGCGTAATCCACTTTTTAATTTTGATTTTGGAACGGGTAATCTTTTTATTTGTAGTATTATTACTGACACAGTTAAAGAGTGTTTGATTAAGCTCATTGACGGCGTCGTTGACGTTTTGCGATATGAAAACCTTTTGCCAGTCTGCTTTTTTCAGGTCGTTGACCATTTTATGATAATTTGTCTTGGTTATGTTCGTTGTGATTTTCTTTGACTTGTATTTGTTAATTGACAAACCCAAGATTATAATGTCATGATCAGTTATTGAGCTTTTACAAATAAGGCCAAGAGCTGTGTACTTAGTTTTTATGTAGATGTGGTCTAGACAAGCACTGCCTCTTGTGGGTTCGGTAATAGCGGGCAGAAGACCTTGTTCAGCCATTAAGCATTGGTATGCTGCATTGTCGAGGCTTGGTGACTCATCTAGGATATTTATATTTATGTCGCCTGTTACAAGTATGTTTTTTTTGTTTTGGATGCCACTTAGTGTGTCATCAAGTGAGTTAAGGAAGCGTTCCGAATTGGTAATAGATGGAGTTCTATATATGCCTACGATCGTAAAAGAGTTGGCCAGCGTTACGATTAGGCAATTAGCGTCATCAACATTTGGTTCATGTGCAAATGCAGACCAGCAAATTTTAGTATAGATCGTAACGCCACCCGATTTATTTATATAATTATGAGTGTAAAAAGCTTTGTACCCGGGAATCTGGCATATCTGTGAATTTTCTTGCAACCAGCATTCTGTAAGAATTATCGCATCAAAATTCTCGTCTAAGCGCTTTAAAATCGTTAGAAACGCTAGGAAGTTACGTTGTAGGCTGCGAATGTTATAAGTAAGCGTTTTAAAGTTACATGTTTTTGTAATGTTTTTACAAAGTTCTGGGCTATCTATTATGTGACACGTTATATGTAGAGTTTCTTTTATGTCCTCAGAAATGTCACTGTTATCCATTATTATTTTAAATGATTGTGAGAGATTTTGAAGGCTGGTGGAAAATAGTGTCAATCGTTTGGTTAAAATCGATTTTATAATGATTTTTTTATTAGATAAGTAATAATTATTTGAAACAGTTTTATGGGAGGATGTTTGTGCAATGTATTTTTGTTGTGCGGGTGATGACCGAAAGAAGTAAGTGTAAATGTAATCACCGTATGTACATTTCGTATTCGGCGTATTTTGATAAGTGGCAGAGGGTTTTTGTAGTGTGCGTAATAGTATGTATGTGTGTATGTTTATGTATATAATGTTTGTGTTTGTTTTATTTTGTGAAAAATAGTTAATTTTCATAGTAAGCAAGAGACAAATTATACAGGTCCCAGTATTAATTAAAATTAAAATAATTATTAAGATGGCTAAGTATAAAATTAAGATTCTCATTATAGTATATATTGTATGAAGATTATTCTCTAACACGCTATTGGAGACTGTGCTGCGGGGGCGGTGCAATATTGGTCGCCTGGGTAGATGCCCGTGGGGATAAGCGGTCCAGGTCAGCTGGGCATTTGATGACGATAGCTGGCTTTCCCTCTTCTCGCCGGATGAGAATTTTCCCGTTGTTGATCCAGCAGTACCGGTATCCGAGTTCTTTTGCCCGTCGTCTGGAGTCTCGAAATAACATCCTGTATGATTTGGACAGATGTTCGTTGATATAAATATTCCTTGTAGGGCCCAATATTCCGAGATCAGCGGATGTCATCACTATGTTTCTTCTAAGCTTAGCGGCTTTCAAAAATTCGTCTCTCTTTGCCTTTCTAGACAATCTGACTATTATAGGGCGTGGAAGACTCAAGTTTTGTCCTTTATTATTTCCGTTTTTTGCGCCAGCCCGAGTCACCCAATCAATATCGCACTCTGGTAGATTAACGCCTACTTTAGTGGCTGTAACCATTACGAGATGTTCTAAATTCTCATTGGATGTTTCGTCGATTCCTATAATCTCTAACTCATTTTTCAGAGTGGTCTGTGCCAGTTCATTAATTTGATGTTGTAGTTCCTGGACGTCGGCGCTCAATGATGAAATAATTAAATCCTTCTCTTCTATTCGCTTTTCGAAGCCGTCGAGCCTGGAATTATTTTTGCTTATTTCATCGGTAAGGTGCACAAGGCAGGATTTAATGTCTGCCATGTCGAGCCTAAGAAGCCGAAGCTCGGATACAACCGAATCGGACTCGAAATCATCGCGGTCATTACTCGGTGATGAGAGCGCCATTCGCTTTTGAGCGCGCAACGGGGCATTCGCGGTCGTAGCAGTGTCGAGCAGGTTGTCTGAGCGCACTGGAGTATTTGAGTTGCCAACCTTTGGTTCTTTTGCTTTACACATAGGGCACTGCCATCTAGGTATTTTAGATAAGTCAGACACTCCTATATTGACGCATGCCGGGTGATAAGCGCAATTGCACCAGGCGCAATACAAAATTCTTGTTGAGGTAAATGCTTCATTACAAGCAGCACAAGACGACTCCATTCTTAATTTCTTGTTTATATTTTTTGTAAATAAATTCCGGTAGGTAGTTTTCAATATTAATGAGCGGTAGGTGATATAATACTCTTGCGCAAGCGAGACGGGTTAGGCTAAGAGCGCGCGTTAGAGCGGGATGGATGTCGCAGTCGATGAGTCGGTTGACTGTTCGAAGTTGTTGTAGTATATCCGAGTTACAATTATTATTTAAATCAAACGTATTTCGATAAGATTATTATTGGCGTACCTTGCTTATGTTTCGTTATTGTTACTGTGTTAAAATAGTTGGAACCTTTGCACTTTAACCACTGACTTTTTAATTAACTTCGGGAGCGAGATGCGCACTTGTACGAAGACACGACTACCCTCCAATCTAAAATGGTACGAAACTGCACAACATTTCTACCTAATAGAACTACGCCAGCGATACGAATTCAGAAGCTGGGTAACCCGACGATCCTGTAATACATGTGTAATACATACGTATGTGCAGTTATAATGTGTAAAGTAAAACATCGACTGGCATAGCAATTCGTCAACTAAATCTCATGTTTCAAATGGAAACCTACTTCGGTTATCTTACTTAGCTTCGCTTAGCTCTCATACATAGTTGGCTTTGAGTAACTCAGAGATAGTTGGGCGCTAGTTTCGTTTCGCTTATATTCCAATGAGGCCTGTGTTTAATCCGTCATCGGCAGAAGTACGATCGAATAACGTTTGCCGAACTCATCTGATCTCCTTAAAAAAAGAGAGTGCGTATGCCACCATCATCCGAATATTTTTCTCAAAGATTGATTCCCTTATTAATGTTATTTCTTGAGAGCGAATCGATTAGCGACATGCTTTTATTCGATTGATGGCTGGTTCGATCGATGTTCCGCCTGACTTGTTGACATAAAATAGCTTTTTACCATCAAGGAGAACATCTGCCGGCGTATCCTTACGGTGTCCAGCAACAAAAAGCTGGTATTCAGGTTCATTTTAGGCCTAGCGGATTCACTATCTTCGATGACATCATCGCTTAGCACCAGGCGACATAGTAGTCAAACGCTAAGCCTATCAGCAGGGTTATTCTCAATCATTCGAAAGCAAATTCGAATTCGGAAATTGCCTTTACTTCGACTTGAATCTTTGCAATTCACAATGCTCCGATCGGTTAATTTTGATATTTCAATTAGAAAAATTCAGTGATTTATTAGAAAGGTTTCCGCGCAAAACAGCTCAGGGATCAAAAAAAGAATAAAATTAAAAATTAAGCTTCCGAATCCGAATATGTTGTCGAATGATTGAGAATAAGCGCAAAATAACTACAAAAACATTTCATTTTCGACAAAACTTCTCACGTGTTGAGATTTAAATCTACAGCAAGGTCTGTTTCACCTGATCCAATCATTAACATATGCAGTTAGGCAAATTTAAGAATAACAATGTAAATCTGCACGTATGATTATGGAACCAGGAACGATTCCCGTATCCTGTTTTTCTTTTTTTTTTTTCATGAAAACTTTGTTATACATATACATTTTGATCAACGTATCATTTGAGAAGTGTTTACCTAATAGATTGCATAACATTTACATAAAAATATCCTATTTTTCTTGTGTCCCACCAAAACCTTTATGTTTTTCAGGATAACCAATATTTCCAGTAGTTTCGGCGTGATGATTTTTCAAACGGACATACATACAGACAAACATTTTAAAAATTATATTTTCAGCATCTATAGCGTTTATAATGCGTCCCCTGATTTAAATTTCAAAAAAATATTCAATGTACAGTTTTCGCTTAGTTACTGTTTTATTATAGTATAGATATATTTGATTTTATTTGAGGGCCCGGTGGCGTAATCGGGAGAATGTTCGGCTTTGATGCCGTGGTACCGAGTTCAAACCGCCGTGCACCAATAGATTTTTTATCGAAAAATTTATGTGCGCTTCTCACAGTGGCCCTCCGGTGGAGGAAAACATCGTTAAGAAACCAACAACGCCCGCATGGTGGTAGGACACTATCTGGCCAGGCGGACACTAGTGTCCGCCTGGCCAGATACCACCCTCAAGTTAGAAAATCTGTCGCCAAACATCTAAAGTGTTCCGGCAGCTATCCTTGAGAGCCAGTTCCCATTCTAGGCCTAGCGTGCTTACCATCTTCGACCGCATCATCACTTACCAACAGGTGAGATAGTGGTCAAACGCTAGCCTATAAAGTATATATATATATACTTCTGTGTAGCCAGTTCCCATTCTAGGCCTAGCGTGCTTACCATCTTCGACCGCATCATCACTTACCAACAGGTGATATATATATACTTTATAGGCTAGCGTTTGACCACTATCTCACCTGTTGGTAAGTGATGATGCGGTCGAAGATGGTAAGCACGCTAGGCCTAGAATGGGAACTGGCTACACAGAAGTATTTACAGAAGAATTTGTATGAAATCTATCTATCTATATATATATATATAGATAGATAGATTTCATACAAATTCTTCTGTAAATACTTGTATGAAATCTATCTATCTATATATATATATATATATATATATATATATATAGATAGATAGATTTCATACAAATTCTTCTGTAAATACTTCTGTTCCACCTTTGTGGATATAGGTAGGTGTTTATTTACATGCATCCATCCTACCTACTTACCTTTACTTTTATTTTTTATTATGTGCCTTTATACAAACAAAGTTTGTTTCAATCACCTTTTTTTATATTGTATACGGTTTCTATACATATCTAAATGTTAAACGCTACGTCATTCACATACGGCCTTACTAATAAAGTTTTTTTCACTCTGTGTACACGTTGTATACCACAAAAGCTGACCAATAAAAATATTTTTGACGTAGGCGTTGGATAAAGTTGGTATACAGATGTGCCATTATCAAAGGAGGCTAATCATTCCTTAAACAGCCTGGGACCCTAGTTTAGCGAGTGTGTAAAGGATTAAAATGGCGGATTTCTCTATTATCAGCTGATCAAATTCATGTCTAGACAAAGTAACTATTATTGAATCTGTGTCTAGTATTCTGTGAATAAACGTTTTGATTCTTCAAACTTCAAAAAGTATGCTGTTATTTGAGGATCGTTTGTATATGTTAGATTTGTTCTCATTGAAATGGATTACATAAATTATTTCGACATAATTGACCATTGGGAGATAGAGGAGGCAAATAAAAAAAACGAAAACATTATGAAGACCGTGCAGATCCATTTGTTTGAACAATTCAGATTTTCCATTTGAAATACAAATTACAGGTTTACGAAAAGCTATGTGGAACAAACTAAACGCAGTGATTACATTCTCTTTGGAAATTGACAATTTATTAAAAGATGGCTACAATCATGTTTATATTGTATCCATGACCGCTAGTCTCCATGGATACAATGTCAACAGCGTAGACAGAGGACAACAGTCAATTTTAATGTTTCGTTCTAAAATTTGTTTTAAGTCTTTTACTCCTACTAAAAGAAAATATTTCCATTATATCAACAAATTTCAACAAAAAGTTCTAAAAACAACGTAGTTTGATTAATATTGCATTCCTAAAACAAAATTTCATGACTAATATTAATAATTAGTAAACTTAATGAAAAAATAATTTACGGAACTATTTAAGACTAAAACAGTTTCGAAACGAATTGACTAATAGTTGCCAGATGAAAAAGAAAAAAGTGTTAAACGTCTATGTAGATACCCACCGCCTATTCAACGTTTATTAGTCAAACTATGGATTGACGCGTGTTTAGCGCTCATTCACTGTGCAACTGTACAACCGTTTAACAGATGTATAGGCAAATTTTTATTAGTAAGGCCGTAGTGTTTATTACTAAATTTTGTACTATATGTCATTTCTTTCTTTGTAACACAATAAAAATATTGTAGTAAGTCATTATAAAGCCCACGTATTACTTGTGTAATAATGTATAACATACATGACAATCCGCGGGAAGGTACTGGTGACCTGTACTACAGGTTTTCTCAAACCTATTTCAGGCACCAGTCTTTCGCAAAGATAGGTTATTGTAGGTATAATTATTATAAAGTTAGCTAATAATGTTTGTCACATATTAACCTATTGCGAAAGAAAATAAAGATTATTTATTATTATTATACTCTTTATTCAATTCACATCACGGGCTGCAAATCGCCCGGTCCTTTGGAAGGCATTGACGGAGCCGAAGCCAACGTCAAGAGGCCCTTTACAATATTAAATTAAATTATTATTATTACCTTTAAGAGACTTATCAATTGCCGTAAATTTTTTTGAAATAGGTTCACTAATACCTTCATCACAAATAAAATACCTATGTAATAAAGGTGATTATATTACCATTAATAACATTATTTCAAATACTGACTGGCATAGTAATATTAGTACCATGTCAATGGATAGAGCAGTCTTATACTTCTACTCGGTGATTGAGGACCTACGAAATAAACACGTACCCTCGAAATGTGTGACCAGCGAGTCATATCCAAGATGGTACTCGACATCTTATCAAAATTATCTTATAAAAATTATCAAAGAAAAATTTAAATACTGGCATAAATATAAGACTTACGGCAATAGGTCAGATTTACATACTTATAAATTATTGCGCGAAATAGCTCGAAAGGTAATAAACATTGCTTTGATCAGTATATGAATTCAATTGATAAATCTATGGAATACAATCTTAAATGTTTCTGGTCCTATTTAAAGTCAAGATCTAAATTGGGCGGTATCCCCAGCACTGTGACTTTGGATGATGTTACGGCGCATTCTGGTCAGGATATATGTAAACTTTTTTCTGACTATTTTTACTCCACTTTTCTCACCCTTAATAGCGTTAAAAGCACTTCGCCTTTACATGCATAAGATTTGGAACAATTTTTTGATGTAAATCATATTGAAATTGATGTAGCTGAAGTAACAAAACTCTTGACTAATCTTGACCCTTCTTAGGGGGCTGATCCAGATCATATAAGTTCAATAGTGGTCGTCAGCAGTGTGCGAGGCTGAGTTCTCAAAAAGTCTTGGTAAACAAGGAAATGCCGCAGTGCTCTATTCTGGGTCCAATTCTTTTTATTTTATACTCAGCTGATATAACGGATCACATCAAGCATTGTAAGTTTCATATGTATGCTGACGACATTCAGGTATATTTGTCATGCAAGCCGTCCGACATAGATGCAGGCCAAACTAAATGAAGATCTTTCAAGAATTGCAAATTGGTCTATAAATAACAGCCTACTCCTAAACGCATCGAAGACCAAATATTTAATTTTTGGCAGTAAAATACATTTGCTTAGTATAAACCCAACAACTAGAGTCGCCGTAATGAATGAACCAGTTGAGCGTGTCTACGAAGCTCGTAATTTAGGTCTTCATATGGACAGTGACTTGCGGTTTGAAAAACACATCGCTAATTCTGTGAAAAATTGCTTTTATAAATTAAAAATTCTTTATAAAGCAAGACCATATTTAAATGAGCGGTTGCGCTTACAACTGACGGAGACACTAATTTTATACTTAATTATATGGACACAGTTTTTGGTCCGCGATTGTTAGCAAGGACACAAAAACTCATTCAACGAGTGCAGAATGCCTGTGCACGTTTTTTGCTTCAATATTCCGTTGAGAGCTCATGTTACCCCGTATCTTAATAGACAGTCCATATTGAAGATGAAGCATCGGCGTAAGCTACACCTAGGCTCATCTACTTTTCGGTTTGATTAAATTTAAATCACCTGTCTATTTATATGAGAAATTGTCATGGGCGTCCAGTCATAGATCACAAGGCACCCGGCCGTGTGCAGCGCAGCTTTTGACGAACCACCATAGCACAGCTGCTTTCAGAGGTAGTTTCTTATTACATTACCAAATAACAATACCAAATACGTTAACCTATAGTTACATAACACAAAATATTTAAAAAAAAACAATACTAAATATACTGTTAGTTTATGTAAATCTTGTTATTTTATTAATTTAATATTTTATATTACTCAGAGTAGAAAATTTAACAATTTTTTGTAATCGTTGCCAGGCTTTACATGCATATGTAGCGTGTGTCAGAGGTGAGAACCTCCGTGATGTCACTGTGGGGTCCCAACGGAAGACCAGCGTTGGTCATGTCAGTCATGACCAACATTATGCTAAGGTGGGTCCTATTTTGCACCAAATAGCATTTGTTATATATATTATAATAACTAAATAATAACTAATTATAGGCCGATTTCTAAACTTTGTATTATTGCTAAACTTTTTGAGAAGATAGTTTATAGTCAACTTAATGCAGCTATAAATTATTCCCTGCATTCCTCTCAGCATGGTTTTCTAAGACGTAAATCAACAGTATCCAACTTAGTCTTGCTACATGATTTTCTAACTGAGGCCATGGATGCTGGTGTGGTGTATACAGATTACAGCAAAGCTTTTGATTAGCTTTTGATCGTATTGATTATCAATTACTAATTGCCAAACTGGCTAACATCGGCATACGTTGAGATCAACTAAGGTGGTTCTCATCTTAAATTGATAACCGGATCCAAGCTGCAGTCATTAGTAACTTATATATACTATATTTAACTACATTTCTGGTCGGATGAAGATACCCAGCGGTGTGCCTCAAGGACCACTTCTGGAGCCCCTTCTATTTCTTATTTTTATCATTGACATCTCCAAATGTTGCATCCATTCTAATATCTTATAAGTTATTTATCTTTAAATTCTTGTATGTGTTGCAGATGATATGATTTTTTTTATCTATCAATTCTACTCAAGATTCAAAAGATCTGCAGGTCGATTTGCTACGGTTATATGATTACTGTAATCGTAACAAATTAGACTTGAAACCTTTGAAGTGTTTTGTAGTAACCTCCATACGTAAGAAGACATCTGTGTCATTTTAATAAGTTCAAAGGTTAAAATCTTCAAAAATCAAAAATAATTAGAGACCTCGGAGTGCTCTAGAACTTTTGTTTGATGAGCATATTGAAGCTATAGTGAGCAGAGCTTTCACAAGCTTTAGGTTTTATTATGCGAAGTTCTAAAGAATTTAGCCAAAAAGCCAAAACGTTTAAGATTATGTACTGTTCTTATATTTTGTTATTCGTTGTTATAAGTATATTGACCATATTGAAAATAATAAATAAATAAATAAATAATAAAAAGTTTATTTTCTCTCACAAAAGGTTCCTTAATTATATTACAGAACTTACAGACAAGGTTAAGAATATTCAACCTATCTTTGTGAGAGATTGGTGCCTGAAATAGGTTTAAAAAAACCTGTAGTACAGGTAGCCAGTGCCCTCCCGCGGATCGTTGTACATACTATACTATATTGTTCGTGTCTTATAAGTTAGTTAGCTTATATACGGTTTATGAACACTGTAGCGAGAAATACAAATCCTTAAAGATATAATTATTTACATTAGACAAAAACATACACATTAAAACATACTGAAATCATATGGAGTTATACGAATAATTGTTATGTTATACTATGAGCGCGTGTGTCTGGGTGTGTTTATGTGCGTGAGAGTATGTGTGTGTGTGTGTGTGTGTGTGTGTGAGTGTGTTAGACCTATATGAGTAGTCTTAGTTGGTTTGAAATAGCTAGAATATGGGTCATGAGGTAATGAGGTATAAATGAGAGAATCGATAAAATAGGTTAGGTACTCGTATTTGTAGTGGTGTTGTCATGGATAGATAATAGATATTTGTATTAATAAAATGAGTTTAAGTACCTATAGTTAATTGATTAATATGCCATATGAAGTAGATTCTCAGTAGAGTCATAGTTAAGACTTTTGAGGAAAGATGTCACGAGTTGCTTGCACATGTATGTGTTTGTCGGGAATATGGAGAGTATAGTATTGAGTTTATTGTAGAGGTATTGACCTTGGTAACAGAAGAAATGTTGGGCAAGAGCTGAATGAAGGGATAGTAGTTCCCATTTTACTTCTCGTCTACGTCGGTCCTTTATGAGATTTGAGTCGTAGTGTGTCTGCGTGTGATATTTCAGTACTGTTCGCAGGATGAAGCATTGTCTTACACTAAGAACGTCCCATTTTTCAAAAAGATCCGTCGTTGGAAACATGTCGACCCCTCTGGGATGAAACGTCGTAAAAGCCATTTTGACCAAAATCTGTTTTCAGCGATTTCTTAGTCAGAATCGCGCGCTCAATCGATCTGTATATTTAAAATGTTCAAATTCGCAAAAAAATGTCTTTTACAACACGCTTCGAATCCCTCTCTAAACCCGGGTTTCTTGTTTTAAAATGTCGTAATTAGCAACTTTTAAAGAAAATTTTCAAATTTCTGAAGTAAGAGACATATTTTTTCGTTTCATGGTTAATACGACATAATATAATACAGGGGGACTTTAACGCCAAAGTGGGAGTACAAACTTGCGGCGAATCGTCTATAGGACCACACGGATTTGGGAGTAGGAATCACAGGGGACAAATGCTCGTCAATTTCCTCGAGAGAGAGGGGCTTTTCTTGATGAACTCGTTCTTCAAGAAACAGCCCCAAAGGAAATGGACGTGGCAAAGCCCCGACTTTGTGACTAAAAACGAGATTGACTTCATCATAACGGACAAACGGCGCATATTCAGAGACGTCTCAGTGATCACTAGGTTTAATACTGGAAGTGATCACCGACTGGTACGAGGCACTCTGGATATCGACTTTAAAGCCGAGAGATTCCGATTGATGAAGTCTACGCTCCGTCCGAACCTACTCCAAACCGTTGTTGGGTCCGAAACATTCCAATTAAAATTGGAAAATCGATTCGCTGCCTTGGAAACCACAGATGACGTAGACCAGAAACTCGAAGAAGTGGTGGAAATCCTCAGGGATGAAGGGACGAAGTTTTGCGAGAGCAAGCGTACGGGCAAAAAGTCCAAACTCTCGACAGAAACACTTCGGCTAATGGAAGAGAGACGAACAGACCCTTTGTCAGCTTTGTTAACTAACCTGGTGCGCAACAAATCCATAAAGAAGCTGGTACGACGCGACCTCCGATCCTCTAACACGCTCTTGATTAAAGAATCAATTGAGCAGAATCGGGGGTCGAAAGTGTTCGTCCAGCCTCTGGGTAGAAGCCACCTCACAAAGCTGACAATGTCAACGGGGAACGTCGTCGCATCCAAGCCGGAGATTCTGTCGGAAGGTGAAGACTTCTACGGCAAGCTCTACGCATCGCATGCTTCAAGGCCCGAACCCGATACTGAGGATTCTAGAGCCACCTTAACCCGCCACTTCACAGAAGATCTGCCCGAAATTAGCCGAGACGAAATCGTGATGGCCCTTAAACAACTCAAAAATGGAAAAGCCCCAGGAGAAGACGGAATCACAACGGAGCTTTTAAAAGCCGGAGGAGCTCCAGCAGTTCAACAGCTTCAGCAGCTATTTAATTCCGTTCTTTTTACTGGGAGAACTCCACAGGCATGGAACAGAAGCATGGTGGTTTTGTTTTTCAAAAAAGGAGACAAAACCCTATTGAAAATCTATCGCCCGATTTCGCTTCTGAGCCATGTCTACAAGCTGTTTTCAAGGGTCATCACGAACCGTCTTGCGCGAAGACTCGACGAGTTTCAACCTCCGGAACAGGCCGGGTTTCGAAGCGGTTACGGCACCATAGACCACATCCACACGGTGCGGCAGATTGTACAGAAGACCGAAGAGTACAATCGGCCCCTGTGCTTAGCATTTATGGACTATGAGAAGGCCTTTGACTCAATCGAAACCTGGTCTGTTCTCGAGTCCTTGCAGCGTTGCCAAGTCGACTGGCGATATATCGAAGTGATGAGATGTCTATATAATGCCGCAACGATGACTGTACAAGTACAGAACCAGCGAACTAAACATGTCCACCTGCGTCGAGGAGTGAGACAGGGGGACGTCATATCCCCGAAACTGTTCACTAACGCCTTGGAGGATATGTTTAAGACGCTGGACTGGAAAGATCGTGGCATTAACATCAACGGCAGGTACATCTCTCACTTACGATTCGCAGATGACATCGTCATTATGGCAGAGACGCTGCAGGACCTACAAAGGATGTTGAATGGCCTAGCTGATTCTTCTCGTAGCATCGGTCTCCGGATGAATTTGGACAAAACCAAAGTCATGTACAACGAGCACGTTGTTCCGGAACCGATTGCCGTAGATGGAATCCCACTCGAAGTTGTCACTAAGTATGTTTACCTAGGGCAATCGCTCCAACTAGGCAAACATAACTTCGAGAAGGAAATCCAGAGAAGAATTCAGCTGGGCTGGGCAGCATTTGGAAAACTCCGTCGAGTCTTCTCGTCGCCTATACCACAGTGTCTAAAGACAAAAGTCCTTAACCAGTGCGTCCTACCTGTGATGACATACGGAGCCGAGACGTGGACACTCACAGTCCGACTGGTCCACCAGTTTAAAGTCGCTCAGCGAGCTATGGAGAGAGCTATGCTCGGTATTTCTCTGCGGGATCGAATCCGGAACGAAGTAATTCGCCAGAGAACTAAAGTTATCGACATAGCTCAACGGATTAGCAAGCTGATGTGGCAGTGGGCTGGTCATATCTGCCGCAGGACTGATAACCGTTGGGGCAGACTTGTCCTAGAGTGGACACCGCGAATCGGCAAACGTAACGTAGGACGTCCTGTGACCAGGTGGAGCGACGACATGCGCAAAGCGGCGGGCAGTGACTGGAAGAGAAGAGCCGAAGATCGGGCTCAGTGGCGCATCTTGGGAGAGGCCTATGTCCAGCAGTGGACTGATACAGGCTGATGATGATGATGATGACGACCATTTTATTACTAAGAGACTATTGAAAAGAAATGCTAACTTTGGTCTTGGGAGCATGACGCTTTTTTATTTGGCTTATTACGGCTTATACACATTTTTCTCAGGTCATATATACAAATATTTAATCTGCATGAAAGTGTAAAAGACATTATATCAAACCCTTCAGGTCTAAACGTAGAAACAAAAGGCCATTTTTCAGTACGGCTAAAAACCAAAAATGGTAAAGTTTATTTCTTGTATATTTTTTTATTTACTTAATCTTTATTATAGATTAACGCTATATTATCTCATTAAGCTAAGGTTTTTAAGTTGTTTACTAAATAGAAATCCAAAATAACCTACATTAATTAATTCCAGAGATTGCATGGCTGTTACTACAAAAAAAAAGTTGTAAATGGCTTCTACGTCTTTTTTCTTCAGCTTGGTAACTGTAACCTTTTTTTATTAAGTAGTATAAGACTTAATAATTGGTTTTATCAAATGGATTATCGAATTAAAAGAAAATTGTAATAAGAGGAAAGTGTAATTTTGTGTTGTAAATGAGGAACACATTAATGACCAAAATCATATTATTTTAATATTTTTCATTATATAAATGTAATATTGTACTTTTTCTGATAAACACTAATAAAATTATCAAAATAAAATCAACACAACCTCTAAACTATGCCAAATAGGCAGTAAATTTAACCTAGTAATGAAAATCTTCTAATCTTCTGTTTTATTAAAGTACGAGATAAAACTGCGCATTGTGCACACACGAAAACAGGTAAGTATTTAACAATAACATAGCTTAAAACAAATCAATGTTTTAATACAATCATTATCATCATCAGCCTATCTCTGTCTGCTGCTGGACATAGGTTTCACCTATGGTACGCAACTGAGCTTGATCTTTAGTTCTTTGTTTCCAGCCGCTGCCAAGCCTTGCAAGCTGTGGATGAGTTTGTGTGCTGTGGCAGTGCTAAGGCAGATAGCGATGATGATGATAGTAATAGTGATACTGTTTATACTTATCGTTGTGGTTGCCGCGGCTGGTATTCTTCATCTATGTCTCGGTCGTATGACTCGGCTGTGGCTCTTATCTCATCCAAGACCGGGCACTGTGAGATTCAATGGGTCACGGTCTCATTTTCAAGCATGCAGCCTTGACACAGAGGACGACTATCTGTGGCGCCAATTATGTAGAGGTGATAATTTAGATTACAGTATTCCGTGATGAGGCCTACTATGTAGTATACAAATATCACGTCTTTGCAATATTAGCAGTCTATTTGTAACTTTGCCGTCTAAATTCGGAAAAACTGCTTTTGTATATTTACAGCTTGTCATGTCCACACTGTCCCACAACTTTTGCTGCTCATTTTCGGTATGACAACGTAATAGGTCTCTGACTTCCATTGCTAGTGGTCTACAAAGGTTCATCACATCGTCGCTTACCTGTTGTGTCATTCTTTCTGTAGCGAGTATGTCAGCCGTGATATTGCTAGCACATGATGCATGGCTTTTCGTCCATCTTACCTTAACGTCATACTCGGTTGCCAGTGTTTGCAGAGTATAGTGGCATTTCGCCACTACTTTTGATCTTGTTGTAGGTCTCCTGAGTATGTATAAAGTGGCTGCACTATCAGTGACAAATTCTATACTGACTTTATCTTGATCATTTTCGAATTAAGACTGATTTATGGACACTGCTTGCGCAGACAGTATCAGTCCGTTTGTTTCGGCTTGTAAGACGGTTATAGTCTTGGTTAGCGCTATCGATGCTGAAAGTCTTATACTCAGTTATTAGTTCATACTTTTTACTATCTAGATGAGTACTGTTTATCCTGTCCATGCCTTAAATGGCTTCCGAAATGATCATTATCGCTTTTTACAGTATTTTGCAGTGGTTTGTGGTTGGAGGATATGTTCAAGACGCTGAATTGGAAAGGATGGGGCATACATATAAACGGCAAGCACCTCTCACACTTGGATGTTTAAGGACGATATCGTCATCATTGCTGGAACCGCGCAGAACTTGTAATACATGCTGATCACTCTAGCTGATTCTTCTCCACGCATCGGTCTCCGTATGAACTTGGATACAACCAAGATCATGTTCAACGAACATCTTATTCCTGACCCGACTGCTTTAAATGGAGTTCTTCTCGAAGTTGTTCACGGATACGTCTATCTACCTAAGCCAAATCTTGCAATTGGGTAGAAATAACTTCGAGAAGGAAGCTCGCAGAATGATACAGCTGAGATGGGCAGCATTTGGACAACGTCGTCGAGTCTTTTCGTCGCCCATACCACAAACTCTAAAGACGAAAGTCTTTAACAAGTGCGTCCACCTGTTGTTACTTACGGGGCCGAAACGTGAACTCTGACAGTGCAACTGTTTCACCAATTTCAAGTCGTTCAGCGAGCTATGAAGGAGGCTATACTCGGAGTCTTGTTGAAGGATCGAATTCAAAATGAAGTCATCCATTAGAGAACCCAAGTTATCGACAATGGATTAGCAAGCTAAAGTGGCAGTGGGCTGGTCACATCTGTCGTAGAACTAATAACCGTTGGAGTCTACCCCAACAGTTATTGGTTCTAGACTGAAGATCGCGTCTCACCAAATGTAGTGTAGGGCACCCTCCAGCTAGATGGAGCGATGATATACGCAAGCTGGCTGGCAGCGGCTGGAAACAATAAGCTGAAGATCGAGCTCAGTGGAGTGGATAGGTGAGACCTATGTCCAGTAGTGGACAGGGATAGGCTGATGATGATGATTACTTTACGATATCAATTTGTTTTAAGCTATGTTTTTGTTGAATACTTACCTGTTTTCGTGTGTGCACAGTGCGCAGTTGTATCTCGTAGTTTAATAAAACAGAAAATTAGAATATTTTTATTACTAGGTTCGATTTACTGCCTATTTTGCACAGTTTAGAGGTTGTGTTGATTTTATTTTACTAGTACTATAATCAAAAGAAGTTTATTAAATATTTGTGTTTCCGTTTAGGCGTGCAATACAGATCTAACGACTACATGCAACTTTGTAGACGATTTCATTTTCTTCCTTTGTCATCTCGACGTAGAATAGCTGATATCACTTTCCTGCTCAAGATAACTTCCAGAGGACGCTCCCTGCAGAATGCTATACTTTGCCTAATGACAGTAAATCAACCAATAATATTAATGAAGTCAAACTTAAATATTAGATTTTTCAATGTTTTTTCTTTCGTTTCACAGAACAGAAACATAATTGAAAATAATTTGCTCGATAGTTTATTTTTTTGAAAGTTATGCCTTTTTTTTCATTTTTCTTGTTTGTCTCTCAAACAGATTTAGTTACATATACAAAATAAATACTATCAAATGTAAAACATGGTTTATAAGAATCTCCCAGGACAATTTTCTTCAAAACCAATTCATATTCTCATAATTAATTAAATTAGTTTTGCGACTTACGTCCTTTACATCTGTGCAAGAATACGGTCAATAGGTTGATTGCGATATTGTACCATATTCCCGGCGCGTTACGTATAAAAATATACTTGCAAGTGAGCAGCACTCCAAACATATTGAATCTAGAGTCAGTCGGCCGCGAGCCCAGTATATATTATGTTACTCTTTGCGCGAGCCTCTCCGAGGTGAGGACGCGCGCGCCGACTTCGCGTGTATCTGCGATCTTTCGAGATTTTTTAATAATAGTAAATAAGGATAAGATTCAAGACAGACCTTCAAGATTCGAAAATGTACCTACTAATTTTTTTTGGAGCCAAACAAGCACCTGTCATTTACCTAAATATGTTTACCCATAGTAACTATGAAGTAAGCAAGGCATCGACCTCTGAGGTCACAGATTAGAACATAATTACATGACCGATCGTGTTGATGTTTCGCGCGATTATATGTGGGTATTGTTTTGGTTGTAGGAACCAAACGGCTGGACCGATTTCAATGAATGAGGTATTGAACTACTGAATTTTATCCTGAGAAATATAATATAATACATATAATGCGAAACCGTAAGGCAGTTTCTTATTTGAATTTAATACAACATAAAGATTGTTTTTAACCGACTTCAAAAAAAGGAGGAGGTTTCTCAATTCGACCGTATATATATATATATATATATATTTTTTTTATGTTTGTTCGCGGATAACTTCGTCGTTTATGAACCGATTTCGATTATTCTGTTTTTGTTCGAAAGGAGATATCCCAAGTGTGGTACCATGGTAATTTTATCGAGGTATGATAAGTATCTCCAGAGATATTGAGATAAACATCTCAAAATTGGTACTGAAAATGAATAGCGCGGCATTGAAGTCGGTTATTTTTTAGTTTTTAAACGATATTATATAATTACAACTGGATTATAATTGTTCTCTCACAAACACTATAGGTATTTAGACGTTTTTAATTTTATTAGTATTTCGTTATTGTAGTATTATCATAAGTAAGATAAAATCTAACAACGAAAATTAGTTTGAACGAGATACCTACAATCAGGAGGTTTTGGGATATGGCGACCGCAAAGATAACTTTGTTTTTCATACAAATACTATGAAAAACAAAGTTTATTTTTAGGGTTCCGTAGCCAAATGGCAAAAAACGGAACCCTTATAAATTCTGTCAAATGTGTGTCAAAATGTGAAAATGTCTGTCTGTCTGTCCTTCCGTATGTCACAGCCATTTTATTCCAAAACTATTAAGACTACAGAATTGAAACTTGCTAGGTAGATGTATTCTATAAACCGCTTTTCGAATATTGTACAAAAATAAAAAATATAAAAGTTTAAGGGGGGGCATTTAAAATGACATTGAGGTTCCTAAAATCATTTTTTCTTAAAGTCAATCATTTAAAAGATAGGCCCGTCTAAAGTGGTAAAATGTGTGTCCCCCCCCCCCCCTTTAAATTCTAAAGTAAGGGAGTGAAAAATCTAGAAAAAATATATTCTGTAGATCTTAATAAAAACTTTCAACGAAAATTGGTTTGAACGAGATACAGTCAGCAGTTGTTGAGATATAGCGACCGCAAGTATAACTTTGTTTTTCATACAAACACTATGAAAAACAAAGTTATTTTTGTAGTTGCGAAAAATCATAGTTATAGAACTACTGTGTTACGGAACCCTACGAGTACGAGTCCGACTTGCACTTCGTCAGTTTATTTAGTTTCGAAAAATCATGGTTATAGAATACATTACTGTGTTACGGAACCATTACTGTGTCGTATGTGATGTACCGGCGATTTGAGAACCTCCTCCATTTTTTTCCTCCTCGTTTTTATGGTTCCGTAGCCGAATGGCAAGAAACGGAACTCTTATAGATTGGTCATGTCTGTCTGTCCGTATGTCACTTTTTTCATCTTTAAAAATAACATGAAGGTTTCTAAAACCATTTTTTCTCAAAGTCAATCATTTGAAAGATAGGCACGTCTAAAATGGTAAAATGAATGTCCAACCCCTCCCCCCCCTCCCCTCCTCTTACTTTTAAAGTATGGGAGTGAAAAATCTAAAAAATACATATGCTGTAGATCTCAATAAAAACTAACAACCAAAATTGAAATTGGTTTGAACAAGATACAGTGAGCAGTTTTGAGATATAGCGACCGCAAAGATAACTTTGTTTTTCATACAAACGCTATAAGAAACAAAGTAAATTTTTTGGTGGCGAAAAATTTGTGTTATAAAATATTCTACTGTTAGGGAACCCTACAAGTGTGAGTCCGACTTGCACTTGGCCTATCTATCTAATACTATAAGAATCTTTGTCCTGACATACTGACTGACTGACTCACTGACAGACAACGCACAGCCTAAACCACTGGTCGTAGAGACTTGAAATTTGGAGGGTATATTTGTCTTAGTATGTAAGTTTGTACTAAGAAAGGATTTTCAAAAATTCACCCCATAAGGGGATGAAATGGGGGTTCAAAAATTGTATGGAGAAACAAGATTAGATAGTCTTTTCAATCCGAAACTTCACACAAGTGCTTCAGTAAAAAAATAAGTAAATACGTGTTTCAGGTTTTTTTGAAATTCCACCCCTAAGAGGGTGAAATGGGGTAATAAAGTGTGAAAATCAGTATTGTTTCGGATCGCGCTGAAATTTGGCATGCAGATAGTTATTACGACGTTAGTTCCCTCTGAGAAAGGATTTTCCAAAATTAACCCTCGAAGGGGATGAAACGGGGGTTCAAAGTTTGTATGGAGAAACAACATTAGATAGTCTTTTTAACCGACTTCAAAAAAAGGAGGAGGTTTCTCAATTCGACCGTATATACTTTTTTTTTTTTTTTTTTTTTTTATGTTTGTTCGCGGATAACTTCGTCGTTTATGAACCGATTTCGATTATTCTTTTTTTGTTCGGAAGGAGATATCTCAAGTGTGGTACCATGGTAATTTTATTGAGGTATGATAAGTATCTCCAGAGATATTGAGATAAACATTTCAAAATTGGTACTGAAAATGAATAGCGCGGCATTGAAGTCGGTGGTTTTTTAGTTTTTAAACGATATTATCTATCCGAAACTTCACACAAGTGTTTCAGTAAAAAAATAAGTAAATACGTGTTTCAGGTTTTTTTGAAATTTCACCCCTAAGAGGGTGAAATGGGGTAATAAAGTGTGAAAATCAATATTGTTTCGGATCGCGCTGAAATTTGGCATGCAGATAGTTATTACGACGTTAGTTCCCTCTGAGAAAGGATTTTCCAAAATTAACCCTCGGAGGGGATGAAACGGAGCTCAAAGTTTGTATGGGGAAACAAGATTAGATCGTCTTTTCTATCCGAAACTTCACACAAGTGCTTCAGTAAAAAAATAAGTAAATACGTGTTTCAGGTTTTTTTGAAATTCTACCCCTAAGAGGGTGAAATGGGATGGAATGTGATACACACAAAAAAAAACTGGCCAAGTGCAAGTCGGACTAGCACTCGTAGGGTTCCGTAACACAGTAGAGTATTCTATAACTATGATTTTTTGCAACTACAAAAATAACTTTGTTTTTCATAGTGTTTGTATGAAAAACAAAGTTATACTTGCGGTCGCTATATCTCAACAACTACTGACTGTATCTGGTTCAAACCAATTTTCGTTGAAAGTTTTTGTTATCTACAGATATATATAATATATTTTTTCTAGATTTTTCACTCCCTTACTTTAGAAGTTAGGGGGGGGGGGACACATTTTACCACTTTAGACGCGCCTATTTTTTAAATGATTTACTTTGAGATAAACTGGCCAAGTGCAAGTCGGACTCGCACTCGTAGGGTTCCGTAACACAGTGGAGTATTCTATAACTTTTATTTTTCGCAACTACAAAAATAACTTTGTTAGGGTTCCGTAGCCAAATGGCATAAAACGGAACCATTATAGATTCGTCATGTCTATCTGTCTGCCCCCCTTAAGCTTTTATATTTTTTATTTTTGTACAAAAATCGGAAAGCGGTTTATACATCTACCTACCAAGTTTCAATTCTGTAGTCCTAATAGTTTCGGAATAAAATGGCTGTGACATACGGACGGACAGACAGACATGGCAAATCTATAAGGGTTCCGTTTTTTGCTATTTGGCTACGGAACCCTAAAAATGATTTTTGGAACCTCAATGTCATTTTTAAAGACCTATCCATAGACACCCCACACGTATAGGTTTTAAGAAAAATTTTTTTTTGTTCCAGTTTCATGTATCGGATCGGACCCCCCCTTAAACTTTTATATTTTTTATTATTGTATAAAAATCGGAAAGCGGTTCAAGAATACATTTACCTGCCAAGTTTCAAGTCTGTAGTCGTAATAGTTTCGGAATGAAATGGCTGTGACATACGGACGGACAGACAGACAGACATGGCGAATCTATAAGGGTTCCGTTTTTTGCCATTCGGCTACGGAACCCTAAAAAAGACGATTTGAGAACCTTCTTTTTTTGGAAGTCGGTTGCAAATAAATTCGTTCACAAAAGGAATAATACAGACTTCAAATGCCGCGCTAGTCATTTTCAGTACTAGGTTTATGGTGTTTATCTTCATATCTCTGCAGAACTAAACATATCTCGATGAAATTTAAATGGGATCATCTGTTATACTCATTCAAATAAAAAAACGATTTTCCAAATCGGTTCAAGCGTCTTCGAGTAATCGGTCAACATACATAAAACAAACAAAAAATCCGACGAATTGAGAACCTTCTCCTTTTTTGTGAAGTTGGGTTCTCAAATAAATACAAGTTTACAAAAACAACGCAAGGAGTGTTGTACGAAAAATAAGACTATACTATTTTTAACCGACTTCACAAAAATGGAGGAGGTTCTCAATTATTCAGAATATAAATATATATTTATATATATCTTTTCTATGTATGTTCGATTTGGAAAATCCTTTTTAAGCCGTAATACGTAATTTTAAACCTTAAATGTACGTATTTATATATAGTATAGCTCTGTAGGTAGTAAGTAACTTCGGCTGCCGCGCCACGGGCCACGCGGTCATTACCGTCCCGCTCGGCTCGGCGTGTCCGCTAGCAAACGAGGTCGCAAGTCGAGTGTGGAGCGCGCATGCGTGAAATTACAGCGCGTTCCCCCGCGCCTGTATCGTTACCGGGGGTGCCGCGGCGTGTGTAGGCGGAGCAAGCGTGGGAAAAAAAATCTCAAGCGGGCTCTTAACAGCCGGGACATACTTGTAAAATAAAACGGAATATCCCTGCTAAGTGTTTACGGTATAATCCACCTATCCATATTCCTTCAGTTAACACATATGTTACGGTAACATAATAAATAATAACCGTACATAATAAACAAATTAATTATATAATAGAGCGTATGTGTACAGTTAAATAATATTGTAAAGGCCATAGAAATGTACTTGATAAATATAAGAATTTAATACGGGTACTATAATTATAAGATTATAATGTATCAGTTAAATTTATATTAGACTAGCAGCCCGCCCCGGCTTCGCACGGGTAGAACATATATGCCTACAAAATTTGCATCAGTTTGTTGCATCGAATATAAAATATTAACATATTTAACAATCATCGTCATATTACAACCAATTTATACAAAACCTTAACGAATTATGCACATAAACCTTCCTTATAAACACTCTGGCTATTTGTAAAAACCGCATGATAATCCGTTCAGTAGCTATTGAGATTATTGCGAACAGACAGACAGACGCAGTGATGGACTTTGTTTTATAATACTTACGTAGTGATATTGGACGGCCCTTTGGCGTAAAGGATAGTTACCCTGATTCTGACCCGACGGTCGTTGGTTCTAATCTTAGCTATATAATCTACCAATGAAAGTTTTATGTGCATTCATGTATTATGGGTTTTCGTACAGAGGTAATGGGATCATTAAATCTACCAAAACTGGCCAAGTGCAAGCTGGACTCGCACTCGTAGGGTTCCGTAACAGTAGAGTATTTTATAACTTTAATTTTTCGCCCCAAAAAAATTAACTTTGTATTGAGATCTACAGAATATATTTTTTCTAGATTTTTCACTCCATTACTTAAAAGAGGGGGGGGGAGCACACATTTTTACCACTTTAGACGCGCGTATCTTTTAAATGATTGACTTTGAGAAAAAATGGTTTTAGGAACCTCAATGTAATTTTTAAAGACCTATTCATAGACACACCCCACATGTATAGGTTTGAAGATATTTTTTTAAAATCAGTTTAATGTATGGGATGCCCCCCTTAAACTTGTATATTTTTTATTTTTGTGTAAAAATCAGAAAGCGGTTCACAGAATACATATACCAAGTTTCAATTCTGTAGTCTATATAGTTTCGGAATAAAATGGCTGTGACATACGGACAAACAGACATACAGACAGACATGACGAATCTATAAGGGTTCAGTTTTTTGCCATTCGGCTACGGACCCTAAAAAGTAGCTTACCACCAAGGAGAACATCTGCCGCCGTAACCTTACGGCGTTCTCCGACGCAAAAAGTAGGGGTATTATACGTTTTAACGTGTGTATCTGTGTGTCTGTCTGTAGCATCTGAGCACCCAACCGGATGAATCGATTTTTATTTTATTATTGATAGTTTTTTTTTGTTTGATAGATTTAATGTCTTCATTGAGACTGTTCTTAGCTTTGATTCATGAAAACTCGTTTAATCGTTATAAACTATGAGCATTTTTTAGTTAATTGCGCTATGAAATCAACTTTCATAGGTCTGATCAATTCGAAAATCTTCTTCTTCAACGATATTGTAAGAACATCGAAGTTTTGACCTGATGCTGGGACATCTCCTAGATTCCACAGAATACTCAAATCCTCACCAACTTACAGCTCAGATTTTAAATATCGTGTTTAGAGTCATTGGAATGCTTTTAATGAAAACATCATACATAGATCAGTCGGGGTGGTTTAAAATATTATATTATTATATAAATAGATCAGTATTATTTTAAACAATAGATCATTATAATTATTATTATACTATATTGACTTCAAATTAATTTTGCGATGCGTGTATGTAAAATTTGTGATATCTTCTAGAGTTTTCCTTTGAATTATATACTGTAAAGGACAATTTTAATCTATAATATGTGGCCAAGGTAATAAACGTAATTATTTGGATAAGGATTAATACTATATACTTGAAAATAGCCTTCGAAGTTATGTTATATTTTTTAATAAAAAATTTAAGATTAAAATGGTTACTGTGAGTCAACCTTTAGAGATAGACATATGCTATCGCGGACTTTTTTGTAGGTTTTTTTTAAGTTGTACAACTCTTATAGAGAATATTCTTCCATCTCGGTCGATCAAATATTTGGGTGTGATAATTGACGAAAACTTAACCTATAAAGATCATATCATTGGCCTTTCTGGAAGAGTAAGAAAAATGATTCACTTAATGAAAAATTTAAGAGACTGTGCACCGAAAGACATTATCCGGCAAACTTACCTAGCACTTTGTCAACCCATAATCCAATATTGTATACCAGTATGGGGAAGTGCTGGTAAGACAGTTTTTATTAACTTTGAAAGGGCTCAATGAGCACTTCTCAAAGTTGCTCTCAAAAAGCCATCCGTTATGCCACAGATTCTTTATACAACGATTTTGAAGTCCTACGTGTACGTCAACTTTTCATACTTACCGCGACAATGCTAACGCATAAATCCTTTCTTGACTGGCCAAACTATAATGATTTAATAAAAAGGCGCGCTTTTAGACTCCCTCTTCCATCAGCTACTTCTCTACTTACTAAACGCTCCCCTAACTATTCTCTCATCCAAACATACAACAAAGTAACCAAGCTATGCGAAATCAAAGACAAGAATGTATTAAACTGCAAGTACACAGTAAAGAAATGGCTTCTTACACTCTCATATGAGGACACGGAAAATTTGATTTAATAACCCGAAAACAAATACACACAGGAGTCACATATATTTTCACCCACACACTCCCACACACATACGCGCACGCACACACACACTACACACACACACACGCACGCACACACACACACACGCACATACACACACACGCGCGCGCACACACACACACACACACACACACACACACACACACACACACACACACACACACACACACACACACACACACACACACACACGTATATTTCATTTTAATGTATATCATAAGACTATGTATTTACATAACTAATAATATAAGATTGTAACTCCAAAGGCTTTCTTAAGCTATCAATGTGTCTACAACTTAACGAAAAATCGCATCTCAGGGTACCCAAGAGACAGGCCTCGAGCCTAGTTTGGGACTCAGTAGTACTACAAACTTTGTATTTGATATCCTTTTGGCAATAAAGTCTTTATTTTATTTATTTATCTATTTTCAATTGAGCAGCGTTCGTAAAAAACGTGTTTTTTCGACCGTTTTTTTGTCGACTTAGGTTGCAAATTAGGTCTCCACGAATGTACCTTTAATTTAATTTGGGGACTATTACTGCTCGCGTCCGTAGGGTTTAGCCCTCGATGTCCTACACGTGTCCCCTGGGTGGCGCCAAAAGAGCAGTACTTTTTAGGTGGTAGGCTTAGGCCGCGGCGTGTTACCACCCACCAGACAAAGCCATGCCGCCAAGCGGTCGCTTTACGGCATGAATGTTTAAGCCATTATGGGGAACGGGTCGGAAACAGTTGCGTTGCTTACTATAGCTAGTCGTGATACATTGAAGGTCAATTTACCTGGCAGCCAATCTTGGAGAGCAGCGGGATCCGAGGCACGATTCTCCGCTGGCCGACCGCAGATAGTTGGGGGCCCAAGTAGTGAGCCAGCCACTCATGAAAGGCTGCCCCGCCATCTCGCGAAAAATCCCGGAGGTGCGCCATCGTGCCGGTTGGCGACCGGACGAGAGGACCCGATGGACACCTCTGGGGGGGCTCGGGCGTCCCCGCGGTCTCCAGGATTGGTTCCCAATAGGTGAAAAGACCTAATATGTATCACGGGTTGGTAATTAGCGCCTCGTTTCCACTTCCGTTTCCCTTACCTAACTTCACTCCCCACAAAATGAAAGGCAGAAACAGAATAAAGGTTAAACAGCGGAAGCACGTCCTCTCCCTTCAAGTGCACCTCTCAAACATTCGAGGCTTGCACTCCAATATCCTCTCGGTCCACCACCACCTTGAGACCGAAAAACCGCATATTCTGTTCCTCACGGAGACGCAGATCAAATGTCCAGCTGACACGGCGTACCTTGCCTACCCAGGCTATGTTCTAGAGCATAACTTTAGGGCGAGGGCGGGAGTTTGTATGTATGCCCGCGATGACATTTGCTATCGGCGTCTTCGCAACCTTGAAGACCCTCAACTTTCCGTCATGTGGATTTTGGTGGACACTGGCATAGAGAAAATTCTTTATGCTAGTGTCTACCGTTCGCACAGCGGAGACGAGGAGACAAACAGGCTCACAAACCACCTCAGTGAGGCGGCTGATGTGGCCCAACAGAGGTATCCTTCTGCTCAATTAGTGCTTCTGGGGGATTTCAACGCCCATCATCAAGACTGGCTATACCTATACCAGAGCACAGACCACGCTGGTCGAGAGATGCGAAAGCTTGCTTTAACGCTAGACCTCACTCAGTTGGTCCAGGGAGCAACAAGGATACCGGACGTTGATGGCCATACAGCCAATTGCTTGGACCTTCTGCTGACAACAGAACCAGACCGCTACTCGGTGTCGGTTTCATCACCCTTAGGTAGCTCCGACCACTGTCTGGTGAAGTCTGTATCCGTCTACTCCCCGCCCGATCCCAGCCAAAAAGGCACCCGGCGGGTGTGGCGATACAGGTCAGCAGATTGGGATGAGATGCGTTGTTTTTTCGCGTCTTATCCTTGGCGGCAGGTATGTTTTTCTTCGAGCAATCCCTCAGCTTGCGCGGATGCTGTGACAGAAGTGTTACGTCAGGGTATGGAGTATTTCATACTATTTTCCGACGTTCCGGTGTCAAGCAAAGCTCGTCCATGGTTTAATGCCAAATGTAGAGATGCAGAAGCATCAAAACATGAAGCTTACTTAGCCTGGGCTGATGCTCGAACCCGCAAGACTAGAGATGTACGCGAAAAGAAGAAAGCCTTTAACTTAGCCGCCAAGTCCTGCAAAAAGGCTCTCAAGAAGGCTCGCTTCGATCACATACGCCGAACAGGGAACAAACTTGCTTCTTACCCCTCGGGTAGCAAAGCGTTCTGGTCCCTGGTGAAGTCGATCGAAGAGAACTTCTGCCGTCCCTCACTGCCTCCACTACTGAAACCCGATGGATCACTAGCACACTCGGCTGAAGAGAAAGCGAATTTATTTGTTACTCTGTTTGCGGAGTCTTCACGTTTAGATGCTGGCAATGCTGTACCTTCTAGTCTGCCGACTTGCGGGACGTTTATGTCGGAAATCCGCATTCGTCAGACTGAAGTACGCAAAGCGTTGCGCAATCTAGACGTGAACAAAGCTAGTGGTCCAGACGGTATACCAGCTGTAGTCTTGAGGACGTGTGCGCCTGAGTTGGCTCCTATTTTGACACGCCTCTTTCGCTTGTCTATGACGACTGGTCAAGTGCCTAAGTCCTGGAAGCAAGCAAACGTGCAACCCGTGCCGAAAAAGGGTAGTCGTGCAGACCCTGTCAATTACAGGCCTATCTCAGTCACTTCCATACTCTGTAAGACTATGGAACGTGTACTGAACCACAGGCTCCTGGCATACCTAGAAGTGAACGATCTCCTCAGTGACCGACAATACGGGTTTCGCCGAAACCGGTCTACTGGGGATCTTCTAGCGTATGCCACGCACATCTGGAGCGAAGCCATCGAGAACCACCGTCTCTCTTGACATCTCGAAGGCTTTCGACAGGGTTTGGCACGATAGCCTTATTAGCAAGCTTCCTTCATACGGCCTGCCCACTGGTTTATGTGTTTGGATAGCAGATTTCTTAAGGGATCGGTCGATTCGAGTGGTCATCGATGGCTGTTCTTCCGACCAATTGGCCATAAATGCCGGAGTCCCTCAAGGATCAGTACTCTCTGCAACACTTTTTCTGCTGCATATTAATGACCTGCTTAAACCCGGTATCTTTGGGTACGCAGATGACAGCACTGTTGTAGAGAGTTATACACCCAACGCACGAACCAGTGCATTACAAATCCAGTCTCATAGAGAAGCGATGGTCGAACGCTTGAACTTTTCTTTGAAGGCAGTCTCTGATTGGGGCGATGCCAATCTGGTCAAGTTCAATGCTGCGAAAACCCAGGCGTGTCTTTTCTCCGCTAAACGGAGCCCATTTCTACTGGCTCCTACTTTCCGGGATGTGTCCGTTCCGATAAGTAACAATCTCGAGCTTCTTGGCATCTCTTTGACACCAATTTCGGCTCTTATATTGAGTGTAGAGCCCAGCTAGCCTCAAAAAAGCTTGGCATTTTGGCTAAGGTGAGACGGTACTTCACACCGGGACAGTTGCTTAATCTTTACCAAGCACAAGTCCGGTCGTGTATGGAGTACTGTTCTCACCTTTGGGATGGTTCTGCTAAATACCAGCTGGAGACACTGGAAGCTATTGAGAGGAGAGCCAAAAAACTCATCAGCGATGACCTATTAGTAAGCAAGAGACTCCAGAGTCTCGCGCATCGCCGCAAAGTCGCTTGTTTATCGGTTTTCTATCGGATACATTTCGGAGAGTGTGCAATGGAACTGCATGATTTGATTCCACCATCCCCATTTTATAATCGGACATCCAGAGACACTAAAAGGCGCCACCGATTTATGGTGGATATACCATCTACCCGAACGAAGCGATTTGCTTCTTCGTTCATCATACGAACCGCTAAGGAATGGAATACCCTGCCTGAGTCCGTGTTTCCGATTAAGTACAATATGGGGGTCTTCAAATCGCGAGTGAATAGGTATCTTCTGGGTAAGCACGCTACATCATCGATCGCATCATCACTTAACATCAGGTGAGATAGTGATCAAGTGCTACCCAGTTCGGTATAAAAAAAAAAAAAATTTCAAAAGTCCATTCTATATATTAGTGAAAGAATTTTTTAAATCAGTTCAGTAGTTTTTGTGACAAATCATTACAAACATACAAAAATACAAATGTTCTCTCTTTATAATATTAGTATAGATTAATAAACTGTGTAATTTCATGCAATATGTAAACAAAAGAGCCTGTAGGATGCTGGAGATATAAGAAAATATATATATATATATACATAATAATAATAAAAAACAGAAATAATAATTATAAAAAAAGAACAGGAAATGGTGCTGCAAAAGCAAAAGCAGCAGGTACGGCCAGAGGGAGGGGTTTTAGTCAGTAGAAGTCTGACATAATCGCAGCGACTATTCTGCGGTATCAAATGAGGATTTCCCCCTCCAGATTGAAAAAAAAAAAACACGTATTACTGGCAAAATAGTTTCATATGGCGAGCAAGGAGCAGCTTCAATGAGTTAAGTCAACTTTATGATTTCGATGTATTTTGTACCAGTGACGCGACTGTAAGACAGCGGTTGTGTGCTGAATTTTTTTCATGATCAACTAGTATTTTATGTGAAGTAGTGTACTTGCTGAATTTTTCTTTTCAAGATCTATAAGTATTTTTATTGTTTCTATATTTATATTGTTCTGTATTACTTAATGTTTATGCTCACATTTTTTCATAACATAATCTGTTTTCGTATATGAAATGAAATGAAAATGAAAATATTTATTGCCCGAACAAAACTAACAAAAAAACAAAACAAATCAAAAAAATACTTTAAGTTCCATAAATGCACATATAATGGTAATGGAATACGATGACAAGAGAACTGTAAAATCCAAACTAGGCTCGAGGCCTGTATCTTGGATTTCCGAGTGTTTGACAATATATATACTTAATCTTTAAATTGTGCATATCAAATAAACAAAAAGTAAATAAACCAACCTCAAATGTACCAAAATATCCATTCTTGTTTCACTTGTTATAAAAAGCCAATTTTTGTCTTTTCTTAATCTTCTTTTAATTATTGTATGACAATTGTAGTTTAATTTGATAATTTAATCTTTTTAGTGATTGTGACATTTTTATTATTTTAACGTTTTTATTTTAATATTTTGTGTACTACTATTGTAATTCGTACAATATGGGAATGAGCCTGAAGTAAATACATTTTAATTTGATTAGTCTAGTGATGGTTTTAGAGTGTGTGTGTGTGTGTGTGTGTGTGTGTGTGTGTGTGTGTGTATGTGTGTGTGTGTGTGTTTGTGTGTGTGTGGGTGTGTGCGTGTGCGTGTGTGTGGGTGTGTGCATGCGTGCGTGTGTTTTTAAGGCATAAATCAAAAATTATAGTAGGTCCTCAGTGTCTTCGTATGACATTTTTAACAGTATTTCTTTAACTTTTTTCTTGAACTTAAAAACCGAGCAATCTTTGGGGTCACAAAATTTGCAAATATTGTTTTAGGTTCAAAAGTGGGCAAACGCCGGGCTTCTGCGTGTCATTAGTGAGGTGGCTTGAGGTAAAGTAAGTCTAAAAACACGCCTAGCTGTAATTTCTTCCTTGTCAGGCCGATTCATATAGTTCGTATGTGTGAGCCTTTAATTGCTTTTATGGTTTATATACTGTCAATCATTAAGTTTTAATTGAAACAGTTGGTTTACTATAAATAAAAAAATAAAACATATTATATTTATGTTAATAAAGATAATGAACATATGTGAGCCAAGGATCAACCCTTGTGGCACTCCGGATGGCATGGATGGCTTGTGGCATACGAGACAGAAGCGCTACCATTTAGTACAGCTAGCTGGCAACGATTAGTTACATAAGACTTAAACCACCTGAGTAGATCTCCTCGAATGCTGGCAGCATGCAATTTGTTTAGAAAAATAATGTGATCAATTCTATCAGAAGCGTTACTGTAATCTTCATAGACTGCGTCTTCCTGGCCTACCAGAGACAAGATTTGTAGCCTCAGGTAGGACACAAATCTTGTCTCTTTTACTGATTCAAATTATTTTTATTTTTATTATTTTGTCGACCTTCCTCGTAGAAATCCGTACTGTTGAGGTAAGAAGGTATGTTTTAACGCTACATACACTTGATCAGTGAATCAACTTCTCAAACATTTCGGCTAGAACACAAAGCCTTTTGAAATTGGCCAGTAGTTGTATACGTCACGTTTAGAACCTTTTTATGGATGGGTGTTATAGAAGTTGATTTCCATATCGACCGATTTATTAAAATGGAAATAGAGTAAACTAAACTTTTTGCGCAGTAGGTTTGCAGCTGTGGGTGTAAATCGTCCGGTACAGTTGATTTGTAGCAGTCGAGTGTTTTCAGGAGTTCCAGTACACTGGACTCATCTATTGCTATTGTACTAACATCACATCTGCGGTCGATGGAGATACTGCAGGAAGAGTTGTTGGGGGAGATGATGGACAGCTAGTGGTAAGTAACTAGAATTGAAAAAAATTGCGATGGCATTGCATAAATAGCTGCCCGTAGATAAACTTGAATTTTTGTATGTCACGTCGATGGAACCAATTCCAAAAACAACATAACTCATAGTTATGTTGTTTATTGGGGTTGGATAAAAATATATAATATACAAATAATAGAACAAAGAAAACAAAGAGTCGGTTATTCGGCTCGTTGCGAGTCGCATTTATTTAGTGATGATTAACTTAAGTGAAGAGGGACGGGATAGTTCGTCGACGATAATATCAGTAGATACGATGAAATGTACATTAGATACGGTGGTCTCTAGTGTCGCTACGTGCGCGCAGACGTCGCGTCGCTAACTCTGAACGAAATATTAAATACAAATACTTGAGCACTCGGAACTTTCGAAAATAGTCGGAAGACGCGACGGGCGCGCCCTACTCTACGCGGAGGTACGTGCGAATACGTCACAGCGATATCATAACTTCGTGCACCGTAACATTAGACTACTGCGAGCGTCCGGATCGGGGCGCCCCGCCGTCACACCGTGGTCTCGCGGTCCACGTGGATGTACTCGACGGAGCGCTCGCGCCGTCAGGAGGACGCCGCGCTGGAGGCGCGCGACGCGTCGTACAGCAGCTCCTCCGTCAGCCGGCGGCCCGCCGCCAGCGCGCCCAGCAGCCGCTTATCCGGCCGCCGCGCGCGCCGCCGCCGCCGCGCCGCCGCCGCCAGCAGCAGCGCCGCGCCCGCCGCCGCCGCCGCGCCGCCCGCCGCCGCGCCCGCCGCCGCCGGTGCGCCCAGTGCCGCCAGCAGCCGCGCGCCCGCGCCGCAGGCGCCCGCCTCGTCCGCGCCACCCGGGCAGTCCGCGCCGCCGTCGCACCACAGCGCGCCCGCCATGCACGCGCCCAGCGCGCCGCACGCGCGCGCACACCCCGCCGTCGCGTTCCCGCCGGCGGCGGGCGCGCGCCACACTTCCATCCAAGCGAGATGCGCGGCGCCCGGCTCGCGCGCCGCCCACACCACCAGCAGCGCGGCAGGGCGCGTGCCCGCTCCCGCACCTTGCGCCCACTCCGACGAGAACACGTGCACGGCGCCGGCGGCGCGCGCGCCCGGGCACACGGCGCGCAGCAGCCGCGCCGTGTGCGCCTCGTACACGAGCACGCGGTTGGCGGTGGCGCAGGGCGGCGGCTCGCTGGGGCCGCTCGTCGCCGGCAGCTCCTCGCCCCACACGCGCAGGAACACGGACCGGTTGCCGCGCGCCGCCAGCAGGAACGGCGTCTCGCCGCACTCGGACGTCGCATCGTCGCTGCGGAGCGAACGGCACGGTAAGAGAGTGTCGGCCCGCGGTGGAGACACTCAAAGTAGAGTGGGGAGAGGGGAGACGCGCTCACCTGTAGGGGTAGACGAGGCGCAGGCGCGCGCCGGGCGGCGGCAGGCGGCGCGCGGCGGGGCAGGGGGGCGCGGGCGCGCGCGTCCAGGCGGCGCGGAACATGAGGTGGCGGTGGTCCTCGTCGGGGCGCAGCGAGCGCGACACCAGCTCGAGCTCGAGTGCCCCGCCGCCGCCCTCCACGCGCAGCGGAGTGCTGCTGTTGTCGCAGATGCACGCCACCGGCACCTGGCGCCGGGAGGAGACACCGTCGTTACCTTTACACTGATTCCTCGGAAGCTTGAGCCTACTTATCGAGGATAAATCTGCCTCTAACGTTATTGTATAGGTCAACGCTCTAAGAAAAGTGGTTCTACAAAAATATCATAAATAAAAATTATTTTCAACACATTTGCTTAAAAAATGCATTTACGAAACCTGCAAACATTGTTTGAGAGTTAAAAATGACACACCATACGACGCCGCTATTCAACATATTTCTCAAAATCACTAATTATTTTTCAACCGACTTCCAAAAAGAAAGAGGAGATTTTTGTGTGTATGTTACGAGATTACTCCGTCAATTGTAAACCGATTCAAATGATTCTTTTTGTAATCGGTAGGATACGCTTTCGAGGTAGTCCCATTGTAATTTCATTGAGATCTGATAAGTATCTCCAGAGATATGACGATAAACGTTTCAAACTTGCTACTGAAATTGACTCGCGGGGCATTGAAGTCGGTTGTTTTAGTTTTTAAACTATCTTAATTATTGTTTTTGTACTTGAACTTTAGGAAATACGTTTTCGTACTTACGCCGATCTACAATAGGACATCTATAAAAATAAATTACTAGAAGTACTATATTACAAACGGCTTTGCTTACGTTAAGAACTTCCAAGTAAAACCTTTCTATCATAAAAACACGTCAAAAAAAGAATTAACCAAATCGGTCCACTCGTTTTCAAGTTATCGCGTGACTAAGGGAAATAGGGATTAATTTTTTTTAAACCCGATAAACTATACTGATTTTCAGACTTTGTTTGAATTGTGATTTCAGACTTTGTGGTGAAATGGGGTCATTTCACGCTGTTACGCATGCAGGAATTTTCGAAATCCACCCCGATTTCGAAAATTCCTGCAGCACATATTTACTTATATATTTAAAGAAGTACTTATGTAACGTATCGAATATAACATACTATCTAATCTTGTTCCTCCATACAATACTTGAACACCCGTTTCATTCCTTTAAGGGGTAAATTTTGGAAAATCCTTTCTTAGCGGATACCTACGTCATAATAACTATCTGCATGCCAAATTTGGACGCAATCCGTTTAGAGATGTGTGTTCATAGATTAGTCAGTCGGTCCGTAACGTTTGCCTTTTATTAACCGACTTCACAAAAGGAGGAGGTTCTCAATTCGTCGGAACCTTTTTTTTAATGAATGTGATTCGGTGATTACTCGAAGATGCCTGAACCGATTTAGAAACGTCTTTTTTTGTTTCAAAGGGTACCCTTCACAGGTGGTCCCATTTAAATTTTAACGCAATCGGCCGAGCAGTTTTTAATATATCAACATTTGTATTACGACCCATTTACTTATCTCGACGACTTACTAGTTACTACTAACTACTGGCACAGATTATGTAATAGTCACTTCGTCTACTGGCTACTTTGACTAGCGCGACGTTAGAAGTCGGTTCTTTTAGTTTTTTAAACGATCTTAAATGATATATACAGAACATAACATGACGCTTACAAGTACGTCACTTTCGCTGCCTTCGGACTGTGATGCTACGACATTGCCGTCACATTTTAAACAAAAAAAAAAAATAACAATTGGTTAATTGTCAGAATAAACAGAGAACATCATCCATAAAATTTTTCGGAGGTAAATATTTTTAAATTACAGTTTCTTTTTGTTTTTATACTTCGAGCTACCTATAATGCATTTACGGAATCCTGAATGTAGCACGGCAGTGAACTCTCTCGACTCACCCTATACCCGGGCCACGGCGACTCGTAGATGACAAGATGCGGCACGTGCAGCGGCTCCTCCTCCTCTCCGTCGAACTCCGGCGGCGTGTCGTCTTCCGGCGCGTCCGCCGCGCGCGGCTCGGCCGGCTCCGGCGCGCACGTCAGCCGGCCCGTGGCCGCGTCCGCCCGCGTCACGCAGCGCGGCGCGCGCCCGAACGTCGCCGCGTGCAGCTCCAGCAGCACGCGGGACCCTGCGCCCGCCGACACGCGGTACACGCAGCGCAGCCGCCGCGCGCCGCCGCGCCCGAACCACAGCGCGTTGCGCGGCGACCACAGCTCCCCCGGCGCCGACACCAGCCGCGCGCACCCCGGGGGCGCGGCGCGCGCCGCGTGCGGCCCTTCCAGCACCGCTCCCGTCAGCCGCGCATCCACGAATTCATAATGTAGCGCGAACGCGAGCGGGTGTGTCGCCGTGCCGTGCACGGACGTCGCCGCCAGAGCCAGCAGCGGCGCGGCCGACACGTACCCGTCGGGTGGCGCGCACGGCCGCGGCGCGCGGGTCGCGTTGGCTAGCGCAGCGCGCGCGCACAGCGCCGGGGCCGCGTCGCAGTACCGGCCGAGCGGCGCCGCGCCCGCCTCGCCGATTCCTCCGCCGTCCCAGATGCGGAGCTCGACTGCGCACGCGCCGCTCGAGCCCACCGCCGGGCCCGCGGGGACGGGCGCGGGGGTGGGGTGCGGCTCCTCGTCTCGCTCGCCGCTCTCCGTCCGCCGCGGCTCCACCAGCGAATAATGCGTGAAGCTCGAAAAGTAGATCCACACAAGATCGCCTGGGGGAGGAAGCGCCGGCCTTTATACCAGGTTCACACTAGGCGATTTTTGGAATTTAACTTTCTAGGGATGTACGATTCGAGTTACAACAAATACTTATTCCATACTTTTCTATCGATTAAATCGCGTTTGATTAGCCAATCGAATAGCTTCTAATAGTTATTATATATATAATATAATGCCAGCTTAAATGTAATTCCGAGATAAATAATTGAGTAACGAAACGAGTACGTTTAACCGGTACCTACTCAGTATCGATACTGAAAGTACTTGGAATCGAAAGAACCTACATCCCTAGGAAGTTTAACAACAAAGACCGTCTGGTGTGAACTCGGTATTAGCGGAGTGCTCTCGATCGTCGGTGGGCGGCCGCGTCGGATGACTCACCGGGTCGGCCGTGGAAGGTCCAGGTGCAAGTGGTGTTCGGCGGCAGCGTGTGCGCGGGCGCGCGCAGCTTGCCGCGGCGGCCGCGCCCGGCACCCGGGGCGGTGCCGTTGCTCTCCTCCTCGGCGGACGACGCCTTCACGTGGAACTCGCAGCGGCGCGCCTCCCTGGGGCGGGGCGGTTGTGAAAGATCGATGCTTTACGAGTCGGTCGATCGGGCGGCGGCCGGCACTCACCTGGCGTAGTCCAGCGAGTCGGAGTCGGCGAACACGACGTCGACGTCGAGCTCAAACCCTCGCAGCGGCGCGGCGGGCTCGGCGGGGCGTGGCGGCGCACTGTACGGCGATGAATGGAACGCAACCAGCATCTCGGGCCCGCGCGACGTGACGCGCGGCAGCCAGTCGCCGCCGCAGTACTCCACCAGCACGGGGTCGTCGGTCGACGCGCCGTCGTAGAAGATCAGTCGGTCGCGCTCGCCGGTGCACTCGCGCCACGCTCGCACCGCTCGTCCCGTCTTGTTGAGGCTGCGGAGGGAATGCACTCGTGCGATCACCGGCGGTCTACGCGAAAGGGCCGGAAGGAGTCGACGGCGCGCCACTCACCTGGCCATAGATATCGAGCGTTTGATCTGCATTTTGTGCGAGTACTCCTGGCGGACCGAGATCATCGCGTGCTTGCACGTCGGGATGTCCTTCTGTCTCAGGCTCCAGTAGCAAGTTACGTTCCTGCGAAGAATGGGACGGTCAGAGAAAAGCGGCGCGAGGGCGTCCATCAATGAAAAAATCTACCGACATAACCTTGTGGAGTTTCGGCAGCACACGGTCCTCGAGAATAAGACCATTCTAGAACTAGCGTGTTCGCCATCTTCGACCGCATCATAGCTTACCACCAGAGGAGATAGTGATCGCTAGCCTACCAGATATATAAAAAAGTCGTGGGCCGGGGTGTGGGCTACCTGGGGTACATGCCGGGGTAGTTGGGGCTCTGCAGGCGGCACGGCTTGCGGTGGCACTCCTCGTAGGTGCGCGTGCAGTACGTGCCGGGGGAGACCGCGCCGCGCTCCAGCGGCGCCTCCATTGCGCCGAACCTGCAACACGCGCTCGTCAGTGGGCGGCGGAGACAGGGACGGCGCGGGGCGCGGGCTGGCCCTCACCTGACCACGGCGTCGCGCTGCGCGAGGAACTTGTACCGCAGCCGGAAGCCGAACTTGTCACCGATCCGCGCGCGGAACAGCTTCACGGAGACGGTGACGGTGTTGGTCTCGCTGTAGTAGAGCGCCGTGCCCTCCGCCGCGCCGCACCACGAGCCGCCGGTGAAGGGGCGGCCCAGCTCCGACAGCTGCATGTAGCCGTCGGGGCAGCCGTCCAGCGCGCCCGCCTCGTAGCGCCCCACGCGGAACTCGTCAAATGCGAGCTGCACGAGGTCGCCGTGTGCGCCGCCGCCCGCCGTGAAAGTCAGATGGCACAAGAAGGGCGCGCGCGGCGCTGGCGTCACGGCCAGCGCGTATGCGACGCCGGCACGGCCGTAATACGTGCGGTTGCACACGGTGCAACCGGGCGGCTCGTCGCTGCCGTCGGCGCACGCCGCTGCGCCGTCACAGTAGGCGTCGAGGCGCACGCACTCGCCGGAGCGGCACGCCAGCTCGGCCACGCCGCAGCCGCCGGCGGCGCCGCGCGCGCACAGCGCGAGCGCCACGCCGAGGGCCCACGCCGCGCGCATGGTGCTCACGCGCCGCGCCGCGCGCCGCGCCACTCACGACACACCACTCTCATCCCTCCCGCGCACGCCGCACACTGCCGCGCCGGCCACGCGCGCCGCCGACGATCCGAGCTGCGGTTCACTTTTGCAGTGTTCGCGTCCATAATTCCATTTCTAGTCTCGGTGTGTGCCCCGGCTTGAACTGTTTTCGCGTGATTTGGTGATTTCAACTATGATATTATTACTAGTGGTTCTGTGAATACAGTTAACCTCGAGAGCCCTTATAACATGTTATGTTACAACCCACACTTACCCCATTCCCCTGGCTTAGCAATATAACACTAAAGTGACTATTGATGCGCCGACGACGCATTGTAACGACAGGCACACTTGTTGTGTGTTTGCAGAATATTGCGTCGCTGGACTACAAAACACTAGAAACTAAAAGTACTCTTACGTAACGAATTGAAGTGTGATATTTTAGCAATAACGGAGCACTGGCTCTCAGATACTAAATTAAATTATGTACGAGCACATACATTGTCCCACTTAATTAGTGTCAGCCAAGCGCTTTGATCACGTCTTGTGCCAGTAATCATTAGCAGGAATCAGTTCGCGTTCGGTAATCGATCATACCTCGCGGCTCATTATGATAATAATATCATCAATATCATAAGTTTTCTACAATATATCAGTTAAAATGTATCTTAGAGTTTTACCGATACTACAAGATTACTTAGTATTATCAACTAGCCAGGGTGTGCGGACCGTAAATCCTTTTTCTTTTTTTTATATTTAATACTGATATAATATCAACCTCGCGAGTCAATAACGTGAATCGTGTATCTACGTACGTGGTTCTGTGAGGGCAACCATTTACAAGTGGATTTATCAGTATATGAGTACCACCAAGCGAGGGCGGTTCAACTCGCGCAGCCGCTCACCATGTAACACCGAATACCTATCAAGTAAGATCTTTCCATTTTGCTTACTTTATCATTGTTTGTAAAATGTCGAGCATGGAAGATTTACTGTCCGTTCAAGAGCAAATATCAACGGGATTTGAACAATTGTATTCCAATTTCAAATAATATCAATAGACCAACATTGTGACTGGAAATATGACATCAGCAAAGTTTGTACTAAACTTAATACATTTGTATTTGTGCTAAATAGACTAAGAAAGGCATCAAGTCAACAAATGGTTCTTTTAGCCTACCAAGGCTATGTAAGCTCAGTGCTCCGCTACGGCCTGCTGCTGTGGGGAAATTCTACAGACATCACAAGAGCGTGTTTATCACAGAAAAGGTGTATTCGGGCTATAGTGGGTATTCCATCGTTAGGTATCTTGCAAGCCGTACTTCAAAAAATTTAGAATACTTACTTTGGTATCTGTACATTTTTGAAATTGGCATATTTGTAAGAAATCATCCTGCTGAGTTATTCACAAAAGCTAAAGACGTGTTTGAGATTGATTCAAATTGAGAGATTGAGAAAGATTCAAAAAAAGCTATAATCCTGGTTATTGGACCAAAAATATTATTGTATAAATGACTTTTTGGAAAACAATTCTTCAAGACGTAATTTTATATAATTAATTCTAATTATTTTTTCTTTCATTATATCTTGATGATTTTAATTTATGAAATGTTAATTTAATTGTTTTTTTTTTGTGTACGCTTTCACATATCATAAATATGACAAAATAGACGAACTTGCAATAATGACGAACACCCAAATGTAAACTCTATTTTTTGTGAAATAAAAAATTCAAAAAAAATATTCATTTAATTTCAGCCCACTGGTCCCCGCTGGTCTTAGACACATTTAGAGGGTGTGTTCATTGTGAAGCGTAGGTATCCACTGAGAAAGGGTTTTTCGAAATTCTACCCCTAAGTGGGTGAAATGGAGGGTTGAGCTTTCTATGAAACCTCAATCAGATGAAGAGTCAATTGTCTCAAAAATTGGTACACATACTCTTTAATTAAAATAGTAAGTTATATCACAGTTTTTCAAAAATCATCCCCCACGCCTTTTTCTTGCTGACTGAATGACTGCCTGATATATAAACGCACTGGCTAAACCACTGGTCCTTGAGACATGATATTTGGAGGGTATGTTTCTGTGAAGTGTAAGTACTGAGTACCGACTTAGAAATAGTTTAATAATTTCCCCCCGAAGAGAGTATGATGTAAGGTTACATTTTCTGTGATTTTTTTTATTTTCTGGGTCGCAAGATTATCTTGGAAATTGGTTCATATACTCTTTAATTAAAATTATGATACACGTGTATCAGAGTTTTTCCAAAATCATCACCTACACGTTTGTCTGACTAATATCTATCTATGCACTTCCTAAACCGCTGGTTCTAGAGACATGAAATTTGGAGGGTGTGTTATTTGTAAAGTGTAGGTATCCACTTAGAAACGATTTTTCGAAATTCCACCCCTTAGACGGTGATACGAGAGGTTGAATTTCAGTAAAACTTTTTATTCTCTCGGTCGCTCGATCGACTTGAAAATTGCTACACATAAATCTTCAAGAGATCAAGAGACACACACGTGTATTACAATTTTCTAAAATCATCCCGACCCAATTAGTTTTTGAATGAAATAAAATTAAAACAATTTAACCAAGTATTCTTTGATTAACCCGACTGTATCGAACTACCCCTTCGACTTTAAGGTTTACCTTAAAAGACTGCTTTGCCATTATCGTAAATAAACCTTAAAGCCAAACTTTTACTTTAACAGACTTAGGAAGAACTGCTATTTACACGGTCGTTTATACGTGGTCTGCTCCAAAGTAAGCCCACGGAGCAGCATTTGTGTGGTATTTTGTCAGTTTGTAACTTGTATATTCATGCAACCCTACTTTAATATTTTTTAATAGTCTGACGTCAACGATTGGATTACAGCTGAATGGTTCATTACTTTTGATTTTTTATTCAAAGCGTTAAATTCTGCTTTAGCTATGTTTACTTGATAATTGATTGTGATTTATTTTATGATTTTGACGTGTATATTTGCGTATATTAATACTGTCTACATACTGAATAAATGCTTTGATTCTTGATTCTTTGATTCAATTGATAGGGAGTGAGAACGCATATAATATTCGTTTCTGAAGAAAAATATATAATTTGTTTCCTGTAAGCCACGTGAGCGAAGCCGCGGGCAGATGCTAGTCATTTCATACTCCGCGAGACACCAGTGTAGCGAGTAAGCCGGGGTATGCCCGGACATATAGCTCCACACGATTAACGTATTAAGCCAATGTCAAGTATTAAAATTCTTCATTGGGAGAGGTCTGCGTAGTGCACGTACGTACCCAGTGGACACCTATTGTTGTATCACCCCCGCGCGAAACACATAGGCGCAATGGGGTATTTATAATATCATCCTTGAGCGGCTACTTCAGTTCGGACCAAATACCAGACCCGTACACACGCACTATTTTAATTGTTCAAAAAACGAAAAAGCCGTTATATATTACTTAATTACGCTATAAAGTGGTGTAGGAAATCCAGTAAAAATCATTAAATTTTACAAAGGACAACGTTTCTTTTCACCGATAAGTAAAATTCAATTCATTATTAACAATTTGTAAATAAAATTCATAGTTCAACATATACTGGTCACAGATGCCCTGTGTATCAGTCTATCCCTTTCCTACAACGGCATCTTTATATCTTTTTTACTCGCTCCGCCCTTGTACGCAGAGGTACTTGTGCACTTTTAGTGATGTATTTCTGTTGTTTTGTGAAAGTTATCGACAATGATTATTGATAGATAATGAAAATGCTCAATTCAACTATGTTATATGTATATAATATATATGTTATTAATCCAAATTATCCTACTGATTTACTTAATAAACGCGAAAGCTGGAATGTTTGTTTGTTTTGCTATTCAATCACGCCAGATAAGTACATAAATAAAGGTCAAGTAGATAAATACATTTTAAGTTACTTGATACGTGATACTGATGCGTGTGAATAACCAATTTAGTGGTAAGAAACGAGTTAGAATTTAGTGTGTAAGCAAGCAAACGAACATTTTTAGAGTTCCGTACCGCAAAAGGAAAAAAGGAACCCTTATAAGATCACTTTGTTGTCCGTCTGTCTGTCTATCTGTCCTTCCGTCTGTCCGTCTCTATCATTATACCTTTACACTTCTACACATTTCTCACACACATAATGATGAGGTAGTGTCACGTTGTCCCAGCACTAAGCATGATTTATTGCTATGAGTCAAATTGAAGTTGTCCAATCACAGTGCTGTATTACCTATAACCCCCCCGCAAAATATTTCGCTCGTGAATTAGTTCATAGTTTTTCTCATGCGGAGTCCACTGGGTGGTACGTCCGTGGCGTAGTGCATTGCTAGTTAGTGATTGTCGCTCCAGAAATGAGTAGGTTCCAAATTAGTTTAAAAAAGCGACATAGGGCACTCATACGCATACTATGAGTAGGTAAGGTTCAAAATGAGTGGCAGATCTGATACAGAGCATCTCGAATCCACCGTCTTGTTCTTCATAATTTAAAAGTCGAACACTTAGGCAATACACTAGGGAACATTGACCACCGCGTGACGTGCGCTGACGAGCGTAGCGAGGTGAGCCGCGGCAGACGCCGCGCGTCACCAGAACCGACGCTATGGCGCATATTATACATATCGGTCTACCCGTTTTCAAGTTATGGCGTGACCAAGGGACATAGGGACTCATTTTTATAAAACCCAAAAAATCATATTGATTTTAAAACTTTCTTTTGTTTGTTTGTACACCATTTCACTCTCTTAAAGGTGGAATTTCGAAAAAGCCTGAAACACATATTTAATTGCTTATTTACAGACGTATTTTTGTGAAGTTTCCAATAAAATAGACTATCTTATGTTGTTTCTATATAGAAACTTTGAACTCCCGTTTCATCCCTTTAAGGGGTGAATTTTGGAAAATCCTTTTTTTAGCGGATACCTACATCATAACTCATAACAACTATCTGCATGCCAAATCCGTTAAGTCGTTTGAGCTGTACGTTGATAGCTCAGTCAGTTAGTCAGTCAGTCGGTAACGTTTGCCGTTTATATACAGATTTCATTATTTACGTTAAACTGTATTTCCCTACATAGTGAATGGAACAAGGGTATACATGTTTTCTATACTTACAGATTTCATTTTGCACACTAATGTTGAGTGAATCAAACCAAGTATGTAATAAAATGTACCATAGAAACTTTATCACCCTGTTTAACCATTTTAGGGGATGATTTTTGAAAATTAAAGTACCTTATCATGTTTTATTTCAAGAACTACACAATCTATATTTCCAATATCATCAAAATCGATTTAGTAGTTACGCAGATACGTGAAATCAAACATGAATGTATTTTTATGATCACTCCAGATAAAATTAAATTTTCACTCCCTCTAGGGGTAGATTTGAAAGAAATAAAAGATACATGTTTCATTATTTGTTTTAAGTTTTATTTATACCGAGTTTTAAGTGAACCGGATCAAGGAATAACATTTTTCATAGAAACTTTATCACCCTAAGTAACCCCTTCAGGGGTTGAATTTTGAAAATCTAATTAACCTACGTGTTATTTCAAGACGTACACTATCTACGTTTCCAATTTCATTGAAATCGGTTAATTAGTTATGAAGATAAGTCGAAAAAAACATTACTGGATTTTCTATGATTTTTCCAAACAAAATTTATTTTACACATCCTAGGGGGTAGATTTGTTAAATAAAAAAAACGTCTCATCATTTGTTTTATAGATTATATGTACCGATACCGAGTTTTGAGTGAATCGGACCAAGAAATAAGTGGAAACAAACATTACTGAATTTTCTATGACTTTTCCAAACAAAATCATTTTACACACCCCCTAGGGGTAGAAATGAAAAAATAAAAAACACGTATCTCATTATTTGTTTGGAAGTTTGCCTGTACCGAGTTTTGAGTGAATCTGACAAAGAAATACGTGAAAACAAATATTACTCAACTTTATATAATTTTTACAAAGAAAATTCATCTTTCAAGGCCTCTAGGGGTAGTTTTGAAAAAATGAAATACACTTGTATTATTATTTGTTTTATGGTTTAACTGTACCGAGTTTTGAGAAAATCGGCCCAATGAATAAAATTTTCCATAGAAACTTTATCACCCTATTTAACACCTTTAGGGGATGATTTTCAAAAATAAGATTATTGTAAGTCCTAAGTTAGAACCTACACTATCTACGTTTTAAATTTCATTAAAATTGGTTTAGTGGTTATCGAGATACGTGGTAACAAACATTCACACACACACACACACACACACACTTACTTTCGCATTTATAATATTAGTAGGAAGTAGGATAGTAGGGTAGGATGATCTATTTAATGTTATTTGACATGTGTAAGTGCAAATTTTTAATTCGCCCATATACTGAATAAATGCTTTGACTTTTGACTTGACTACTACATACATATTATAGTATCTATCTACTATCTAATAGACTTGGCTGGCACCGACTTCAAATAAATAAGTGCGTAGCGCTTATAATAATTATATTATGTAATGTATTTTTCGCTTTTGAGTGCCTGTTTGTGGCTATGAAGTCGGTTTTATTTTTTTTGAAAAATATTTGTTTTATGATAATATGCGGATTAATTGCCGGAAAAAAGAGAGATTTTTTTATTTCCCGACTACAGTTGTACTATTATTTATTCTGTGACTACAGGAGGGTTATGATTAGAGCTTACGCCCTGCTTTTGACCGGTATTGCATGTATGTACGTTCATCTGTTCCCTCATTACTTCCTAACTCCTTATCACAATTTGACAAACGAAGTGTCGTCAGAAGCGTATTGATTGTCCGCTGATGATAATGCTACGTCGATTAAGATAGCTTAGAAACTAAAACAACCTACTTCAGTGCCCCGCGAGTCAATTTCAGTAGCAAGTTTGAGACGTTTATCGTCATATCTCTGAAGATACTTATCAGATCTCGATCTCGAAAACGTACCCTACCGATTACAAAAAGACGAATTGAGAACCTTCTTCTTTTTGGAAGTCGGTTGAAAAAGGAAATCCGAGAAACATCTCAAACTACAGGCCTATTAGTCTACTTTCAAGAAATCCGTGAAACATCTCAAACTACAGGCCTATTAGTCTACTTTCAAGAAATCCGTGAAACATCTCAAACTACAGGCCTATTAGTCTACTTTCAAGAAATCCGTGAAACATCTCAAACTACAGGCCTATTAGTCTACTTTCAAGAAATCCATGAAACATCTCAAACTACAGGCCTATTAGTCTACTTACAAGAAATCCGTGAAACATCTCAAACTACAGGCCTATTAGTCTACTTTCAAAAAATCCGTGAAACATCTCAAACTACAGGCCTATTAGTCTACTTTCAAGAAATCCGTGAAACATCTCAAACTACAGGCCTATTAGTCTACTTTCAAGAAATCCGTGAAACATCTCAAACTACAGGCCTATTAGTCTACTTTCAAGAAATCCGTGAAACATCTCAAACTACAGGCCTATTAGTCTACTTTCAAGAAATCCGTGAAACATCTCAAACTACAGGCCTATTAGTCTACTTTCAAGAAATCCGTGAAACATCTCAAACTACAGGCCTATTAGTCTACTTACAAGAAATCCGTGAAACATCTCAAACTACAGGCCTATTAGTCTACTTTCAAAAAATCCGTGAAACATCTCAAACTACAGGCCTATTAGTCTACTTTCAAGAAATCCGTGAAACATCTCAAACTACAGGCCTATTAGTCTACTTTCAAGAAATCTGTGAAACATCTCAAACTACAGGCCTATTAGTCTACTTTCAAGAAATCCGTGAAACATCTCAAACTACAGGCCTATTAGTCTACTTTCAAGAAATCCGTGAAACATCTCAAACTACAGGCCTATTAGTCTACTTTCAAGAAATCCGTGAAACATCTCAAACTACAGGCCTATTAGTCTACTTTCAAGAAATCCGTGAAACATCTCAAACTACAGGCCTATTAGTCTACTTTCAAGAAATCCGTGAAACATCTCAAACTACAGGCCTATTAGTCTACTTTCAAGAAATCCGTGAAACATCTCAAACTACAGGCCTATTAGTCTACTTTCAAGAAATCCGTGAAACATCTCAAACTACAGGCCTATTAGTCTACTTTCAAGAAATCCGTGAAACATCTCAAACTACAGGCCTATTAGTCTACTTTCAAGAAATCCGTGAAACATCTCAAACTACAGGCCTATTAGTCTACTTTCAAGTCTCTGCAAACTATTTTCATCCGTTATTGAAAAATGAATAAGCGTTACTTACTATACAAAAACATCAACCGGTTGAACAAGCAGGCTTTCGCAGGGGATTCTCTACTGACAGTCGACCACATTCGAGTTCAAGAACTGGCGCAGGTGCGTACTTATAGTACGGTACCTCGGACTCCACAAGGTCGTATTGAAGAGCAAGTTGCTGCCAGGCTATTCTGTAAGCTAGTTTACGCATCTCGCAAGCGGAATCCGCGGTGAGTCGTACTACGAAATTCAAATCGTAACGCGATTGTAATACGGTTGAATTTCGTAACACGAAATTCAAATCTCACTGCGAAGTTCGCTTCCGAGATTAGCTTACAGAATAGCCCTACAGGTCGATGATCCTGGCTACGAGATTGTGTTTGTGCAAGTACTCGCCGTTAGCAAGATGAGAACAACCGGAAATAATATTATATTGTTTATTATTATTTTATTTTATTATTAGGGTACACTTCCGAGGTGGTCCCATTGTAATTTCATCGAGATCTGATAAATATCTCCAGAGATATGACGATAAACGTCTCAAACTTGCTACTGAAACTAACTCGCGGGGCATGGAAGTCGGTTGCTTTAGTTTTTAAACTATCTTAATTATTTGAATACTAGCTTTTTCTAAAGACGCATATTAGCATGGTGTAATACACATAACTAATGATAACAATACAGACTAGCGCCCAAATTCGACTGTCCTACTACTAGCAATTATGGAGTTCTAGTACCTACCTATAGCCCGGCTTCATCATTAAGTCAACCTATAAAAATATAAATAAATAAATAAACTATATTATTGCATTGCCCAAATATACGGAAGTATACCAAATTTAAGTCCAATCTAACTTCAGGAAGTAGGTCTAATTTAGTTTGTTTCCAAGAGTTGATCTGCACACACATACATACTAACATGGCAAAGTTTAGTAAAAGCTAAACTTAAATAAAATATTTTTAAATACCTGAGTTTCTAGTGGACACACTCATTCGTATATTATACCTATTCTGAATTAGATAAACATTTTGTAAAACACGAATTAAAAGTAGACGCAAAGAGCTTCACACTGCGGACACTGGTCAACTTGACTCCTATACGAGCTCGAGGCAGGAGGCCGTGTAGCGTGTATCGGTGTATTCGAGCGCCGGACCGCACATTGTACGAGTACCGCCGATCTGAGCGCACATCACGAAGATACGTCTCGGTGTCACGTGGACGAGACCTACGAATGTAGGTTATCCCGAACGTGCATTCGTAGGTCTCCTCGTCTCCTCGGGTAGTACCGCACTGGCAGATGGAAACGTTATCCTTATCGGGAAACACCGTCAGAACGTGCGAGAGTGGGATCACTGTGCGGCGCGCAATCGATGCGTGGTCGAGTACCGCGGGCCGGGCCGGGCGAGCATACCGCGCGAGCACAGCTGGGCGGTGCGGCGTGCGCTGAGTCCGACCGCCGCGGCACACTGCAGCGCGCGGCGCGCCGCCCCCGCCCGCCGCCGCACGCCCCGCCACACGCATGCGCCACCGCCGCCCGCCCTCGACGTGCGGCGCCGCGCCGTCGCCACCGCGGTACCGGCCACCGCGCGCCTGCTCGACACAAGCGGATTTCTCTCCCGCCGATTCACAAGGCCCGGACTACACCAATGTGGATGGAGAAGAGATTTGTGTGTGTGTGTGTGTCAAAAAGCAGTTATAAATAAAGTAATGATAAGAGTTGAATCCGAAACTGGGAATAACCTGTATGATAAGATTCAGTACTTTTCGGAAGCTAACGGTGACGTTATATATAATAAACTGGTCAAGTGCAAGTCGGACTCGCACTAGTAGGGTTCCGTACCACACTACAGTATTTTATAAGATCGAGCAAAAAATACCACTATCATTTTTCGCCAGAAAAAAATTATAATTAATTAATATTTTATTTCTTATAACGCCATCTAACGTCTAACAAAGGTGTTAGGGATCGACATTTCAATATAACGCCATCTATGGGACGTTTACCTAACTAAGTGTTCATAGATGGCGTAAAATGCCGAAAAAACACGTTTCTTGAATAGGGACCCTCTATTATTTTTAACTTTATTCTGTTTTTAGTATTAGTTGTTATAGCGGCAACAGAAATACATCATCTGTGAAAATTTCAACTGTCTAACTATCACGGTTCATGAGATACAGCCTGGTGACAGACGGACAGACAGACAGACAGACAGACAGACGGACAGCGGAATCTTAGTAATAGGGTCCTGTTTTACCCTTTGGGTACGGAACCCTAAAAAGACAATGAAATGAAATGGGCAAAACAGTGTTTGTGTACGTGTGTGTGTGTGTGCGCGCGCGTGAGTGTGTGTGTGTGTGTGTGCGTGAGTGTGCGTGAGTGTGTGTGTGTGTGTGTGTGTGTGCGTGAGTGTGTGTGTGCGTGAGTGTGCGTGAGTGAGTGTGTGTGCGTGTGTGGTGTGTGTGTGTGCGTGAGTGTGCATGAGTGTGTGTGTGTGTGTGTGTGTGTGCGTGAGTGTGTGTGTGTGCGTGAGTGTGCGTGAGTGTGTGTGTGTGTGTGTGTGTGCGTGAGTGTGTGTGTGTGTGTGCGTGAGTGTGTGTGTGCGTGAGTGTGTGTGTGTGTGTATTTGTGTGTATGCGCGTGTTAGTGTGTTAGTTAGTGTATCTTATCTTTTTATGTTAAAATCAGAATCAGAATTATTTATTTGCCTAAAACGTTGGTATCATTGCTGTTGACAAATTGTAAAAGATGGTCCCGTTAACACTTTACCATAAAGCGGCATGCAAATATCACACATTTAAAATCTAATCAATCAAAATTATTATTATACATATTTACGAAGTCATTAACAAATTAAAATAAATTAAGGTATCTTACTTATATTATTAAAAGCTTGAGACACTGCCATTTTACAGTTTAGGTACTTACTATACTTCTGTGCCTTAAGCTTTTAAGAATATAGGTAACCTACCCGCTAAATAATTACTAGATTTTTTTTTACTTTTTCGTTCACGTCCCAGATAAAAGCTTGTTTATAAAAATATTTTTTACCATTGTCACTCGAAAAAGAGCACTTTATTCATCGACAGCAGTGAATAAAACGCTCTTTTACTCATTCGGTGAATAAAAACATTTTGAATTTGGAACTAGCACGAAATACGAATTATGTACAAAAAGTAAATAAAACTTGCTGAAACTGCCTACTGGCTGACTAAATGGAGGTATACCATAGAAGCCATATAATTAAATAAAACTAAAAATCCCGCCAATTTTGATTAATTTTTTTTTGCTTTCATTATGGCTCCACACGATTAGTGTATAATTTAGCCAGAATCAAGTATTAAAATTGTTCGAGTTTTTGTAAATTAAAGTCATTAAGATGAGTTAAAGTCACATTTCTGATTAAGTTGAAGTCACAGTCTAGTCCAAGTCATACTCTTAGTAAAGATGTGATCTTTTCAGTAGAAAAGATATGATATTTTCAGTAGAAATTTGTTGAGAACGCAAATAGAATGTTTTTTAACATTACTGTTTCCCTACACTCGCACACATTCACCGGCATTTAATGGTTAATAATCCACATTTATTACCTTCATATTAATAATAAAATATGATAAATATATATACTATACTACTATTTATTTTCTCGCAGTCAAAGGTAAAAAGAAGATTACACGACTCGTAAATAAAAAATTTTATCTCGGTCCTTGTATCCCTCGCTCTCAGGCTCCACTCAGGATTATAATCTAGAATCCTTCGCTGCTCTCGGGATCCAACTTAGTCCCTCGAATTAAATTGCCTTTTTATTCACTTGTTGTATAATCTACTATTTTACCATTGCCACTCAAAAAAGAGGACTTTATTTATCGATAGCAGTGAATAAAACGCTCTTTTACTCACTTGGTGAATAAAAACATTTTGATTTTGGAATAAGCACGAAATACGAATTATGTACTCGTACAAAAAATAAATAAAACTTGCTGAAAGTGCCTACTAGCTGGCTAAATGGAGTTAACCATAGAAGCTACATAATTAAATAAAAATAAAAATCCCGCCAATTTTGGTTAAATTTTTTTTGTTTTCATTTTGCTCCACACGATTAGTGTATTCAGCCAGAATCAAGTATAAAAATTATTCAAGATTTTTTAATTCTAGTAATAAAATTGAGTCAAAGTCACATTTCTCATCCAAGTTTAAGTTACAGTCTAGTCCAAAACATACCCTTAGTAAAGATGTGAACTTTACTGAAGATTTTCAGTGCAATTTTGGTGAGATCGTAAATAGCATGTTTTTCAAGATTGTGCTGTTTCCCTCAACACACATTCACTGCCACTAAATGGTTAATAACCCACATTTATTACACATTAATAATAATATAAGATAAATATAAATAGGTAGGTACTATAAGTAGGCATGAAGTGTGTGTATGACGTAGCTTAAGAACTAACACATAGGTATTGGCAGTAAGGTAATATAATTGTACGGTAGTGTGCGCACGCGTGCAACTTCATATAATGTAATACTTAGCATAATTAATTAGAGACAATAAATAGCTTCAATGGAGTGCAGTCGTGTCATTTTAATATAGTAATAAACCCCAACATTACATGGCGACCTTGCCTAAAAGGTACCTGCCAAGGGGATCGGAATTGTTATTAGTACAGTGATAAAGTCAATTTTTTTTTTAAATGTGTCGTTCTACCGTGGAGAAAGAAGATGTGTTCATAAACCAAAACGCGGTTGGAGACAACAACGCTATTGTGAAGCAATTGGGCGGCCACCTAGACCGCCTAAGTATTGGCGTGTTTGTTATAATGGGGCTACTGAGCATCGTTTTCTTATGGTTTATATGGAAGGCGTACAAAAGATGCCACGGACAATGGGTCCAAGAAGAGATCGGACTCCATGCGATGGACCGCATACGCGCATCACTGCGTAGACGGGAGACGGCCTAAAATCGGCGCGACATAATGTGAGAGTGCTCGTGAAAACTTTCAAACGCATGTCAGTTATCCAAATCCTTAAATTAATTATTCGTAAAGTGAAACAATTATTTCGCAATAGTTCGATGCAATTCAAAGGAAGCGCAGCGGAACGTCAGTGTCAGCATTTTTACGCGCTCGGTATCGTATTCGCTTGGTCTTTGTGCACCTTTTTAGTGATTTTAATTAACTGCGTTATAAGTTGATGATACATGAAGCTATGAACAATGAACTTTTATTAGATAAGATACATAGATAAGACACTTTACATTCAGTTATGAGTTTTAGATGCGGTAGTTTACATAGAGTCATGAATTATTAGATGCGGCATATGATTATAATGTAGTAAATTTTAAGTATGATTAATAGCTTAAAAGAATATTATGATATTTTGATAGGAATTAGAAGATACTTAGTTAAAAAGGGACAGGGTAGATATACGTGCAAAATTACTGAAGTTAAGTTGAGTGAAGCTCCCAGTATTTTTGACCTATGCAAGGAAATTTTAAGTACATTAAAAGCAAATACGGATAGCGAGCTAGTTGCATTTAGTATAGAAATTTTTGAAAAGATAAAGAAGGTTTACGACGAAATTAATATTTTATGTGCTTTTTCTGAAACAGAAGCGAGTAAAATGGAGTTTGACTTAAAAGTGGCGTGTAGTTTGATTCCAGCTATGGACGGGACTGAAGCGACAACCAAAAGAATGATTGACTCTTTGGAAATGTACGCAGATATGATCAACGAAAATGGTAAATGCCTTTTAATTACATTTTTCACTAAAAGTCGCCTCTCAGAAAACGCTAAATTGCGCATTTCAGGCAATTATACAAAAGTCGAGGACCTACTCAGAGATTTGCGTCAGCATCTTGTGACGAGAAAATCTTTCGTTACGCTACAAACGCAGCTGCAAAATGTAAGACAAGGTTCAAGGTCTATCGAGGAATACGGCAGTGAGATTGAAACCCTGTGACTGAGATGACGATCTCGCAGGCGGATAACGACGTTAACGCTATCTCTCTGTTGGAGCCATTAAATGAAAAAGTCGCACTAAAACGGTTTTCAGATGGACTGCGGAGTGCAAGACTGGGCACGATCGTCGCTTCGCGCAACTACTCCAGCCTCAAGGATGCCATCCAAGCAGCGAAGGACGAGGATGCTACGTCTTTGCAACCCTCAGGTGAAATTATGCATGCATCAAGGCAAGGAAATAGTTTTAATAACTCGAGACGCGCAAATGGCCGAGGCTACCGAAATAAACAGGGGCCTTGTCATTTCAATAATTACCGTGGTCAATACAGTAAAAATTATTACCGTGGACAATCTGGGCGTGGAAACATGCAAAACTATAGGGGAAATAGTAGGAGACCAACGTTCAAACATTACCGACAAACTAGAGGTAACAGATACGTGACAAACAACTATGGCGCACGACTTGCACGAAATATATTTTCGGCGGAGCAAACCAGTAGCGCCCGTAGTGATGAAAGGGAAGGCTCAAATAATGCGAGCCAGTTTTTTTGAGTTTAAGCATAGTATTTTTTCATGCACTGGTAATGCAAAGTACGTTGCATTATATATAAATAACACAAGAAATTATTGGTTAATAGACACAGGCGCGACATTATCTGTGGTAAAGCGCGAAGCATTACCACGTAACATCCCCATATATAGATATGATACTTTAATTAATGGAATAGGAGGACAAAAGAGGTCTTTAGGCCGTGTAAATTTAACATTATTTAATTCACATCAGCAAACTTTCGAACATAACTTCCTTGTGTTTGATTCATTACCACTAAAAGCCGACGGAATATTGGGTTTAGATTTTCTTAAAAAATACCAGGCGAATATAGACTTAGATAAAAATATTCTCACATTGAATAGTAGCGGAAGGATGGAGTTTACACTGTTAAGTGAAGAAAATAAGGTAAATAACTTACTTTCCATCCCGGCGAGATCAGAATCTATCCACCATATTTATTTAGAAAACATCAGTTTGAGTGATGACGTAGTCGTGTTTGGAAGACAGTTAGAAGAAGGTGTGTTTCTTGCGAATGCAGTTGCAAAAGTTAAAAATAATAGGATACCAATAAAGATTTTGAACGTAAGCGAAAAAGACGTATGTTTATCAAATTTTATACCAGATTTACAACCTCTGAGTGACTTTTCTTTATGTGAATTTAGCAAAAGTAGTACTGATGTGGAGAGAGTTAAAAGGCTTTTATCGGAACTGAAATTGAGTCATTTGAACGAAGAAGAAAGACAGTCAATCGAGTCAATTTGTGCAAAATATGCCGATGTTGGTTGATGCCTGGTGATAAATTGACGACGACAAATATTTACCAACAATCCATCACACTAAAAGAAAATTCAAGTCCTATATATTCAAAACAATATAGGGTACCTCAAGCTTTAAAACCAGAGATAACTCAACAGATTAATAAAATGATAGAAAACGATATCATAGAAGAATGTAGTACTGAATGGTCTAGTCCGATATTGTTAGTACCGAAAAAGAATGCAGATGGAGTGGAAAAGAAATGGCGTTTAGTAGTTGACTACAGAAAGTTAAACGAAATAGTTTGCGATGACAAATTCCCTTTGCCAAATATCAACGATATTTTAGACTCGCTTTCAGGGGCCATATATTTTTCGCATCTTGACCTTCATCAAGGTTACTATCAGGTGACATTAAATCCCGAGAGCCGCAAGGTTACAGCGTTTACTACTAGCACTGGACAGTATCAGATGAAACGACTACCAATGGGTCTTAAGATCAGCTCGAGTTCTTTTAGTCGCATGATGTCGGTAGCACTATCTGGCCTTACTTTTGAAAAATGTCTTTTGTATTGTGATGATCTCATCATATTTGGACGTAATTTGAGTACTCACAACCAAAACTTAGTAGATGTCTTGGAGAGATTAAGAAAAGTTAATTTAAAATTAAATTCATCGAAGTGTGAATTTTTAAAGAAGGAGATTTTGTATTTAGGGCATTTAGTGTCTGAAAAAGGCGTTTTACCGGACCCTGAAAAGACACACATTCTGAAAAATTATCCTACCCCACAAAGCGCAGACGAAGTTAAACGATTCGTTGCATTTTGCAATAATTATCGTAAATTTATAAAATTATTTGCAGAAATCGTAAATCCTTTAAATAAACTAAGTCAAAAAAATGAACCATTCATATGGTCTGAGGAGTGTCAAATTGCATTCGACACGCTTAAAAATAAATTAATATCACCGCCTATCTTGCGGTATCCCGAGTTTTCAATAGATAACGAATTCACAATACAAACAGACGCATCAGGTTTCGCACTGGGAGCGGTATTATGTAATAATGATTTAAGACCAGTCGCATACGCCAGTCGACCTTAAAATAAAGCCGAAAAGAACTATCCCACTATCCAAAAAGAGCTTCTCGCGATAGTTTGGGCAATTAAGTATTTTAGGCCATACGTTTACGGCCGAAAGTTTACAATAATGACAGACCACAAACCTCTAATATATCTTTTTGGAATGAAAGATCCTTCTAGCAGATTAATAAAATTTAGGTTGACGCTAGAGGAATATAATTTTAAAGTCGTATACGTAAGAGGTAAAGACAACCCAGTCGCAGATAGTTTATCTCGAATAATTATAACGTCGGACGAGTTAAGAAGCATGGAAGAACAAGTCGTAAATGTGGTGACTAGAGCTCAAAAGAAACGGTTGGACGAATGTGAAAGAATGAAAGTTAGTAAGGAAACGGATTTTAATAAATTTACAGACAATCGGCCTGATCAACCAAGAGTCGTAGATATATTAAAAAAGCCGTGTGAGTCAGTGGAAATTATATTTTTGGAAGGAAAACAGTTAAAGAAATATAGGGAAAAAGGTATGATAGCTGAAGAATATAAGTGTTTTGCATACGTGTCAAGTAAAAATCTATTATGCATAAATCTTGATTTTAAGGCACATTTCTCGCGAGCCGAATTTGTGCAGAAATTAAGTTTATTTAGTAGTAAAATGAATATTGAAGAAGTTTGCATAATAAAAGAGAAAGAGAATATAGATTTTATCAAAAACGTGTGTGATGAGATTAAATCACTTGAGAAATGGTCCGGACCACGGTTATGCATATTAAGAGGAATAAAGAGAATAAATGATAACGACGAAAAAACATTAATTTTAAATGATTTCCATTTATTATCATCTAGCGGTCACGCTGGTGTACGTAGAATGGTTAGTACTATCAAAAGACGATACTATTGGCCAAATATAGAAAAGGACGTTCAAGAATTCGTGAAAAAATGCACGAAATGCCAGAAAATGAAGTATTTTCGTTATGTTAAAGAGCCGATGGAAATAACAACAACAGCTTCTTCGGCTTTTGAAAAAGTATTTTTAGACGTAGTTGAACCTTTAGATAGGGATACGGAAGATAACTGCTACATATTGACCATACAATGCGAATTGACGAAATTTGTTCAAGCCATTCCAATGAAAAATAAAGAAACCGTGTCTACTGCTGATGCATTTGTAAGACATTTTATTTTAAGGTTTGGTGTTCCCGAAATAATAGCAACAGACCGCGGGAAGGAGTTTATGTCTTCTACAATGGAACAGGTTTGTAAACTTTTAAATATCCAAAAATTATCGTCAACAGCGTACCATCATCAATCAATAGGAGCATTAGAAAATTCTCATAAATCTCTAGGCACATTTCTGAGAATTCAATGTGAAAATCATACAGATACATGGAGTTATTGGTTACCTTTCTGGTGTTTTAGCTTCAATAATACAGTCCATACGGAAACAAAGTACACACCATTCGAATTAGTATTTGGGAAACTGCCACATACCTTCTAAAATATCTGACTCTGTAGAACCATTGTATAATATTGATGACTATCCTTTAACTCTAAAATATAGACTGCAACTAGTTCATGCCGATGCTAAGAAAAATTTGTTATCCAGTAAAAATAAGAGGAAAGAGTGTTATGATAAAACCGTTAGTTCTTTGAAGTATCAGAAAGACGATTTAATTCTTGTAAAGAATGAAACCGGTACAAAATAGGTGGTATCCGTGCGGATTTCCCCACTCAAAAAAAAAAAAAGGTTAGGTTAGGTTGGCGGATAACTGCGACACCTGCGGAGGCAATGCCAAAACCAACGCAGGACGCCTTCGGGCGATTCATACCAAAAGGCCCTTCTCAGGGCCAACTAAACGGCCCTTCTCAGGGCCAACCAAACGGCACTTCTCAGGGCCAAACAAAAGGCCCTTCTCAGGGCCAGCCTGACGAAGCCGCTTCGGCGTCGGAGGCTAGCTACAACCCATCTGTAGCTAGCGTCTATAGCATGGCGGAAGAGCTGTCCGACTCTGACAGTGAACTGTGTGAGTCGGACGCTGGTCCAACGTCGATAGATGGTCGCCAGGTCGCGAAAGAGAGCATTTCTGAAGAACAGCTCCGAATGCTCCTCGGACTCAACTCGAAAGCCGAAGAAGGCAAGGGCTAAGAAGTCATTGGCGGACAGCCATGACGTAGGTCTGGCAGACGCCCAACGTCAGCTGGACCTGGCTCGTCGGTCGCAACTCCAGCAAGAGCTGGAGGAGAAGGTAGCCGCCAAGGAGCAACAGACGCGTGTCGCCCGGGCTAAGTCCGGGTACGGCGCGTCTAGCGTCCATTACGCAGACTACTCCCTGGCCGAGCTGGAGCTGATGGCTCAGGAGGACAAAGTGGAGATAGTGGATGTCGCCTCCAGGTCCTCCAACTTAAAAGGGACTTTCCAAAAGTCCCTAAAATGCAGGGCCACGAGCATGCGTGGCATAGTTTCGGAGTTGGTACAGCGCAAGTCTACCGACGAAACACGGCAACTGCAGGCGAAAGTTGATCGTCTGAAGTCAGTCAGCTGCATTAAAAGCTGGCCGAAGCCACGGCCCAGCCTGCTCGAGCTGACTTGACACCAGCAGCTGTAGGTCCCAACCTTGAGGATATTATCCGCAAGGTGGTCATGGAAGAAAGGGCCTTCACGAGAGCCTGCTTCGCTGGCATCGAAGACAGGCTCTTGCCGGAGAAACGCCTCCGACCGCCACTCGCGGCGGATAAGAGGCAGCACGAGCCGGGACCATCCGCTCCGATGGAGGATGCCTTTCTGCCTTCTAACACCCCATCCAACCAGAAAAGATGGACGGAAGTGGTCGGCAAGGGGAAGCGCAAGGCCAAGAAGAAGGCCAAAACGCCGGCCGCCCCTTCTGCTCCCTCTATCACCCCTCCCAGCTTGTCCCAGTCGACCGGCAAGGGAAAGGGAAAGGGAAAAGGGAAGAAGTCGGTCTCCAAGGCCGCCACCGCTGCTCCCGCAGCGAAAAGGGCCCCGGCTGGGGCGAGGAAGAACTTGGTTCCTCCCAAGACCGCAGCCGTGGTGGTGACACTCACTGCAGAAGCTGCGGAGCGGGGGGAGACCTATAGCTCCGTCCTTGTGCGAGCTCGTGCTAGCGCCGATCCCGCCCAACTGGGGATCGGCGCAGTCACGTGCCGCCGGACCCAAGCTGGAGCTCGAATTTTCGAGTTCTCGGGGGCCCAGGGCAGCGCTAACGCGGACCTCTTTGCAACCAAATTGCAAGAGGTCATCGCTGATGCTGCTAAGATTGCAAGGCCCGTCGAGACTGTGGGCTTAGAGGTGACCGATTTGGATGATTCAGTCACCAAAGAGGAGGTCGTGGCGGCGGTTGCAGCAATAGGAGGCTGCAATGTCGAAGCGGTACAGGGCCGGAGCATCAGGCTCGGTCGCGGCGGCATGGGCACCATTCGTCTTGAGTGCCCAGTCACCGCGGCTAAAGCCGTCCTAGCCAAGGGACGACTTCCTGTCGGCTTCAGCTCGAGTGCGGTCCGGGCACTTGTAGATCAGCCTCTGCGTTGCTACAAGTGCTTCGGAATCGGACACACGCGGGCCCTCTGTCCATACAAGGTGGACAGGACGGACTGCTGCTACCGCTGCGGCAAGGAGGGGCACAAATCCGCCTCCTGTAAGGCTGCTACGCCACACTGCGTGGTGTGCACCGCCAGTGGTCGCCCAGCGGGTCACGTCATGAAGGGGAGGAACTGCAATCCTCCCCCTAAGAAAGGCAAAGCGCAGGCGCCAACCCAGCCTGCCGCGGGTGGAGATGGCGGAGACCATATCGGACCACAAATATGTACGGTTCGACATCTCCTTCCAGGCCCCCGGGGACAGGACACGCCCAGGCCAATCTCCCTTCCCACGGTGGGCTCTCGCCTAGACCGAGAGGCTGCAGAGGAGGCGGCGTTCCTTCAGGACTGGCTCGCTCCGCCTCTAAACGTCCTGGACGTGGACAGCGCAGCGGTCCAACTAAGGGGGTCCCTGACCCAGGTGTGCAACTCCAGCATGCCTCGGTCTCGCCATCCACCTCCACGTCGCGCCGTCTATTGGTGGTCGGAGGAACTGGCGGGGCTGCGGGCTGAATGTGTGGCGGCCAATAGGGCTTATACGCGGAGCCGACGGCGCCGCCCCCGAGATCCGGCCAACGAGGACCTTCTCTACGCGTCGTACGTAGAGGTAAAGATGGTCCTCAAGCTGGCAATGCGCGCCGCTGACGACTCGGCTAGGGCCGAGATGCTGGAGGATCTCAACAGGGACCCGTATGGGAGACCATACAAGGCAGCACGAAATAAGCTGCGCCCTTGTGGTCCCCCACTGGCGGAGACCCTCGAGCCGGCATTGCTGGATGGAGTGGTACGGTCCCTGTTTCCGTGCAGGACCAACTTCACCCCACCTGTGATGGACCCTCCGCGGGACGCGGCTCTGCCAGAGAAAGAGGTCATTCCTGTTACGGCGGCGGAGGTGTACGCAGTGACTCTCCGCCTCCGCGCCAAGAAGACGGCCCCTGGACCGGACGGCATCCCCGCTCGGGTGGTGGCTATCGCTGCCTCCCAAATGGAGGAGAGGTTTCGGGAACTCTTCGGTGCGTGTTTTGCAGCCGGGAGGTTCCCGAAACCTCGGAAGGAGGGGCAATTATGCCTACTCCGAAAGGAAGGACGCCCGGTGGACTCCCCCTCGGCATACCGGCCTATCGTTCTGCTCGATGAGGTCGGTAAGTTGTTTGAGGGGATCGTCGCCAATCGGCTTAATAACCTGCTGCGGAGGGAAGGGCCGGACCTGTCGGACGCCCAATTCGGCTTCCGATGTGGGCGTTCGACAATAGACGCGTTGGCCCGACTGAAGGGTCAAGTGAGGGAGGCCGTAGAAACAGGGAGCGGAGTTTTGGCCGTGTCATTTGACATAGCTAACGCCTTCAACTCCATCCCCCACTGGACGATCTTGGAGGCACTCCGGTACCACGGAGTGCCTCAGTACCTGCGGAATCTCTTTGCCGACTACTTGGAGGACAGAGCTGTCCTCCTTGTAGACAAGACGGCCAGAGTTAGGCGGTATGGCGCGGAGTCCGGTGTTCCGCAGGGATCAGTCCTAGGACCTCTACTGTGGAACATCGGTTTCGACTGGCTTCTACGGGGAACCCTCCTCCAAGGCACGAGTGTTATCTGTTATGCAGATGACACTCTCCTCACTGCCAAAGGGAGGGACTTCAGGGAGGCAGCCAGTCTAGCCTCGGCTGGCGGATCGTTAGTCGCAGGAAGGATCCGCCGCCTAGGATTGACGGTGGCGCTGCACAAGACCGAGGCTGTGTTCTTCCACGGGCCTCGGCAGCGCATCCCTCCTGACGCCCATATTGTCGTGGAGGGCGTCAGGATTGAGGTCACGGCCCAGATGAAGTATCTGGGCCTCATTCTAGACAGCAGGTGGCGCTTCGCCCCGCACTTCAATGCGCTGTCGACGCGCTTGCTTAAGGCCGCAGATGCCCTCTCATGGCTCCTTCCAAATCTGGGGCGGCCCAAGGCGCGATGCCGGCATTTGTATGCTGGTATCTTGAAGAACATGGCCCTTTACGGGGCCCCCATCTGGGCGGATTCTCTCCATAGGAGGGAAAACGCCACCGCCATCCGCAGGCCGCAAAAGGCTATCGCACTGCGGGTGGCGAGGGCCTACCGCTCGGTGGGCTTCGCGGCGGCGTGCGGTCTGGCTGGCACCCCTCCTTGGGAGCTTGAGGCGTGGGTGCTCGCCAGAGTGTACGAGTGGATGGCGGGGCGTAAGGCGCTTGGAGAGCACCCCACCGCTGTAGAGCGGGAGGCCGTCCGGCGAGAGGCGAGGGACGCAATCGTCCACCACTGGACGGAGGAACTCGCCACCGCCGCTTTCGGCCGTCGAACCTTGGACGCGCTTGGGCCAGTCCTGCCAGACTGGCTCGAACGGTCCCATGGTTTCCTCTCGTTCCGTCTGGCGCAGGTGTTATCCGGCCATGGATGCTTCGGATCACATCTGCACCGGATTCGAAGGGAGGAGACCCCGTCGTGCCATGAATGTGGCGCGGCTGAGGATACGGCGCAGCACACGCTCGAGGCGTGCCCGGCCTGGTCCGAGCTGCGCCGCAGCTTGGTCGCGGTGGTTGGGCAAGATCTCTCGCTACCTAGTGTAGTCAATTCTATGCTGGGAGGCGAGGGCGCCTGGGCAGCGGTCGCTTCCTTTTGCGAGGACGTTATGTCACAAAAGCAGGCGGCGGAGCGCGCACGGGAGGATGACCCTCTCGCATTGCCGCTCCGCAGGCGAAGATTGGGTGGGAGAAGGCGATTGTGCGATCGTCGTCTTCTCCTTCCTGGTGGTGAATAGCGGGCGACAGGCGCGGGGGCGCCTTCGTTCGCATTGCACTATTCACTACCCTCGTCGGGTGGGAATGGCCATGCACTCGTGGTCATTCCCGGGTCCCTCTCTGCCAGGAGGGACGTGAAGGCCCCGCTGTAAAGGCGGGTGGTCGTCGGTGGGGGACTGGATGAAAAGGCTCTGCCGATTTCCCAGTCCTCCCCCACAAAGACGATGCGGGAGTGCCGCTGGGTTGTTTAGTGGGTATACCGGGCTACCGGGGAATCCCACATAACCCTCCTATTCCCCTATTGGGAGGGTATGCGTAACGCATTTTCCCAGCGAAAACAAAAAAAAAAAAAAGTTAGGTTAGGTTAGGTTAGGTTTTTTTTTTTTTTTTCTACTCGACCCTCCAACGAAGTTGGAGTCTGTATCTGCTATTGACTCTTTCATGCCAGTTCTCGCTTGTTCGCTTTGTACAGATGACCTTTCATGCCTCATACAATTCTTTCTTTTATCCATCTCTTTCATACATTTATTGGTGGGATGCCAATACTGTCGTCCCTAATCTACTCTAGCTATATTTCATATTTATACTTAATTATTGGGGGTTATATACTTCAATAAGTGTACACAAAGTGTTTCTTCATTTTTACAAATTATCTTAATACTATGCTTTTTTCTACTTTTTCGTGCATATGCACCAACAATATATACTTAAATATATGTGGGTGCATTATACTCGTATTATTTCTTTTTATTTTTTTTTACAACTTTACTTATAACTAATTTGCAATATTCTATGAACTTTATTCTTATTTTTACATTATCCATTATTTTACATATATTTGCAACATTTATATCTGTATCTATTTCTTGTGTACAATCATAGCGTTGTTTGCTGTAGATGGGACATTCCACGATGACGTGAAGAGCACTCTCCTCGACCAGAGGATCACATTCGCATGCTGGACTCTCCTTGCACCGGAAACGATGCAGGTACGAGGAAAATCCACCATGCCCGGTCATAAACTGTATCACAATAGGTTCCAGTTGTATCTTTTTGACTAGAGGATAAGCTGTTATTGCGTCAGGGAAAAATACTTTTGTTGTTGACGCAATTTCATTCGTCTTGTAGCGGCGGTTCCATTCGTCAAGCGACTCCGTTCGGATTTGTCGCTTGACGAATGAAACCGGACACTTTTCATAATTTGCCTTGGTTTTAAGTCGCAACGCTGCGCTCTTTGCTAGTTCGTCCGCTTTTTCGTTTCCCTCCAACCCTGCGTGTGCTTTAATCCAGTATAATTCCAAGGATTTTCCGTTTTTATGAATTATACTGATATTATCTCTTGTTTTGATAGCTAGGGGATGGAGGGAAACGTTATTTACTACCGTTTCGAGGGCGGATCTAGGTCACAGTAAACGTTGCAACGAGGTGACTTACTCTGAAGCGCTAGGGTGGTGGCTTCTGCCAATGCAAGCAATTCTGCCTGGTACACGGTGCAGCACTGCTCCAATTTAAGCTTTCGGGTACTCACCTCTTCGCCATTGTCCCATAAGGACAATGCCGCGCCGACTTTCCCCTCCAGCTTACTGCCGTCAGTGTAGATGTTCAGGCCTTCTTGGTTACATTGTTGCAGTGCTGCATCGTCCGCCAGGCATCCGTATTGCATCCTTGTGAGTTTGGCAGGGTGTTTAGTTTCGCTGAAGGCAATAGGTCTCTCAACTTCACGATCTCCTACTATTTGCTGGCAGTGTCCCTTCCTTATTGCATAAAGTAGGGCTGCTTCCCGGATCCTGATGTCCAAGGGAAGCAACCCAGCAAGCAGCAGCGCTGAATTGAGTGAGACCGTTCGATGTGACTTAATTAATTTTTGAACGAAACCTCTCTGTACTGCATCAAGTTGTTTTTTGACACACAGCTTGTTAGAAGCTGGTGCCCATGCGCTCGCAGCGTACATCACTGTCGGCTCTACCACAGCTGTGTAGATAGACCTGATGACTTCGGGGCGTAAGCCCCAGTGAACTTTTGCGGCTCTACAGAGTTGCTTGAAGAAGTTTACGGCCTTGCGACAGACGTTTGCCACATGCGAGTTAAAAGTTAGTTTGCTGTCAATTGTGAGTCCTAGTATTTTGATCTCGTCTGATGTACCAATGTCAATCCCGCCCATGCTCAGACGTGGTGTGTCAAATTTCAGTTTTCGAGTAACAACCATAGCACTTGTTTTGTGTGGTGCGAATTTTAGTTTGTTTTTGACACCCCACGCCTTGACATACTCGAGAGTGACATTGGCACGTTCTTGAATGGCTGCGGCTGAGTTGCCATCAAATACTAGGACCACATCGTCCGCAAACGCCTGCACATATTCTCCTCTCGCGTCAAGACCTTTTAGTAAGGGGTCAAGGATCAAGTTCCATAGAATGGGACCATAATTCATAATTCATAATAATTCATAATTCATTTATTTACTTCATGTGGGTACACTGTACACTTATGAACGTCAGTCTTTTTCATTACACATTATAAATACAATAATTAAAATACATTACTATAAATTCATAGATTAAAAGTTAATAACAGTTGTGAGTTAGTCCTTAGAACAATTAAATTAATCCATACAAATAAACAAAATGTCAAAACCACTATTTCATTCATTACATACCACAGACAGATACTTATTGTCACTTACTTATAGTATTATGCTAGATAGAAAAATATTATGTCAATTTGAATATTACCATGTGCAAAATTTGAAAGTCACCAGAAAATAAAATACAAATATTAAGTCAAATTAAAAATTAGAAAAAAGACAAATAGAAATATTCAATAAAACATTGGTCGATGTCAATATTGTTACATTCATGTCAAGGTTTAAAAATAAATAATAACAAAATATCAGAATGTACAATTTTATCTAAAGAAAAACGGACCTGCAATGGAGCCCTGCACGCATCCCTTGTTGTTTGCTTTCTCGTGTTCTTTCCCAGCATATCGAACCTTCACTTTTCTATCGCTAAGATAGCTGTCCAGAATTTTCCTGAGGTGAGGCTGTAAAAAATGGGCTAAAATGCACCATTTCTGAGTTACGGCCGTTTTTTGGAAAAAAAAATAAAAAATTTAAATTTGCCCGGAAAAACTTTGAAATTTTTAAAATAAAAAATGCAGTTACTTTAAAATACAGGTGTGGTCAAAAATGGGCTAAAACGCTTAGTTTCTGAGATATTTAAATTTAAAGATTTCTAAAATTAATAACTTAAAAACTATAAATGAAAAAATTCCAAAAATTTACACAAAAATTAAAGTCACTATTGTCTATGATTTAAGCTTCAAAAAAGTATATGTCGCAGATCTTGATCAAGAGATATAATTTTTCAAAATTTTGCAAAAATGCTGGCACCTTATAATTTCGCCGGGGGTGGTCCGATTTCCACGTTCGAGGTGTCTGGTGGTTGGTCTTCGCAAGGCGCCCAATATCCAATCCAAAGTTTTGCTCGAAGTGGTCCGGAAGTCCGACCACGTGGCCACGTGGTTTCCGGTTTTTAGTGAATAACTCAGCGAGTTCAAACCGGAAAAATCCGGGACTCGGCTGAATTGTGGTCCTCTACAGGGCGGACCCCACACCAAAATAAAAAATGGGGGTCGTCGCGACTAATCGCGTGGCGTTCAGCTCCGAAGTTTGAAAATTTTGCACAAAAACACGTTTTCGCTTATAACTTAGCGAGCACTTCACCGATTTTCACAAACTTTTCACCATTAGGGGCGGCTTCGCGTAACACAACTTTTGATATATCGCACGTCAAAATTGGAGCACTTTTTACCACTTTTTCGAATTTTTGAGCGCGGAGACACGTGCTTTTAGGTGCGCTCTCGGTGGCGGTTGGAGCGGAACTGGGTTTTTTTTTTTTTTTCAAGTAAAACTTCAAGTCTACAGACTCTGTGGTCCGTACTCTTTTTGGATTTGTTTTTTATTCAAAGTGCAGTTTGTTTTATTTTTCATGTTATTACTCCATACATCAAGTTCTAAAGCTAGTGTTAGTTGCCTATACTGAGTCCATAATTTTTTTTTTTTTTTTTTTTATTTTTTTTTTATGTTATTGGTTTATTAACTATATATTAGTATTACGACATTCATTTGTAAAAATTAAATTTTTTCCTTACAAGCTATTGTCCCGATGTCCCTGCCTCAGACTCCGCTGGTCTTGGTGTATTTAATAGAGATTTCACGATCTCTTCGTCTCTATTTTTAATGGCCATTTTCATGTTGTGGTCGATTATGTGCCGCTCACTGGCTTCGGTCGCCCGCCGCACGAACCTGCCTATGGCATCCGAGCTGTCGTCCGTGTAGTAGGTGCAACTGGCTGTGTGTCGCGACACTGCCACCACAGCATGGGGGACGCTGTTTCGGAGCTTAGTCGACCGTTCCCTCGTCTGTACTATGATCACCGATTCATAGTTCAGTCCCTGAGCTTCGTGTACGGTTAAGGTGCAGGACCCCGTTCCGGACCCGTATCCTTTGCTGATTAGGGAGGTTTTTTCCTCCTGTGTCAGCACTAGGAATAGGGTTTGCGGAGGGTCAGTTGGTATGTTTGCACCTGTATACCTTTTCAGCTTCAGGGAACGAATACGGGATCTTGACGAGTACATGCCCGGGTACACTTCGCTCAGAGCGTATGCCACGTCCATGGGGTTTCGGTACGTGCAAAACATCTCCTGGCTGATGGATGCCAGTATAGCGGGACTGCTGAACCTTATGTCGAAGAGGTTCTCTCTTTCGACATAAGGCAGCTGGTTGACATCTCCCACGATGACGACTTCCTCCGCCCCCAACAACCGTGATGCCATTACTATTGCCCCGAAGTGGTTCATGAGAGCTTCGTCTATAAGCAGACGCTTTTCACTCCGCTCCATGAAACCATTGGCTAGTACGGAGGCCATGGTGCGCACTTTGGATTTGACTCCATCGCCTATGCGTTGCGCTACCTTGCCTCTCAGGTCTTTGGCTGCCTCGGTTGTTGTGGTGATTATGATGTCGTTGTCAGCGTCGAATTTGTCAACAATCCACGATGTTTTGCCGCATCCAGGTACCCCGTTGATCCAGGTGACGTTTGGCATCGTCCAGGGCTCGCGTGCCGCTGCAGGTTCATATGGTCCCGAGATGGTTTTCGCCATCTCGAGAATTTTCTCCTGCAGCATTATCTTTGTGCACCGGGCTGTTACGACAATGGGATCGTTAGGGGGAGTCAGGAATGTTGGTTTGCCCGTCCGCAGTGTTTCCCTTTCGTTCAGGGGAACGAAACCACCCGTCGAGCTGAAAGCAGCCATATACTGTCCTGACATTTTTCCCTTGATGATTTGGGATTTTTCATTGTCGTATATGGCCGCTTCCGCCTCCACAAGTTGCACGTTCAACAACCCCTCGTTTTCCCAGCGATGTGCTTGCAGGATGTTATTGCAAGTTTTGAGGTTAACTTCCCTTGTTGCTTTTTCGATCGCCAGGAATTCGAGGAGTGCGTTGGTCGCGTTGTCCGTTAGTTTCGTTGGTGGTATGAAGCTAGGCGGGCTGACTTCCCCTTTGTCTGCTCTCGTCCTTTTGGGATGTTTCGTCCTTTCGGGTTCTGAGCGAGGTGATGTGAAGTGTCGGACAGCGGCTGCCTGTCGTTCCGCTATCCTGGAGACTTTGTCTTTTTTGCTTTGGAAGACTGCGCTTATAATGTCCGTGAGAGCCCTTTTGCGTCCCGCTTGGCCAGCTGCTGCGCCCCGGTCTGCTCTCTTTCTCGCGATGGTTTTTCCAGCTTGGACTTTTTCCTGAAGACGCTTTGACCCTGTTTGTGCAATCGAGAGCGAGTAGAGATTTTCACTGGTGTTTGGGGTGGTGGTGGGGGTGGGTGCTTTGAGGTAACTAAGGTCTTCGCCTCTGTCCTCGTAAGCAACAACGTGGTGATGTGCTGAGGCTTTTATGCACCCGATGTGATCCCCCGCTTCCCCTCTCTTGTACTCGACTACCATCGCGTCTACGCTGATTATGCGAGGTGTCAAAGCTTCTTCGTTGACCGCCTGTCCAATCTTTGAGAGCACCGCGTTTGCCAGTGAAAAAGGTGTTCTAGTGTCTTTGTCGATTGGTACGATCGTTTTGTTCTGTGATCGCACTAACCGACATTGGCATCCGGCTATTGTTGTTAATGCCAGCTCTTTGTACCTTTTCCATTTCATGGTGGTCTTTGTGGTGCTCCCATTGAGAAGATTTGCTAGTCCGGGGAAAATTGCGACGCGGTTCTTTGCGTTTACGTTGCAGTAGCTGATACCAAGTCTTTCCGTGTTGTTGTCCATGAAGAGAGCCACTCCCCTTATGCTGATGCCAGGCTCACCCCTCTCTCCGAGCTCCAATAACCGGTGTATTGGGGTTCGGTGTTGCGGGGCTCGCCGTTCATCGGGTGGGTAGTCGGTGATGGTGCTGGTGTTGGGTGGGATGGTGATTGGTGTGAGTCGTGTGGGTGTTAGGGTGCGGTGTCGTTTTGCTGCTATAGTGAACACTTTTTCGGCGTAGTTGAGGAAGTGGGTCCTGCTTCCCGGGTCTGCAATTATGGTTGACAGATTTTCTCTAGTGACATTTGAGTCTATCTGTGTCTCCAACTCATATGCCATATTGTTTCGCAGATTGTGGGATCGCATTCGCAACCTGGGCTTTCCAGTAACCTGAACCTGTGCAGATACTCGGCTATCCCGCCATGCCCCGTCAAGACTTGCACTTGGGTGGGTGTCAACTTGGTCGTTCTAACTATTCGGTATGCCTTGTTGACATCCGGTAGGAATAGTTTGGTGACCCCACCTGTGCTAGAAGAGTCTTACCTGTCTTGCCATCTGCGTACCGTCTCTTCTCTGATCTTTCTCTTGACGTAGGATAACGGGATCTTGCCATAGTCCATGGTTGAGGTTGCATGCAGGGCCGCGGATTTGGCTAGCTCATCGGCTCTCTCGTTACCCGCGGTGCCTACGTGCGCTCTCAGCCAGAATAGCCGTACTTGTCTCCCCTCTGCTTTCATTCCGCTTATGCACTCTTTGATCGTTTTTGTCAGGGGATGGGTCAATCTAGGGTTTGCCAGCAAGTCGAGCGACGATCTTGAGTCGCTCAGGATGTTAACTGTTTTGGCCTTGCTGGATTTCGCTGATTGTACCGCCCTGAAGAGTGCATAGAGTTCCGACTGGAATACTGTGCATGAGGGGTCCAGACTGAAGGTTGAGAAACATGATTCCTGGCCATCCTCCCACCATGTGAGGGCTGCGCCAACTTTTCCCTCAATTTTGCTACCGTCCGTGTAGATTTGTGGACCGGTAATTTGGTGGGAGTTCAGGGTTTCCTGGTTCATGTCCTCTAGGAGCTCGTACTCAGTTGTTTCGAGTGTCGAGGGGTGAGGTTGGTCGAGGTAGCTCACATTTTTCTCCAGTTCCCTTCCAGGTGGAATGTAGTCTGTAGACAAGCTTTTATTCGCCATATATAGACTTGCGGCTTCCTGAATTCTCAGGACTAGCGGCAAAGTTCCCGATAAGGCGAGTGCCGATGTGAGCGATACCGTGCGATATGCCTTGCAGATCTTCTGTGCGAAGCCCCTTTGCAGTGCTTCTAGACGATCTCTGATCATCTGAAGCTCTGTCGACTTGTACCACGCACTGGAGGCGTACATCACTATCGGCTCAATGACTGCGACATAAATGGTTCGGATTATTTCGGTGTTCAAGCCCCATGTGACTTTTGCTGCACATGCCAGTTGTTTGTATATTCCGGAGACTTTTCTGCAAATTGAATTTACATGTGGGAGGAAATTCAACTTGCGGTCGATTGTGAGGCCTAGGAGTTTCACCTCGACATGTGAATAACTGGGGGGTCGTAACGCAGTTTCTTCGTTATCAGCATCACGTTTGTTTTGTGCGCTGCGAAGTTTAACTTGTTCATTTTCCCCCAGTTTGCCACTGTTTCGAGTACTGTGTTTGCTGATTCCTCCAAGGCGCTGACTTCGTGTCCCAAAAATACGATAACCCCGTCGTCCGCGAAAGCTTGGCAGTATACTTCCTCGCCAGATAGTTTCTGCAACAGCGGATCTAGAATTATGTTCCAGAAAGTCGGTCCACCGATGGAGCCTTGGACACATCCTTTCGTGGTACATCTCTCGCTTGTTGCTCTGGCATAGTTGACCACGATCTTTCGGTCACTAAGGTAGGAGTTGATTACTGCGTAAAGGTTTATTGGACATTTCTTGGTTATCAACTGGTGCCTCAGAGCTGGCCACCACGCGTTATCGAATGCGCCCTCTATGTCCAGTGAGACTATTATGACGATCTTTTTGTTGTTCACTTCAGATCGTATGTGTCCCAGCAGGTCATACAGGGCGTCCTCGGTGCCGCGCTGCGGCATGAAGCCGTACTGTTTTGGACTAAGAGTGGGTAGTATGTGCCATTGAAGTCTACATATCAGGAGTTTTTCGACGATTTTTCCGAGGACTGAAAGCAAACCTATCGGTCGGTAGGACTTTGGGTGGGTATAGTCCTCCTTTCCCGGTTTCCTGAGGATCACAACATGTGCGATTTTCCACTGTTTGGGGAAGTGCGCGAGCGACAGGCATTTGTTCGCTATCGTCGTAAACACCTCCCTTTCACTGTGGATGGCCTTTGTGCATATATCGGCTGTCAATCCGTCCATTCCCGGGGCTTTCTTTGAATTCAGTGATCTCAACACTAATTCCAATTCTGCCCATTGGAATGGTGGATCGTCGTCCGACAGGCCTTCGATCTCCTCAGGTTGCTTATCTTGAGTCAGTTCTCGGATTAGCGTGTGGTGTGGGCTGTCAGTTGATACAGAGTCGTCAGGATAGAACGTTTCCGCCAGAAGATTCGCCGACTGGACAGGGTTTAGTGTCTGTCCATCGGCGCCTCGAAGAAGCATGTCTTCTTGTCTTCTGGCCGTTTTCCTGATGACCCTGTATATCCCATCCCACAGGCTTTCCCCGTCTTGTGTTGTGCAAAACTCCTTCCAGCTCTTAGTCTCTGCCTCATTAGCTCTTTCAGCGTAGGTCACTCGCGCGTCTTGGTATTCTTTTATGACCGCCTTTATTCGTGATGGAGCAGCGTTTTTGATACGTCTCTTTTTGTGGAACCTCCAACATGATTGGAGTCTTTTCTACTCTTCTTTTCCATACCGATTCTCGCAATTTTACGTTCCTGACATTCCTCATACTTGATCTTTCTTACATTCTATCTCTTTCAGGCTTATAATTGGTGGGTTTCCAATTCTTCTACTTTGTCTATTTTTACTTTATTTGCTTAATTTACTTATAGGGTTCTGATTCAATGATTGTACACATATTTTGTTGCTTATTTTACAGTCTTATCTGTTATTTTACTCTATTCCTTATGCTATGGATACCTATCGAAGTATATTCAATATACATGATGGTATATCCTCATGTTTACTTTTTATTTTTATTTACAATTTTTCTTGCTATATTTTTACGGTATTCTATGAACTTATATCTAGTTTCCTTATTTTCTATAATGTGACAAATGTTAGAGATCTTTATATCTACATTTAGGAGTTGTTCCATATTGTACCGCTGATGGCCATATATCGGGCACTCTGTGATGACATGTAAAGCACTTTCTTCTACCTGTGGGTCGCATTCGCATGCTGGATTGTCTTTACACCGGAATCTGTGTACATAGGCAGAGAACCCGCCATGACCTGTCATTACTTGTACGATAATAGGTTCCAATTTTATTTTATTGATTACAGGGTAAGCTTTTATGACGTCAGGAAAAAAGACTTTTGTGGTACCTGCCGTGCCTGCTGTTTTGTAACGCCCATTCCATTCGTCAAGCGACAGCAGCCGAATTTGTCGCTTGACGAATGAAATTGGGCACTTATCATAGTTTGGTTTCGTTTTCCTAAATCTTGCTGCATCCTTCGCCAATTCATCTGCTCTCTCGTTTCCCTCCAACCCCGCGTGCGCTTTTATCCAAAATAGATTAATGGTTTTTCCGATCTGTTTGCTTTTATCAATATTTGTTCTTATTTTGGCTGCAAGGGGGTGAAGGGAAACGTTGTTAGCGACAGTTTCAAGGGCGGACCTTGAGTCGCAGTATATGTTTACTGTTGGCGCTTTATGGCTTAGGGCTTGGTTTGACGCTTCTGACAGAGCAAGTAGCTTGGCTTGGTAAACGGTGCAGCATTGGTGCAGTTTAAACTTTCGGGTACTAATCTCGCGGCCATTATCCCATAAGGATAATGCCGCGCCGACGTTCCCCTCAAGTTTACTACCGTCTGTGAATATATTGATACCGGTGTTGCTATGTCGTCTCAATGCTGCATCGTCTACCAAGCATTCAAATTTTAAGTCGTTCTGTGCCGCAGGGTGAACTAGCTCGGTATATGCTGTTTTCGTTTCTATTTCTAGGTCGCCTATAACCTGCCGGGAATAACCTTTCTTCACCTCATAAAGTAAGGCTGCTTCCCTGACACGTATGTCCAGAGGAAGCAGCCCAGCAAGTAACAGTGCCGAATTTAGTGAAACTGTCTTGTAGCCTTTCACCATTTTTTGTGCAAACCCGCGTTGCACGACGTCCAATTGCTTCCTAACGCTTAGTTTGTTTGATGCAGAAGCCCACGATCCTGCAGCATACAGAATGGTTGGTTCTACAACTGCTCTATATATGATCTTAATTACTTCCGGTTGCAATCCCCATTCGACCTTGGCAGCTTTGGACAGCAGTTTATAAAAGTCAAGAGCTTTACGACACACTTTGTTCACGTGCGTGTTGAAAGTGAGCTTCTCGTCTATTGTTAAGCCGAGTATCTTTATCTCTTTAGACATGCCAATGCTGTGCCCTCCCATGTGCAGGCGTGGTGTGTCGAATTTCACCTTTCGCGTCATGACCATTGCGTTGGTTTTCTGCGGGGCGAATCTAAGTTTATTTCTAGCACCCCACGCCTGAACATATTCAAGCGCAGCATTGGCACGTGCTTCGATTTCCACCGCTGTTTTGCCATCGAAGAGAAGGACGACATCGTCCGCAAAGGCTTGCGCGTAGTCACCTCTCTGCTCGAGACCTTTAAGGAGTGGGTCCAGGATCAAATTCCAGAGGATTGGTCCTCCGATTGAACCCTGGACACACCCCTTATTTGTCGTTTTTGCGAACTCTTCGCCTGCGTAACGTACCCTGACCTTCCTGTCGCTAAGGTAACTGTCGATGACCTTTCTTAAATTTACAGGACATTCCTCCTCAGCCAGTCGGATTCTTATTGCAGGCCACCATGCGCTATCGAAAGCCCCCTCTATATCAAGGGACACTAAAGTGACAATTCTTTTTTCCCTTACTTTTGATCGAATTCTTTGAGTGAGGATATAGAGGGCGTCTTCCGTACTTTTTTGGGGCATGAATCCGTACTGGTGAGGACTTATCTTTGGCACTATGTAGTGTTTAATCCGGGTCATCAACATCTTCTCGAACACCTTCCCCAGTACAGGTAAAAGACCGATTGGCCTGTACGATTTGGGGACGGTGTACTTTTCCTTGCCCGGCTTTCTTAGTACAACCACCGTAGCTTCCTTCCAACTGGTTGGGAAGTGGTGGTACGCCAGGCATTTATTGAGAAGGCCTAGGAATAGGTCAGGGTCATTCCAGATGGCCTGGCAGCAAATATCGGCCGTTAAGCCGTCCGCTCCTGGAGCCTTTTTGGGGTTAAAGGAGTTGGCAGCCAAGAGTAACTCTGTCTGAGTAAACGGTGGGTCACAGGGATCACCTTGTTTCTCATCGTTCACTTTATCAGCTTGTTCTCTTGTCCACCTATGGTAGTCCTCTTCTCCCTCCGTGGTATCTTCTGGATAGAATGTTGCTGCCAGAAGTTTCGCAGAGCCTTTTGTGTCTAAGATGCAGCCATTATCCTCTATATTATCCTTAGAGGATGGGCGGGGTAGACATTGCAATGTCTAAGGAGATGAAAATTTTGGGGCTCGCGATAGACGTAAAACTGACTTTTAACAGTCACATTACGTCAGTGTGCAAAAAAGCAATAGCCATTTATAAACGTCTATCGCGAGCTGCCAAAATCAGCTGGGGATTGCACCCAGAAGTCATACGCACAATTTACGTGGTCGCTGTGGAACCCGTAATTATGTATGCGGCTAGTGCATGGGCTTCCGCCACTAATAAACTTGGCGCACAAAGGCAGCTCTACAATGTCCAGCGAGGTTTTGCACATAAAATAATAAAAGCATATAGGACGGTCTCGTTAAACTCTGCCCTGGTATTGGCTGGGATGCTCCCCCTTGATCTCCGTATACAGGAAGCAGCCGCTCTGTATGAGGCCAAGAGAGGAGTATCCCACCTGATACCACAAGACAGAGAGATAGAGCAAAGAGTTGCATATGCCAAAACCCCACATCCAGCTGAGCGAGTAGTTCTAGAGTTTCAATGCCTGGTAGACCCCCATGACGTAGCAATTAATAACACGCAAGCAGTGCGAATTTTTACAGACGGCAGTAAAATTGAGGGTCAAGTCGGAGCAGCACTGTCCTTTTGGAACAGCAATGGCGAGATAAAGACCCTCAAACTTAAACTAGCCTCACACTGCACGGTATACCAGGCAGAACTACTTGCTATTTGTAGAGCTACCCGAGAGATATTGCTGCGTCCGGAGCCGAACTACGGAATTTATAGTGACTCGAGGTCAGCCTTAGAAACGATCACTAACTACAGCACCACTAACCCTCTTGCCACCGAAACCCGACACAACTTAAGGGCGATCAAAGACCAGAATAAAACCGTGGTTTTATTCTGGATAAAAGCTCATGCCGGGCTAGATGGCAATGAAAGGGCAGACCAACTGGCAAAGGATGCAGCAATTAAAATTAAGCGTAGGCCAGACTACGACCTATGTCCGGTTTCATTCGTTAAGGGGCTGATCCGCAAGGAGTCACTTAGCGAATGGAACCGGAGATACAAAGCAGGTGAAACAGCCGGAGTAACTAAAATCTTTTTTCCGGACGCCATGAGAGCTTACAACACCGTGCGAAAATTGGAAATCGACAGTGTAGTCACGCAGGTTCTAACAGGGCACGGTGGGCTTTCCGAATATCTGAACAGATTCAAATGTAAGGAGGACCCATCGTGTATCTGTGAGCCAGGAGTTGCCGAATCAATTCCGCACATCCTGTTTGAATGTCCAGTATTCGGTCGGCAAAGACATAACATAGAACAAATTATTGGGGACAAAGTAGATATTGAAAGCACACATAAATAAATAGAAGAAAATAAATGGAGAGAAGAATTTATAAATTACTGTAAACAATTGGCTATCATTGTAATAAAACGAAACAAAACGAAACAATAATATACAAACATTATAAATAAAAATACATAAACAAATGATTATAATAACACAAACCTGAATGACAAGAGTCTCTGAAGAATATCAGAGGTTAACACGCAATTAATAAAAAAAAAAAAAAAAAAAACCTAACCTAACCTAAGGTACGCCGGGCAGGAGTACACAAAGACCACCAATAAAGGCTGTGTCCAGGGTTCTATTGGTGGTCCGATATTGTGGAACCTCCTGCTCGATCCATTACTCAAGGAGCTAGGAGAGCAGGAACATTACTGCCAGGCATTTGCAGATGATGTGGTGTTGATATTTGACGGGGATACGGCGCTACAGGTACAAGAGAAGGCAAATGCTGCACTGAACCATGTTCAGAAGTGGGGTGTCAGAAATAAGCTCAAGTTTGCTCCACATAAGACAAACGCGATGGTGATTACCAAGAAGCTGAAATATGACGTCGAAGTTGGCGTCGAAGACAGCTATTGCTGCCTTTACTCTCCCTTCGCCTTGACCAGCACTTTGGAAGACCCTGACACCTTGGCATGCCCTCATACTTCTTGCTCCACCCACATACGGCTCTTGGAGAAGCGCGACGGCTGCTTTCTGGTTTTTTGCTTCGATTAGGATTTCGGCGGTAGCCAACTTTTTACGTTGGAGATTTGCCTGCAGTATTCTGTATGAGGCCACCTCAGCAATATGCTACGGTTGATCTTGCTAATGCCTCCCATTTGCGCCGTATCGGGCAGTCACTGCTGAAGGCGTTGTGGTCGACTCTTTCCATTTTTGCCTTTGTGCAGTTAACACAACTGGGAGCGACATCTGCCAGTCTTTCCGCACAACTGCTCCGCAAATGCTGTCCTCCACAGTGACTGCACACGTCGGCCACATCGCGACAGAATTTTTTCCCATGTCCGTACCCCAAACAGCGCGAGCACTGAATGAGGGGGGACTGGTCGGCCACTCTGACCCGCTGCATGTCGACGTGCACTGCCCCTGCTTCGGTCAGCCTTTGCCAAACAGGTGGCGATACTCTGGCGACAATATGGGCTACCAATGGGTTCCTGGCCCTTCTCCTGTAACGGATTTCGACTCGATTTTCTTCGTCACTCACATCCTGTAAGAGATGTTTATTTTGGTTCCGTATTGCCTCTACGATGTTCTCATCAGTATGGTACTGAAGAACACCGTATAGGATTATAAGGGGATCTTTATTTTTATCTCCTCTACATTTAGTTGGGCACCTCTGTCCATGATGCGTTTGGTGACCTTTTTAATTTCGTCCTGGCTTCTACAGCCGACAATGACTTTCCGGTCCTTTGCCTTACGTATCTTATCTACGAGAACCCATCCCTCCTCAGTATTGACCGCATTCCTGATCTGGTTGATTACTTCATCTCCCGTTTCTGTCTCGTCTTTCGATGTGACGACCACGGAGTGCAGCGCTGTCTGCTGCACGAACTTTTTCGCGCTGCCAACGGCTGCCACACTCGCATACGATGTCTTTTCCATTATTTCTTGGTGGGCTCCAATCTTAGTCTTAAGTGCCGCCATGCTCTCGTTGTTTTGTAAGAGTAGTTTGCTGTGTTCTGCTAGTCTTTTGCACAGCTCTACGTACTCTACATTTCCCGTCAATGATTGGACTGGTAGAGATTGCATTTCATCATTACTCTCGGCTCGAGTTTTAGTCTGCCCTTTCAGCGTCTTAATTTCAGCTTCCAGTTCCTTCACGATCTGGAGCAGTCTATCCAGCCCGCTGACCAAAGCTTCCTTGATCTCGGTCTTAATATTCCTGGAGTTTCCATGGTTTAACTTGCACTTATTGTAACACGCCCTTGCCTCTGCGACTCTACTGATGAGATATGTCGCTTTGGTGGTGTTTTATTAGACGCCTCTACCGGTATCTGCTTGGAGGCATGGGGTGCATATGTCGATGAGGTCGGGGTTGGGGATGGGGATACTCTCCCTGATTCCCATTCGCCGATGCTCACTCGAACCTTGGATTGTTCAGCTAGGCTATTCTGTAAGCTATCTCGACAGCGGAATCCGCGGTGAGATTCGAATTTCGTACTACGAAAGTCAACCGTATCACGATCGAAATACGGTTGAATTTCGTAACACGAAATTCAAATCTCACCGCGGATTCCGCTGTCGAGATAGCTTACGGAATAGCCTAGCGGGTCCAGCCTGCTCGACTTGGTCAGATGACTTTTTGGTTGGGGTGCGCGTGGCGGCGAACATGTTGATAGGGTCGCGTTAGTTTGTATAATTTTAAATTGTGATTTTTTGTAAATTGTATAAGTTGTAAATTATATATTGAATAAAGTATTGTCAATTATATGCTAAAAATTTTTAAAATAAAATAAAATAAACTCTGTATATAGTATAAAACATAGAATAAAATAAATTAAATTCCCAATTGGGCACTCAAATTGATTTATTAGTTTTCCTATTGTTCATAGGAACGTTATCAAATTTCGGTACGAAAGTGCTCCACAGGTCACCAAAAATGTCCGTAAGTACTTACGTACTAATCTTAAAATTTAATATTATTGTCGATTTTCAGATTTCCGTCGTAAAGGATCGGAAAGGGTAAAACTCAGTTGGCTATGGGCCAAGAACACTTAAAATACACTCAAATTAACAATTACACAGTAATCATTTTCGATTTTTCAAAAATAATAACAAAAATTGATTTTTAAATTGAAAAACTAGTCAATTATATCGTGTATTCAAATTTGAAATAAAACTGATTATTTAAAATTATTTTACAAAATCGAAAATTTTTGCCAAAATTTTTCAAAAAATTTTCAAAAAATTTTTAATATACAATTTTAGTGTGGATTGTGTGCAATTCTTAGGAGGTTATAATTCGGCAAATAAAATATTTTTGGGATGTTCTGTTCCCGAGTTATTGATGTTGATGTTAACAAAAAATTTTTAAAGTCCAAAAAATTCCGAAAAAATTTACAAAAATTAAGAATTAAAATATACCAATTTAAGGTGTGGTCAAAAATGGGCTATCTCGCTTATTTACGGAGATATTAACAATTTAAATTTAAAAAAATTAATAATTCAAAAACTAAGAACGAGATAAATCTGATAATAAATCTGAATCTAATTTTGCACTAAAATTGAGTTCACTAATGTCTATTATTCTGGCTTCAAAAAAGAGGGGGTCACCGATCTTGTTACCGAGATATTAATATTCAAAATATGGTAAAATTTTTAAAACCTTATAAATCCTCCGAGGGTAGTCGGATTTCCACTTTCGAGGTGTCGGCTGGCTGGGCTCGGCTAGGCGCCCAATATCCAATTGTTAATTCTTCTCGAAGCAGTCCGGAAGTCCGACCACGTGGCCACGTGGTTTCCGGTTTTTTGTCAATATCTTGGCGAGTTGAAATCAGAAAAATCTGAAACTCGGCCAAAATGTGCTCCTCCTGAACGCCCACTTAAAACGTATTTAAAAAGTGGGGGTAACAGATCTTGTTTTGGCAGCGTTCAGCTCCAAAGGTGCAACTTTTTGGTTAAAAACACTTTTTCACTTATAACTCTTTCAAATTTTCACCAATAAGATTCGAAAGACGAGACAGAAACGGGAGATGAAGTAATCAACCAGATCAGGAATGCGGTCAATACTGAGGAGGGATGGGTTCTCGTAGATAAGATACGTAAGGCAAAGGACCGGAAAGTCATTGTCGGCTGTAGAAGCCAGGACGAAATTAAAAAGGTCACCAAACGCATCATGGACAGAGGTGCCCAACTAAATGTAGAGGAGATAAAAATAAAGATCCCCTTATAATCCTATACGGTGTTCTTCAGTACCATACTGATGAGAACATCGTAGAGGCAATAAGGAACCAAAATAAACATCTCTTACAGGATGTGAGTGACGAAGAAAATCGAGTCGAAATCCGTTACAGGAGAAGGGCCAGGAACCCATTGGTAGCCCATATTGTCGCCAGAGTATCGCCACCTGTTTGGCAAAGGCTGACCGAAGCAGGGGCAGTGCACGTCGACATGCAGCGGGTCAGAGTGGCCGACCAGTCCCCCCTCATTCAGTGCTCGCGCTGTTTGGGGTACGGACATGGGAAAAAATTCTGTCGCGATGTGGCCGACGTGTGCAGTCACTGTGGAGGACAGCATTTGCGGAGCAGTTGTGCGGAAAGACTGGCAGATGTCGCTCCCAGTTGTGTTAACTGCACAAAGGCAAAAATGGAAAGAGTCGACCACAACGCCTTCAGCAGTGACTGCCCGATACGGCGCAAATGGGAGGCATTAGCAAGATCAACCGTAGCATATTGCTGAGGTGGCCTCATACAGAATACTGCAGGCAAATCTCCAACGTAAAAAGTTGGCTACCGCCGAAATCCTAATCGAAGCAAAAAACCAGAAAGCAGCCGTCGCGCTTCTCCAAGAGCCGTATGTGGGTGGAGCAAGAAGTATGAGGGCATGCCAAGGTGTCAGGGTCTTCCAAAGTGCTGGTCAAGGCGAAGGGAGAGTAAAGGCAGCAATAGCTGTCTTCGACGCCAACTTAGATGTCGAACAATTCCCGCAACCCACCACCGACAACATCGTAGTGGTGGGGGTTAAAACTAGCACATGGAGGATCTACCTGGTATCCTACTACTTCGAGCCAGACCACCCCATCGGCCCATATCTGGAACATTTTGCTAAGATCGAGAGACAAATAGGACTAAGGCGGCTAGTGATTGGCGGAGATTCTAATGCCAAGAATACTTGGTGGGGAAGCACAAGAGTGGATAGTAGGGGCGAAGATTTTGCCGCAACCCTCGATGAGCTGGGCCTTCATGTGCTTAACATCGGAACAGTGCCAACATTTGACACAATAAGAGGGGGTCAACGCTTCAGCAGTCACGTCGACGTAACAGCTTGCTCGGAGGATATGTTGGACCTGGTGGTTGACTGGCGAGCAGAGGAGAGTCTCACGAGCTCGGACCACAACGGGATTAGCTTTAATGTACAACTTCGTAAATCCAAAGGAACCACAATTATTAGAACAACAAGAGTTTTTAACACAAAAAAGGCTAACTGGAGTGAGTTTCATGAGAAACTCAACCAGTTAAAATTAGACAATCAATTAAATATAGAGTCACTAGGAAATATTAATAGTAAAGAAAACCTTGATATAACAATAGATAAATTCACAAATATAATAGTTAACGCATGTAAAAACTCAATACCTCGAAAGTAAAATGAAGGTGTACTTACCATCCCGTGGTGGTCCGCGAAGCTCGAAGAGATGCGATAGGGGGTGGCCACCAGGAAAAACAGAATCCACTGCGCTGCTCAGGTCCGAAGAGCAAAGGTCGTCGCTGACTACCTGAAACATAAAAATGAATATGAGGTGGAAGCACAGAAGGCCCAAATTGAAAGCTGGAAAGATTTCTGTGGGAAACAAGAGAAAGAAGGGGTATGGGATGGAATCTATAGGGTGATTGGAAGAACGAAGAAAAGGGAAGAAGACCTACCACTGGAGGATAATGGCTGCATCTTAGACACAAAAGGCTCTGCGAAACTTCTGGCAGCAACATTCTATCCAGAAGATACCACGGAGGGAGAAGAGGACTACCATAGGCGGACAAGAGAACAAGCTGATAAAGTGAACGATGAGAAACAAGGTGATCCCTGTGACCCACCGTTTACTCAGACAGAGTTACTCTTGGCTGCCAACTCCTTTAACCCCAAAAAGGCTCCAGGAGCGGACGGCTTAACGGCCGATATTTGCTGCCAGGCCATCTGGAATGACCCTGACCTATTCCTAGGCCTTCTCAATAAATGCCTGGCGTACCACCACTTCCCAACCAGTTGGAAGGAAGCTACGGTGGTTGTACTAAGAAAGCCGGGCAAGGAAAAGTACACCGTCCCCAAATCGTACAGGCCAATCGGTCTTTTACCTGTACTGGGGAAGGTGTTCGAGAAGATGTTGATGACCCGGATTAAACACTACATAGTGCCAAAGATAAGTCCTCACCAGTACGGATTCATGCCCCAAAAAAGTACGGAAGACGCCCTCTATATCCTCACTCAAAGAATTCATTGCTGTTCCAAAAGGACAGTGCTGCTCCGACTTGACCCTCAATTTTACTGCCGTCTGTAAAAATTCGCACTGCTTGCGTGTTATTAATTGCTACGTCATGGGGGTCTACCAGGCATTGAAACTCTAGAACTACTCGCTCAGCTGGATGTGGGGTTTTGGCATATGCAACTCTTTGCTCTATCTCTCTGTCTTGTGGTATCAGGTGGGATACTCCTCTCTTGGCCTCATACAGAGCGGCTGCTTCCTGTATACGGAGATCAAGGGGGAGCATCCCAGCCAATACCAGGGCAGAGTTTAACGAGACCGTCCTATATGCTTTTATTATTTTATGTGCAAAACCTCGCTGGACATTGTAGAGCTGCCTTTGTGCGCCAAGTTTATTAGTGGCGGAAGCCCATGCACTAGCCGCATACATAATTACGGGTTCCACAGCGACCACGTAAATTGTGCGTATGACTTCTGGGTGCAATCCCCAGCTGATTTTGGCAGCTCGCGATAGACGTTTATAAATGGCTATTGCTTTTTTGCACACTGACGTAATGTGACTGTTAAAAGTCAGTTTTACGTCTATCGCGAGCCCCAAAATTTTCATCTCCTTAGACATTGCAATGTCTACCCCGCCCATCCTCAGAAGTGGGGCGTCAAATTTAAGTTTCCTAGTTATTGTTATCGCATTAGTTTTATGCGATGCGAATTTCATCTTATTTTTGACGCCCCACCTCCGAACATGGTCGAGGGCGACATTGGCCTGTGATTGCACCTCTACTGCGGTTTTCCCGTCAAAAACCAGCACCACATCGTCAGCGAAAGCCTGACAGTAGTGGCCCTGCTCCCCAAGCTCCTTGAGTAGTGGGTCGAGCAGGAGATTCCATAGTATTGGACCACCAATTGAGCCCTGGACACAGCCCTTGTTTGTGGTCTTGGTAAACTCCTGCCCGGCGTACCTCACGTTTACAGTCCTGTCGGTGAGGTAACTAGCCACTACTCTCCTGATATTTAAAGGACACTTTTCGGTTAGGTTAGGTTAGGTTATTTTTTTTTTTTTTTTTTTTTTTAAATATCCCAGTCTCCTCTGACCTTCCTGGAAGTCAGAGTCATTGTTTTCTTTTTTTGCAGTTGTTGCTATTTTGTTATTTTGTTCATCTGTTTCTTAAGGTTGGTTATTTATCTTGTTTTTTCTATCGTTTAACTGTAAACATTTTTGTTGCTATTTTTATATCTTTCACTGTACTTTACTAATATTTATTCATCAACATTTTCTTCGTATGTTGTTTTTATATATCATTAAATATATATTAAACATACATTGCTTAATCTATTTGTTGCGTTTATTTACTGTTTTTACTACTGTTGTACAATATTCAAGGAATTCAAATCTGTCTTTGTTTTTTATCATTACATCTTTTATGTTTTCAATTGTTATTTTATAGTTTAATTTTTGTTCGAGGTTGTATCTGTTAAGACCGAATACAGGGCAATCAAAAAGAATGTGCATTATGGTCTCATGTTTGCCTGGCTCACAGATGCACGAGGGGTCCTCCTTACACTTGAAGCGATTCAAGTATCCGGAGAACCCTCCGTGCCCTGTGAGCGCTTGTGTGATAATGCCTGTTAGCGTGATCTTGCTAATTATGCTGTACGCTTTCACGGCGTCGGGAAGAAATAGCTTTGTGACCGCTGCTGTTTCACCTGTACGATACCTTCGGTTCCATTCCTCAAGCGTGTCTGATCGAATCAGTTGCTTGAGGAATGAGACCGGGCATAGGTCGTAGTCAGGCTTTTTCTTTGTCCGCAAAGCTGCTTCCTTTGCGAGCTCGTCTGCACGTTCGTTGCCCTCTAGACCTGCATGGGCTTTTATCCAAAACAGGGACACTTGTTTGTTTTGGTCTTTTAATGCCCGCAGGTTTTTCCGAGTTTCAGCGGCAAGAGGGTGAGTCGCAGCGTAATTCGTGACCGTCTCTAGTGCAGACCTGGAGTCACTGTAAATGCCATAGCTTACCTCTGTGCGTTTCAGTATTTCTTTCGAGGCTTTCCATATGGCCAGGAGTTCCGCCTGGTAGACGGTGCAGTAGGTGGCGAGTTTCAGCTTGAGGGATTTCGTCTCGGCATTGCCATTCCATATGGACAGCGCCGCTCCAACTTGTCCCTCAATTTTACTGCCATCGGTGTATATTCTGACTGCCTGCGTGTTGTGTTGTTCTACACTTTGTCCGTCTACCAGGTTTACGAACTCGAGTCGCATATGTTCCGCTGGGTGAGGCACATCAGTGAACGGCAGTCTTTTTTCTATTTCTCTGTCCTCTAATATTGGCTGGGACACACCTCTCTTGGCCTCATATAGGGCGGCTGCCTCTTGAATGCGGAGGTCAAGTGGTAGCATCCCAGCCAATATCAAGGCAGAGTTAAGAGATACCGTTCGGTAAGCCCTGGTCAACTTTTGTGCAAAGCCGCGCTGGACCGAATTGAGCTGCTTCATGACGCCGAGTTTTTTGGTTGCTGGTGCCCAGGCGCTTGCCGCGTACAGCATAACTGGCTCCACAGCCGCCACATATATTGTGCGGACTATCTCAGGCCTTAGACCCCAGCTAATCCTGGCGGCTCTCGACAGATGCTTAAACACGTTTATGGCTTTTTTACATACGTTTAACACGTGACTATTGAACGTCATTTTCGCATCTATCGTGAGCCCCAGGATTTTGATCTCACCCGACATACCAATGTCCACCCCGCCCATCCTCAAGAGTGGAGTGTCAAATTTAAGTTTCCTGGTCATCACCATGGCCTTCGTCTTATGTGGTGCGAATCTTAACTTTATTTTGACACCCCACTCCCTCACATGTTCGAGAGCGGCATTGGCCCGTCGTTGCACATCAAGGGCCGTTTCACCATCGAAGACCAAGACCACATCATCGGCAAAAGCTTGGCAGTAATGTTGCTGCTCCTCAAGTCCCTTAAGTAGTGGGTCCAGGAGGAGGTTCCAGAGGATCGGACCACCAATAGAGCCCTGAACACAGCCTTTATTGGTGGTCTTGGAGATCTCCTGCCCGGCGTACCTCACATTAACAGTTCTGTCGGTGAGGTAACTATCCACTACCTTTCGGATGTTACGGGGACACTCTTCCTCAGCCAGCCTGACTTTAATTGCGGGCCACCAAGCGTTGTCGAAGGCTCCCTCTATGTCCAGCGACACCATTGTGACCAACCGTTTTCGGTCAAGGTTTTGACGCACGTGTCGTATTAGATCATAGAGGGAGTCCTCGGTACTTCTTTGGGGCATAAAGCCATACTGGCGAGTACTTAGTTTGGGGAGCAGGTGCCATTTTATTCGACTAATAACCATTTTTTCATAAATTTTGCCGATGACGGGTAACAAGCCTATTGGTCGGTACGACTTAGGGTTTGTGTAGTCCTCCCTTGCAGGTTTTCTTAGGACAACTACTGTGGCTTTTTTCCAGATTTTGGGAAAGTATGTCATCTCGAGGCATTTGTTCAACAAAGAAAGAAAGAGCTCCGGATCAGTGTGTATTGCTTCGCAGCATATGTCCGCCGTGAGACCATCTCCACCCGGGGCTTTCTTTGGGTTGAAGGTCTTCACCGCAGATTTCAACTCTTCTATGGTAAACGGCGGGTCATCAACTGTACTATGACTCGTATCGTTTGCTGTTCGAGCTGATTCCCTAATCTGTCGGTGATAAGCTTCATCCTCTGATTCTGAGTCCTCCGGGTAAAAGGTTTCTGCCAGTAACTTGGCCGATTCCTTCTGATCCAGAGCTCTTCCCTCCTTTGACAATGGTATGTCTTCCTGCCGTTTCGTTGTCCTATTGATCACCCTGTATATCCCTTCCCACATTCCCTCTTTATCTTGTTTGCCGCAAAATTTCTTCCAACTGTTTATTCTAGCCTCTTCTACTTCTTTCTCATACTTTTCTTTATGTTTCAGGTACTCAACGATGACCCTTCGCTTCCGGACCGGTGCTGCACAACGAATCCTCCGTTTCCTGGTGGTGACTTCTTTCTTCAGGTTGGCGAGTTCCTGAGTATACCAAGGTAAGGTATGGACATTTTTCTGTTTCTTTATTGGAATTAATTCTTTGCAAACTTCTAATATTGTATTTGTGTATTTTACGATTTCGTTTTCTAAGTATATTCTATCTTTTATTTTACTGATAGTTTCTATTTTGATTTGATTTTCGTGTAGCAATTGTGTCAGTTTCTCATGAAACAGACCCCAATTTGTTTTCTTGGTATTAAATATTCTTGTTGTACTTTGTATGTCCATACTTTTGCCCTTTTCACTCGGATTTTAAATGTGATGGTATTGTGGTCTGAACTCGTCATTCCTTCGTCAATTTTCCAGTCCTCCACCAGGTCCAGAATCTCCGTTGTGCATGCCGTGACGTCTACAAAACTACTATACGCTTTTCCTCCACGTACGGTAGCGAAGGTTGGTATATCTCCTTCGTTGAGTACCTGAAACCCTAGTTCATGCAATGCTCCAGAAAGTTCTTCTCCCTTTTTGTCTGTGACCGCACTCCCCCACCAATTGCTCTTGGCGTTCGCGTCTCCTCCCCAGATCAGGTTTCGCATTTTGAGGTTGTCCTTGATTTTCCTGAGCTGCTTTATATATTGATCCAGTTCCCGCACGTCTGGCTCAAAGTAGAATGAAGCTATAGCAATCTTCCAGGCACTAGTTTTAAGCTTAACTACCACGATGTTTTTGGTTGTGTATTCAGTTAATTGGACGGCGTCTATTGTATCGTCAAACACAGCGACTGCTGCTTTGACGACGCCGTCTCCCTGACTAGTGCACTGGAAGATCCGAACTCCTCTATAGTCTTTCATTCTTCCCAGGGCCCCGACGTACGGTTCTTGGATGAGAGCAAAGGCTGCCTTTTTATTGCTTGCTTCAAGCATCAGCTCTTGTGTGGCAAAAGCTTTGCGTTGAAGGTTCGCTTGAATCACAAAGTACGGTCTTTTGTTAGCTAGGGATGTATTATTGACAAGGACTTCCTCAACAATACGCGACCGTGGCCCGGGCCAGCGCATCCCACTTGCGCCTCACTGCGCACTCCGTGCTAAACGCATTATGGTCCGTTTTATCCAATTTTGCATGTGCGCAGTTACAGCACTTCGGGCTTACACCGGCCAATAGGTCTGCACAGTTGTCCTTCATGTGGGGGCCTCCGCAGTGGCTACATTTTTCAATGGTCGTCTTACAAAACCGTCTACCATGCCCGTATGCCAGACAAAGAGAGCATTGGACAAGAGGCGATTGGTCGCACACTTTTATCCTTTGGAGGTCAATGTTGACTGTGCCTGACTCTGTCATTTTTCTCCATATGTTAGGGGACACCTTTAGGACGATGTGGCACTGGAGGGGATTTCGGGCTTTTTTCCTATACTTTATTTCTAAAGTATCTTCTTTTTGTAGGGTGCCGAGTAATTCCCTGTTTTGATTTTTGAGTGCCTTCAGCACATCGTCGTCAGAGTTGTAGGAGAAGACGTCTCGCAGCATCAAGAGAGGGTCCTTGTTTTTCACTTCTTCTACTTTAAGGTGAACTTCAGCTTTTCTAAGCCTCTCTTTTACCTTCTCTCTTTCCTCGATTGTTCGGCATCCCAGAATAATTTTTCGATCCTTTGCTTTTCGCACTTTTTCTACCCTCACCCATCCTTCCTTGGCCTCCATGACCTCTCTTATTCGTGTCAGTACTTCCTCTCCGCTTTCCTCATCGTCTTTGGAAGTTACGACTACCGAGTGTAGTGCCGTTGGCACAGGGGGCTGGGACCCGCGTTGCCCGGATGCAACACTCGCGTAGGTCGTGTTCTCAAGGAGTTCCTTCTTTTCATCCAATGTCCTTTTTAGCACTTCCATTCTCTCATTGCTCTCCCTCACTAGCTTACTATGTTCAGCTAGCGTGGAGAGCAAGTGAGAAATGTCATCGTTTGCTGAGATACGGTTTGGAGTGGAGAGCGAGTGAGGCTTGTCTTCCAATGCTGGGACAACGGTCAGCGGTAAGGAAGTTTGAATTGACTGCGCCTTTGATATTTTCTCTATCGGCGCTGCGTTTTGTTCCTTTATCCTGGCCTTCTCAGATTCTTTGACGAGTTTGCAAAGCCGAAAGGACTCCTCTATCACACCCTCCTTTATATCCGTCCTTAGGTTTCGCGATTCGCCGAGGTGATAATGTATGTTTTTCAAACACGCATTTGCCTCGGCGGTTCTGTTGGCGTACTTGGAGGCGTGTGCTGGAGGGCTGATCGACTTCGGCTGCGGCTCTGGCTGGTTGGCTTCCCATTCCCCGATGCTGCGTCTAACACTAGAGTCTTGTTTTTTGGCACCTGAAGGACCTGCCTTCTCGGGCATTTTCGGGGATTTTTGGGAGGGGGGTGGGTTGGTCTTTTTGGCGGGAGTATGGAACCCAAACATATTTGAGGAGACTGTCGAAGTTGTAAGTAAAGGAAAGGGTTTGTAAAAGTTGTATAAATATATGAGTTAACGGTCAAAATAAGTTATGAAGTCAAAATAATAAAGATTTTACACAAAAATGTGTAAAAGTCAAGTCTGCTTCAATATATAAAGCTTAGAACTAATAAATGTAGTACCGTGTGATACGGTATTAAGTCCTAATTAAATAAAAACGTCAAAATATTACGTAGTCAAATAAATAGCGATTTTCAGTATAACGCAATGAGCCAAAAATCGATATTAATGATCGAGACTGGGTGGGCGGGCGGACGAAATTTTTGTTTTTATGGGCCGTAGCGCTCCCAAATGGGGCGGGTTATTTAGGGGGGGTGTTAATACACCCTTAGCAGTGATTCCCTTAAATAAAAGTTGCTATTTGGGTAAGTAATAGCAATAAAACCTATAAAAAACACAATTTCGTATGAAAAATTTAGAAAAATCTACCAAAAATACACTAAAATTCTACTAATTTACTTTTTCTGTTTCAGATCCGGGAAGAGCTTCCAGAGCTGCGTCTATTGATACCAGGAACAACTATATAGCGTCCAGAATTTAAAAGTCGAAATTCGGGTTAGGTTAGGTTAGGTTAGGTTAGGTTAGGTTAGGTTAGGTTAGGTTAGATGCCAGCGGTCGAGTTGGAGGTGGAGCGCCGACTGTACGAGGCGTACCGCGTCGCCAAGCGAAGACTGCAGCTGGCGATCGCCATGGCCAAGTCGCAGGCTTATGGCGAAGCCCTGGCGAGCCTCGATAGGGATCCGTGGGGGCGTCCATATAAGGCTGCCCGGAATAAGTTCCGGCACCAGACGTCCCCGGTTGCGGAGTCCATGGATCCCAGTCTCCTGGACAGGGTGTTGGGGGGGCTCTTCCCCGACAGAGACCCTAACCACACCCCTCCAACGATGGCCGTCTCCCCCGTCGTCGAAGAGTTTGACGGGGCCTCCATCCCGCCTGTGTCGGAGGCGGAGATGGAGGTTGCAGTCCGCCGCCTGCGGGGTAAGAGGACGGCGCCTGGCCCGGACGGAATTCCGGGCCGGGTGTTGGGAATTGCCCTTAGAGAGATGGGTGATCGGCTTCGGGAATTGTTCAGCGCGTGCCTCACGTCTGGGCAATTCCCGAAGCTGTGGAAAGAGGGCAGGTTGTGCCTGTTGCGGAAGGAGGGACGTCCTGTCGACTCGCCTTCCGCATACAGGCCAATTGTGTTGCTGGATGACACGGGTAAGCTGCTCGAGAGAGTGGTGGCTTCCCGGGTCATCCGGCATCTAGAGAGGACTGGGCCTGGGCTGTCTGAGGCCCAGTACGGGTTCAGGGCGGGGCGGTCCACAATGGACGCCCTGCTCTGGCTAAAGGGGTGGACGGAAGCAGCGGTCCGTGAGGGGGAAAGGGCGTTGGCTATCTCGCTCGACATAGCTAACGCCTTTAACAGCCTCCCGCACGCAACGATACAGGAGGCGCTCCGTTATCATGGAGTGCCCCTCCCTGTATCTGCGGAGGCTGATCGCCAACTACCTAGAGGACCGCGAGGTCCTTGTGCAGGGACGCGACGGTTTGAGGCGCCGTCGTGTCTCGTGTGGAGTTCCGCAGGGGTCGGTGTTGGGACCGCTCCTGTGGAACGTCGGCTACGACTGGGTGCTTCGCGGCACGCTTCCCGCAAGTGTGCGGGTTGCGTGCTACGCGGATGACACCCTAGTCGTGGCCAAGGGAAGGGACCTCGGGGAGGTGGTGCGGTCGGCCGAAGTGGGCACAACATTTGTGGTCGGCCGCATACGCGCCCTGGGGTTGGAGGTCGCCCTCTCCAAGACCGAGGCCCTACTGTTTCATGGGCCTCGAGGGGGACCTCCTCCAGGTACGCGGGTGTTACTGGACAGGGTCCCAGTCCGGGTTGGAACCCAGATGAAATATCTGGGTCTCATCTTGGACGGGAGGTGGACTTTTGGGGCCCACTTTGCCGGGCTGGCCCCAAGAGTCGTGAGGGCTGCCGCCTCTCTGGGAAGGCTGCTGCCGAACGTGGGCGGCCCAAGCGCCAACTGCCGACGGCTGTACTCCGGAGTCATCCGGAGTATGGCCATGTATGGGGCACCCGTCTGGGTGGACGCCCTCAGTCGTGGAAACAAAACCCTGCTGCGACGTCCGCAGCGGGTTGTAGCGACGAGGGCAATCCGTGGATACCGGACGGTGTCCTGGACGGCGGCATGCGTTCTGGCTGGTGATCCCCCTTGGGAGCTCCAAGCGGAGATCCTCGCCGAAGTTTACCACTTCGTGGCGGCGAGGAGATCCCAAAGAGAGCCTCCAGCGTGGGAAGAGGTCACACGCATGCGGAGGCAGGCGCAGGGCGCCCTGTTGCGGCGGTGGACGGAGGACCTGGCTCCACCGGTCCCTGGACAGTGGACGGTGGATGCGGTCAGGCCGGTCCTTCGGAAGTGGGTGAGGCGGCGGTTCGGGTCGCTGACCTTCCGATTGGTGCAGGTGCTTTCCGGGCATGGATGTTTCGGTAAGTACCTGCACCAAATCGCGAGACGGGAGGCGACCCCTGCCTGCCACGAGTGTGGAGCGCCAGAGGATACGGCGCTCCACACGCTGGGGGCGTGTGCCGCATGGAGCCCGCAGCGGCACACGCTTTCAGCGGTCATAGGACGGGATCTCTCTCTGCCGAGCATGGTAAATGCCATGCTCGACAGTGAGAGATCGTGGCAGGCGGTGGTCTCCTTCTGCGAAGAGGTGATGACGCAGAAGGAGACCGCGGAGCGGGCCAGGGAGGACGACGCCTCTTCTGACCCGATCCGGCGCAGACGTACGGGGGGAAGGAGGAGGCGGTTTGCCCGCCTCCTCCCCCCCCAATCATAGTGGGGTCACTGGCCGAAGGTCGGGGGACTTTCGGCCGGCTTGCACGACCCCACATGTCTGAGGGGTGGCCTTGGTGAGCGAGGCCACCCCTCCCTGTGCCGGGGCCTGGATGTTTTCATCCGGGCCTACCGCCGGGGCAAGATAGTGATTGCTAGCGTGACCCTATCTTGCCCCATCTCGGCGGAGGACTGCTCACCCCAGGTTTTTAGTGGGTATACTGCCCTTCTGGCAGTGACTCCCACATAACCATCTCGCTCCCCCGGGCGAGAGGTATCCATAAAGGATTTTAGGTCTTATAATGTTCGTGAGAGCCCTTTTGCGTCCCGCTTGGCCAGCTGCTGCGCCCCGGTCTGCTCTCTTTCTCGCGATGGTTTTTCCGGCTTGGACTTTTTCCTGAAGACGCTTTGACCCTGTTTGTGTAATCGAGAGCGAGTGGAGATTTTCACTGGTGTTTGGGGTAGTGGTGGGGGTGGGTGCTTTGAGGTAACTTAGGTCTTCGCCTCTGTCCTCGTAAGCAACAACGTGGTGATGTGCTGAGGCTTTTATGCACCCGATGTGATCCCCCACTTCCCCTCTCTCGTACTCGACTACCATCGCGTCTACGCTGATTATGCGAGGTGTCAAAGCTTCTTCGTTGACCGCCTGTCCAATCTTTGAGAGCACCGCGTTTGCCAGTGAAAAAGGTGTTCTTGTGTCTTTGTCGATTGGTACGATCGTTTTGTTCTGTGATCGCACTAACCGACATTGGCATCCGGCTATTGTTGTTAATGCCAGCTCTTTGTACCTATTCCATTTCATGGTGGTCTTTGTGGTGCTCCCATTGAGAAGATTTGCTAGTCCGGGGGAAATTGCGACGCGGTTCTTTGCGTTTACGTTGCAGTAGCTGATTCCAAGTCTTTCCGTGTTGTTGTCCATGAAAAGAGCCACTCCCCTTATACTGATGCCAGGCTCACCCCTCTCTCCGAGCTCCAATAACCGGTGTATTGGGGTTCGGTGTTGCGGGGCTCGCCGTTCATCGGGTGGGTTGTCGGTGATGGTGCTGGTGTTGGGTGGGATGGTGATTGGTGTGGGTCGTGTGGGTGTTAGGGTGCGGTGTCGTTTTGCTGCTATGGTGAACACTTTTTCGGCGTAGTTGAGGAAGTGGGTCCTGCTTCTCGGGTCTGCAATTATGGTTGACAGATTTTCTCTGGTGACATTTGAGTCTATCTGTGTCTCCAACTCATATTTTGCTGCCAGAAAGCGTGGACACTCCAGAACTACATGCCATATTGTTTCGCTGATTGTGGGATCGCATTCGCAACCTGGGCTTTCCAGTAACCTGAACCTGTGCAGATACTCGGCTATCCCGCCATGCCCCGTCAAGACTTGCACTTGGGTGGGTGTCAACTTGGTCGTTCTAACTATTCGGTATGCCTTGTTGACATCCGGTAGGAATAGTTTGGTGACCCCACCTGTGCTTGAAGAGTCGTACCTGTCTTGCCATCTGCGTACCGTCTCTTCTCTGATCTTTCTCTTGACGTAGGATAACGGGATCTTGCCATAGTCCATGGTTGAGGTTGCATGCAGGGCCGCGGATTTGGCTAGCTCATCGGCTCTCTCGTTACCCGCGGTGCCTACGTGCGCTCTCAGCCAGAATAGCCGTACTTGTCTCCCCTCTGCTTTCATTCCGCTTATGCACTCTTTGATCGTTTTTGTCAGGGGATGGGTCAATCTGGGGTTTGCCAGCAAGTCGAGCGACGATCTTGAGTCGCTCAGGATGTTAACTGTTTTGGCCTTGCTGGATTTCGCCGATTGTACCGCCCTGAAGAGTGCATAGAGTTCCGACTGGAATACTGTGCATGAGGGGTCCAGACTGAAGGTTGAGAAACATGATTCCTGGCCATCCTCCCACCATGTGAGCGCTGCGCCAACTTTTCCCTCAATTTTGCTACCGTCCGTGTAGATTTGTGGACCGGTAATTTGGTGGGAGTTCAGGGTTTCCTGGTTCATGTCCTCTAGGAGCTCGTACTCAGTTGTTTCGAGTGTCGAGGGGTGAGGTTGGTCGAGGTAGCTCACATTTTTCTCCAGTTCCCTTCCAGGTGGAATGTAGTCTGTAGACAAGCCTTTTTTCGCCATATACAGACTTGCGGCTTCCTGAATTCTCAGGTCTAGCGGCAAAGTTCCCGATAAGGCGAGTGCCGATGTGAGCGATACCGTGCGATACGCCTTGCAGATCTTCTGTGCGAAGCCCCTTTGCAGTGCTTCTAGACGATCTCTGATCATCTGAAGCTCTGTCGACTTGTACCACGCACTGGAGGCGTACATCACTATCGGCTCAATGACTGCGACATAGATGGTTCGGATTATTTCGGTGTTCAAGCCCCATGTGACTTTTGCTGCACATGCCAGTTGTTTGTATATTCCCGAGACTTTTCTGCAAGTTGAATTTACATGTGGGAGGAAATTCAACTTGCGGTCTATTATGAGGCCTAGGAGTTTCACCTCGTCGACGAGGTTCAGCCTGCAGCCCGACATGTGAATAACTGGGGGGTCGTAACGCAGTTTCTTCGTTATCAGCATCACGTTTGTTTTGTGCGCTGCGAAGTTTAACTTGTTCATTTTCCCCCAGTTTGCCACTGTTTCGAGTACTGAGTTTGCTGATTCCTCCAAGGCGCTGACTTCGTGTCCGGAAAATACGATAACCCCGTCGTCCGCGAAAGCTTGGCAGTATACTTCCTCGCCAGATAGTTTCTGCAACAGCGGATCTAGAATTATGTTCCAGAAAGTCGGTCCACCGATGGAGCCTTGGACACATCCTTTCGTGGTACATCTCTCGCTTGTTGCTCTGGCATAGTTGACCACGATCTTTCGGTCACTAAGGTAGGAGTTGATTACTGCGTAAAGATTTTTTGGACATTTCTTGGTTATCAACTGGTGCTTCAGAGCTGGCCACCACGCGTTATCGAATGCGCCCTCTATGTCCAGTGAGACTATTATGACGATCTTTTTTGCGATTTTCCACTGTTTGGGGAAGTGCGCGAGCGACAGGCATTTGTTCGCTATCGTCGTAAACACCTCCCTTTCACTGTGGATGGCCTTTGTGCATATATCGGCTGTCAATCCGTCCATTCCCGGGGCTTTCTTTGAATTCAGTGATCTCAACACTAATTCCAATTCTGCCCATTGGAATGGTGGATCGTCGTCCGACAGGCCTTCGATCTCCTCAGGTTGCTTATCTTGAGTCAGTTCTCGGATTAGCGTGTGGTGTGGGCTGTCAGTTGATACAGAATCGTCAGGATAGAACGTTTCCGCCAGAAGATTCGCCGACTGGACAGGGTTTAGTGTCTGTCCATCGGCGCCTCGAAGAAGCATGTCTTCTTGTCTTCTGGCCGTTTTCCTGATGACCCTGTATATCCCATCCCACAGGCTTTCCCCGTCTTGTGTTGTGCAAAACTCCTTCCAGCTCTTAGTCTCGGCCTCATTAGCTCTTTCGGCATAGGTCACTCGCGCGTCTTGGTATTCTTTTATGACCGCCTTTATTCGTGATGGAGCAGCGTTTTTGATACGTCTCTTTTTACGAAGAACGTCTTTCTTGAGGTTTTCAAGCTCTTTACACCACCACGGAGGTAGTGATGTTTCCCTCCTTGCGCCGATTTTCGGGATTAATTCATCACAGGTCTTGTGGATGATATCCGTGTAGGCGTCGATCATGGCTTCCAGATCCCTTCCGGACATGATATTCCGTATGGTGTCAGGGGTTATGTTGTTTTCTGCTAGCTTTGTCCTGAACAGCGTCTCGAAATCCTTCCACTTTGCCTTTTTGGTGTTGTACCTTCTTGTCGTGATGGGCTTTAGCGGCTGCAGGCGCCCTTTCAGACGTACTTCGAAGGTAATGGCATTGTGGTCTGAAGTGGTTAGATCTCGGTTTACTGTCCAGTTTTCGACCTTGTCTAGCAGTGACAAGCTACAAGCTTGACGTCTACACAACTTGTATAGAGCCTGTCTCCCCTGTACTCCTCGAAGGTTGGAATATCTCCCGTGTTGAGGATCTGCAGTTCCATTTCGTTTAGGAGGGTATTATAGGCTTCTCCTCTGGCGTTCTCCGTTCTGCTGCCCCACCAGTGACTCCAGGCGTTCACGTCTCCGCCGACCAGGATGTTTTTGGTCGGCAGTTTCCCGCTCGCTGCCTTTATGCGATCCAAGTATGGCTCTATGTCTTCTTTCCCGTCCAGATAGACTGACACTACTCCTAGTTTCAGGTGGCCCGCCACCAGTAGCACAGCGACCTCCGTCTCCGTCACCAGCTGTGGGTCATGAATGACTTCCAGCCGATCGCCGAAGACGATGATCGCTGCCTTCACTGGTGTTTGACGGTTTAAGGTGCACTGGATGACTTGAGTGCCTGGGTTTTGTTTCAATACGCCACTTGCGCCAACGTATGGCTCCTGTACTAGGGCGATTGAAATACCTTTTGCCTTTGCCACCTGATGGAGTTCGTGGGTTGCTTTTTTGCACCGACGCAGGTTAACCTGGATGATCCGTAACCTGCTTGTGCCAGCATCTGGGAGGGTTGAGCCGTTTTGGTTGTTCTCTTGGTCGCCCTTAGCAGTAGTTGATGCGGGTTCGCGCTATTGCATCCCACTTTTGTTTTTCCATGCAGCTTGCGCTGAACGCATTATGTGCCGTGTCCGCTGCTGGACCGTGCGCTTTTGTGCAGTTCTTGCATTTTGGGGGTTTCCCCTCCTGCCTGTCCTTGCACTTCTCCCAGGAGTGTTTACCTCCGCAGTGGCTGCAGAGGTTGTCTTTCTCCTGGCAGATGGCCTTTGTGTGGCCGTAGCCAAGGCATTTAGTGCATTGGACCAGAGGGGATTGGTCATATACTGGCCGCCGTTGGAGTCCAATATATACCTTACCCTCCTCCACAAGGCGCTTGTGGATCTCCGGGGAGACCTCCAGCACCGGATGGCACTCCAGATTGTTCCTTGCCTGTTTCCTGTATTTCACCCGGATTGTGCTCTCCTTCGTTCCGACGCCTCGCAGTATATGTTTGTTTTGAGATAGCAAATTCTCTACTATCGCTGCGTCGGAATGATATTTGAGCACATCCCTTATGATTACTAGGGGGTTCATGGCTCTTGCCACCTCCACCTTGAGGGTTTCGCTCCTCTGGACCTGCTGCTTTACGAGGTTCAGGTCTTCCCTCGTACCGCAGCTGAGGATGACTTTTTGGTTCCTAGCCTTTCTCACCCTGTCTATCCTGGCGCCTGTGGTCTTGGTGTCTATGGCGTCTCTTATCTTCTCAATCACATTTTCCCCGGTGTTTTTGGGGTCTGTTGAGGAGATAATGAGGGTGTGATTAGGCCTTAGACTGGGTGAGGGAGGCTTGGCAGCCATCTTGGCGTAGGTGGGTTTCGTCTCTGCCGATGCTCTTTGGTGTTGTTCGGTGTGAGCTGGGAGTGGCCGGTCCGTAGTGTTCAAGTCTGCCACTCCCTTCTGTATTGAGGCCAGTACTTGTTTCACTTCCTCCACCGCCATTTCTGTCTCGATATTCGGCACTGGAGGTGCCGGTTCTTTCGAGCACTTATCTTGCAGCGAGCGGAGGTCTGACCTCATTATCTCTATGTTTTCAGAGATCGGCTTGAGGTGGGGCTCTAGGTCCAGTGGAGGTTGGGGTGGTGGTGGGACGCACGTCGGTCTCTCAAGGACTTTTTTGATCAAGTTCCTTACTTCCTTGATCTCCCCCCTAAGCGCAGAGACTTCTGACGGCTCCGGGAGTTGGTGTTGGGCAGGGGGTTCTGGCACTGACGGTGGGGCTTTGATATTTTCCCCGAGACTTTCCACTGTTCTCCGGAGGGCATCAAGTTGGTTAGAGATGCTTTTCGTGTGGGTGTCGAGCCTGTTTATGCCCGCCTCTATGTCGACCCACTGTTTGGCATCTGATACCTCCGGTTGGGCTTTCTCGTGGGAAATCCCGGCGCCCAGTGCTTCAATGGCCTTTTTTACTTCCTTTATCCCCCTGAAGGGTTCCTCGGTCTCGTAGCCTAGCCAGCTGCGTATGGCCTTGGTCTCCTCCAGGGTACCCGAGATGTCTTCCCTCGCTATTCTCACCTGTTCCGCCAAGCCCTGCTTTAGGGCTAGCATCTCCTTGGTGTGAGCTCTCTCGGCACTTAGAAGCTCCTGTGCGTGCCTCGAGAGAGCTCTCTCCAAGTTGAGCTTATGGCGGGCCCGTGAGTCAGCGAGGGACAACACCCGTTCATAAAGGCCTTGAAGGCATTCCAGTGTCGTGGCCTTGATATCCCGCCTTATGTTTCCCCCCTCTTCGATGGCATCCTTGCCCCGCTGCAAGAATTCGTTCGCCTCCCGGGTCTCCTCGCTCATACACGCTCCGGACATTCTTCTCCCCATCTGTGGAGACGAGATGAGGCTGTGTCTCCTACTTGGGTGAATGTCCGAGTTGACGGACGAGTTATCTCCATCCCCGAAGTCCGCCATGCTGGGTGTGGCGGAGCGCCTACTCAGCTCGGTTGCTGCCTCAAGATGTGCCGCGACGTGTTCCACCGAGGAGGAAGCAGAAACAGATCCCTCTGTTGCAGAGGTTTGTTTCTGCCTCCTCCTCGGCGGGTCCGCGGACCTGTCCTTGACGGCTGCATCGGACTTATCTTTGGGCGCGTCCGTGTTGCGGGGCGATGTCTTTCCGAGTTTCTCCGAAGCCAGCGACGTCGCCGCGGCGACCTTTGACAACACTTTCTCCCGAAGAGATCGTGACGTCTTAGGCTGTGCAGCGGAGTCTGAGGCCTTCTTTTGAACTCCAGACATGGTGTAGGGGGAGGGACAGAATACAACAGCAGAAGTCGAAAGAACAGCAAGGAAGGATGGCACAAATAAACACGTTATAAAGGTAGTTTACTCTAAACAAGATTATTGACACAGGAAATGCAGTTTGTTTTGAAGAGGGACTTAATCTAAGAGATTAGTGTTCGCATCCAAAACGGACCAGTTTCCGCAAGTAGCACCTGCTCACAAGTTGACACATGCACCAGCCTCGCCTTCCTCAACCGTTGTTTGGGAAGATGACGACCCGGTACACAATGCCACCACTTGCCGAAACTTTTCCTGGTGAGCTTGACCGATGTGAATGCGATCACCAATCTTAGGAGATCTTAACTGCTAGCTTACTCTAACACAGGTGATACAGTTTACGAGATTAATACAATTAGGAAATGCAGTTAGTTTAAAGAGGGACTTTATCTAAGAGATTAGTGTTCGCATCCAAAACGGACCAGTTTCCGCAAGCAGCACCTGCTCACAAGTTGACACATGCACCAGCCTCGCCTTCCTCAACCGTTGTTTGGGAAGATGACGACCCGGTACACAATGCCACCACTTGCCGAAACTTTTCCTGGTGAGCTTGACCGATGTGAATGCGATCACCAATCTTAGGAGAGCTTACCACCTAGCTTATTCTAAACACAGTTAATACAGTTTAAGAGATTAAAACAATAAGTTTTTTTTTTTTTTTTTTTTTTTTTTTTTTTTTTTTTAATTTATGGACTCACTTGATGACTTTGTCCTTTGATGCTGGAGTACAACGCGCTTCAGAGCCTGGAGATGTTGGGCTCTGCGTGGTGGTGCTTCTGGGTTTCTTCGGTGGGGGACTGCCTGGTGCGATGACGGAAATTGCCTATTCTGCCGGGGCCAATTTGTTGTGCTCGTTCTCCCGATTCCAACAACCCCAAACACGGGGGGTTTATGTTGAGCGGTTACCGAGTTATGGCTCGCGGGGGTGAGGTCAACCTCGGGGGGGAGGGGGGAATTTCGGGGGGGGGGGGTTGGGGGGGTCGGGGGGTTGGGGGGGTTGGGGGGGTTGGGGGGGGTCGGGGGGTTGGGGGTCGGGGGGTCGACGGGTCAGGGGGGGTTGCTGTGGAGTGAAGGGGTGCGGTGGGGTAAGGCGTAGGGGGTGCGGGGAGCTTGGTCGGATAGAGAGGTTGGGTGTTGGGGTAGGTCAGGTCGATCGACTCGACCTATTGGCTTCCAACGCGCGGGGGCAGGGTGGGGGGGGGTGTCGAAGGGGTGCGGATGGCTGTGAAGAGGAGGGGTGTAAAGAGGGCTGGTGATCCCGGTTCAGGCGAACCCAAACACGGTGGGTCTAGGAGGAGCGGTTAAGGAGATCCCTCGAGGTTACCTGATGATGGTAATTCTTCAGGAGGGCGAAGTCCTCAGCTGCTCTGCCAATGCGTTGAGGAGTCTTAGGGCCGTCTTCGAAGTCGTCACGGTGGTCCGATGTTGTTTGAGATACTAACCTCGCTTTTTGAAGCACATGCGAGCACGTGGTGACCGCGTGGTTTTGTCACTGCTTTTTCAGTTAATATCTCAGGTTCCCGTGATCGGATCTTGGAAATTTTTTCTTCTCCAGACAGATCTTTATGACGACTGCGTGGATATTAAAACGGCTTTTTGGACTCACTGTTTTGCTTGGCTCTATTGAGGGTCAAAGTCTTCGCCTTCCTGCTCCTGAACCCTTGGTTATACAGACTTGCGCACACGAATCCTGGCGAGTCACACACTTGTTTAGACCACAGAATAACTTTTAGACGCGTAGCTCAAAAAAAACCTATTTTTAGGAATTTTTTCCGCGGAGCTGATGTTATTTCGGTCGTGTTTCGACGTGTACTGGTTAGGTTAGGTTAGGTTAGGTTAGGTTAGGTTAGGTTAGGTTAGGTTAGGTTAGGTTAGGTTAGGTTAGGTTAGGTTAGGTTAGGTTAGGTTAGGTTAGGTTAGGTTAGGTTAGGTTAGGTTAGGTTAGGTTAGGTTAGGTTAGGTTAGGTTAGGTTAGGTTAGGTTAGGTTAGGTTAGGTTAGGTTAGGTTAGGTTAGGTTAGGTTAGGTTAGGTTAGGTTAGGTTAGGTTAGGTTAGGTTAGGTTAGGTTAGGTTAGGTTAGGTTAGGTTAGGTTAGGTTAGGTTAGGTTAGGTTAGGTTAGGTTAGGTTAGGTTAGGTTAGGTTAGGTTAGGTTAGGTTAGGTTAGGTTAGGTTAGGTTAGGTTAGGTTAGGTTAGGTTAGGTTTTTTTTTTTTTTTTTTTTTTTTTTTTTTTTTTTTTTTTTTTTTTTTTGCCTACTTCCTCCAACGTAGTCGGAGCTTTTCCTACGCTTCTCTTCTCAGCCATTCCAGTTCTCTCTGATATTCTTCTTTCATGCTACATACTTTTTCTTTCTTATTTTCGTCTCTCATTCATTCTCTTATTGGTGGGTGCCAATCTAGTTCCCTATTCTTCTACTTTATTTTATTTTCTTATATCTATTTACACAGGTTTAATAATTTTACACAGGTTTTCTTATTATTTACAGATTGTTCTTACTTCTAGTTATTGCTAATTTACGCTATGGTACGTATTGTTTATATTCATATAAACAATAGTACATACATTACTTACTATTTATTCTTTTTAACTACTTTTCCTACTACATTTACACAATAATCCATAAACTTATCTCTAGTATTCTTATCTGCTATTACATTACACAAGTTATTTCTTTTTACATCAATATTGAGCTCTTGCTCTAATTCAAATCTATCTTTTGCATAGATTGGACATTCCGTAATTACGTGCAGGGCGTTTTCTTCTTCTAATGGGTCACAAGGGCACGACGGGCTATCTCTACATTTAAACCTATGCAAATATGAGGCGAATCCTCCGTGTCCAGTCAGGAATTGTGTTATTATGGGATCTATTTTTATTTTTTGTACTAAAGGGTAGGCTGAGATTGCATCCGGGAAAAATACTTTTGTGGTGCCCGCAGTTTCACCGCCTTTGTAGCGCGTGTTCCATTCGTCAAGCGACTCCAACCGGATTTGTCGCTTGACGAATGAAACAGGACACTTATCGTAGTGCGGTTTTGTCTTTAAGCGCAGCGCTGCCTCTTTGGCTAGCTGATCTGCCCTTTCATTGCCCTCCAGACCCGCATGAGCCTTTATCCAGTAGAGATTTAATTTTATGCCTTTTTCTCTAATTTTGTGCAGATTTGTTCGGATCTTTTCGGCTAATGGGTGGAGGAAGGTGTTATTTGCCACTGTCTCAAGGGCGGATCTGGAGTCGCAATAAATGTTGCAGTCGAGTTTTTTGCAGCGTAAGACTTGGTTAGTGGCTTCGTACAGTGCCAGCAGTTCTGCTTGATAGACTGTGCAGCATTGGTCCAACTTGAACTTTCGGGTACTTGTCTCCGCATCATTGTCCCATAGGGACAACGAGGCGCCGACTTTCCCCTCCAGTTTGCTGCCGTCAGTAAATATTTTCAGGCCATGGTTATCATTCTGTTCCAATGCCGCACCGTCTGCCAAACATTGGAAGGTAAATTTATGTTGCTTGGCAGGATGTATCATTTTCGTAAAGGCTACAGGTCGCTCCATCTCACGATCTCCTATTACTCGCTGGGAGTGGCCTTTCTTTATCTCGTAAAGAGAGGCTGCTTCCCTGACACGAATGTCAAGTGGAAGCAACCCAGCAAGTAATAGCGCCGAGTTTAGGGAGACCGTCCTGTATGCCTTTACGATCTTTTGGACGAAGCCACGTTGTACATTGTCAAGTTGTTTTTTGACGCAGATCTTGTTGGATGCAGGCGCCCATACACTTGCTGCGTAGAGTATGGTCGGTTCGACCACCGCCGTTTAGATCATCTTGATTATTTCCGGTTGCAATCCCCAATGCAGCTTTGCAGCCCTTGACAGCTGTTTATAGAAGTTTAATGCTTTTCGGCAGACGTTACCCACGTGGGTATTAAATGTCAGTTTGTCATCAATAACTAAGCCTAACACCTTTATTTCCTTCGACATACCAATGTCGCACCCGCCCATGTTCAAACGTGGTGTGTCGTATTTAAGCTTTCTTGTGATTGTCATGGCATTTGTTTTTTGCGGGGCAAATTTCAGCTTATTTCCGACACCCCACGTCCGAACATACTCGAGCGCGGCATTGGCATATTCTTGTATACCCGACGCGGTTTCCCCGTCAAAGACGAGAACGATGTCGTCTGCGAAGGCTTGACAATAGTGTCCTCTTTCTTCCAGGCCTTTCAAAAGGGGGTCAAGGATGAGGTTCCAGAGAAGCGGGCCCCCGATTGAGCCTTGGACGCATCCCCTGTTCGTGCCTTTTAGATGTTCTTCACCTGCGTATCTTACTCTAACTTTTCTATCCTCTAAATAGCTGTCTATTACTTGGCGCAAGTTCTTCGGGCATTTTTCTTCGGCCAGCCGGTTCCTGATAGACGGCCACCAGGCGCTGTCGAAGGCTCCCTCTATATCCAAAGATACCAACGTAATTATTCTCTTCCGATCTAATTGATTACGTATGTGCTGTACCAGGGTATAGAGGGAGTCTTCGGTGCTCTTCTGGGGCATGAAACCAAACTGGCGTGTGCTCATTCTTGGAATTAGATGGTATTTCATCCTTGCTACCAGCATTTTCTCAAAAATTTTTCCGAGTACTGGCAGAAGTCCAATTGGTCTATATGCCTTGGGTTTTGTGTAATTATCCTTACCGGGTTTTCTCAACATAACCACTGTCGCCACCTTCCATATACCCGGAAATAGATGGTATTTTAGGCATTTGTTGAGCATACACAGGAATAAAGCAGAGTCGTTATTAATCGCGCGGTTGCAGATATCTGCGGTAAATCCATCCGCTCCTGGTGCCTTCTTAGGGTTGAAAGTTTCCATAGCCGCAAAGAGCTCAGTCTGCGTGAACGGCGGGTCACAAGATTCATCTTGTTCCCCGTCGTTCACTCTCTCTGCTTGCTCTCTCTTCATACGGTGCTCTACGTTATCACTCTTGGCAGTGTCTTCAGGGTAGAAGGTATCGGCCATTAGCTTTGCGGAACCTTTCGCGTCCAGCCATTTTCCTTCTTCTTCCAGCGGTAGATCCTCTTCCCTTTTACCAGTTCTGCCTAAGACTCTATATATTCCACCCCAGATTCCTTCCCTGTCCTGTTTCCCACAAAACTCTTTCCAGCTCCTGACCTGAGCCTTCTGTTCCTCCGCCTCATACTTATTTTTTTGTTCCAGGTATTCGCCGACGACTTTAGCTCTCCGGACCGGCGCTGCATTGCGGATGCGGCGTCTTCGAGTGGCCACTTCTTTCTTCATCGCATCGAGCTCAGCGGACCACCACGGGATTGTAAGTATTTCTTCATTTTTCTTAGTTGGTATCGTATGTGTGCATGTTTGTGTTACTATCTCTGTATAATTTTCTATTGCGTTTTCAATTTGTTCTTTATTACTGATTTGTTCTATTGTTTTTAAAGTTAAATTATGTTCGGTTTTTAATTGGTCAAGTTTTTCAGTAAACCTCACCCAATTAGCCTTTTTTGTATTAAAGATTCTGGTAGTTCTAATAACTTTTATTCCTTTTAGTTTTTTGAGCCGAATGTTAAATACAATCCCGTTGTGGTCGGAGCTTGTGAGACCTTCCTCGACCTTCCAGTTTTCCACTAGATGGAGCACATCGGTCGAGCAAGCAGTGACGTCGACGAAGCTATGATACCGTGTACCACCTCGGATGGTGTCAAAGGTGGGTGTGTTCCCAATGTTAAGAATATGAAGACTCAGGTCACTAAGAGTTCCAAACATTTCTTCGCCTCTGCTGTCAATTTTGATGCTACCCCACCAAGTACTTTTTGCGTTGGCATCCCCGCCAATCACCAACCTCCTCGATCCTGTTTCGCTATATACTTTTGTTAAATGTTCCAAGTAGGGGCCTATGGGTTCATCCGGCTCGAAATAATAGGAGACCAGAGTTACCTCCCAGACACCGGTATGGATCCCCACCACAGCGATGTTGTTTGTGGTGAGTTTTGGGTACTGCTTTATATTAAGGTTTTGATCGAAAATGGCTATAGCCGCCTTAACTGTCCCTTCTCCTTGTCCGGTGTTCTGGAAGATTCTTACCCCTCTCTGACTTCTCATATTTCTTTGCCCGCCCACATATGGCTCTTGGAGAAGTGCTGCAGCCGCTTTGCGCTTCCCAGCTTCTATAAATAGCTCATTTGTTGCGAGTTTTTTCTTTTGGAGGTTGGCTTGCATGATCGCATATGAGTCCACCTTAGCAGTAGGCCACTGCAGACCTGGCCATCGCTTCCCATCTGCGACGAACTGGGCATTCGCTACTGAAGGCGTTGTGGTCCACTCTGTCCATTTTTACTTTGACGCAGTTCACGCAGCTAGGTGGAGACTCAGCCATCATTTCAGCACATTCTGTTCGTAGATGCTGCCCGCCACAGTGGCTGCACACATCGACTGCATCGCGACAGAATCGTTTCCCGTGCCCGTACCCCAAACAGCGCGAGCACTGGATAAGGGGGGACTGGTCCTCGACTCTGACTCGCTGCATGTCGATGTGTACAGCTCCTGCATCGATCATCCGCTGCCAAATTATAGGAGAAACTCTGGCCACTACATGATTTGTGAGTGGGTTTCGAGCTTTCTTTCTAAAGCGAATTTCAAACCGATCGTCTTCTTTGCTGATGCCTCGCATTAGACTTTGATTTTGCACTCTGATTGATTTTTCAAGTATTTCATCGGTGTTAATGCGGAGCACGTCGCGGAAGATGACAAGCGGGTCCTTGTTCTTTATTTCCGCTACGTTAAATTGCTGATCTCTTTCTATCCTTGCTTTAACCTTCTTAATTTCCTCTTCGTTGCGGCATCCTATTATAATTTTACGATCTTTTGCCTTTCTGAATTTATCAACCATTACTCCTCCATCCTTTGCATTAACCACGTTCCGTATCTTCTCCATAACTTCTTCTCCAGTCTCAGTTTCATCCTTGGATGTGACAACTACCGAGTGCAGCGCCGTCTGCAGTGGGAGTTTCCTCGCACTGCCGCCCGCCACTACACCCGCGTAAGTTGCACTTTCCAAGGTCTTGGAGTGGCTTACAAGCTGACTTTTGAGATCCTCTAGAGACGTTGTATTCTCTAGGATAAGTCGGCTATGCTCTTCCAACAGCTTCGAGAACTTTATTTGTTCAGGGCTGATTTGAGGTGTCAAAGGTGGGGAGAGTGGCTCCTCTTCCCTCACTTCTTCCTTTGCTCTGGACTTTCCCTTGTCCGCTTTTTTGTAGGCTGTAAGTTCCGCTTCCGACTCTTTAACGAGCTCATATAGCCGGTTCAACTGCTCTATCAGGCTGTCTCTGATTTCTGTCTTTGTATTCCTGGAACTTCCGATGTCATATTTCCCCTTGGTCATACAGTGCTTCGCTTCATCAGTTCTGTTGGCGTATGCAGCTTTCGTTGATAAGTTCCCCGATGTGTCAGTTGTGCGTTTGGTTTTTTCGCGTAATACCTGCGAGATTACGGTGTTCGGTTTTGTCTTCGGGGGAGACGTTATCAGCACTACATCGCTAGTTGAAGCTAGCGGGGGGTTGGGTGATGCTCTACCGGATTCCCATTCGTCTATGCTTGTTCTGACTTTTGCTTTCGAAGGTCCAGCTTGCGCAATAGTCTTGGGAGAGACAGATTTTTCGTTGGTCTTTTTGACCGGAGTACGTGCGGCGGCATACATGTTGGAGGGTTGCGTAATTGTAATTTGTAAATTTGTATATAATTAATTTTTGGTGTAAATATTTATAATGTAATATTCCCAAAAAGGGGAGTCAACAAACAATATTTTAAATAAAATAATAATAATAAAATAAAATAAAATAAAATAATTTTATTTGTCCGTAAATGTTATAACGTCCAAATAATGGGGCGTTGTCCAATTTAACTTAATTGGGAAAGCTCTGCACGCAATACGGTAGTCCTTGACAACGGTTACTTACATAAAATATTAAATTTTTATAAAGTTTTCTTTGTCGCTTTTTAGTGTCTTAGGTATACAATACACATGTTATGATCCCAATTAATTAAAACTTGTTATGAAAAATTTTTGAAAAATTTTGAAAATTTTCAAAAAAAAAAAAAAATTTCCAAAACTTTTCAAAGTCGAAAATTGTGTAGAATTGTTTGAATCTAAAACCTTGAGCATACAAAGTATGTTCAAGTCCCACTCAAAAATGGTCTAAAACGAACCGTTTCCGAGATATCACGTGTTTTTTGAAAAATTTTCAAAATTTTGAAAAGTCCAAAAGTAGTTAAAATATAAAATTTCTATAAGACCTTCAGCATACTACGTATGTTGAAGGCCGCTGTAAAAAATGGGCTAAAACGCACCGTTTCTGAGTTACGGCTGTTTTTTGGAAAAAAATTGAAAAAAATTAAATTTGCCCGGAAAAATTTTTGAAAATTTTATAATAAAAAATGCAGCTACTTTAAAATACCCATTCACATGGGTATTTGAAGGTGTGGTCAAAAATGGGCTAAAACGCTTAGTTTTTGAGATATTTGAGTTTAAAGATTTCTAAAATTAATTACTTAAAAACTATAAATGAAAAAAATCCAAAAATTTACACTAAAATAAAAGTCACTATTGTCTATGATTCAAGCTTCTAAAAAGTATATGTCGCAGATCTTGATCGAGAGATATAATTTTTCAAAATTTTGCAAAATTTTTGGCACCTTATAATTCCGCCGGGGGTGGTCGGATTTCCACGTTCGAGGTGTCTGGTGGCTGGTCTTCGCACGGCGCCCAATATCCAATCCAAAGTTTTGCTCGAAGTGGTCCGGATGTCCGACCACGTGGCCACGTGGTTTCCGGTTTTTGGTGAATAACTCAGCGAGTTCTAACCGGAAAAATCCGGGACTCGGCTGAATTGTGGTCCTCCACAGGGCGGACCCCAAACCAAAATAAAAAATGGGGGTCGTCGCGACTAATCGCGTGGCGTTCAGCTCCGAAGTTTGAAAATTTTGCACTAAAACACTTTTTCGCTTATAACTTAGCGAGCACTTCACCGATTTTCACAAACTTTTCACCATTGGGTGCGCCTTCGCGTAACGCAACTTTTGGTGTATCGCACGTCAAAATTGGAGCACTTTTTACCACTTTTGAGGATTTTTGAGCGCGGAGACACGTGCTTTTAGGTGCGCTCTCGGTGGCGGTTGGAGCGGAACTGGGTTAGGTTAGGTTAGGTTAGGTTAGGTTAGGTTAGGTTAGGTTAGGTTAGGTTAGGTTAGGTTAGGTTAGGTTAGGTTAGGTTAGGTTTTTTTTTTTTTTTTTTTTTTTTTTTTTTTTGTTTATTCATTTTCCCTCTGACTAGGCCAGAGATTTTATTTTTCTATTTTGGATTATTTATGTTTGTAATTTTATGTGATCGGAAGTCTTTCATTTGTTTTTGTTTATCTTTGTGTTTATTTTCGTGTTATTGTTTATGAAATTCCTAAAATTTGTCCTATTTATTTTAATCGTAGGTTTTTTGTAATGCTGAGTTTATATATCCTTATAATATATAATCAGCATTTTTTGCTTTTTCTATTTGTTTCTTTTAATTACTAATTGTCCTATTGTTGTACAATATTTTAGTAATATATTTCTTGTTTTGTTGTCAGATATTATTTTATGTACATTTTGGGAGTCCATTTTACAGTTTATCTGTTGTTCGACATCGTGTCGCTGGGCACAAAACACAGGACAGTCGAAAATTATGTGCGGTATCGTTTCATGTATGTCCGGGTCACAGATACATGATGGACTCTCCTTACACTTAAACCGATTTAGGTATTCGGAGAATCCACCATGACCTGTGAGTATCTGTGTGATGATACTAGTCAACTTGAGCTTTTTGACTGTCCTATGTGCTGCTATTGCGTCCGGAAAAAACAGCTTTGTAGTCGTTGCCGTAGAGCCTTCTTGATATCTCCGGTTCCATTCGCCAAGCGTTCCTTGGCGGATTTGTCGCTTGGCGAATGATACCGGACACATATCATAGTCCGGTTTTCGTTTTGATTTCAGAGCTGCATTCTTAGCCAGTTCGTCGGCTCGCTCATTGCCTTCGAGCCCTGCATGAGCTTTTATCCAGAACAGAGTCGTGACTTTGTTCTGGTTTTTTATGGCAATGAGGTTTTCGCGGGTTTCCGCTGCCAGGTGGTGGGTTGTTGCATGGTTTGTGATTGCCTCTAGTGCAGATCGGGAGTCGCTGTAGATGCCAAAGGTGTTTTCTTTACGCTTCAAGATTTCCCTCGTGGCTCTGCATATGGCTAGGAGTTCCGCCTGGTAGACTGAGCAATACGGGGCAAGCTTCAATTTTATGGCTTTTGTCTCGGCATCTCCTGTCCATATGGACAGGGATGCTCCGACTTGGCCTTCAATTTTACTGCCATCTGTGAACACCCGTACTGCTTGTGTGTTGTGATTTTCTACATCTTGCTGGTCTACCAGGTTTATGAACTTCAAGCACATATGTTTTGCCGGATGAGGGGTCTCGGCGTATGGTATCCTCCGTTCAACCTCCCTGTCCTCTAGTATTGGCTGTGATACCCCTCTCTTGACCTCATACAAGGCAGCAGCTTCTTGTATGCGAAGATCAAGCGGTAGTATCCCAGCCAATACCAGGGCGGAATTTAGTGACACGGTTCGGTACGCCCTTGTCATTTTCTGCGCAAACCCTCGCTGCACTACACCGAGCTGCTTAATCACTCCAAGTTTCCTGACGGCGGGTGCCCAGGCGCTGGCCGCGTACATAATTACAGGCTCGACAGCCGCCACGTATATGGTACGTACAATCTCAGGGTGCAGGCCCCAGCTGACCCTGGCAGCTCTCGATAAACGTTTGTATATGTTTATAGCCTTTTTGCAGACAGATGTTGTATGGCTGTTAAACGTTAATTTGTCATCGATTGTGAGCCCCAGGGTCTTGATCTCTTTCGACATACCAATGTCGACCCCGCCCATGCTCAGAAGTGGGGTGTCAAATTTAAGTTTTCTTGTTATAAGCATTGCATTTGTTTTTTGCGGTGCGAATCTCAACTTGTTTTTGACACCCCACTCCTGAACATGCGCGAGAGCGGCATTGGCATGTTCCTGTACTTCTGCGGCGGTTTCACCGTCAAAGACGAGCACCACGTCGTCGGCGAAGGCTTGAGTATAATGCTGTTGCTCTCCTAGCTCCTTGAGTAGTGGATCCAGGAGAAGGTTCCACAGGATTGGACCACCAATTGACCCTTGGACACAGCCTTTGTTGGTGGTCCTGGTGTGTTCCTGTCCTGCGTACCTTACTTTCACTACTCTGTCGGTGAGGTAATTGTCCACTACTCTTCGGATGTTAGCAGGACACTGTTCCTCAACCAGTCTGGTTTTAATGGCTGGCCACCAAGCGCTGTCGAATGCTCCCTCTATGTCCAACGACACCATCACAACCATCCGTTTTTGCTTTAGTTTGAGGCGTATGTGTTGTAGAAGGTCATAGAGGGAGTCCTCGGTACTCCGCTGGGGCATAAAACCATACTGGTGAGTACTCATCCTGGGAATCAGGTGCCATTTTAGTCGAGCAACAAGCATCTTCTCAAAGACTTTTCCCATTACAGGTAAAAGGCCAATCGGCCTGTAGGACTTGGGATTTTCATAGGTTTCCTTTCCTGGTTTCCTAAGAACGACGACGGTTGCAACTTTCCATATCTTTGGGAAGAGACCCATTTCGAGGCATTTATTGGCCAATGCAAGGAAGAGTTCTGGATCCAGGTTTATAGCTTGGCTACAAATGTCGGCTGTGAGGCCATCTCCACCCGGGGCTTTCTTAGGATTAAAGCTTTCCACCGCGGTTTTCAGCTCTGTAATGCTAAATGGTGGATCATGCGTTTCATCATGATCCGTCTCATTTGCGATTTTTGCTGCCTGTCGTGTCCGTCGGTGGTCCGCATTATCCTCACTCTCCAAGTCCTCCGGGTAGAATGTCTCAGCTAGCAGCTCTGCCGACTCCTTTGGATCGAGTACTCTCCCGTTCATAGCCAAAGGGATGTCTTGATGCCTTTTTGTGACTCTACCAATGACCCTATAGATCCCTTCCCAAAGACCTTCTCTGTCTTGTCTTGTGCAGTACTTCCGCCAACTTTCTGTCTGGGCCTTAACGCATTCTGATTCATACTTTTCTTTTTCTTTCAGATACTCTGCTATGACTTTTTTCTTCCGGACCGGCGCTGCGCATCGGATTCTTCGCTTCTTAGTGGTAACCAGTTTTTTCAAGCTGGCGAGCTCTTCAGACCACCATGGTAAACTATAGTTGCACTTTGATTTCTTATTAGGTATACTACTATAACTTGCATTGATGATGGCTTCTACATAATTATTAATTTTGGTTTCTAAATGATCTCTATTATTTATATTTGAAATGTCCTGTTTAAAAATTTGGTTGTCATGAAGTAATTGGGTAAGTTTGGTATCAAACTGACTCCAATTGGCTTTTTTAGTGTTAAATACTCTAGTCGTTGTTTTAATGTCTATACCTTTTGCCCTATTGACTCTAATCTTAAAAGTTATGGTGTTGTGGTCCGAGCTCGTCATGCTTTCGTTCACTTCCCAGTCTTCCACTAGACTAAGCATTTCCAATGTACAGGCCGTCACGTCCACAAAACTGCAAAATGTTTTGCCCCCTCTCACAACAGAAAAGGTTGGTATGTTGCCTTCATTTAATATTTGCATTCCCATTTGATTGAATGCTCCAGACAGATCTTCTCCCTTTGAGTCTATAGTTGAGCCTCCCCACCAGGTACTTTTGGCATTGGCATCGCCCCCCATGATTATGTTTTTGATGCCGGCTTTTTGTTCTATTTCCTTCAGCTGCTCCAAGTATTGATCCAAGTTCCGCACGCCCGGCTCAAAGTAGAATGAGACCAACACTATTTCCCAGGCACTAGTCTTAATTTTCACTACGGCAATATTTTTATTTGTGAAAGATGGACATAAGATGGCGTCAATCTCACTGTCAAAGACAGCTATTGCTGCCTTGACAACGCTGCTACCTTGACTAGTGCACTGGAAGATCCTTACCCCTTTGTAGTCTTGCATTCTACCCAGGGCCCCAACGTACGGCTCTTGGATCAATGCGAAGGCCATCTTCTTGCTGCTAGCCTCAAGCATAAGCTCTTGCGTAGCAAGTGCTTTTCTTTGCAAGTTGGCTTGGGCTGCGAAGTATGGCCTTGTGTTCGCTGAGGAAGATTTCATGCCTGGGGCCACCTTAGCAATACGCTATTGTGGCGCGGGCCAATTTATCCCACTTAATCCTGACAGGACACTCTTGGCTGAAGGCATTGTGGTTTGTCTTATCCAGTTTGGCATGTGTGCAATTGCAGCATTTGGGGGGCACGTCAGCCAGCCAGTCTGCACATTCATTTTTCTTATGGGGTCCCCCACAGTGACTGCACTTCTCAATAGATTCTTTACAGAATCGCCTCCCGTGTCCATACCCTAAACACAAAGAGCATTGGACCAAAGGCGATTGATCTACAACTCTGATATTTTGAAGGTCAATTCTGACCGTGCCTGCTTTGGTGAGAAGTTGCCACAGCTGTGGGGAGACTTTAAGGACGATATGGCTTTGGTGGGGATTTCTCGCCTTTTTCTTATATTTAATTTCGATTGAGTTTTCAATTTGGATGTCCTTCAAGATATCTGCGTTTTGATTTTTTAGTGCCTGAATTATATCTTGATCAGAGTTAAAGTTAAAGACGTCTCGGAGCATCAGAAGAGGATCCTTGTTTTTGACTTCCTCTACTTGCAGGTGGACCTCCTCCTTTTGAAGTCGCGCCTTTACTTTTTCCCTTTCCTCAACTGTTTTGCAACCTACAATTACTTTCCTGTCCTTGGCTTTTCTTATTTTTTCGACCTTGACCCAGCCATCTTTAGCTCCCATAGCGTTGCGAATCCTTGTGAGCACCTCGTCACCGGATTCCTCTTCGTCCTTCGAGGTAACGATGACGGAATGCAGCGCAGTCCTTGGAGGCGTTATCGTGCTGTTTGATCCTGCTACTACACCCGCATAGGTAACCTTTTCAAGGACGGTCTCTTGTTTTTCGAGCGCTCTCTTGAGGTCTTCAATTTTTTCGTTGCTCTCCTTTACCAGCCTGCTATGCTCAGCGAGGGTGGAGAGCAACTTAGTGATTTCTTCGTCCTCGTAGGTACGTTGAGTGGGTTGAGTTAGGACTGTAAGGGAAAGACTTTCTTCATCTGCCGTTGTATCTGGAGTCTTCTTATGAGTTCTTACTTTGGCTTCTTCTAACTCCTTCAATAGCCTGTAGAGGTGATCGAAGGATGAGGCGATACCCTCTTTTATCTCCACCTTGATACGGGAGTTGCCGAGTTGTAGTTTACCCTTGATATAATGGGCCTTCGCTTCGGCAGATATGCTGGCAAATGTCGTTGATGGTGGCGTGATTTGAACTGCCTTCGGCTTCACCTTTGGTTGGGTGTCTTTCTTGCCGGCTTCCCAGTCTCCAATGCTCTTCCTCACCTTGGAGGTCTTGTCAAGTTGTAAGTCAGAAGGACCTGCCTTCTCGGTCTTTGTTGGAGACTTTTGAGACGAGGAGGAAGAAGACTCATTGGTCTTTTTCATGGGAGTACGATGCCCAAACATTGTCAGAGGGATGTGTCTCTATTGAATATAATATATAAAGTTGTAAAAGTTGTATAAATAGCGATATAAATAGTCAAAGAAGATTGTTTAAAAAGGGAAAATCAATTTTTTACACTAAAATGTGTAAAAATTTAGTCAGCTTCAATATTTGAAGCCTAATACTACAAACGAATATACTGTGTAATACAGTACGGGGTCTAATATAATTAAAAAATAATCAATAGAAGTTTGTAAGCTAATATGCCGTTTTTGGTCTCATGGGGTGCGTCAAAAATCGATATACCTTGTCAAGAATGGGTGGGTGGGCGGGCGAAATTTTGTTTTTTATGGGCCGTAGCGCTCCCAAAGGGGGCGGGTTATTTAGGGGGGGTGTTAATACACCCTTAGCAGTGATTCCCTTAAATAAAAGTTGCTATTTGGGTAAGTAATAGCAATAAAACCTATAAAAAACACAATTTCGTATGAAAAATTTAGAAAAAACTACCAAAAATCCACTAAAATTCTACTAATTTACTTTTTCTGTTTCAGATCCGGGAAGAGCTTCCAGAGCTGCGTCTATTGATATCGGGAACAACTAAATAGCGTCCAGAATTTAAAAGTCAAAATTCCGGTTAGCTTAGGTTAGGTTAGGTTAGGTTAGGTTAGGTTAGGTTAGGTTAGGTTAGGTTAGGTTAGGTTAGGTTAGGTTAGGTTAGGTTAGGTTAGGTTAGGTTAGGTTAGGTTAGGTTAGGTTAGGTTAGGTTAGGTTAGGTTAGGTTAGGTTAGGTTAGGTTAGGTTAGGTTAGGTTAGGTTAGGTTAGGTTAGGTTAGGTTAGGTTAGGTTAGGTTAGGTTAGGTTAGGTTAGGTTAGGTTAGGTTAGGTTAGGTTAGGTTAGGTTAGGTTAGGTTAGGTTAGGTTAGGTTAGGTTAGGTTAGGTTAGGTTAGGTTAGGTTAGGTTAGGTTAGGTTAGGTTAGGTTAGGTTAGGTTAGGTTAGGTTAGGTTAGGTTAGGTTAGGTTAGGTTAGGTTAGGTTAGGTTAGGTTAGGTTAGGTTAGGTTAGGTTAGGTTAGGTTAGGTTAGGTTAGGTTAGGTTAGGTTAGGTTAGGTTAGGTTAGGTTAGGTTAGGTTAGGTTAGGTTAGGTTAGGTTAGGTTAGGTTAGGTTAGGTTAGGTTAGGTTAGGTTAGGTTAGGTTAGGTTAGGTTAGGTTAGGTTAGGTTAGGTTAGGTTAGGTTAGGTTAGGTTAGGTTAGGTTAGGTTAGGTTAGGTTAGGTTAGGTTAGGTTAGGTTAGGTTAG